>CM035421.1:16198096-17398096 GCA_020310875.1 Ceratopteris richardii
CCTCATTTGTGCATGCGAGAGAGCGAGAGAGAGTTTTTGCGCTTGTGTGTGCTTGCATTTTCTTGAGTTTTCTTGCAGGTACAGAGCTTCAGAGCATCAGGAGAGCTTCCAAAAGGTAAAACATGTACTTTCTGTCAGAAATTTCCGAGTGTGGCGGACCATCGCGATGGTCTGCAATTTTCGGATTTTGAGGTAGGCGACCACACCACGAGGTAGGCGATCCCTGCGCATACACGGAACCCAAGTTGCATTTCAAAAATTCGTTGTTTGGTGGACCATCGCGATTGGCTCGAACCATCGCGATTGTGTCGCACCATCGCGATAGGCTCACGCCATCGCGACGGCTCGGCCGGACCATCGCGACGGTTCGCTTTTTCGGACCATCGCGACGGTTCACTTGAGCCATCGCGACGGTCCACTTGGACCATCGCGATTGTTCAGCTGACCCCGCACCATCGCGATTGGCTTAGGCCATCGCCACGACAGTGCCACGTGTCACGATAGACCATCGCGACGGTTCGCTTTTTCGGACCATCGCGACAGCCCAAAATCGGACCATCGCGATTGGCTCAAGCCATCGCATCGCGGACCATAGCGACGGTTCATTTGGACCATCGCGATTGTCCACCTTTGACCGTTGACCGCGCCATCGCGATTGTCCACTTGATCGGGCCATCGCGACGGTTCAACCTTACGCCATCGCGATTATCCACCTTTGACCGTTGACCGCGCCATCGCGATTGTCCGCCTGATCACGCCATCGCGACAGTTCGACCTCACGCCATCGCGATCGTTCACTTCGGGCCATCGCGACGGTTCACCTTTTCGCGCCATCGCGATTGTCCAAACTTCACGCCATCGCGACGGTTCGCTTGGACCATCGCGACGGTCCCAGACCATCGCGATTGCCCACCCCCATCGCAACTTTTGGACTCCAATTTTTGACCAATTTTGAGGGTATTTTTGAGAAATTTTTGGACCATTAGACTCATAGGAGACCCCTTAGCTCATATTGGAAGGAAAACTTGATTGTCAGTTTTCACCCCCCAGGGCCTGAACACTCATAACTTTTTCATCCGAAGTCCGTTTTTTGAGCTTAATAGCTCGTTAGAAAGCTCATGACGAGTACTACGTGACCTCAACTGTTTTTTTCATAAAGAATACATCTATTTTTGGATAAGCTATTTTGAGGTTCACCTAGTTTGGGACTAGGAAGCCAGGGGGCACACATTAAAATTTGGGCAAAAAGGGAAGGGATTTAAAAGATGTATATGCTCAAGTGTTTAATCATCTTGTGAATTGGTCTAAAATTGGAATTTTCCAGGTCTAGCAAGGGCAAGCAAGCAAGGCAGTGAAGATAGCAGAGCTTGGGAAGCACGGCTTCTTGGGCAACAGGACATCAGAGCAATCAGAAAAGCTGACTCGAGGTTGGAAGATTACTCAACCCCCTCAGTCAATTCTTAGCTTAGGCTAAACGGTAGTTGTGGATTAAAGACGATAGGAACGCCTCAAGTTCAAGATACTTAATTCTTTCAAGTTTAAGACTTAAAGTAAAGGTGTGTGTGACGCGAAAAAAACCTAAAGGAAAGAACCTAAGTCTGACGGAACGAGAACTCAAAATCATAACGAAAGTCGAATTCCTGACGCATAAATTAAGACAAGAATCCAGAGAAAATTAAAAAGAATCAAGAGAATAATAACAAAGGACCATTGACGATCTAAGTGTGTAATTGAGCGTGCAAGGAAGAAAATTAATGAACCTTAGATCGGGCAAACATATAGGTAAGTCGGACAGAAGAAGCCTTAGATCATCAGAGGCTAGTGTGAGAACTACCGCTCGATCTTGGGCTCAGCAGTTGAATAGTAGTTATCCTTACGAGTTGAGCTCAGAATCAAGTGAATCAGAAATGGCATTTAGCGCAGACAGACCAGAAGGAGGGTCTCATGTAGCATACCTAGAAAAACCCGAAGGACCCTATAGAACGCAACTAGAGTTTCTCCGAACCAACCGATTAGGTGCTCGCATCTATGAGGATGGTTTGCAAAGGCAAGTGGTGCAACTGCACAACCCTGATCAACCCATTGGATTGGAAAGACCAGTGGTGAAATTTGAGAGAGACGCTTACATAGACAAAGAAGGAACCATGTACATCCTAAGTACGCAGCCAAACGATACTAATGAGTTTGGCACAATCCAATTAGAGACGGAAGCAAAATTTCAAGGGAAAGAACCGTTAGAAGAACCCAGAACACTTAGAGGGAAATCCGTATTAACAAGAGTACTCATCCCAGAGTGGATCCCTCAAGATAACAGGAGCACCGAGTTGTTTGTAAATAAAGAGACAGATGAAGCCTTTTGGAGGTACAGAAAGGAACACCCTGGTGAGATAGGCATCATTACAATCTATGAATTCAAGGACCCAGATACACCTGGAAAGGTTGTATACCTGGATGAGACTTCAGAAAGAGTCTTTGTGGTGCTTGAGCGCGCTAAAAGCACATACACATGGAGAGGTGAATTGATATTCCCTCCATCTCGAACAAACATGAATGCAAATCAACAAGGGGCAGGAACTTCCTCAACCCATGGAAATCAAAGAGAAGGAAATAATGAGAGACCGGAAGTAAGCTTCAATCACCCCATAGGGAGAGATAGAACAACCACGAACACTAATAGAGCGGAGAGACAAAGAGATCATGGAATACCAGGTGGTAGAGATGATTTTCCTCTACCTAGACCACGTGAACACGCAAGAGTATTGAGACCCACACAATTAGTGAAATCCATGAAGAATTACTTTGATGGGACAGGAGATCCCTATGACCATGTTGCAGAATTCAAGCAAGTACTGAGGGCAGAACAAGTCGAGGACATGTTCACGCAACACAACGCATTTGGGCTAACGTTAAAGAATTCCGCTTTAACTTGGTTTCAACCATTGCAACAAAGGCAATTCAGAGACATCCATCACTTTTTAGAGTCATTCATCACTGAATTCTCTAAAAGTGGGATTAGACATGACACGTCTTCGTTGATTCATAGCTTTAAACAGACCCCTCAGGAAACAGTAAGACTGGCAGGACGTAGATTCAGACAATATGTCGAACGATGTCCAATGCAAGAGCTACCCTCACAAGCCAAACAAGTATCACTGTTCCTAGATGGCTTGTTGAGCGCTAAACTACGCTCCTATGTGTACCTAAAAGAACCCAGAACGCTAGAGGAGTGTGTAAGAATATGTATAGACATCGAGGACAACCTAGGAGAGGAATTAGAACTCTCAAAGGTCTATAAGGACTCAGATTGTTCTTCTCTAGCATCCACAAAATTGTCTAATTTGATAGAGGACCTAGCAGAAAAAGTGGCCCAAAAACTAGGAGTTTCTAGTAAACAGGTGCCCAAGCTACCAACTAATGTACGTTGTTACACTTGTGGTGGAAATCATTTGGCAAACATGTGCCCCAATGCACCTCAACCTCATGTCAACCCTAGTGGCCAATATTGCACAATTGAGAGAAGATATACAAATCATACGGCTCAGGACTGCCCATACAACAAACAAACCGTGAGACAGAACTACCCGCAAACATACCAGCAGCCAGGTAAGTATCAAGGCCAATACAATGCTCAACCTTATTACTATAGGCCTCCTCAGAACTACCCATACCAGGCTCAACAGAGACCTCAACCCGTCCTAGTTCAGCAGCCACCCCCACCAGCGAATGTCATCTCAGTCAAATACGCTGCTGCAGAAGAGAACCTAAGTAGGGCCTTAGTGCCTTCTTCACCCTTGATCACCGAAAGTGACCCGAATTCAAACAGTTTTGACTCTACTCATGTAACTAGTCCACCCGCTTATTACACGGAGTCACCAGAACATGTGGAGACATATCATTATGATAGTCCACCAATGGAACCTAGTTGGGAGCCAGATTATGCTAATGTGATGTACGCAAACCCAAACCCACGGCCCCAACTGAGACAACAGAGACCACAGGGCCCTAGAGGACCATGCTTTAGGTGCCAAGGAGATCATTTCATAAAGGATTGTCCACATCCTCCAATAGCAAGGCAATCACAGTACTATAGCATCCAAGGCTTTTGTGCCGATTGTGGCAAAGAGCACATAATCAAGGATTGTCCTAAGAACCCAGTTAACGCTTCGAATGTGACACCGATCAACGTGATAGGTATTGTAAACAACGCAGATGGATCCAATCCTACATACGTGCCTATCCAAGCTATAACCAGAGCCCAGGCGCTCTTACAAAACCAACATCTTAATCAAGAGAAAGTAGCAGGAACTAGTGAAGTTGCAGAATCTAGCAGTAAAAAGACGAAATCTTGGAAAGATTCCAGAGAAAGAATAAAGAGAAAGTGGAGTAAAAAGATAAGTGAGTTGGAAGGAAGTTTAAAGGAATCTAGAGCCAAAATACAAGAATTGACCTCACAAGAATTAAACCAAGAAAATCCAGCTCAAGAATCAGGATCAGTTTTAGCGGAACCCATACCGGAAGATCTAGACATGATGTTTCGTGCATATCAGGCTAGGATAAAAGAGGGACCTCAAGTCACGGAAATGAGTAAAAACTACCCTCGAGCTGATCTAGAAATTGAGAGAACTAAACTGTGCATGAAAATGGTAGAGTTAGCACAAGCCTTGTTCGAAGCCTCTAGATATCTTAATTGGAATAACATGGTGTTTTGTTTTGGACTCCAAGTTGTCCTCTCCAATCATGAAGTAACAAAGAATCAACAAATCATCTTTATTTTGTCAATCCTAGGAATATCCACAAGACCACAGCCCCTTCAAGATAATAGATTCAAGGAAATAAGAGATTGATGGCTGGATTGCTGAGAGAAATTGAAGATGAAGAGAAAATCTTGAGATTACCATAACTAAGGCAAATCTCCATCATTTTCTATGTTCTTTATGTCAAAACCATGCCATTTCATTAGCAGAATACAAATATGAACTCAAAACTGAAAAATATCACCTGTATCACCAAGACGAGACAATCGCGATTCTGTACCAACAGACGATTTTCACAATTTTGAAACTTTCTGCAGTCCTTTCCACTCAATTACAGCAATAGGTCTCTCCCTTCATACAACTTACTCAGTAATACACAATTAAGACTCACAAATCTCCATGATTAAGCAAGAGACAAGCTCACACATCAAAAGAAATACACACAACAAGAGAAAACACGATTTTGCAGAAACTCTTTCTTCTCTATTGATAGCTTGAGCAAATGGCTAACCAACCTCTCCAAAATAGAGAAAATTGACTTATATACATTTTCAAGTGTCCCTTTTCACACTTGAAATTAGGTCTTTTTCTCTAATTTTCTAAAAAATGCCATCTAAGAGTTTCTAAAAATTCTACAAAAATTACAGAAGATCCTCAACCACATAAGGAAGACTCTTCCTTATTTTTACAATCATTGCATAAATATTTTACAATTTTTTTTGACTTTTTACTAATTTTTTCATCAAAAATGCTCCTTCAAAATCACTCCTTCCAACATCCTTCCCCTCCTAAACCTTTCGGCTCCTGACGAAAGATTTTCTTTATGTGAGCTCAGCTTTATTTCTTCTTCCTTTGATACACTTGTGACACCAAATCATGGCTCTTCCTTTCAGTGACATTCAAATTATTGACCATTTCAAATAAAGCTTTCCTCCATTGTACTGCAGCTTCAGGCTTGTCTATAACGTCCTTCTTCAAATATTCTGTGTAGGCAACTTCATAGGCAGTAAGTCTTGCTTTTGTAACAACTGATAGGTTTCCAAAAATCTCTGATTCCCTCTCAAAAAATCCATAATCGAAAGCATCCTCAAAAATCTGTAAGTAATGGCTACCCAAAAATATAATTCTGCTGTAGTAGGCCATTAAGCAGATCCTGTCTGGTGTCTCACTTAAATCAAACAAAAGAGCATCGGTTGGTGAATTAAAACCTATGTAGTTCAAAATTCTGATATCTGTATCAGTGTAGGTCTCTATACAAGCTAGAATCAATCTCATTATTCTGACAAGTAATATACAGGCTGGATCATTAACATCTTTATATGTCGTTAAAATTGACTCAGCAGCATTCACCATGTAATTCTTTGTAGGCCAAGTACCTGCCTTTGGACCTGCTATTTTTGGAAAATTCAGCCATTTTGCTGGAATCTGTCCTGTTTTCCTCCTTTCCCAAAAAACAGTCCATTCTCTTCTTCTGGCAACTGGACAATAGGCTGGGTTGATCTTTAAATTCAAAGGTGCCTCTTTCCAGATTTTCCTGCATTCCTTATTGGCATCCAACCACTTATTCCTCCATTTAGGATTTGCTCTTTCAAATAACTCCTTCGTGACATTAATATCTTCTTCATATTCAAGGTATTTGTTCGGAGATAGCCCTACTCTGGCTAATTGATAATTCTTTATACTCTCCAAAATCATGCAGAAAGGTATTCCCAATCCATCTGCAGCCCAATGATGCTGATCTGGATTAATGCCTTTATTCAGAGCAAAATTAACTATTTGATCTTCATACTCATTATGCATTTGTCTAATAAAACCCATTCTTGCCTCTCTATTGGTCAATAACTTCTGTACAAAATCTTCAGAAGATTCTTCCTCTGTTTCTTTGGCTGCTGACTCCTTGTTCTCTTGTTCCTTGTCAAAATCCCCTGTTTCATATTCCCTGTTGTCTGTATCTTCTGCCTGTACTTGATCTTGAATTTCTTCTGGAACTTTTGATTTCTCCAACTGTTTCTGTAATTCTTCTATAGTCATCATTGAACTTTTGTTCTGAGCTGCCCATAACTCCTTTTCCTTCCTCCACTCATTTCTTTCTTCCTCCATCTTTGCTTGCCATTCACTTCTTTCCTTCTCTACCTCCAAATGTAATTGATGATATCCTCTCATTGATGTGGCAGCATGAGTGTTTGCCTGTTTCTCCATTTCTTTGGCCTCTTTTAATTCTGTTTGAAGTCTTTGAATTTCTTTATGCAGCTCTTCCTTTTCTTCCTCTGTCAATTGAACAGATTTGCTTCCACCTTGTAGTTGACCTTCTTCTAACAACACTTTATTAATCTCTTCATGTGCTCTAGTCAGAATTTGATAAGATGTTTGTAAAGTTCTGTATCTTCCTCCAATGGTTTTTAATTCCATATCCATTTTGGCATTCTGCTCTGATAACTTTACACTCTTTTCTTCCAAATATTGTATCCTATTCTGCTTCTGAACCTCAGCTTCTTCCAAAGCAATGATTCTATTGAGATATTCCTCATTCCTTTCCTTTATCAACCTTAATTGCTCTGTCATCTGCTCTTTTTCTTTCTTGTGTTCTTTGATAATTAAACTGCCTTTTTCAAATTCTGATTCAGCCACCATTCCTGATATGATCATATTCCTACTAGATGGTCTGAATTGTTCAATGTTGCTCATAATCATTTGACAAGCTGATCTTATATTTTTGGGTATTCTCTCCAACCCTACTTCTATTTCTGTCTGTCTTACTTCAATTTGCTTATCTTCTTTCTCCACATCATCTTCTTCTGCTGCTGTTTCATCTTCTATGTCCTGCATATCTTGTTCTTCATCACTGTGATCATAGTTCTCTGTATCCTGATTGTTATCATCCTCTTCATAAACTAGTGCTCTGTCATTTGCACTCTTTTGCTCTGAGAAATCTGAAACTTTCTTCTCTTCTAATGGCTTCTTTTCTTCCACTACTTGTTGCTTCTTTGTGAAGAGCTGGTCTCCCTTAATTAGTATCTCCTTCTCTTGTGTTAGGGTTTCCTGACTTTTATTTGAGTCCTTTTCAACAAGAATTTGTTGAACTTTCCTGAGTTGGTCTTCCTGTTCCTGCTTCTCCTGAACTTCGACTGATTCAATTTCTTTTGTACCAGCAACCTGGTCATTACTTTTCTCTTTTATGCATTCCTGATCTTGCTCCTCAATATCCATAAAATCTGCTTCCACTTCCTGTTCTTGATCATTCTTAGATGTAAATTCCTCACTGCTTTTTATATCCTGCAGCACATCCTTTATACTTTGAACAATGCCTTCCTCTATTACTTGTCCCAAGACCTCTTGAGTATTCTTTTCTGATTCTAACTCCTTGCTTTCCTGTTCTTTGAATGCATCCTTCTGCTGATTATTTGAGCTAAGTACACTGCCGAATACTTTCTTTGCGAGTTCCTCCAAACTTGCAGTCAATCTTGCATTTAATTTGAACTGTGTCTGTGATGGGTTGGTCCATATTGAATTTTCGTCAACATTCATTATTCCAGAATTATCTTCATTTCTCTTCTGGTCTTCCTCTTCTGTCATCTTTGCCTTTCCTTTTAACTGCCTCCTTTTTTCTTCAGCACTCACCTGTGGAACTATTTCCTCCTGTGTCTGCTTCTCTTGAGATTTCTTACTTGAATCCTCAGGTGTTTTCACTTTTTCTACAGCCTGTGCAGCTATATTGGGAGTGTTGGGTATTGACAGATTTAAACTTTTTAGCAAAAAACTCTCAATGTCGCTATCTGAATCAGATGAGAATCTTGAAGATCCTCCCACTTCTTGTTCCATAGGCTTTGACACTTCCATCTCTGAGGTTAGCTTTTGTGTTTCTTTGGTAGTTACCTGTCTCATTTCTTTTATCACAGGTTCATCTGCCATCTTTCCTTTCCCTTTCTTTATCATCTTCTTCTTTTGAACAGGTTTCCTTGGCATCTTCTTTTTCACTATCACTGTAGTTCTGGCCTCTGGAGGTCCTTGCAACTCCTTGAAGTATGCCAGCAATTCTACCTCCTTCTTCACAAATATCTCTTCAGTTTCTGCTGCCATCATTTCTTCATGCAATGCTTCATAGTGCTCCACTTCTTCTTGGATCCAATCAGTAGCTTTACATGAAAAATCTTCCAGCATTTTTTGATATTGTGCCTCGTATATGGCTCTTTTGCTGTTTCCTTGTGTGAGATAAGTGTAAAGTTGTTCTTTGCTTGTCTGCGGAGGATGAGGTTCACTGGAGGATTGCACCTTTTTCTGTGCTGCCACCTGTTCCTCTTTTGTTTCTTCCGTCTGTTCTAACTCTACTTTTCTGGGGTCCAACCTTCTTTTCTTTACTGGAATCACTTCCTCAGATATGACTTTTCTCTTCATTCCTGTTCCTCTCATGCGAGTTTGTCCTTCTGATTCTCTTCCAAGTGCCTTCTTTGGGGGACTTTTGATTCCTGACATCAAATTTCTGAAGTACTGAGCCTCAGGAGCTAGCTTTAACTGTTCTTCCATACCTAGAACATGATAAATGATTTTTGTCAAAAACTGGGCTCCATTCATGAATTTTTTCTGCTCCCAATGCTTTGCTGCTTCCTTCAGCTGTTCATGGATGTAAGGTGAGACATCCATCACCCCAAATGGCTTGGTTCTATCTTTGTTGTTGAACATCAGCAGAGTTACTGATTTGTGAGGCATGGTGTACCTTGGTAATTTAGGAAAACAAAAGAACTGCAAGAACATTCTTATAGCATATTCTTCATTTTCTTTTCCCTTGAAGTCAGTGAACTTTACATACCCCGTGTAAGTCTCCTTATTTTTCTTGACAAACCTTTGGTCCAGTTTAGTGCCCATGGGATAGAACTGTAAGGCGGCTCTGATATGTTCTGCTTTGATGACTATCCCTGCCTCCTGATTGTCTTTATTCTTCACTTTACATCTGAAGTAGGCATCATTGCCTTTTCCCACTTCCTCTAAGCTTCCCATCACTTGTGCTACTCTTTCAAAGTCAATAAAGAAAATTGGTTCTTCTAAGAGCTTGTGCAATCCCACAGCTTTCCATCTTTTGAGGTTGACAGAAGTTTTTTGAAACCTGTAGAATTCTTGGCACAGCATGGTATACTTATATCCTCCCACTGCAACTGTGAAGATATGCTGTCCTATTACTCCCAGAATTTCTTTAAGTTCTTTTGCTATTTTTTCAGCTTCTGGGATTTCTTGGTCTTCATCGGATTCTAAGTCAACTTGTTCTTCAGCTGCATCACTGTCCAAAAACCAGTGTCCTCTGGACAAAGTCACTGAATCAGCTTTGAAGTCGTGAATTGCCAACTCCTTTGTATTCACCATCCTGTATTTATATATGACAGAAAAGAAAATACTCCACCCACATGAGTCACAAGATTTCATAAGAAAATACTATATTATTCTGGAATGTTCTGACATATAAAAAATAAGAAAAACAAGTTCCCAGCAATTTTTGCTTTTTTTTTTTTTTTCAAGACTCAATTTTAAGTGAGCAACACAGGTGTAGCAAGACATCTATTGTGCTCTCTCCAATTGTCACTTCTTTACTCAAAAAACAATTCCTGAATTGGAAGGATGATGCTAGAAAAGATGATTAATGAAGAAACTTGAAAAAGTAATGGTAAAAAAGAAAAATGATCACAAAAAAATTAAAAATCAATAAGACAAAACAACTTTTTTTTCCATAATAAATTACTCTTTCCCTCCCTATATCTTGCTTTGTGTTCTTTTATTTTTAGAAAGAAAATCAAGAAAATAAAATATATTTTTCTGGGGGTTTTTTCTTCTTCATTTTTTTTTTTTTTTTTTTTTTTTTTTTTTTTTTTTTTTACCTTCTTTCCTTCCCCTCCTAATTTTCTTCTAAGGGGAAATAAGGAAATATTTTTTTGTCCTTTCCAAAATTCCAAGAATAGGTCCATTGTGGATTATCTCTCTTCCATTGACCTAATTCTGATTTTTTTTACCCAGTAATGTTTTATTCCATCTGTCCTTCTGTTATGGAAATAACCATGCTCTGTGGATGAACATTTTTTGACATTTTTTGGCTTCCATATCCATTTTGTTTTTATTTCCTGTTTTGGTAAGCCATAATTGTGCATGACCTGTTTCCATATTCTTTTTGTTCTGTTTTGTTGATATTGCAACTTTGGCAATAATAGTTTTCTCTGTTTTGTCTCCTCCTCAACCTTCACCTCTTCAGTCTTTTGCTGATCTTGAGTGTATGAAGCTTGATCACTTTGTATTGTCATAATGTTCCTGTCCTTCATTGAGAAAGCAAATCCTTCGAGATGTGGGTCATGAACATCCATATGATCTACCTGCTCTTCATTACTCAGAAAGAACATTAAAAACTTTTTGTCCTTGATGGTCAAATTAAGCTTCATTTTTTCAAAATTTAAGATGACTTTACCTTGTTTGAGCCATGGTTGCCCTAAAATCAGCTTTTCAGTCATTAAATGGTCTGGCCATTCTTCACAATCTATCTCCATATATTCATTATTAAATTTAACTTTAACAGAAAGTGAAGATATGCTTTGAATGCTTTTCCCTCCCAGGGTTTTGATCAGAATTCTGCTTTCAGCTCTCTTCAGATTAAACTTATTGATCAAGGCTGAGCTAATTAGATTCACTTGAGCTCCCGAGTCTATCAAAACCCTTATGTTTTCATTCTGGTAATTCATCATAATCACAGGCAAATGTTCTTTTTGCTTTAGAGTGTTTTCACATAAGCACACTTGTTTCAATTTCCTAATTCTCTCTTTGGCTTCCAGTTGAGCCTCCTTTCTAACACTTTCTTCCTCTTTTTTCCTATTTTGAGCCTTTTGCAATCTTCTCCATTCCTCAGTAGTTAATGGGCACTCATACCTCTTCACTCTACATCCACTTATGAAATTTGGCATGATTTCCCCATCAATATTGGCTAACTGAATAGCTCCACTTTTGCTTATCTGATGTATGATATATGGCCCATGACCTTTTTTCTGAAACTTTTTCTGATGTTCCTTGATTGTGTAAGCTAAGACCAGGTCTCCTTCTTGTAGATCTTTGTCTTTTATGTGAACATCATGATAAGCTTTTTGTCTTTTCTTGTTTGTGTATATACTCATCACTGCTTGGAGTCTTGATGCTCCCAGTTTTTCTAAGTCTATGACTCTATCAGATAATTCATGTCCTGTCCAATTGTATTGGCTACCCACCTTCAGTGTTGGAATAAGAAATTCCATGGGTAAAACTGCATTTTGGCCATACACCAAATTAAATGGTGTAGTCCCTAGAGCTGTTTTGTATGCCACTCTATAAGCCCAAAGAACATGATTCAGTTGATAATCCCAGTCATTTCTATTTGTGTTGACTAATTTGGTCAATACATTGCAAAGTACTTTATTAGTACTTTCTGCTAACCCATTGGCTTGTGGGTGATATGGGGCTGACTTATTGTGACTAATCATGAAATAATTAGTCATGTTTTCTATGATCTGATTCAGAAAATGAGTCCCCCTATCACTTACCAATTCAATTGGTAGTCCAAATCTAGTGATAATGTGTTCATACAAAAATCTAGCAGTGGTGTGAGCATCATTTCTTTTAGTAGCTTTGGCCTCAGCCCATTTTGTCAAATAATCTGTAGCTACTAGTATGTATTCTGCATGAGATTGTCTAGCTGGAGGATGTATGGGTCCAATAAAGTCCAATCCCCATTTACTAAAAGCTCTGGCTGAAATTAAAGGAATTAATGGCATGTTATCTCTTTTGTTTGGTTGGCTTACCCTTTGACAGACATCACATTTTTTCACATAAGTTCTAGCATCAGGAAATAGGGTTGGCCACCAAAAGCCAGAATATAGGATGAGTTTGGCTGTTCTATCACTTGAGAAATGTCCTCCAGCTACTCCTGAGTGTGCCATTTCCAACATCTCTAAATACTTTTCTTCTGGAACACATATTCTCAGATATCCATCCATTCCTTTCTTGTATAATTGCTCTCCTATGAGTTGATATTCCTCTGAGATTACTTGTAGATTTCTTGAATCAGCACCAGCTATTACTTGTTCCCCTTTCTCCTTTCTCTTCAACTTCTCAACAATATTTTCACTCCATTCAGGGTTTTTCTGAAACCAATATAGAGTTATTAATTCTGCTTTCTGCCATGTTTGACATTTTTGACAATTATCAATATATCTCTCCACATCTTGAATCTTATTTGGCCAATGTACTCCCATCCTATTAAGGTTACTAAGAGTAACAATTGTAGAAGCATGAGTACATAGATTCCAGCAATGAGCTTTTCTTACATATTCATGTTGCTCTTCTTCTGGAGTACAATATTCCAGTATACCTGACTGATTGAGGTGATACAAATGTCCAGCTAACAACATGAAATTCCTGCTTTGTAACACCAGATGTGTATTATTTGCTAATGACCTACAAGGTCCCATGGTTAGCAAGGGAATTAATGACATCGACCATTCAGGAACACTTTCCACCTTGAATAAGTATGTATCTGGCAAATCATCATCTATAGGTGAACTAGGTTCTTTTGACTGAATTCTTGATAAATGATCTGCTCTCAAGTGTGTTTTTCCTTGTCTAACCACCACCTCAAACTCAAATTCCATTAGTAAAAGAAACCATCTTACTATTCTTCCTGTATGACATGGTTTATTTACTAAATAGAGTAGAGCTTGGTGATCCACAAAGAATTTAAACTTGTTGGCCAATAGATAATGTCTGTATTTTTTGACAGCAAAGATCATTCCCAACCCTTCTCTCTCAGTAGTTGTGTAGTTTTTTTCTGCAATGTTTAATTGTCTACTTGCATATGCTACTGGGAAATCTAATTTGCTTCCTTCTATAGGTTGTGCTAACACACATCCCAGAGCATAATTTGAAGCATCAACATGTACATGAAAGATTTTATCCCACTGAGGTGTTTTTAAGATTGGTGCTGTCACCAAACAAGTTTTTAATGTTTCAAATGCTTGGTCACATTCTTCAGTCCACTCAAACTTTGTGATGAGGGCATATAAGGGCTTGGCTATATCAGCAAATTTGTATACAAATTTTCTGTAGTACCCACAATGTCCCATAAAAGTTTGGAGTTCCTTCACATTTGTTGGTCTAGGAAGCTCTATTATGGCTTTTATTTTCTTCTCATCAGTAGAAATTCCATTTTTTGACACTATGTGACCCAACATTCTTCCTTGTCTGACATAGAATACACACTTTTCTGGGTTTAAGCATACTCTATATGTCCTGCATTTCCTGAATATTCTTTCCAAATCTTGTAAATGATCTTGTCTTTTTAAAGAAAAAGTGCATAAGTCATCTACATAGATTTCCATCACATTTCTCAGGAATTCTTTGAAAATATGACACATCAACCTTTGAAAAGTTGCTGGGGCATTGGTCAATCCAAAGGGCATAACCCTAAAAGCATAAACCCCCCATTCTGTAGAAAAGGCAGTCTTATGTTGGTCCTCTAAAGCTATTGGTACTTGATTGTATCCAGAGAAGCCATCTAGAAAACTATAGACTTCCTTTCCTGCAACTCTCTCAAGAAGATGATCTGTTATTGGCAGTGGATAACTATCCCTTATAGTTGCTGCATTTACCTTCTTCAAGTTAATGCATACCCTAAGTTTCCCATTCTTTTTTGGCACCACAACTATAGGCGATATCCATTCAGTGTACTCTATTTCATAAATGAAATTAGCAGCCAACAACTTGTCAATTTCTTCCTTTATTTTGGCAGAGTATTTGTCATTGAATGTATAATGTCTCTGTTTGCTTGGTTTTGCATCAGGTGTCATAGGAATCTTATGCTCACAAATTTTTGGATCAATTCCTTTCAAATCTTTATAACTGTAAGCAAATACATCCCTATAGTTCTTTGCTAGGTTCCTTAATGCTTCTTCTTCTTGTGATGTCATGTCATCAGCTATTACTATTTGTCTCTCTTCTCCTTCTTCCTCTGTAATTACAATTTTCTTTGTTTGTTCTTCATTATCATATGCTTCCCCTTTCTTCTTCTCTCTTTTTGGTTTCATTCTCAGAAGTAGTCTGTCTTCTACTTCATAAGTTTTAAAGTTTGCTGGTACATCAAAGTATTGATCTTTGTCTATCTCTTTCTCTTTCTTTTCTTTTTCCTGGTCTCTTTCTATTTCTTTGTGTTTATGTTCCTTGTATTTGCCTGAGATTTTATCTTTGATTGCATCCTCAGCTTTTACTGTTTCCAAATATTGTGATTTTCCTTCTGTTAATATCATTTCTTGATTTTGATCCTCTTCTCTTTGTGATACTCCTATCATGTGTATGCCAATGTGGAAGATGTCAAATCCTTCCTCATTTTGGAATTCCACTCCCACATATTCCTCACTGGCCAAATCCATGGTGGCTAAGATTTGATTCCATCCATAAGGCTCAAATTCTTCATCTTTGAACTGTTGAGGCACATAATTTTCATCTTGTATTTCTCTTTCTTCCACACAATCTTCTCTTCTTAACTTCCTTTTCCTATTTGTGATATTTCTTAATATGTTACACTTCCAAACTGCTGATTCACCTTCTTCCTGATCCTCCCTCTCTGATTCTTCACTTTCTTGTTGATTTTGATGTATTTTATACCATTCTCTAGGAGATATGTCACAATAGTGGCCATTTCTTAAGTTTACTCTTGTTATTCTCCCCTGGTTCTGAAGATATAAACAATCATTACCCCAATCTTGTACAATTTGCATTTGTCTCATGAAGGGTCTTCCTAGGATAATTTCATAAGATGTGGATTGTGGAAATTCTACTATAGCAAAAGTATGCTCTATTTCTATGCCACATATGTCCACAATCACTTTTTCCCAAATTCCTAGGGGCTTTTCTATATGTCCATCTGCAAGTTGTAATCTCATTTTAGTAGGTAGTAATTCCTTTCTTCCCCATTTCTCCCAGGTTTGTTTAGTCATTATAGCCACTCCTGATCCACTATCCAAAATGGCTTTTGCTGAATGTTTTTCATATTGTAATTTTAAGGTTGAATTCCCTTCTTCTCCTTCACAATATCCTCCTATTTTGTCAATAGGAATATACCATAGTTCCTCTAATTCTTGTGTTGGTGAATGAAGGTTTCCAGATATTGTTTCTTCCTGGTTCATCTTGTTTTGTAGGTGAGGATTTTGTTTCAACAAATTTTCCCATGTTGTATGACATGTAATACTACAATGTTCACCTAAACTCATTTGGAATGTTATGTGTGGATTGCCTTCTTTATCATTTTCCTTGGTTTTTGTTTTCTCATGCTGATCAAATGTTCTCCGAGAGCTGTCTTCTTCCCCTAACCTGAGTTGTGTTTCCTGGATAATTTGTTTGCATTTTAGCATCCTTTCATGCTCTAAATCTGGTATGGGATAAGCCATTGCATGATCTGCAGGGCTTGGTCCCTCTTGAATCCTTCCTTTATAGGCTTTGATTAGGGTGTCTAGGCTCTGAGAATTTCCTACTTCAGACAGATTCTGGGTCTTTTGATGAGAAGTATGTTTTGAATTTGTTTGTTCCTGACTGTCTTCTTCCAGACTTTTGCCCACTTTCCTTTTCTTTTCCCATTTCCCTCTTTGTCTATTTTTCTTCCCTTTTGATGTGGAACCCTCATTTTGTTCTTTAATTATTCCTTGTTGTTTGGCTTGTGCCCTTGTTATAACATTAAGTTCAATTTGATCATTGTCACTCAATTCCTCTTGTTCCACAATTTTGACTGTTTTTAAAGGTATGTTATTAGGTGTGTTCTGTTGTTTTTGGGGATTTTTTGGACAGTCCTTGATCAGATGTTCTCTACCACAATCCTTACAATATGCTCCCTCTATCCTGAATGTTGGAGGTTGTGGACAATCTCTAATGAAATGCTCTCCCCCACACCTATAACATGTTATCTTTGGTCCCCCTTTGAATTGAGGTTTTTGATTGGACATGTAGTTGTTAGTAATGTACATGAATGTTGCTGTGTCCATTTCAATTTTTCCATTTCCCAGATCTAGGGCTTTAAGCTCAGGTTCCCTTATTTCATAATCTTCCCATTCTTCTTGATGTCCCTCACTCCATTGATACTCTTCCTTATAAGGTGATCTGAATCTTGAATTTCCTTCATCAATGGGTGTATATTTGACTGGTACCACATTGGTTGGAATGGGAGGTTGTTGTCCCAATACTGGTCTTGGTTGCTCAGTATAACCTGATTCCCTCTGAGCCATATAGTCTCTTTCCTTGACAGGTTGTTTGTTATAGAAGCAATCCTCCCTGGTATGGTTTGTCCATTTTCTCTCTAGTGTACAATACTTGAGTGTCTTTCTATCTTGTAAGTGTTGTGGTTTCTGATAAGGGCATTGTTGTGCCAGATGATTTTCTCCACAAATATAACATTTCTTGTTTGTGTTTATCCTAGAGTTTATCAGATTAGTTTTAGTGCTTACCTCTAGGGCTTTAGCAATAGCCTGAGCCAACTCTTCTGCTGGAGGAATTTTGTCTTCATAAGATCTGGGTTGATCAAATGCTAACAAATCTTGACCTCTGTTGTCCTCCAAATCTATTGCTTCCTTAACACAGGCTGCTAAATCAGGACATCTCCTATAGTACACTAGGGTCCTTAATTGAGCACTTCTCAATCCCTCAATGAATAAGGATACTTGTTTTGCCATGGAAGGTACTTCTTCTCTTGGGCATCTATCAATGTACTGCTTAAACCTTCTGGCTGCTTCCCTAACATTTTCCTCCTTTTGTTGTTTGAAGCTGTGTATCAATGTGGCTGTACTATGTTTGATTCCAGTCTTAGAGAATTCACCAATGAAAGCTTCTAAGAAAGATTCAATGTCTAGGTACATTTCTTTTCTCAAAGGAATGAACCATGATAATGCTGGCCCTGTTAGGGTTAGACCAAATGCTTCAAATTGTACCTTGTAATCTTCTACTTCCTCTGCTCTAATCAGTTGTCTAAACTCTGCAGCATGAGCATGAGGATCTGAATACCCTTCATATTGGTTTTTCATGCATTTGGCTACTTGATATGGTCTAAGCATCCTACCCTGAGGTTGCCAATGAGGTCTTCTTCTGAGTGGGAAGTCATTGTTTCCTTCTGGTTCTCTGTCAAATGGATTTGGTGAAGCATGTGTCCTTCTCCCATAATTTTGCTCATTATTAGTGTAGTTTCCATTTGGTCTAGGTATGTCTGGTTGTCCCATGTTATGTTCCCAAGGTCCTTTGTCAGCACATTGCCCTAGATCATTTGAATTTTCTGGGTCTTGAGAGAAGATGTATACACATCCTTGCCTGTCTTCATATCTTCCATCTTTGAATTGGGCTACTGGAGTTATATTCAGGGGAATTTCTAAATTTCTCAGTCTAATGAGGAATTTATGCATTCCATCCTGGTATACATAGGTTCCAAACCTATTTGTATACATGTACTTAAGGATGTTTCTAAAATCCCCAGTTTCTATTGACTCATTTGTTTCATTTAGGTTTTCCATGTTATTTTCTTGGCTTAAACTCCTTCCTGATCTTTTATCACTTCCTGGCTCTTTTTCCTTTCTTGTTAGGTCTTGCTTAGAAAGTGAATTTATTTTATTTCCAGACCTTAGTATCATTCAACTATTTTTGACAAATTTCTAATGCTCAAAGGAGTGTTTGTCACAGTTTCCTGACCAATGTATTGGTTTTCCACAATTTTCTGTTCAAAATTGTGTGTGTTTTAATTTTCTTCCTATGTTTTGTGTTTTTCACCACTTTCTAATGAAATTAGGGTTTTTCACGATTTTCTACTGCCAGTAGTGTTTTTCCACGATTTTCAGATGAAAATCGTGTTTTTCACGATTTTATAATGCATTTGAGGTTTTTTCACGATTTTCTGATGAAAATCGTGTTTTTCACGATTTTCTGTCTACTTGTGAGTTTTTCACGATTTTCTGTTGAAAATCGTGTTTTTCACGATTTTCTGTTGAAAATCGAGTTTTTCACTATTTTTTACCTAGTTGTGAGTTTTTCACGATTTTCTGTTGAAAATCGTGTTTTTCACGATTTTGTGTGAAAATCGCGTTTTTCACGATTTTCTGTTGAAAATCGTGTTTTTCACGATTTTGTGTGAAAATCGCGTTTTTCACGATTTTCTGTTGAAAATCGTGTTTTTCACGATTTTTTGTCAAAATCGTGTTTTTTGCGATTTTGTGTCAAAATCGTGTTTTTCACGATCTTGTTCACAGAATCGTGTCTTTCACGATTTTGTGTCAAAATCGTGTTTTTTCACGATTTTGTGTCAAAATCGTGTTTTTTTGCGATTTTGTTCACAGAATCGTGTTTTTCCACGATTTTGTGTCAAAATCGTGTTTTTTTGCGATTTTGTCCACAGAATCGTGATTTTTTGCGATTTTGTGTCAAAATCGTGTTTTTTGCGATCCTGTTCACAGAATCGTGTTTTTCCACGATTTTGTGTCAAAATCGTGTTTTTTGCGATTTTGTCCACAGAATCGTGATTTTTTGCGATTTTGTGTCAAAATCGTGTTTTTTGCGATCTTGTTCACAGAATCGTGTCTTTCACGATTTTGTGTCAAAATCGTGTTTTTTCACGATTTTGTGTCAAAATCGTGTTTTTTGCGATTTTGTTCACAGAATCGTGTTTTTCCACGATTTTGTGTCAAAATCGTGTTTTTTGCGATTTTGTCCACAGAATCGTGATTTTTTGCGATTTTGTGTCAAAATCGTGTTTTTCCACGATTTTGTTCCCAGACAATCGTGATTGCTCACAGATTGTAAAAACACGATTTTCTTATGAAAATCGCGTTCTGGGAATCGCGATTTTGTTGGCACTTTTTCACAGAATCGCGATTTTGAGTAAAACTCAGAATCGCGATTTTGTCCAATTTTTGGCAAAATTTCAACTTATGATTTTTTTCAATATTTTTTCACTTAGAGAATCGCTTTATCAAAATTTTAACATGCAATGAAGAGATTTTTTGAAAAACATTTTTTTTTTACTGAAAAACAATAAAAAACAGGAAATCGCGATTTCGTGATTTTACTATTTTCCTACTTTTTTTGTGTTATTTACTCATTTTTATGCAAAAAAATATGTACTTAAAATGCTACTAGACTTTTTACCTTGCTTGCCAAGTTGAAAAAATCTCCAAAGCTTGCTTGTAGCTGAAAGTCGCGATTTTGTTGCTTCTGCACACTCTCTCTCTCCCTCTCTCTCACTCAAATGAATTTTTCTTTGAATTTCAGATTTTTATAGTGTTCAGAAAATCGCGATTTTGTGTGATTTTTACTTTCCCACACTCTTTCACTTGTTTAACTTCACTTACTCAATCTTTATGACTCCTTCTACACTTTCTTATGTCAAGTACCCAAATTTACCACATATTCCAAAAAATTTTCTTTACAGAAAATCGCGATTTTGTGTAGAGAATCGTGTTTTTTCTGTAGATCTTTTCTTGTGCAAATTTTGAGTATTCTTTGTCCTTGCCTTCTCTCAATATTCTTCACACTTCAATTCATGAGTCACCTGAAAAGTTATTTCAAAACAACACTTTTTACAGAAAATCGCGATTCTGTTCAGAGAATCGTGTTTTCTAATTTTCTGGTTTTTTTTGATAATTTTTTTATTTTTTAAGCTTTCTTTCTCTTTGTTTGGCTTCAATTTCTTCTTTTCTTTAGAATTGACTTTACTCCTGAATTTTTGCACCAAAATCACAATCTCCCTCAGAAAATCGCGACTTTGTGCAGAAAATCGTGTTTTTCTCTATTTTTGATTTTATGCCACTTTGAGTAGCCTTTTCTTCTTGATTACCTTCACAACCTTTCAACAACTTCAATTCAACCTTCACTTACAGTGTTATTTCCAAATCAATTACTTTTTTCAGAAAGTCGCGATTCTGTGCAGAGAATCGTGTTTTTCAGTTTTCTGGTTTTTTGATCATTTTTTGCTTTCTTTTCCAGTTTTTCACAATCACTCCTATCCACAACACCTCACTTCAACTTCTTATCAAGAAAAGAAATTTGTTTGATTGTTTTTTATGAGTTTTGTGAATTTGTTTGGTATTTTTGCCCTAAAAATAAAGGTGAACACTTTACTTAGGGTTTCTGGTTTTGGGAATCAACTGATCCTATGGTTCTTGATTGGTTATGAGTTTCTATGTCCTTAGCTATCACTAAAGTACCAAAGAAAGGTTCTCCAATGAAAAAGTGTTATGAAAGGCAATCAATTTTTGTAAAGATAAACTCAATCATATGATTTTTTTTCAAAATGCAGCACAACTCAAGATTTAATGCTCAGACTTGGTCAACAACTGAATCCCTCATTCCCACATCTAGCTACTTTAACTGTCCTTTCCTTAGTATCACCATGTTATCTTCCCGAGATCACCCATGGTGTCCAGTACTTTGGGCAAAAAGAAATCTAGAAATGCAAGAATAGATTCAAGTTACCTCCATCTTCAGCTTCTTGGCTCAAATCCTCCACACACCTGCACTTCTACTTCACCAAAATGATGAGCAACTATCAATCTACAAAAATTTCAGCACTTCCACTTCTACAAGACATCCATTGCTTTCTTCTTCCCTAAAGACAAACAATGATATCTACCTATTTATGTGCACTTTTCCTTATTGATGAGCTTTACCTTGTTTACCATCATCAACTGAAGATCCAGCAAAGGTCCAACTTCAAAGAAGTTCTTGGAATATTCCCCGGCAACGGCGCCAAAAAATGTTTTGTTTTGGACTCCAAGTTGTCCTCTCCAATCATGAAGTAACAAAGAATCAACAAATCATCTTTATTTTGTCAATCCTAGGAATATCCACAAGACCACAGCCCCTTCAAGATAATAGATTCAAGGAAATAAGAGGTTGATGGCTGGATTGCTGAGAGAAATTGAAGATGAAGAGAAAATCTTGAGATTACCATAACTAAGGCAAATCTCCATCATTTTCTATGTTCTTTATGTCAAAACCATGCCATTTCATTAGCAGAATACAAATATGAACTCAAAACTGAAAAATATCACCTGTATCACCAAGACGAGACAATCGCGATTCTGTACCAACAGACGATTTTCACAATTTTGAAACTTTCTGCAGTCCTTTCCACTCAATTACAGCAATAGGTCTCTCCCTTCATACAACTTACTCAGTAATACACAATTAAGACTCACAAATCTCCATGATTAAGCAAGAGACAAGCTCACACATCAAAAGAAATACACACAACAAGAGAAAACACGATTTTGCAGAAACTCTTTCTTCTCTATTGATAGCTTGAGCAAATGGCTAACCAACCTCTCCAAAATAGAGAAAATTGACTTATATACATTTTCAAGTGTCCCTTTTCACACTTGAAATTAGGTCTTTTTCTCTAATTTTCTAAAAAATGCCATCTAAGAGTTTCTAAAAATTCTACAAAAATTACAGAAGATCCTCAACCACATAAGGAAGACTCTTCCTTATTTTTACAATCATTGCATAAATATTTTACAATTTTTTTTGACTTTTTACTAATTTTTTCATCAAAAATGCTCCTTCAAAATCACTCCTTCCAACACATGGCAAAACCGGAATTACACTTTCAAGGACTAATGGAGAGGCTAGAGCACTTGATAGAAAGCAAAGAGAAAAAGGATCAGCATAGGAACCCTATTGTCCCAGAGACACAGGAAAGGAATCCACCATCCCTGTCTCAAGTACCCAATACAGAAAGTCAAGACAATTTGTCTTCTATACATAGGTACTCACATGAATTTTTGAGAGAGATCCAAGAAGAGAAATGGAGAAAGGAACAAGGAACCCATCCTCCTATTCAAGAAATAGACGACTTGCAGGAACAATTTCCCCAGGACATCCCCTCTATATATGATGATGTAGAGGTGGAGCAACTGAGTGAACCCACAGGATTTGAATCTAATTCTTTACAAGAATTACCTCAGTTCACAGGACCTTGGGAAGCAAAGTCTATTAGTATGAGAGCACCCACGATAATAGTGAGGAATGAAGAATCAGTGATCCCTAGGAACACGGAAGTGATCAAGAACACAAAAGTACAGTGTAATCTCACTCTAGAAGAATTGTTAAAGGTAAAACCAGAATTGTGGAAGCATGTTGCAAATCAATTCCCTGAGCTAGCTACCACACCCTCTCAGATAGGATCACGTAAGAAGGTACCATAGATACCCGTGGAAAAGATTGGAGACGTAAGCGAAGGAGAGGAAGGTAACACATATCTTCCAATAACCCATCAAGGCTACACCACGAAAGCCATCTTAGACTCAGGAGCCGGAGTAGCCATCGCTACCACCGCTTTGTGGAAACGTTGGGGTAAGCCAGCACTCAGACCCACCAGGATGAAGCTACAAATGGCTGATGGACACATAGAAAAACCGTTAGGCTTACTAGAAGGCATATCTCTCACCACTTGTGGTGTAGAATTTGAGCATACCTTTGCCATTTGTGACTTTGCGAAAAACCGTGCTTATGAGATGATATTGGGACGACCATTCATGCGTCAGTTGCAAATTGTACAAGATTGGGGAACTAATTCTTTGTACTTGCAACATTTAGGAGTGACTACTAAAGTCAATCTTAAAGACTATTCACACAGAGATGTACCCCCAATACAATGGAACACCATCCATAAGACACCAGTAGAGACGGAATCCGTGCACTCATTAGAATCAGATCCTTCTTGGTTGCATGAGGATACCCATTTATGGATGTGTAAAGTAGCCAAACAAGAGGAAGAAAGATTAGAAGCCAGGACCTTAGGTGCAGAACAACATCCACGAACCCTTCAAGATCCAGCCTACGCACCTGTAGTATTCCCAGACGAAGAATTTGAACCCCATGGTTGGGCGGAAATCCTAGCAACCATGGATGTAGCCATCAATGAAGAACAATGGACACCCCACTGTGACGAGGATGGCTATGACATTTCAGTTTTCACGATAGAGCCAATCATGGGCGATGCAATCTTAGAAGAGTGTGAACCGAACACTGATGCATTCGAGGATGCAAGCGATTTCGATTTAGAATCAATTATCATGGACCCACCCTTTGCATCAGAGGAAGAATATTTCTACGAAGTAGAGACTCACCCTCAGAGACACGAGGAAATTACGAATGAAGTGAGGTTAGCCACAGAAGTGACTACCAAGAGTGAAGGCAAGAAAAGAAAGAAGAAAGAAACCATGTCAGAAAAAGAAGAATCTTTATTTGAAGTACCCGAGAATTTTAAGAAATATGAAATTGAAGATAGAAGAATCATGGTACGAATGCCTAATAGAAAGGTAAATGATGGACAAGTATATGATAACCGAGAGAAAACCAAGAAAGTAATAGTTGCCATAGAAGGAGAAGAAGAAAAATGCACATACATAGGGCATGATTTGACGACTGAAGAAGAAGAAGAGTTAGTTGCCCTATTGCGCGAATATAGAGATGTTTTTGCTTGGAGTTATAAAGATTTGAAAGGAGTAGATCCAAATATATGTTCTCATAGAATCCCTATGACTCCAGATGCAAAACCGACAAAACAGAAACCGTACACGTATAATGATAACTACGCTGCGAAGATTAAAGAGGAGATAGATCGCTTGATAGAAGCAGGATTCATTTACGAAATTGAGCACACCGAATGGGTATCCCCCATTGTGGTTGTGCCCAAGAAGAATGGAAAATTGCGTGTGTGTATTAACCTTAAAAAAGTTAATGCCGCCACGATTAGAGATAGTTATCCTCTTCCTATCACGGAACACCTATTGGAAAGAGTTGCGGGCAAGGAAGTTTACAGCTTTCTTGATGGTTTTTCAGGCTATAATCAAGTAGCCATTGCTCCAGAGGACCAACACAAGACGGCTTTTGCCACAGAATGGGGCATATTTGCATTTTGTGTAATGCCATTTGGCTTAACAAATGCACCCGCCACTTTCCAGCGACTCATGTGCCATGTTTTCAAGGAATTCTTACGCAAGAGCTTGGAAGTTTATGTCGATGACTTATGTGCTCATTCAAATGTAAGACAGACACATATTCCAGAGTTAAGACAAATATTTGACAAATGTCGAGAATATCAGGTTTGTTTGATCCCAGAAAAATGCGTTTTCATGGTCAGACAAGGCAAAATTCTAGGACACATTGTGTCAAAAAATGGAATCTCCACGGATGAAGAAAAGGTGAAGGTAATTGCAGAATTACCTAGACCAACTAATGTGAAAGAGGTACAGGCATTTATGGGCCATTGTGGATATTATCGACGATTCATACACATGTATGCAATCATAGCTAAGCCTCTATACTCTCTTTTAACCAATTTTGAATGGACAGATGAATGTGAAAATTCATTCAATGAACTTAAACGACGTTTGTGCTCAGCACCTATATTGACCACCCTAGATTGGAGTAAGCCATTCCATGTACATGTGGATGCATCCAATTACGCCATAGGATGTGTGTTAGCACAACCCACGAATGAAGGTAACATAGATCTCCCCATAGCCTACGCGAGCAGACAATTGAATGCAGCAGAAAGAAATTATACCACGACGGAACGAGAAGGATTAGGGATGATCTACGCTGTAAAGAAGTTTAGGCACTACTTGTTGGCCAACAAGTTCAAGTTCTTTACAGATCATCAAGCCCTATTATATTTAGTCAACAAACCATGTAACACAGGACGATTGATACGTTGGTTTCTATTACTCATGGAGTATGATTTTGAAGTAGTAGTCAGGAAAGGAAAGACGCATCTTAGAGCTGACTGAAGTATTTCGATGGCGTGCACCACACTGGACTCTCCTTCTCAAGAGCTCCACGACGATATGCTCAAAGTAGAAAAACTGAGCTCCGGTCGCCACGCACAGTACTCCGCACAGTGCTGTACAATACGCAAAAACGCAGTACACAGGGAGCACGAAGACAGACTTCTTAGGTCTTACAAATGCGGTCGAACTTACAGTCTGTGACTGACCAGGCCACTATATGTTTTATTAAAGAACATATACAAAGAAGTGTCCGGTGGCCATTTGGCCTTTCACATGGACACTAACGGTAACAATCTCCCACTAAAGGCCAATATGGCCAGAGTAACTATGGGAGAAAAAAGAAAGAATGATAAAGAATACCTGAGTGTAAGTATACAAACTATACCTCCCACCTGATGGGCATGTTACACAGTATACAAGTGACTGTGTAAGATCAAGAATCAAGTAACCCCCATCAAGTGACAACAGTGTCGAAAGCTATCCTGTGGTAGAGCTTTAGTCAAAGCATCTGCAACATTATCTCGAGTGTGAACCTTCTCAAGAATAATGCTCTCAGTGGCTAAGCAATCTCTAATGAAGTGACACCTCACCTCAATGTGCTTGGTCTTTGCATGATAGACCGGATTCTTAGCCAAAGCAATGGCACTCTGACTATCACTGAGCAAGTGAGGTACATGCTGAGGCAAACCCATATCACAAGCAAGACGAGAAAGCCACAATGCTTCCTTACATGCCTCACTTGCTGCAACATACTCTGCTTCTGTGGTGGAAACAGCTGTACATTCTTGAAGACGAGATCTCCAAGAGATAACACCTCCAGCAAAATGAAAAATGTACCCTGATGTAGACTTATGATTGTCTACACAACCAGCATAGTCAGAATCTGTGTAACCAATAATGGATGCTTTCCCTCTACCTAAGCATAGACACTTGTCCTTAGTGCCACTCAGATATCTCAAAATCATTTTGACCGCTTCCCAATGTTTCTTGCCAGGATTAGATATATATCTGCTCACAACTCCCACTGCAAATGCAATGTCTGGTCTCGTAGCTACCATAGCATACATGAGACTACCAACAGTAGACTGATAGGGAATTTTGGTCATGAATTCCTTTTCCTCATCTGATTTGGGGCAGTCATCCTTGCTCAATTTCACATATGTGGGTAAAGGTGTACTCAATGCCTTTCCACCCTGCATATTGAATCGATGAAGTACTTTGGATATGTACTCACTTTGAGACAAGTATATGCATCTTTTACTCCTATCACGAGTAATGCACATGCCAAGAATATGTTTGGCATCCCCCAAATCCTTCATATCAAATGTCTGACTCAACTTCTTTTTGAGAATTGACAAATCATAAGAGGACTTCCCAGCAATCAACATATCATCGACGTAAAGTATCAAGCATATCAAGCTGCCATCAGAACATCTCTTTGTGTAGAGACAATGATCCTCATTGCTCCGAGAATAGCCTTGGGACTTCATAAAAGCATCAAACTTTTGGTACCATTGTCTAGGAGACTGTTTAAGTCCATACAAGCTCTTCTTGAGCTTACAAACTAGACTTTCCTTGCCAGGAACTACATAACCCTCTGGTTGTTCCATATAGATCTCATCTGTAAGATCTCCATGCAAGAAAGCTGTTTTCACATCCATTTGGACTAGCTCTAAGTCCTCCATTGCAACAAATCCAAGCAACATGCGCAAAGTAGTCATCTTGACCACTGGGGAGAAGATTTCCTCAAAATCAACACCATGTTGTTGCTTAAAACCCTTTGCAACAAGTCGTGCTTTATATTTTGGAGAAGCACTATCTGATGTGAATTTCAGCTTATATACCCATTTACATGGTAAAGCTTTCCTTCCCTTTGGCAAAGGTACTAAGTCCCAAGTACCATTCTTGTGAATAGAATCCAACTCACTCTTCATGGCACGCTCCCACTTGACATGATCCTCTGTCTACATAGCCTCTTTGTAGCAAGAGGGCTCACCGGCATCTGTTAGCATAACAAAATCTAAACCTGGAACATATCTATCAGGTGGATATGAGACACGTGCAGAACGTCTCAATGGTTGCTGAACAGGAACATGTGCAGACTGATCTGAATGAACATTCTCTTGAACATCCCTATGTGCAGCATTTTTATGCATGCTAACCGGAGGACTAGTATCCTCAAACACCACTCTTCTCACTTCAACCTCCTTAATCGGCTGTTTATGCATCTTAGACTCATTAAAAATGACATCACTACTTCTGATCACTGACCGTGTTTCAGGATTCCATAAGCGATATCCAAATTGTCCTTCTCGACCATATCCAAGAAAAATGCATTTCTTTGACTTATGGTCCAACTTTTGTCTAAGATTCTTGGGTATATGAACATATGCTTCACACCCAAAAACTCGAAGATGATCATAATATGGTGGTTTCCCTGTCCATAACTCTTGTGCCACTTTCAGACCTTTGGCAGTACTAGGTGAAAGGTTAATTACATGAACTGCAGTCAATACTGCTTCTGCCCAAAAACCTTGTGAGAGGTTTGCATGATGCAACATAGAGACTACTCTATCTTGAATAGTTCTATTCATCCTCTCAGCTACACCATTCTGTACTGGAGTATAAGGAGCTGTAAACTCTCTACGAATCCCTCTACACTGACAGAAAAGGCTGAATTCATGTGAGGTATACTCACCCCCATTATCTGAACGTAAAGCCTTAAGCTTAGTTCCTTTTTCAGTCTCAACTGAAGCAAGCCATTTTCTGAAAGTAGGGAATACATCATCCTTCGATTTGATAGGATATACCCAGACTTTTCTAGTAGCATCATCTATGAAAGTAACAAAGTAAAGAGAACCACCTAAGGACCTAGTGGGCATAGGACCACACACATCAGTATGAACAAGATCTAAAGGCTGAATTGAAGAGTCAATGTGCGTTTTATGCACATTTCTGGTTTGCTTTCCATATTGACAATGCTCACAAAATGAAAAATCAGAGAAAGATAACACAGGTAAGTAGCCAGAACGAGAAAGATTTTCCATTCCACTACGAGATATATGGCCCAAACGACCATGCCAAATACAAGCCATAGGCTGTTCAGTAACAGCTAACAAGTGTTCTTTCTGTGATACAAATAAAGGGTAAAGTGAGCCAACTTTCCTTCCTTTTGCAATAACCATATTGCCCTTTGATATACGAAAGGACTGAGCATAGAAGACCACCTTGTAACCAAGGTCATCAAGTTGACCAACTGACATCAAACTGCGTGATAACTGAGGTACATGGCGTACATTATGCATAGTAAATTTTGAACCGTCAATGAACTGCACAACCACATCTCCAATCCCCACAACATCACACTGGTAAGAGTCACCAAGTCTCACGGTACCAAGAGACTTTGCTGCATAATTAGAGAACCATTCTCTATGTGGTGTCACATGGAAAGAAGCACCAGAATCTAGCAGCCAGGTGTGGGAAAGAGAATCAGCCATAAGTGCCTCAGATGGCACAGTAATATCAAGTGTCAACACATCAGCATCATCAGAAATAGCATTAATTTCTTCAATCTTCACAGTCGAAGTAGATGGTGCAGATAACTGTTTAACATGCCCATCAACATTCTGTCCTTTACCTTTAGCATTCTTTAATGCATAACAGTCTTTCTTCATGTGTCCTTTCTTATGACAATAATGGCATTCAATATCCCTCTTCCTTGATTTACTTCTGCTCTTATTCCGTTGACCATTCTTTTCCTTGTTCTTGCTCCTGCCACGTTGTTGATTCTTTCCTTGGTAAGAATCACGAACATTATATGCATCTCCACTCTGAGTGCCAACCATAGATTTTCTACGAATCTCCTCACTCAAGAGTGCTCCACATATGTCATCATAGACGAGTTTACCACCTGGTGCACTATTGCTAATAGCTGTGCAAAATGTATCCCATGATGATGGCAGGGTGCATAACAGCAATACTGCTTTCATTTCATTGTCCATATCCATTTTCTGAGCCTGTAACTGGGAGAATATGGCATCAAACTCATTTAGATGAGCAGCAACACTATCTGTGTCCTTCATACGAAGGTCGTATAATTTTCTCATCAGATATACTTTATTTGATGCCGTCTCTTTTTCATATGTATTGCATAACTTCTTCCAAAGCTCCTCTGCACTTTCACAGTCTAATACTGTAAAGTAAACATTATCTGCTAGGTGCAAGCGAATGGTAGACCTGGCCATTTCATCTAACTCATCCCAATCATCTTCATCCATGTCAGCAGGCTTCTTTGAAATCCCATTTACTGGCTTCCATTGCCTTCTTTGAATCAGCACATCTTTAATCTGATTCTTCCATAGAGCAAAGTTTGTGCCATCAAATTTTCGGATCTCAAAATGGTCTTTGCCCTGCAAGTTATAGCTCCTCCTCGGAACGCTAGCACTAGACCCTGATCCACCGGATGTGCCTGAGACCTCTGATGCCATGATCGTAGAGAACTGAATAGAATGATAATGGAGCTAGAAGAGTCCAAACACCAACAAATAAGTGTATCAAGGAGTAAATCGACCACTATATAGTTGACTAAACCAGAAATCTGGAAAAATTTTGCCAGAGTATCCTCTGCAAAATTAGCATATGACCAGTGTCAAAGTATCATAAAACTGCAAGTACTAACATGTCTACCTGCATAGTGAATCACTGACTCCACTGCATATAATCAGTTACCCAATAGAAGCCAACTAGGCTTATCGAGCACCTATGAACAACTATCATACATCTCCTATGGCGAGGCTGGGTAAGTCTTCCACCTGCATCACCGAAGAGACCCCGACATCTGGGTGTCTCCCAGTTAAGAAAACCTCACCACGACCCTCTTTATCAAACGTAAAAGGCTTTATGCAAAGAACGTAACCGCTATATCAATGCCCACATGGACGTACATAAGCGGTATCCACAGAAGCGTACATGGTGTGTATGTGCTCAATATATGCAGTAAAATGACACTGAAAGGCTGAATACACAGCCCAAAAAACTAGCCAATAACACCTGCAAGTGTCTGTCAACTCTGATGTTTTAGGCTTTAAAAACCTGCATAAATTTGCAGCGACTGCTCCCACCAAAACTGAAAACCCCTCGAGAAACCTGTAGTTTTACGAGTGTGGCTGAAAATACAGTCCCAAAGGTTGATATTTATTGTCTGAGAAGTACAAGGAACACTCTTCTTGATGTTCTTGGACCTGTGTGAAGAGAACTACGTGCGAAAGTACTCCAAAATGGCTCCAAAAACACCCCAAAATTGCTTCAGAAATAGGCTTTAAAAGCAAAAATGAAGCTTTGAGGGACCAAAACTTGTTCAAGGTAATGCCAACCTTAGTCTTTCCCCTTCTTCAAACACCACAAGAGTGTAGCTTAGTGGCAAGAGATTGCCGCGGTTAAGCGAGCTCTGGGGGGAACAGTACTGGGATGGGTGACCTCCCGGGAAGTACCGGGAACCTCTATATTCCTTGATCGTTGAGGTCCTCCCTCGCGCGCAGCCAACGGCGCCAACGGTGACTTCGGTGACTCGGATGACAAGGTATGCTTGGCCTTTCACATGGACACTAACGGTAACACTGACCACCTCTCAAGATTAACCTCAGGAGAAGCTCCTCAAGGAGTAGCGGATGATCTACCAGATGCATACTTGTTTAACCTTGAGGTAGCACCAGAATGGGCTAAGCCGATAGTCCCTATTCTGACATACGGACCCAAGAATCCTAAGATAAAGATCAAAGAAGGAGAGATTACCAAGTCTCAGAGGTACCAAATAATGGCAGGAAGCATATATAAACAAGATAATCAAAAGATTCTTGCTCGTTGTGTAGATGAATCAGAACATGCGAATTGGTTGCAATTAGCACACATAGGTGCACTAAAGCAACATCATTCAAAACATCGAACATTACAGACTCTGCATAGATTAGGAGTATATTGGCCTACGATGGAAGCAGATGTCTACAAGTTGTGTAAGGAATGCCATGTTTGCTGTGAAAGACCACCGGTAGAGCATGCTACACTATATCACGTGTCTCTCACACCAGATTGGAGTGAACCTTTAGTGACATACTTGAGGACGAACACATTCCCTCAAGGAATGACCTTAGCTCGACAACGTAGTCTAGAGCAGGAAGCTCAAGACTATTCACTCATTGGCGATAATTTATACAAAAGAGGACGAGATGGATATTTAAGACAATGTGTTCATGAAAGCGATTATCTGAACATACTAGAGACGGCACACCAAGGTGTTGCAGGAGGTCATTTTGGACCAGATAGGATAATCAAAGCCATTCTCTTTGCAGGATTATGGTGGCCCACTCTTCACATGGATGCTCATACCTATGTAAAGAGATGTGATGTGTGCCAAAGAACTCAGTTTCCTACTCACAGAGATGAAATGCCATTGAAACCCATGATGGGCGGACGTGCATTTTCTAAGTGGGGTATAGACTTTGTAGGACCCATTAACCCCCCTACAAAAGGTACACATGCGGAATACATTATTGTTGCCACAGATTATCTTACGAAATGGGTAGAGGCAAAAGCCAAAAAAAAGAGTGATGCTCACACGACTGCAAAATTCTTATTTGAAAATGTCTTTACGAGATATGGATTGCCTATAGAGTTAGTGAGCGATCGAGGCACTCACTTTCTAAACCAAGTCATTGAATATTTGTTACAGGATTTTATGGTGATTCACAAGAAATCTGCACCATATCATCCTCAGGCCAATGGTCAGGCTGAAAGCACTAACAAGATACTGTGTACCGTACTGACGAAACTCGTGAACAATAAATGTTCAGATTGGGACAAACAGCTACACCACGCTGTTTGGGCATATCGAGTGGCCTACAAGACCGTACTCAATGCAACTCCCTTTCAGCTGGTTTTTGGTCAGAATGCAGTGCTTCCCTTGGACTTCTTGATACCGACCCTTAAGGTTGCACAAGAACATAAGTGGACCGGCCATGAATTATCAGCGAGAATATTGGACTTGGAACGATTAGGAGAAACCAGGCTAAAGGCAGCAGCAGGAATATACGCAGCGAAGAAGCGACAGAAAGCATATTTTGATGCACATGTGAAAGATAAAGGCCTAAAAGAAGGAGATTTAGTTCTAGTGTATACGCTGAAACAGCACGCACGGAAGTTAGAAAAGCGAGGTTATGGACCTATGATCATTAACAGACTTTCGACTAGTGGGGCAATACAGTTAGCCACCTTAGAAGGAGATATAATGCCTAATTACATTAGTGGCTGTAGAGTCAGATTATATCAAGAACCTCTTACTGAGGATATGCTTAGATGACTCACATTGGCAAAGAAGCGTAAGGAGGAAGAAAATAGAATACGAGCAGAAGCTCAGGCAGAAGCCATAGAACGCATTAAGCGCATGAAGCTAAGAAGACAAGGACTAGGGAGAGAACATTATAGCCATCTGGAAACTTCACCCAGATATCCCATGGCCATGTGTCAAGTAAGGTCAACCACTCATCCTAGCATAGTGGATAGGAGACCATTCATTACAGTTAGGCTAGAGCACGGCAACCCTTACCAAGAACTCAGGGCTTTAATTGACTCAGGTGCTGCTACTAGTGCGATTAGATGGTCCCACTATAAGGATTCAGGAATAGAAATGCGGCCAATTGAGGCATACCTCATAGGCCTAGGAGGTATGGAAACCCCTTGCATGGGTGAGGGGGACCTTCCTATCCTCATAAAGGATGTGACCATGACGGCGAAGCTACTAGTGTGCCATGATGACGACCTGATAGAACCCCTAATCCTTGGCCAAGATTGGCTATACGATCACTCAGTGGACCTAAATCTTAGACAAGGCTCCTTACAGATTGGAACCTTAGAGCAGAAGCGAGTGATACCGCTTGACTTCCCTAACGGCATTCCGCTTGACAGTTGTGACCCTAGACCCTATGAAACGCATGCGACGGAAGACCAGAAGATCTTTGATCGGCTCAATCACGCTACGTCTACACCAACCCACGTGGGCTTGGCAATAGACAATTGTCAATCAGAAGGACGACAGGAGATCTTCCCTGGGACTTCCTGCAAACTAGAAGAGACAGTTACCCAACTGCAAGGGCAGATGGACACAATCAGTGGTCAGGTGGGTTACATCAGCGGACAAATGAGCACGACACCCTGCGGTGCTCATCCTTCCAAACTTGTTGCGGACTGGCCTAGATTAAAATTAAATAAGGCATCACTTCCTAATGGGCAGGTCACGCAAGTGTTGGATCTCCCTTCTTTTCCAAAGCAGAGTGTCCATCCGACCTCTCAAACCCAACAACAACTGAGTAAATCACAACGGAGGAACCCAGACCGACGGCAGTATCAGAGGAGACAACAAGGAAAGCAGTCTACGCCACCCAAAGGAAGCGGCACCAGACAAATATGGGTGCCAAAAGGGCAAAGAGCACTGAAGAACTCCAACCAAACAGAAATCGACAAGAAAAAGGGAGTGCAGAAACAGAATCGATATCCACCATCCCCTCGACCTCCTTCTACAGGTCCGAGCATCCGACAAATGTGGATCGCCAAGAAGTACCTTACCTATAGACCCACGCCCACGCAGATTTGGGTACCCAAACCATGTATCATAGCTCAACCCATAAGCCATGTAATATATAACCCCCACAACTCATTTCATCCCTCGATGCCACCACACCCGACACCACCCTTTGCCCCTCAGCAGAAACCCACCACCCACTCCAAGATCCTTAGGAAATGGATACCGAAACGTGTCCAACCGTCTCCCCCTAACCCCATGTCTGATAAAACCACCCCCCCGACTAACATACAACCTTGTACTAAATCACTAACCTTTAAACCTTGTATAAATTCACCCACCATCATCACACATCACTCGTAATCTCATCTCATCAAGAAATGTATGCATGATCTGAAACATATAGGTGTCTAGAGACCTGCACTAGTGCTGCAAAAAGCATTGCATCCATCACATCACAGCATGTGGCTACACGGGTTACGCATCAGTTATGGAAAGGGATTGCGGTCTCACTTTAATGGGATCATAATTAATTTCCATGCTAATGTGTTAATCTTTTGTAGCAGATCTTTCTCACTAGCGCACCAATCACCATGCAAACCGACGAAGGAACATCAGGAGCAGGCCCCAGTGTAGCGGCAGTACCACTCAACGTGCTACGAGCAGAATCCCACCCGACTGCTCCACCGCCGGAATTTCAGGGATTTCTAGGGCCCATGCCTATCGACAACCCACCCATGGGCTACACCGAAAAGATACACAGAAACTCTCATTGGTTTCAGGGCCTTGCAGGACTCCTTGCGGACGCGGACTTTATATTTGAATCCTCTCTGACATTTGATGACCGCACGTGGGGAAAATACCAGTTTTTCTCCAGAGAGTTCGAAGCCCTACAAAGCACCCAGGATTTAACTCACGTTTGGGCCAGAGCCGGCTTCACAGAATATTTCAGTGATCCCCTGCCCAAACCAGATTTTTACAGGTGCTATTACTTAATCACCACTTTGCTAGCCTCTGAGAATAAGGACATCCCAGGAACCTTCATTTTGCCTTCGTTAGTGGATGATCCACCTTACAAGAGATTTTACCTCTCCAAGGATTTAATCAGAGCAGCCATCAAGATTCATGGCACCCACACACCCACAGATCGAGAGAGATTAATTCCAGAACCGATGAAACGTGGGGATGTCACGAAGTGGGAGGAGATTTCGGCAATCACACCTAAGCTGTCAAAGCCACTAAGGATATGCATGCAACATTTCGCATTCCCAGCTCAGGACAGATTTACCATGCCCCATAAACGAATCTGGTTCGGATTGTATTTGGCATGCACGGGACCTCAAACTGTTGATCTGGCAAGCTGGATCATAGATCAAATGTATCTGGCACAGCACAGATGGGAACGCAAAAAAGTGCTTAACGGATGTTGTGCACTCACTAGAATTGTGTATATGTGTTTGGCTTATGACTTGCCCATCGAGCGTGCATTAACCGGAGAAGAGTTGAAGGCATTCAAAGGAACGACGAAGAAAGCCAGAAAGCCCAGTAGAACACGGGCAGGCAAGCGCATGCGAGGCACCATCCCTTGCCTTCAAGTGCCAGAGTCGCCATCACCACAACCCTCTCCAGAGCGACCACAGACAGAAGCGGCTCCCACAGTACAACCTATTCGCATAAGGTTATCTAGACCAGTGGTCACGGAGGGCACGACTAGTACCGCTGCACCTCAGGCAGCAGCCACCACAGAACCCACCACCAACACAGCAGAAGCTCCCACCACTATTGGTGCAGAAGCTTTTTCTTTTCCAATACCACATATGGAGGCAGACCCTATAAACACAACATTTGATTTTGAGATGCCTGATGCATTCTCAAACGAATTCCAGTATTCAGAAGCACAGTTGTTCTCCCAGGAATATGAACGTCCCAGCTACCCTACCACACCGCGAGATCTGCCACAGGGACAAGCTATGTCGAGCTCTGAAGAAGAAAGAACCGAAACAGACGACGAGGAAGGCGACGATGAAGCCAGCCAGGGCTCACATGACGGACAGACAGAGGGCCAAGGCCAACAAACTGACGCACACGGCGACACCAGCACATATGAAGATGAGACTTTCGAAGCCGCAGCGTACACGCTGGCCATAAAGAAATTATATCGAACGATGGAGAAAGTCTGGGCACGGAAGACGTTAACTGAAGAGGAGAGCCAGGCATTAATTGAACAGGAACTCATCTCCGGAGGATTCGAAGACGCATACATCAGAGGGTTCAGAGAGTTAGTCAAATCAGTAGGCTCCCATGAAGCACTCAGGTTTTTACAAAGAAAGCAACTACCACAGTTTGACCCCCGCCGAGTGCGACTACTTTCAAAGCCCGGAGAGTATATTCGCGTACCAACAGGAGCTCAGTCTTCAGCACAAGCCAGGGAGGCACGCCTCGTCTCCAAAAGTTCATTGACCGCAGAACCCATCCTTGTAGATTCCCCACCACGTACTATCGTTGTACATACCACCACTATCCTCGAAATAACATCCACACCTTCCACTCCCCTCTCACCTCATCTTTCACCAACCCATCCTGTATCCCCCGCACACCCACCTGCTCCCCCCACATCCACACTAGTCCAAGGCAGCATAGCCACACCCTTCGCCTTACCCATTCAGACCACCATGCCCACACCCAACCCTTCGTACCTACATGTTAACCCCTTCACCCCTTCATCCTTCCCAGCGTTTCCCCCACCTCTAAGAACCCCATTCCCCTTTCTAACCCCACTAACCTTCTCACCAGTTTCACCTCCCCAACCCACCATAACCCCTATTTCCCCTTTTCACCAAGCTGCTCCAACCATCCCCCCTGTAAACTACTCTACATTTGTAAATCCCGTATTCACACCTACACAACCACCCACAATCACACCACTTTTCACAATCACAACACTAAACACGTCCAACGACATGGACATCTCACCACCCATAGCACCACCACTCACTTCACTCCCGGCACAAACATTTTTAGACACATCACAATTTTCCACGATCACCACTGCATCCACCGCCCCAACCCCATTTCCCATTCCCGCTGCATCCACTTCCACTGCATCCTCATTTAGCACTTCATTACTACTATCACCCACCATAGACACTGCATTTCAACACATGTTCGCATGCATGACACAAGTCCGCGATGAGTTCGCATCACTCGGCACCAACTATCAACAGCTGCAGAAAACGACGAATGAACTACAAACGCAGCTTAATTCGTTATCAATTGAGAACGCCTCACTGAACAGCCGATACCAAGATTTACGAGAGGCCTATCACAAATTAGAACTAGAAAGTGAGGAGAAAACAAAAGAGGCCACCGCGGATTTGGATAACCTACTTCGAGCCCAGACCGTCCGCAATGCTACGCTCACTAGAAATATGGGCTTACTAAGAAGACACTTAGCCGCAGCAAAAGAGGAGAACCAGAGACTCCAAGAGCAGAATAGAGAGAACTTGGAAGCGGCACTGGACCACCCAGAACAACCCCTAAGTCCGAGCAGATTCAAGGCAATCCCATCCGAATCGATGCGGATGTTGCTAGAGGATCATGTGCGATTGCTCAAGGACTATGATCGTATGAACGAAGAACATCAAAAGTTAAAGGAAGATCATAAGCTACTACAGCTCAGAGAACCGGCAACACAACAAGTACACGTAGCAGCTGAACTACCAGCACCTGCGGACCCGGCCCCTGAAATTTTAGAGGAACTCAACGCACTCCGGGCCCAGGTAACAAATCTTGAATCTAGAATTGCAGTCTATGAAGCACCACCAAGGCCAGACTCCCCACCTGAGCTACCAGCTGAGGAAGAAACCGTCACTATCCCGGTGGAGGAGACATTTGAAGAGGCATATGAACCGATACCCATCCCAGGCGGACGTGTCACGGCCGAAGGCCAGATGACCTATGAATTACCTACCCCCGCGTGGATGAAGACAGTTGAAGAACTCGGAACGACACACTCGGCCAGAGTAGAGGCACAGCTACATGCCATGGCCATAATTGAAGAGAAAATTTTACAGTCACCATTCTTTGCTCAATTGGCCCCGCGACGATACATATCTGGGCATGAGCTCCAATATAAACCGTACTTCATGTTAATGGCTGAATACCAGTTAGCCATAGAGAAAGAAACAGGTATGAAACCAACGCATGCCACTCAATTCGAGCCAGAGGACTTGCTACCAAGGGCGCAGAGAGGTGAAATCCTTCAACCAGACTGGCGCAAAGATTTATTGCAAACCTATCCAGAGATGATGAGCACGTGGGTAAAAGCGCCGCTGCACTTAAAATTTAATCCGTGCTGGGGACCAGTACCACGACGCCGCTCTTGGACTGCATTCGCTATTAAGGTACAAAACAATAAGCAGTGCCAAGACTGGTTGAACTATCCCTACTTCAAGCCACCAATCGAGTTACCCACAGTAGGCTACATGATGGCGACGATCCGCCACTGGCTCCCTAGGTTAAAGCACATGGATGATATTGCCGCGCACATGACTGTCAAAATCTTTGACATGATGCAGATGATCTTTAAAGTCTTCCGACGCATCAAGGCCCCCCATGTAAACACCCCGGGCTTCGAGCATGGCAACTTTGATTTAGTCTATGATATGAGCACAACGCCATCGCTACGGGTGTGTTATGCCTGGCACTGCAGGATCAAATACCTACTGGCATGCTACAAGCAGACATTCAAAGAAATGTTCACCACCGGCTTTTGGGAGTACCATTCAGAGGTATTTATAAGCAGGCCCACACACTTATTGCAATTATTCGCCTGTGAACGAATGGTGTACTCCACACATTATCAGCTCCCACCACCAGACGAGCCACAACCTATCGACTGGGAGAAACTCGAGGCTGATCTAGCCCGAGGCATTCGTATATCAGAGCACACCCTTGCTCAAGACCTCCTACAGAACTACATCCGGCAGACCTCACAACAAGGTTCTGTCAGGGACGACAGAAGCGAGAGGAAGGGGGGTGTTGGAAGCAGCCAGAGGCACAGACGCCACGGAAGCATGTAAAGACGAAGCAGAGAGCCAGTCGGATCAACTTTTCAAACAAATACATTTCTTATTAATTCTCCAAACATTCAACAGTGATTGTTATCACTAATTGTAACATATGTATCATAGAAAACCCCATTTTGTAATCCATAGCTCCATTTTGTGCAAGCCGAGGAGTCCTCGAGCTTGAGGAGCTTAGGTAGAACGCTCGTACCGAATTTCGTTATTTTTAGATACCGTTTACCCTTCCAAATAGCATCTAGGACCTATTTTTTAACTAGGCCGGTCACTAGATGTGAAACCTGTCAAAACTAGTCTAGAAACTATAAAAAGAGCTAGAGAGCTCATTTTTGAGGTTGGTTCATTTTGGTTAGTGTGAGCTTAGAGCTAGTTTGAGCTTGTAAGAGTATTCTTGAGTAATAGAACTAATTTCCCACCTTCCATTGTGTCTTGCTTGTCTCTTCATTGTGTGTGTGTGTGTGTGTGCACCTTTGTACTTCTCACCTTCACTCTCACAACATCTCACGTTCACGATCTTCATATCACTCCTACCTCTCCCACGGATTGACATTAAGGAGGTGAAGCTTCTTAACGTGGTACTTACCATTGTGCTAGAGCAACAGATAGATAGATAGATAGATAGATAGATAGATAGATAGATAGATTGATTGATAGATAGATTGATAGATAGATTGATAGATAGATTGATAGATAGATTGATTAATATATTGATAGTTGGATAGATTGATTAAATACATTGATAAATTGATAGATATATAGAAAGAAAGATAGATAGATAGATAGATAGATAGATAGATAGATAGATAGATAGATAGATAGATAGATAGATAGATAGATAGATTGATAGATTATACATTAATAGATATATTGATAGATATGTAGGTAGACACAGATATATTGATAGGTAGATAGATTGATTGATAGGTAGGTAGGTAGGTAGATAGATAGATAGATAGATAGATAGATAGATAGATAGATAGATAGATAGATAGATAGATAGATAGATAGATAGATAGATAGATAGATAGATAGATAGATAGATAGATAGATAGATAGATAGATAGATAGATAGATAGATAGATAGATAGACAGACAGATAGACAGATCAAGAGACAGACAGATAGAGAGACAGACAGACAAACAAACAGAGAGACAGAGAGACAGACAGACAGACAGACAGATAGACAGACAAACAGATAGATAGATAGATAGATGGATGGATGGATGGATGGATAGATAGATAGATAGATAGATAGATAGATAGATAGATAGATAGATAGATAGATAGATAGATAGATAGATAGATAGATAGATAGATAGATAGATAGATAGATAGATAGATAGATAGATAGATAGATAGATAGATAGATAGATAGATAGATAGATAGATACATAGATAGATAGATAGATAGATAGATAGATAGATAGATAGATGGATGGATAGGTTGATAGATAGATGGATAGGTTGATAGATAGATAGATAGATAGATAGATAGATAGATAGATAGATAGATAGATAGATAGATAGATAGATAGATAGATAGATAGATAGATAGATAGATAGATAGATAGATAGATAGATAGATAGATAGATAGATAGATAGATAGATAGATAGATAGATAGATAGATAGATAGATGAGTGACTGACTGTCTGAGTTGTTAATGTGTGAAACATCACAAGAAATGAATTAATGTGATACTAGACAACTTCTATGGTCACCATTAACTCATTTGATGGAGAGTGTTAATCTCCAAAAGAATAACTTACTCTTATGATTAGAGCACCTCTATACCAAGAGTAAGTCAAAATCTTCACCAAATTATAGGTTCAATCTCCAAATTATCAAAAGTTGAAAAATTCTGTGAAGAAGATAAAACACAGAAAGTCTGCTGCACAATTTCTTCTCATTGACCTATCAAACATGTAAAGTTTTCTATGAAATTTTGTATGGAGTGTCGCCTAGAAGTTGTGCACCTCCTCCAAGTTAAATTTCTTCAAAAGGTTTAGTATAACTTGAGAAATCAACTTCACAAGTCACCTATGTCTAAATCTGCACTTCTGAGAAGTCGATTTTGACACCCCTAACTTCTAACACATAGTTCTCAGAATGTCTAACCCGTTTTATCAAATCCTTTTAGCTGTAGATAGCTTATCTCTCAACTTAGATTTTGAGCTATCATATGTGTAAAACTTTACACTGTGCACTGAGCACTACTCATTTCATTGAACTCGAAATCTGCGCCTGTTTCAGAAGACTGTGAACACTCATCACATATGAATGTTCCTACTAACAATTCTCCTAGCCTGTTTACAATTAGACTCTGAAACTCAAGTCATAGACTCATTAACTATGAACTTAGATATCCTCAAAAGGATTTCACAAATGATCTAACACAGACGGAGCAGACACAGAAACATCGGGCGCAATATTTCTTCGATTACTCAGAAAATTACAGTTGAGTGATGAGAGGAAAACTCAACTATCATTTCACATGTCTCATGACATCTAACTTCTTCTTTCTTGACTTCTATACTCACTCATCTATTCTTTCATATGCTCTCATATCATGCCTCGACATTTTCAAGGTATTTATAGAGAAATTTGTACAAGTCTATGACTAATCAAAGATCTAAGTGAACTATAACTATACTATTGTACATATGTGTACATTCCTCATATCCTCTGAATGTATCCTTCTTCCAAGCTTCAAGAATTGAATCTTCCTTCATTCTTTAATCTTCCAAACATTCAATTGGTGATTGGTCTGCACCAACAACTCCCCCTCAATCATCAATTGAGGTTTCTCTTATCTTCTTTATGCCTGCCATGTCTTTAAACTTCTGTAGCTTTGGTCCATCCAAGCTCTTTGTAAGCATATCAGCTATCTGATCTTTAGTTGAAGTATGTATGACTTCAATCTCCTTATCCATCACTTTCTCTCTTAGAAAGTGATACTGAATCTCAATGTGTTTAGTCCTGGCATGAAAAACAGGATTAGTAGCTAAATACAATGAACTCATGTTATCTCCATATATAATTGGTATCCCATGCACAATGTCAAAACTCTTCATCAAGGTCTTGAACCAAATCACTTCCTTTGCAGCTTCAACCATGCCTTTATATTCAGCTTCTGTAGAAGATAAAGCAACTGTATGTTGCTTCTTGGAACACCATGAGATAAGTTTATCTCCCACATAACACATGTATCCATAAGTTGACCTTCTATCATCTGGATTACCTGCCCAATTTGCATCACTATAAATTTTGATATTTGTATCTGATGTAAACCCATAATACAAACCTTCATTGAGTGTACCCTTAATGTACCTCAACACTCTTTGTCCTGCAATCCAATGTTCTTTCCTTGGGCAATGCATAAATTGAGACAAAACCCCTACTGCATATGATAAATCAGGTCTAGTTAAAGTAGCATAGATAAGACTACCAACCAAACTCTGATATTGTCTCATGTCCTTGAATTCTTCACCTCCAAATTTACTCAACTTGTGATTCACCTCCATTGGTGTAGGTGCTACCCTGCAATCATCCAATTTAAACTTGATTAACAAGTTCTTCAAATACCTTTCTTGAGTCACAAATACTCCATGTTGAGTATATGTAATCTCCATGCCCAAAAAATATGACAAGTCTCCCAAGTCACTTATTTTGAACTCCTTTTCCATTTGCTTCTTGAGTCTTTGTATTCCTTCTTCATCTGTACCTGTAAGGATTATATCATCAACATATATGCACATGTATATGAAACCATTATCACTTGCTTTGACAAGCAAGCTACTATCTGCTTTAGACACCTGAAATCCAAGTTCTTTCAAGAACTTTACAAGTCTATAATTCCATGCCCTTGGGGCCTGCTTTAAGCCATACAAAGCTCTCTTGAGCTTGCACACATGATCTGGATACCTTTTATCTCTGAACCCTTGAGGTTGCTCCATGAACACATCATCTGAAATATAACCATTCAAAAAAGCATTTTTCACATCAAGTTGACATAACTTCCAACCTTTACATGCAGCAATAGCAATAAGTGTCCTGATGGTTGTCATCTTTGCCATAGGACTATAAGTCTCATCATAATCAACACCATATGTCTGAGCAAACCCTTTGACAACAAGTCTAGCTTTGTAGCTAGACACACTTCCATCTGCAAACCTCTTGGTCTTGTAAACCCACTTGCATCCAATAATTTTCTGACTATTTGGTTTAGGAACCAAATCCCAAGTTTGATTTTCCAATAGTGCATCATATTCTTCCTGCATAGCTTTCTCCCATTTTTCCTTACCTTTTGCCTCTTCATATGTAGAAGGGTCTTCATCTGTTTTCACCATATAAGCATAATCTTTTGTGGCCAAAAAAGAAGTATCATAACTATACCTTGTAGGTTGCCACCTATTTCTTGATGATCTTCTGAGTTCTCCACTCCTTGAGGTTTCTGGTTCTTCACACTCAGGATCAAATCTTGGCATTTCTTCAACTTCACCCTGCACTTCATTATTCTGTTCTTCATCAATTATTTGAATCTTTGACTTACCTTTCTTTTGACTCACTTCTTCTTCATCACCTGTATTGATATTGATTGTACCTGCATACCAAGTACTTTGCTCATCAAATGTAACATCTTTAGAAACCATGAATTGTTTTGTATATGGACTCCACAATCTATAACCCATCTGCTTATCATCATAACCAATGAAAACATATTTTTCAGCCTTCGGTTCCAATTTGTGTCTTAATTGTGATGGCACATATGCATATGCCACACATCCAAAAACTCTGCAATGATCCAAGGTAGGTCTCTTACCCCACCAAGCCTCATATGGTGTCATACCCTGCAAGGCTTTACATGGTAATCTATTGACCAAATAAGTAGCTGTATTTACAGCCTCAGCCCACAAATAATTAGGGCAATTTTTCTCCTTCATCATGGATCTTGCAAACTCAACAAGTGTTCTATTTCTCCTTTCTGCTACACCATTTTGTTGAGGAGAGTACCTGCAAGTAACTTCCCTTTTTATACCTGCATTCCACAAGTAATCACTAAATTCATTAGAGAAATACTCTCCCCCTCCATCTGACCTTAATCTCTTCATCTTATGACCTGTAATTCTTTCTGCATATGCATGATAGTGTTTAAATGTATTAAACACTTCTGACTTATCTTTGATCACATAAATAGTGATCCATCTAGTAGCATCATCAACATAAATCACATAATACCTTGACCCATTTATACTGAAATCCTTTGATGGTCCCCACACATCTGTGTGTACCAATTCAAGCTTCTCTGAGTACATAAAACCATGCTTGGAATAGGAATGCTTATGAGCTTTACCTAATTGACATGCCTCACATTTGTATGTCATATGTTGACCTGCAACATTAGGCAATCCAAGCACTGAACCATTGTTAATCATGTCTTTAATACCTCTTTCATTGAAATGTCCAAGCCTCTTGTGCCAAAGATCTAACTCAGAGATCTTATGTCCTCCATATGTGAACATAGCATGACCAATATTGCCTTGAATCTTCAATGTAAATAATCTTCTTTCTTTCTTCCCTGAAACAATCTGTTTATACCCTTGACTAGGGTCTTCCACATATACTCCATCATTAGTGAACCTTACTTCATATCCCTTTTCAACAATTTGTCCTACACTTATCAAATTATTAGGAATTGTAGGAACATACAGAACCTTACTCAATAAGGTACTACCATCCTTGAACTTCACTGATCCAATTGACTTCACATTGTGCTTTGTGTTGTCACCTGTTTGAACAACATGATTAAAAACCTTATTCTCCAAATCAGTCATCAAAGCTATATTACCACTTAGGTGATTGCTACACCCTGAGTTAATGTAGAAGACTCTTTGATCTTCACTCTGCCTTTCACAAGTTGCATTCATTATCAATGTTGAATCCTCCTTTTGATCTGAAGCATAATTGTAGTAGGTGTTGTTATATTGTTGACTTTGGAAACCTCTACCTGCATTTCTTCCAAAGTAACCCCTACTACCTCTGCCTCTGAAATTACCTCTTTGATTTCTGCCACCTCTTCCTCTTGCATTATAGTTTTGACTATATCCATTATTACTCTGAGTATTGTGCCAACAATCATTAGCTAAGTGATTTGTCTTACCACAAATCCAGCAAGCTTTGCCTCCATCTTTGTTGTTCCTTCCTCTACCTCTACCTTTGCCACCTCCTCTTCCTCTTAGGAAGTTGGCTTGACTAGTTGTTCCTTCATCTTCATTTGCTTGTTGCTTTCCTTTGCGATTCTTCTTCTTGTCCTTTGAGTACATTGCATGACCTGCACTCTTGTCACCATCTCCTTTAACATCCTGCTCAAATGTTAGCATATGACCTAACAACTGATTTAAATCAGGAGTGAAATGATCAAGTGATAACTCTGTAGACAAAATGAATGGCTTCCATTTGTCATCACCTCTTAAACCTGTAAGAATTTGCCTTACCAATTTATCCTCCTCAATGTCTTCATCAACAGCTCCTAAAGCATCTGCAATATCTTTCATTCTTGTCACATAGTCTGAAATGGATTGAGAAGCCTTCTTCTTAAAGGTGGTAAACTCTGCCCATAAGGATGCCTTCCTTGACTTAGTAGTATTCTGGAAATGCTCCTCCAAAGCATTCCAAATATCAGTTGCACTTTCAAGACCTCGAATATGAGGTAACAAGTAATCATTGAATGCCATATATATAATGCTTCTAGCTTGAGCATCTTTCTTCATCCAATTTTTCAAATCTGCTAACTCTTCCCTAGTTGGAACACTAGGATCTCTGAACTATGGCTTCTCTTCTTCTCCTGTGATGTAAGCTATTAAATCTTTGCTCATAAGATGAGCTTCCATCCTCATTGACCATGCAGGATAGTTTTCCCTATCCAATTTCTCTATCTGTAGAGAATCTCCCATCTTGTGTCCACCTGTGTATTAAAATCTTCAAGCTTTATGAATGATATATGTACCTTTGCTTCGAATTAGACTCCTTTTGCCTTTCTTGATGTCGTATGGTCTCCTCCTCAAGCTTTGCCTTCAAACTTTCACCTTTTAGTTCTTCAATTGTTGAATTTCTTGAATCTGCAGCAGTCGGAATCCTCCTTTCCTTGATTTTGATGTCTCCTGCTCTGATACCACTGATGGAGAGTGTTAATCTCCAAAAGAATAACTTACTCTTATGATTAGAGCACCTCTATACCAAGAGTAAGTCAAAATCTTCACCAAATTAGAGGTTCAATCTCCAAATTATCAAAAGTTGAAAAATTCTGTGAAGAAGATAAAACACAGAAAGTCTGCTGCACAATTTCTTCTCATTGACCTATCAAACATGTAAAGTTTTCTATGAAATTTTGTATGGAGTGTTGCCTAGAAGTTGTGCACCTCCTCCAAGTTAAATTTCTTCAAAAGGTTTAGTATAACTTGAGAAATCAACTTCACAAGTCACCTATGTCTAAATCTGCACTTCTGAGAAGTCGATTTTGACACCCCTAACTTCTAACACATAGTTCTCAGAATTTCTAACCCGTTTTATCAAGTCCTTTTAGCTGTAGATAGCTTATCTCTCAACTTAGATTTTGAGCTATCATATGTGTAAAACTTTACACTGTGCACTGAGCACTACTCATTTCATTGAACTCAAAATCTGCGCCTGTTTCAGAAGACTGTGAACACTCATCACATATGAATGTTCCTACTAACAATTCTCCTAGCCTGTTTACAATTAGACTTTGAAACTCAAGTCATAGACTCATTAACTATGAACTTAGATATCCTCAAAAGGATTTCACAAATGATCTAACACAGACGGAGCAGACACAGAAACATCGGGCGCAATATTTCTTCGATTACTCAGAAAATTACAGTTGAGTGATGAGAGGAAAACTCAACTATCATTTCACATGTCTCATGACATCTAACTTCTCCTTTCTTGACTTCTATACTCACTCATCTATTCTTTCATATGCTCTCATATCACGCCTCGACATTTTCAAGGTATTTATAGAGAAATTTGTACAAGTCTATGACTAATCAAAGATCTAAGTGAACTATAACTATACTATTGTACATATGTGTACATTCCTCATATCCTCTGAATGTATCCTTCTTCCAAGCTTCAAGAATTGAATCTTCCTTCATTCTTTAATCTTCCAAACATTCAATTGGTGATTGGTCTGCACCAACATCATTGCCACTTCAAAGTTTGAGAAATGATAGCCAAAACCAAGAACTTTACTTCTTCAGAAATTCCTAGTCATTGTAATGACATACCTTCACTCTTTTGCTTATTTCTCTTAGCACAGATATTATTTCTCCAAGATCTTTTTGTGGATAAAAGTAGAAGGTAGAGCTTTGCAACAAGCTATTATTTTTAAGAAACAGATCTCTAGAACTCAATTTATGGCCTTCACAAGATCACTCTGTATTAGTTGTCAAAATTGGAAATTTTGCCTCTTTTAGTAAAAATGGCTGTCTAAAAATGCAAATTCGATGCCTAGGATCGGCTTGCAACCAAAACTCGATGCCAGGCATCGACTTGGTGCTTTTTTAGCCACTTTTTAGCTCCTGAAATACGCGTATGAACACAAGATATGAACAAGACCTCTTTTATGTGGGAAGTCGATGCTAGGCATCAACTTTATCCTAAAACTCGATACAGGCATTGAGTTGCTCCACAAAGCTCATGTTTTAAGAAGATTCAACAACGAGTAAAACTGAGAAAATAAAAACAATGAAGTATCAACACAAACTCGATGCAAGACATCGAGTTGCTTGGAAAACTTCAAGAAATTTACTTAGTTCTTCTCATAGCTATGAAAAACTCAGAATTTTATAGGTGCTTTCTCACTCAGAGAAGCCAGACTATACTCAGTCATACAAAATGAACTTTTTCTCACTCTAACTACCTCTCTTCCACACCACGTTAGTTGATACAAACTAACTTATATAGTTTTTTCTCAATCTCGTGAATTTTAAAAAACTTATAGAACTAAAGTGAACTAACTTTACAAATATAATACACTTGTGAATTTGTCTCTTCACATAGGCATGTGGTTTTCTTCTAAAACTTTGACCTTCAAATATATGTCCAATTAGTGATTGTTTTTCCAACAGCTCCCCCTCAATCACTAATCGACATTCTTTGTTTCTTCATATCATCTTCTTTTCTTTTACTCCTGCCATGCTTTTGAATTTGCTGGTCTTCACACCATCCAAGCTCTTTGTCATTATATCTGCTATCTAATCCTTTGTAGAAATGTACTCCACTTCAATTTCTTTCTCCATTACCTTTACTCTCACGAAATCATAATGCATCTCTATATGTTTTGTTTTTGCATGACATACTGGATTTGCTTCAATATAAAGTGAACTCATATTATCTCCATGTATTGTAGGTATACCTTGATCAATGCCCAAGCTTTTGAACAATGTCTACATCCATATGACCTCCTTAGCTGCTTCCACAAGTCCTTTGTATTCAGCTTTGGTTGATGATAATGCTACTGTATGTTGTTTCTTTGAACACCAACTTACAAGCTTCTCACCAATATATATCATGTAACCATGAGTTGATCTTCTATCATCTTGATTACCTTCCCAGTCTGAATCACTATAGGCTCTCAACTTCAAATCTGAAGTAAAAGGATAATATAATTTTTCCTTTATAGTTCCTTTGATATATCTGAGAACTCTTTGACCTGTAATCCAATGTGAGTTCTTTGGACAATGCATGAATTGTGACAAAACTCCCACTGCATACCTAGGTCTTGTTAGTGTAGCATAAATGAAACTACCCACAAGAGAATAATACTTCCTCATATCTTTATATTCTATATCATCATATTTACTGAGCTTGTGGTTGACTTCTAGTGAAGTTGAAGCTTCTCTGCAATTTTCCATTCCAAACTTCTTCAACAAGTTCACAAGATACCTTTCTTGTGACACATATATGCCATGATGTGTATAAGTAACTTCCATTCCAAGAAAGTATGATAACTTTCCTAGATCACTGATCTTGAACTCTTTCTCAAGTAATCTCTTTACCTCCTTGATTCCGTCATTTGAAATACCTGTGATTACGTAAATAGAAATGTAGATTGTACCTTCCTCTATTCTTTTGATGAGTAGACTTGGATCTGCTTTTGAACTTTGATATCCAAGATCATTGAAATACTTCACGAGTCTATAGTTCCATGCTCTTGGAGCTTGCTTCAATCCATAGAGTGCTCTTCTCAACCTGCAAACAAAATTTGGATACCTGGAATCTATAAACCCTTGAGGTTGTAGCATCATCAATGAAAAGAACATGATACCTTGAGCCACTGATAGATCCTTCTTTTGTTGGTCCCCATACATCTGTATGAATGATCTCTAGTAATCCATTACGTTTGAATCCTTTCTTTTGAAATGGTAACCTGTGTGCTTTTCCCATCTGACATGCTTCACATTTATAAATCATATGTTGACTCTGCACATTTGGTAATCCTAGTACAAACTGATTTGCAACCATAGCTTTAAGTCCTCTTTCATTGAAATGACCTAATCTTTTATGCGAGAGATCAAGTTCTGTAATCACTCCTTCACCATGTGTGAGCAAAGCTTGACCAATGTTCCCTTGCACTCTTAAAGTAAAGATTCTACCTTCTTTCTTACCACAGACAATTTGATTATATCTGTTCTCTGGATCTTCAACAAATACTCTTTCATTTGTAAACCTAACTTGAAAACCTTTTTCAACTATTTGTCCCACACTAATCAAGTTTTTAGGTATTGTAGGAACATACAAAACATTGTTTAGCAAATCTGCTCCACTCTTGCATTTCACTTTTCCAATTGAATGTACACTATGTCTTGTATTATCACCTGTTTGAATTGTATGACTAGAAATGCCTTTTTCCAATTCTGACATCAATTCTATGTTTCCTGACAAATGATTAGAACATCCAGAGTCAATGTAAAATACCTTTAGATCTTCTTTATCTGATGTGCTGATTGAGTTCATCATCAATGATGTATGACTTTCATTCTGTATGTCATTTGTTGGAATTTGGGGCCCCAAGATCATTCCAAACTAAACCTTTTGAGCATACACAACTTAATTGACCAAGATGATATGTGAGATAGAGAAAGATAAATATCTTGAGACAAGATTAGGGAACGTAAGCTGGATGCTTACTCACTAAAAAATAGATGTCCAAATTACAACATGGGAGTACTACTCAACCATAGAAAGTGGTGCATTCACTAATGGAAGAATATCCAAGAAGATGATGATACAAAATTTAGATTATGTTGAAATAATCTAAGTGTGTGAAGTGAATGAGCAATGAAGCTAACCTTATTCTCACAAAATAGTGTAACAAAATTGTAAATCAACCAAGCCTAATTTGTGATTATGGTAGAGAAACCCTAAAAACAAAATATAAGGTTAACTCACAAAAGATAGTTACCACCACCTTGTAGAAGACTTCTTGCTCCAAGAGAGTAGCCTCCCTTCACCAAAACTCCACCTCCTCAAGAGTGTGTGAACACTCTCTCTTCAAGAGGACCTTCAAACTCTATCTTGAAATCTTTGAGTGAGTGATCCATAATGAGCCAAGCCTCTTCTTTTATAGTATTGGTACTCCAAGGAAAAGCATAACTAAAAAACTCATATCGAGTAATTAAAACAAAGCTACACGATCTCGTTTGTGCTATTCATCACCCACAAGCATTTCATAAAAGCTACGAAGAAAAAATATGCCAATTGTTGTGCGATGCATCCGCCAAGATTCGAACCCTAGTGGGTTCGTTGCAAGTTCTTTCTCTTAGACCAAGGTGCCCACGCTGCCACATGCTCTTGATGTACTACTTTTTACATATAGTAAATAGGCTCTTGTGACCACAACTTCAAGAGAAAGCTTCTAATGAAGCTATTGGACCATATAGACATTGACGCCAACAATCCCTCCTTCAATGTCATATTGGTACAAGCTTCAGTAACCTCTAAATCTTCTCATGACTATCTCTAGTCAATTTGCTTCTTAGCTATCTTCTCTCGAATATAGTGGTAGTGTACCTCTATATGCTTTGTGCTTGCATGATGCACTGGATTCTTTGCTATAGCTATAACACTCTGGCTATCTAAAAATATCTGAATGGGTTAATGTACTCTCACATCAGGATAACTAAAAATCTTCTGCAACCGAACTGACTCTAGAGTAGCTGTAAATGCTGCACGATATTCAACTTCACACAATGAAGTGGCAATAGTGGCTTGTCTCTTTGGAAGCCATGAGATAAGGCAATCTCCAAGATAAAAACAAAATCCAACAGTACTTCTTCTTGTGTCCCTATCACCTGCCCAATCAGAATCTGAAAATCCTTTTAGTAACAGATGTGTAGATTTCGAAAATACCATAGCAAAATTTGAAGTTCCCTTCAAATATCAAAAGATCCGCTTTACTTCTTTCCAATGTAACACTCTCGGATTTTGCATGAACCTTGATACTTGAGAATTGCAAACTGTATATCAGGACGTATATTACAAAGATATATCAAGCATCCAACTACTTGACTATATAGAGTAGCATCAAATGGTTCTGCATGTGCTACCATTTGTAAAGACATGTTTTGATCCATAGGTGTTTGCATAGGTTTAGAATCACTTATCTGAAACCTCTCCAAAAGTTCCTCAATGTACTTCTACTGTGTCATATAGATACACTCATCTTGAAACAGAAACTGAATCCCAAGATAATAATGCAAAATGCCTAAATCATTCACATCAAATGTTTGCTTCAATTTTTCTTTGAACATCTGCAAATCTGCATCTCTAGGACCTGTGACTATAATATCATCCAAATAAATGATTTTTATAACCATCATACCTGTTTCAGCTTTGACATAAAGAGTTGAAGCTACATCTGAGTTATGGGAACCAATGGATAAAAGATATGTATGTGTCTTTTCATACCATGCTCTAGGTGCCTGTTTTGAACCATACAAAGCTTTTGTAAGCTTACACACTAAGTGTTCTTTACTTGTCTCTTCAAAACCTTTTGGCTGCTGAATATACACATCCTCATGTAAATCACCATTTAGAAAAGCAATCTTAATGTCAAGTTGATATATATGCCAACCAAAATGTGATGCTAGAGCAAGTATTGACCTAATAACAGTCATCCTAGACGGAGGAGCAAGTGTCTCATCATAGTCAATACCTTTTTGTTGTGCATATCCTTTGACAACCAACCTAGCCTTGTATCTATCAATAGTACCATCTGCTTTCCTTTTGATTTTGAAAATCCATTTTACACCTATAGTATTCTTTCCCTCTGGTAACTCACATAGGTGCCAAGTTTGTTTCTTATGAATAGAATCAATCTCTTCTTGCATAGATTTTCTCCAAATAGGAATGTTAAGTGCATCTTTAACACATGCGGGTTCATCTTCAACAGTCGTAAGTGCCAAAATATCATGAATCTCAAAGTCTTCAACAAAACTTACATGATCTTTTTGTTGTTGTTGTCTAGTCTGACTTCTTCTTCTTACTGTAAAAGTCTTTATACCACTATCTTTCCAAGTCTGATATAACCAAGTAGGTATATCGTTAAATAGTGGTGAAACTCTTTCCGAACTTTCAGCTTCCATAGGTTCTGGAACTTGTCCTGCCGAGGTACTAGGACTTTCTGGAACTCTAACTTCTTCCATTTCTAGAACTGAAGTGTCATGTGGAACTGAATCTGTAGAAGGTTGTGAAATTCCTCTTTCTTCAAGTCTTTCTTGAACCCTTGGAATTTTAACTTCCTCTTGATATGGTTGAACATGTACATCCAGAATTTTTCTAAAAAATCCATAGTCATTTTCACTAATGAACTTTGGAATTTCTGCTTCCTTATCATAAACCTTATTTTCAGCAATATAAGCATTATGTGAAAGAATAACTTCACCTGTCTGTTGAACATAAAACCTGTATCCTTTACTCTTAATAGGATATCCAATAAAAGTAGCTTTCTTTGCCTTTACATCTAGTTTGCCTCGGTCCTTTTTCTCAACATGCACATAAGAAAGTGATCCAAACACTCTGAAGTAACTCAAATTAGATTTTCTACCATAATGAGCTTCATACGGTGTGATTACCTTTAAATCTTTTGTAGATGACCTGTTTTAAAATGTGGTTAGCTATATATACTACATCAAACCAAAATTTTGGTGAAAGCTTCTTGGATGCCATCATGCTCCGCATCATTTCAACAAGAACTCTATTCTTTCTTTCTGCAACACCGTTCTGTTGAGGAGTATAAGCAATAGTAAGGTGTTGAGTAATACCTTTCTCATCAAGAAATGTCTAGAACTCTTTTGACAAGTATTCTCCACCTCTATCACTTCTGAGAATTTGGATAGTTTCTCGACTTTCATTTTCAACCATAGCTACAAACTTCTTGAACATAGGAAAGACTTGTGGCTTCAACTTAAGACCATAGATCCATGGGTAGCTCGTAAAATCATCAATGAATAGAACAAAATACCTGAAGCCCTCAATAGATTTTGCTCTCATAGGTCCATTCACATCTGAATGAATAATCTGCAATTTCTTGGTAGCTATAATATGACCATGTTTCTTGAAAGGTAGTTTATGAATCTTACCTTCAAGACATCCTTCACATATATCTGAATTATCTAGTAGCTTGAATGAGGGTTGTGGAAGGGGAATCGAGCAAGAAAAGAAGAAGAAGAAGATCAAAGAATAAAACTGCTCAGTGAAAAAACAAAAGCTCATAAAGAAAAAGAACAACCATCTGCCCAAAGCCCCCCAGGGGCACGCATCGGGCAACAAATCCAAAGAACCAGGTCTTGAGGAGTAGAAATAAAGAAAGACAACAACCATGACATTTCATGGGAGGTTGCACACAACTTTCTCATCCACAAGGTGTAGGCGGTGAAGCAAAACAAGCAGGGAAGGGAGACAGTATACAAAGAATTCTTCATAAGATAAGATAACCAATTGTCTAATAATTCTAGGCGCTTCTCCCTCCACTGGATGTGTGCAATGGAAAGAAAGACTTCAAGTCCCAAAGGATGACAAAGAAGATTTAAGAATAGGACCTTTAAAACGTAACACTCACTTAGAAGGGAGCAAAAGCGTGCAGAGTAAGGTGTGTGGTGGAATAAAGTAAACAAGCTCCAAGCAATATAACAGGGTCAGATGTGTGAAGACAAAGACATATCAGAAGACCAAAAGTTAGGAAGGGGAGAGGCTGAGAAGTTGAAGAGAGTCACTAAGAATATCACATTCTTAGCCATTGATGGCGTGCATGGCAGCCCGACTTAATACAACAACCCAGAATTGTGATATAAGGAATACCAAGGGGCGTACAAAAGCAAAGGATTAACTTCGGATAAAGTAACAAATTGCCTGACAAACGTTATCGCTTCTTCGACCACTGGGTGCGTGTATTCAGGAGCCATAAACAAGATGTAGACAAAGGAACAAAGGCTATCAAGGGACGACAGAGACAAAGAAGGGGAGAGTGTTGTAGAGAAAAGAGGCACAAGAGAGGAGCCCCAAAATTTTCAAATTAATGGGCATAAAATTCTTCTTCAAAATCCTAGAAAATTCCCTCAAAGCTATGTAAATGCACTAGAGTCCTCTAGATGCATAAGCCCAAATCATTGTAATATATTTCTTATAAAAATAGTAGGAAGTTAGAGATAAGTCAATAAACTGTCGGTCACACATGAAAGGACCATTTTTAGGGCACATGTATATAAGTCACTTTGTGACTCTTTGTAAGGACTTTTTGCCATTGTGAAGAAGGAGAGCTGAAATTTCGAATTTGCTTCTTTCTTGTAGATTTTCATCTTCTCTATGACCATGTGTGTGTGTGTGAAGCTTGGAATGTGTGTGTAGGACTGTTGTCTACCTCTCCCCATCACTTTTGAACTACTATAGTGTGTGTGTGAGCAAAAACGAGTTGTGGAGTGAGTGAAGGTGTTTCCCACCATTCTATGTTTTGGCCATAACTTGAAGAGCGGTTGTCAGATTCAAGTGAAAATACTATCAATAGATGCGTCTCGTCAAGAACTTCGAAATGAACTTCCTATTGGCCATATTCGGAGTTCAGAGCTGGGAGAAACATTCAAATATGTATTTACTATTGTAAGTGGTATCGCGGTAGACATTTCCAGAGATTGAGTGAGTTGGAGAGGTAGATTAGTCTTTTATCATGCATTACAGCTAAACCACTTCACTTTTCATCACGTGTGCACACGTCCTCATAGATTTGGTTCAAGTGGTTCTTCGGATTGATAATTAAGTGTATGTCAATCCACCACTATATGCATTTGTGGGGCAAATGAGATTTAGTCTCTTTGGCACAAGTCCCTAAGACCTCGTGACTTAGGTACACATGTTTTTGGCACCGTTGCCGCGGATTTCAACTTACTCCTAATCCTCTTCTCTCTCTAACTTAACCCTAACTCTTCCTTCTCTCCTTCGCTCCTAACTCTAAACCTAAAAACTCATTACACACACCTCAGGGATGTGAAGTAACAAGTGCTGAATTGTTCGACTACTTTCCACTGAACAAATACACTTCTACAAGTACGATTCCTTCACTTCAGAGCTATAACCATCAGGAAGGCACCTTGGTTGAGTGTGCTCCCCGGCAACGGTGTCAAAAACGTGTGTACCTAAGTCACTAGGTCTTAGGCACTTGTGTCAAAGAGACTAAATCTCATTTGCTCCATAAGTGCATATAGTGGTGGATTGACACATGCTTAATTATCACTCCGAAGAACCATTTGAACCAAGTGTATGAGGACATGTGCACACGTGATGGAAAGTGAAGTGGTTCAACTATAATGCATGAGAAAAGACTAATCTACCTCTTCAACTTCAACTCACTCATTCTCTGGAAATGTCTGCCGCGATACCACTTACAACAGCAAATACAAATTCAAATGTTTCTCCTAGCTCTGAACTCTAAATATGGCCAGTAGCGGGTGTTGGCAGCAGTCAGGGAACAGAAGGAGCTACAAGACGAAGAGAGTCAGAGCGAAGGGACAACACAAGCAGACATTGCAGTCAAAGAAGATCTGGCAAATAGGCCAATAATTTTCCTCATGAAGAAGCAAGTATGAGCATTCACGCAAATCTAGCACTTAGGCAACCTTTTAACTTTTCAAAAACCCTTACACCGATTAAAAGTGATTTTCATCACTTAACACCATTGTAAATACCATTTCATATTTTTGTAGCTCCATTTTGTGCAAGCCAAGGAGTCCTTGAGTTTGAGGAGCTTTAGAAGTATCTACCTGCCAATTTTCGTAATTTTTGGATCTCGTTTGAGCCCTCAAATAAGCCCTGGAACCTAATTTTTAACTAGGCCGGACACTAGGTCTGAACAGGGCCAAAGCTAGTCAAAAACTATAAAAGGAGCTAGAGAGCTCATTTTTGAGGTTAGATTGTAATAGAAACAAACTTGTAAGAGCTTTTTGAAAAGTAATCGAAGAACTCCATTGATTCTCTCTCTTTGTCTTGCCGTGTGTGCGCGTGTGTGTGTATGTGTGTGCATGCTTGTGTGCTTCTCACTCACGCACTTGTGCCGCCACTTGCTCGAGGTCTTCATACCATCCTCACGTCTTCCCGGATTGACATTAAAGGAGGTGCTACTCATCACTGAGCTACACCAAATTTTGGCGCCGTTGCCGGGGATCGAGCTTTGAGGACGAGCGTGTGATGGTAAGACGTAGATTGGAGACGTTGGCGTTGTAGGTAATTTCTTTACTTTTCCTATTTTTCTCTTTCTTACCTCACCACCATCATCACCATCATCATCATCACCATCTTCCACCTCCATCTCCATCATCGCGAAAATTTCAGTTTTTTGACTATATCCCCATCTCCACCTCATTTCCCTCATTTCACTTGTGAGAGAGAGCGAGAGAGCGAAATTGCGTGTGCTGTTTTTGCATGTTTCTTGAGCTGTCTTGCAGGTACAGGTCACATCATCGTCCCCAGCACTCTGCGCAGGTACGGAATTCGAAGTAACTGTCTGTGTGTCGCCGACCTTTGTCGATCGCGACCGATAGAAAAAACGCTCAAATCACCAAACAAAGTGCAAAACCATGATCTACAGGCCTAGAGCTTCCCAAAGATGTGTTTAGTTTTTTGAAATTCCTCAGATTTCTGTCAATCGCGATCGCTCTGTCAATCGCGATCGACAAACCACGACGGACAGATCTGTCAATCGCGATCGACACGTCAATCGCGATCGACAGCCCACGACGGCTCTGTCAATCGCGACCGACAGAGTCAACGACCGATTGACCACGACCGAATGACCATACGCGTGACACGTGTCAATCGCGATCGAGTCATCAATCGCGACCGACTCGTCAATCGCGATCGACACAGTCAACGACTGTTTGACCACGACCGACAGACCCTCGCGACCGACCTGTCAATCGCGATCGACCTATCAATCGCAACCGACAGAGTCAACGACCCTTTGACCACGACTGATTGAATTTTCGTAACCCCTGTCAATCGCGACTGACCAGTCAATCGCGACTGACAGCCACGACGGACCTGTCAATCGCGATCGACACGTCGATCGCGACTGACCTGTCAATCGCGACCGACAGACTTTGCGAACACATTAGAAGGGCAATTTAGGTCAAATTTTTAAGGCAAAAAAAGGGGGTCTAAATTTTGGCCAAGTGTGGGACAAACATTAGGGTGTAGCATTGCATTACGAGGGCACGACCCAAGTAACTCTAGAATTCCTGTTTGCCTGATAACCTAGCTCAATCCTGTTTTAGCCCCAAAACCCTGAACCGGCATAACTTTCTCATACGAAATCCGTTTGCCGTGATTGTTGTTTTGTTGGAAAGCTCACAGGGTATTTTGAAGTTGACCATACCCAGGGGGAACAAAGTTCAGGGATCTCTAGAGTTGTGTCCAAAAAATCATAGTGCCAAGTGGTGAAGTGTTACATGAATAAAAATGATTGGTTCTGTCTTTTGAATTTAAGTCTTGAGCTAACAGTGGGCCTTTTACAGGTCCTTTGACAGAAGCAAAAGGTACGCAAGGCAAGAGTAAGTGCAAGCTTGGGAACGCGCGTCTTGGGCACATCAGGGCAACACCACAAGGAAAGGAACTCAAGGTTGGAAAACCCGCAACACTCTCTGTCAATTCTTAGTTTAGGCTAAGTGCGGATAGTGTTAGAAGTAATTCCAGGCAACGATAGGCACGAGCTAAATCAAAGACTATCTAAGAAAATCAAGTGCAAGTTAAGAGATAACCTGTGTGTGTGTGAACGACAATCTTAAAAGGAAAAGAACCTAACGTGAAACGACCAAACTAAAGTGCGAAATTAACCTCAAGTATTCCTGACGACGTGATATCAGACAAGAGTCTAAACACGATAATCAACATAAAAAGAACCAAGTGACCGATACAAAAGGACTCAGAAACGTGGTTGTACCTGGGAAAAATTGGGTTAATCAGTTAGGCATATGAACCTTAGATCAGGACGACACTTAGTAAGGGAGAGACAAAGCCTTAGATCTTCAGAGGCTAGTGTTAACCACACTGCTAGGTCTTGGGCCCAGCAGTTGAGCCACCACTCGTACTACCCTAGCTCTGAGACCAGTGAGTCAGAGATGTCTCAAGGCATGGACAGGCCTACGGGAAGTTCAGGAATGCCATATTTGTACAGGGTAGAAGGCCCTTACAAAACACATCTGGAATACCTTAGGACCAACCGATTAGGTGCCAGCATCTATGAGGACTGCCTAGGAAGATCTGTGGTACAGATTAAGAATCCTGATCAATCCATTGGACTAGAGCACCCAGCTGTCAAGTTTGAAAACGGAGCATACTTGGACAAAGAAGGAACCATATACGTAGTCACCAGTCATCCAGATAGGACGGACGAATTTGGAAATGTGATCCCAGAAGCAGACTTAGGTGACCTGGAGCAAGGAAACATGGGTGTAGAACCTCGAACCCCTCGAGGCAAATCTGTTCTCACTAGGATTATCACACCTGAGTGGGTTCCCCAAGACAACAAGAGCATAGAGTTGCTCCTCAATCGAGAAACTGACGAAGCCTTTTGGAGGTATAAATCTAATCAGCCAACTGATATAGGAACTATCATGATCTATGAGTTTAAGGATCCGGATAGCCCAGGTAGAGTGACCTACTTAGATCACACTTCGGAAAGGATCTTTGTGGTGACAGAAAATGATAGGCATGCTTACACTTGGAAGGGTGAATTCATTTTCCCCCAACCAAGATCGAATGTATCCTATGGTCACCCTGGAGCTGGAACATCCCAAGCTCATGGAACTCAAAGAGACAGAAGTAGAGATAGACCAGAAGTAAGCTTTGCCAACCCAGTGGGCAGAGAAAGAACGAGGACGGAGACGAATAGAGTAGAACCTGGGGTACTTAGAGCTCACAGGAACCAAAGAAATGTGGATGGATTCCCCCTGCCGAGACCTAGAGAGCACACAAGAACTTTGAGACCGACCCAGCTAGTTAAGTCCATGAAGAATTACTTTGATGGCACAGGAGATCCCTATGACCATGTGGCGGAGTTCAAGCAAGTCTTGAGAGCTGAACAAGTGGAGGATCTATTCACGCAGTACAATGCCTTCGGTCTAACCCTTGGGAACACAGCACTTACATGGTTTCAGCCATTGGATGAGCGACAATTCAGGTGTATAGACCAACTCCTAGAGGCTTTCATTGTAGAGTTCTCTAAGAGTGGCATAAGACACAATACCTCCTCATTGATTCACAGCTTCAAACAAACTCCCCAAGAGACTGTAAGATTGGCAGGAAGAAGATTTAGACAATACCTTGAAAGGTGCCCTGTTTCGGAGCTACCCACACCTGCCAAACAAGTAGCCTTATTCCTTGATGGATTGCTGAGTACGAAATTGAGATCCTATGTGTATCTGAAGGACCCTAGGACTATAGAAGAGTGTGTACGCATGTGCATTGACATTGAAGATAACCTAGGGGAGGAACTAGAGCTTTCCAAAATCTACAAAGATTCAGATAGTGCATCTAGTCACTCTTCCACGCAGTCCACATCAATTGAGGAACTCGTAGAGAAAGTGGCCCAAAAACTAGGCGTCTCTAGCAAACAGATTCCGAGGTTTACCCCAGCGAAGAGGTGCTATACATGCGGTGGTGACCATATGGCAAACGTGTGTCCCATTATGGCTCAACCCCAGATCAATCCAAATAGCCAATATTGCACCATAGAACGAAGATACACAAATCACACAACACAAGACTGTCCTTAAAACAAGCAAGCGGTCAGACAAACCTACCTTCAGCCCTACCAACAAGGCAGATACCAGAATCAAAATCCACCACCACAATATGCTAGACCCCAACAAACCTACCAACCACAATATCAGGCCCAACAGAGACCCCAACCGGTGCTAGCTCAACAGCCTCCAAACCCCGCTAATGTAATCCCTGTAAAGTATACAGCTGCAGAAGAAAACCTGAATAGGGCCATAGTACCAGTAACCCCATTGATCTCAGAAAGTGACCCCAGTGACCATAGCTTTGATTCTACACACGTCGATAGCCCCCAAGCTTACTATATGCAATCTCCAGAACATGGTGAGTCCTACTATAGTGAAGAGCCAAATGAAATAAGTTGGGAGTCAGATTACACGAATGTCATGTATGCAAACCCCAACCCTAGGCCTCAACCTAGGCAGGTAAGACCTCCATTTCCTAGAGGACCATGCTACAGATGTCAGGGAGATCACTTCATTCGTGATTGCCCCATGCCTGCACCTACACAACCCCAGTCAGTGACGATCCAAGGCTATTGCCAAGAGTGTGGAAAGGAGCATCTCTTACGAGATTGCCCTAAGAATCCTAATAATATGCCAAAAATCACTCCCATTAATGTGATTGGGTTGGTTGTAGACTCCACAGGGAGCGTGACTTCCACTGCACCAGTACAAGTAATCACTAGAGCCCAAGCACTGCAGCAAAACCAGGGTGTAGGTCAGGAAAAAAGCCCAGAGGCTAGTGAAACCGAGAGCATAACAAAGAAAAGGACTAGAGCATGGAAAGATAGTTGAGAAAGAATGAAAAGACAATGGGCTAAAAAGATGAGTGAACTTGAGGAAAGCATAAGAGAAACCAAAGCTAGGATAACTGAAATCACCTCTCAAACCCCCTCTCACACTATCCCACCACCACCATTCCCATCGCCATCCGACCCGCCACCTTCCAACCCACGTCATACGATTCTACCACCCCCTAGAGTAGGATCAGTATTAGCTGATCCCATTCCGGAAGACATAGACATGATGCTTAAAGCATATTAGGCCAGAATTCAAGAAGGGCCAAATGTCACAGATCATGACAAGTGTTACCCTAGAGCTGACCTAGAGATAGAAAGAACCAAGCTTTGCGCGAAAATGGTCGCATTGGCTCAGACTATGTTTGAAGCCAGTCGCCTTTTCAATTACTCGGGCTCAGCCAAGACGCAATTACACTTGGATGGACTTCTAGAGAAGTTAGAGGGAATAATCGCTAGATCTGCCAAGGAAGAAAAAAACCAAGAAAGGGAGAATGTAAGTAAAATCATGACCCATCCCCCATCGGAAGTTTATGTGGCTAATTCCACTGAACCAGACAACTTCCCCTCCTTAGAAAGAATAGAGGGGCTAATTGCACAATCAGAAAAGGAACCTGCCCCTCAAAGAAAGGAAGGGCAAGATAACGGATAAGCCAGCCTCTTCAGGAAGCCCATGTGCCTCCTCAAGAAGCTTATCTTTCCCCCCAAAAGGCAGATGAGCCTCCCTCGAAAGCTTATGTACCTCCACAGGTTGCCTACATTCCCTCTCAGGGAGCGTATGAGCCTGTTCGGAAAAGTAATAGAATAAGTAATCCTCCCCAGGAATCCTGTGCTCCAGCCATCTATGAGAACGAGGAGAGAGCCAACGATAGAATAAGCCCTCCTTCCCAGGTTGCTTATGTGCCTAATTCTACGGAGCCAGATACTTCTTCTTCTATTAATCGGTTTGCACCAGACTTCCTGCGAGAGATTCAAGAAGACAAATGGGATAACGAAAGTGAAGTCGCCCCTCCCTTTGAACTTGTGGATGATGCACACGACCAATTCCCACAAGACATCCCATCTATTTACGGGGAACATGAGAGTACTCAGTCTCACGAGAGATTGGACTTTGAGTCTAATTCCATACAAGAGCTACCCCACTTCACAGGCCCATGGGAAGCGAAGTCCACGTGTATGAGAGCACCCACAGTCATGGTAAGGAACGACGACTCAGTCATACCTAGGAACACGGAGGTAGTAAAGAACGCCAAGGTGCAACGCGATCTCACTTTGGAAGAACTGCCTAAGGATAGACCAGAAGCGCAGAAATATGTAGCGAGTCAAGTAACTGAAGTTGCAAAACCACGTTCCCGGGTAGGATCCCATAGGACAGTGCCAGAAATTCCCTTGGACAAGATAGGAGATATGTGTGAAGGTGAAGAAGGGAACACCTATCTTCCCATCACCTACCAGGAGTACACCACCAAGGCAATTTTGGACTCAGGTGCAGGAGTTGCAATTGCCACTACTTCTCTATGGAAGCGTTGGGGCAAGCCGGCACTCAGGCCCACGAGGATGAAATTGCAAATGGCCGATGGTCACATAGAGAGACCCTTAGGATTGCTAGAAGGAATAACTCTCACCACTTGTGGTGTCGAGTTTGAGCATACGTTTGCTATATGTGACTTTAGCAAAAATCATGCCTATGAGATGATTTTGGGAAGACCATTCATGCGACAGTTGCAAGTGGTACAGGATTGGGGAACTAATTCCTTGTACCTGCAACACTTAGGTGTTACGACCAAAGTCAATCTCAAAGATTACTCTCATAGAGATGTACCTCCTATCCAGTGGAATCCCATCCATAGAGCCAAAGATGATACGGAATCTGTGCATTCCATAGGGTCAGGATCCTCATGGATGCATGAAGACACCCACTTATGGATGTGCAAAGTAGCAGTAGAGGAAGAGAAGAGAGAAAAGGCCAGAGAAATAGGTGCAAACAAAACTCATAGACCCATTCAAGACCCAGCCTATGCACCTGTAGTCTTTCCAGATGAGGAATTCGAACCCCATGGCTGGGCAGAAATTTTAGCAACCATGGACGTAGCCATCAATGAAGAACAATGGACCCCTCACTGTGATGAGGATGGCTATGACATTTCAGTCTTCTCCATAGAGCCAATCATGGGAGAGGCAGTTCTAGAAGAATGCGAACCTAGCCTTGATGCATTTGAGGATGCAAGTGACTCCGATCTCGAGTCAATCATTATGGACCCACCATTTGCATCAGATGAAGAATACTTCCATGAAGTAGAATTTCAACCCCAGAGGCATGGAGAGCTTACAAACGATGTAAGATTAGCAACACATGTGACGCCGAAGGAAGAAGGAAAGAAACGAAAGAAGAGAGAAGCCTCACCAGAAGAGGAAGAATCTTTGTTTGAGGTCCCAGAAAATTTTAAGAAATATGAGATAGATGACAGGAGAGTCATGATCAGAATGCCGAAACGAGAGGCACAATCAGGAGAGGCCTATGATAACAAAGAAACCACCAAGAAAATAGTAGTGGCCCTAGAAGAAGGAGAGGAGAGATGCACGTACATAGGCCATGACCTAACAGAGGAAGAAGAGCATGCGTTAATTGCCTTGCTAAGAGAATATAGAGATGTATTCGCTTGGAGTTACAAGGATTTGAAAGGTGTCGACCCTGACATATGCTCACACACCATTCCCATGACTTCAGATGCCAAACCCTCGAAGCAAAAGCCCTACACATATAACGATAATTACGCTGCTAAGATCAAAGAAGAGATAGATCGACTGGTCGAAGCTGGATTTATCTATGAAATTGAGCACACTGAATGGGTATCCCCCATCGTAGTGGTGCCCAAGAAGAATGGAAAGCTGCGCGTATGCATTAACTTGAAGAAGGTTAATGCGGCCACGATTCGAGATAACTATCCGCTTCCCATCACAGAACACCTCTTAGAAAGAGTGGCAGGCAAGGACGTGTACAGCTTCCTTGATGGATTTTCGGGTTACAATCAAGTAGCCATAGCTCCAGAGGATCAGCATAAGACAGCCTTTGCCACAGAATGGGGCATTTTTGCCTTTAGAGTAATGCCATTTGGGCTTACCAACGCACCAGCTACCTTCCAGAGACTAATGTGCCATGTATTTAAGGAGTTCCTGAGGAAAAACTTAGAAGTCTATGTTGATGATCTTTGTGCTCATTCCAACATTAGACAAACCCATATCCCTGAACTCAGACAAATCTTTGACAAATGTAGAGAATATCAAGTCTGCCTGAACCCAGAAAAGTGCGTTTTTATGGTCAGGCAAGGCAAGATTCTAGGACACATAGTGTCAAAGAATGGCATATCTACCGACGAAGAAAAAGTGAGAGCCATAGCAGAGCTACCTAGGCCAAAGAATGTCAAGGAAGTACAAGCTTTCATGGGGCATTGTGGTTATTACCGACGATTTATACACATGTATGCTATCATTGCAAAGCCCATGTACGGACTTCTGACTAACTTTGAGTGGACGGATGAATGTGAGAATTCCTTCCAGGAGCTTAAACGAAGATTATGTTCAGCACCAATCTTGACCACACCAGATTGGAATAAGCCATTCCATGTTCACGTGGATGCATCCAATTATGCTATTGGATGTGTACTTGCACAACCTACTGGTGAAGGTAATATGGATCTTCCAATTGCCTATGCCAGTAGACAGTTGAATGCGGCTGAACGGAATTACACCACTACAGAGCGAGAAGGCTTAGGCATGGTATATGCAGTTAAGAAATTTAGACATTATTTGCTTGCAAATAAGTTTAAATTTTTTACTGATCATCAAGCATTGTTATATCTCGTAAACAAGCCATGCAATACAGGAAGATTAGTAAGATGGTTTCTCTTACTAATGGAATATGACTTTGAGGTTGTGGTAAGGAAAGGGAGGACTCATTTAAGAGCAGATCATCTCTCTAGGCTCACATCGGGAGAAGCCCCACAAGGAGTATCAGATGACCTTCCTGATGCTTACTTGTTTAATTTGGAAGTGGTGCCCCAGTGGGCTAAGCCATTGGTACCAGTATTGACATACGGGCCTAATCATCCAGTGGTAAACACACGGAATAGAGAGGTAGTTAAAGCCCAAAAGTACCACATCATGGCAGGAAGTATGTACAAGCACACAGATCAAGGGATCTTGGCTTGTTGCATAGAAGAGGATGAGTACGCTAAATGGTTGCAATTAGCACATGTAGGTGCGTTGGAGCAACACTACTCAAAGCAACGAACTTTACAGACCCTAAAGAGACTCGGAGTGCATTGGCCGACTATGGAAGCGGATGTCCAAAAGTTGTGCAAGGACTGCCCAATCTGTTGCACTAAACCACCTGTGGAACACGCCACTCTTTATCAAGTATCCATTGTGCCAGATTGGAGCGAACCTCTAGTATCCTTCCTGAGGACAAACACATTCCCTCCAGACATGACTCTGGCGAGGAAAAGGAGTTTAGAACAAGAAGCCCTGGATTACTCACTCATTGGTGATAATCTATATAAGCGTGGTAAAGATGGTTACCTGAGGCTATGTGTCCATGAAAGTGAATATCTTAAGATCTTAGAAACTGCTCACCAAGGTGTAGCAGGAGGACACTTTGGACCGGATCGGGTGATTAAGGCAATACTATTTGCGGGCTTCTGGTGGCCTACCCTTCACATGGATGCACATACCTATGTGAAACGGTGTGATGTCTGTCAGAGGACTCAGTATCCTATACGTAAAGATGAGATGCCACTGAAACCTATGATGGGTGGACGTGCGTTTTCTAAGTGGGGAATAGACTTCGTAGGTCCTATTAATCCCCCAGCTAAGGGTTCTCATGCGGAATACATCATTGTTGCAACAGATTATCTAACTAAGTGGGTAGAGGTAAAAGCTACGACAAAGAACGACGCTCAGACAACTGCTAAATTCTTGTTTGAGAATGTATTCACAAGATATGGGCTACCTATAGAGCTTGTAAGTGATAGAGGCACTCATTTCTTGAACGAAGTGATTGAAAATTTACTCCAAGAATTCTTGGTAATACACAAGAAGTCTGCCCCCTATCACCCTCAAGCTAATGGACAAGCTGAGAGCACTAATAAGATCTTATGCAATGTACTGACAAAATTAGTGAACACTAAACGCTCTGATTGGGACAAACAGCTACATCATGCTGTTTGGGCATACCGAGTCGCCTACAAAACGGTACTCCAAGCCACCCCCTTTCAGATGGTATTTGGTCAAAACGCTGTGCTACTGTTGACAGTATACGGGAAGAAGCAAGTACAGACAAACATGCAGATCTAGCACTAAGGCAACCCTTCATTTTTTTTCAAAACCCTTACATCATTTTTAAGTGATTCTCATCACTAAAAACCCTTGTAAATATCATTTCACCTTTTTGTAGCTCCATTTTGTACAAGCCGAGGAGTCCTCGAGCTTGGGGAGCCTTAGAAGTAGTTGCCTGCCAATTTTCATAATTTTTAGATCTCGTTTGAGCCCTCAAATAAGCCCTGGAACCTAATTTTTAACTAGGCCGGACACTAGGTCTGGACAGGGCCAAAGCTAGTCAAAAACTATAAATAGAGCTAGAGAGCTCATTTTTGGGCTGGCTTCTGGTAGTTTGAGCTTGTATGAGAACTTTCTTGCAATAGAAGTGATTCCATTGTCTTACTCTCTTTGTTCTTGCCGTGTGTGCGCGTGTGCGTGTATGTGTGTGCATGCTTGTGTGCTTCTCACTCACGCACTTGTGCTTCCACTTGCTCGTGGTCTTCATACCATCCTCACGTCTTCCCGGATTGACATTAAAGGAGGTGCTACTCATCACTGAGCTACACCAAATTTTGGCGCCGTTGCCGGGGATCGAGCTTTGAGGATGAGCGTGTGATGGTAAGACGTAGAGAGGACGCGTTGGAATGGTAAGTAGTAGGTAAATTTCTGATTTTTTTTCCATCTCCATCTTCATCTTCACCTCATTCTCCATTTCCACCTCCATCTCCTTCTCCACTACATATTCCCTCTTCCCTATCATTCCCTCATTTGTTGTGTGCGAGTTTGAGAGAGAGCGAGTGTGTGTGCTTTTCTTTGTGTGTTTTTTGCATGTTTCTTGCAGGTGGCAGCTCCATCCAACACCCCGACCTATCGCGACACCCCGACCTATCGCGACACCTCACGAGCTATCGCGACACCCCGACCTATCGCGACACTTCCCACCTATCGCGACACCTCGACCCGAGCTATCGCGACACCCCGACCTATCGCGACACCTCACGAGCTATCGCGACACTTCGACCTATCGCGACACCTCACAAGCTATCGCGACACCCCGACCTATCGCGACACTTCACGAGCTATCGCGACACTTCGACCTGACCTATCGCGATACACGGCCTTTAACGCATGAAAATTTAGGGTTAATTTTGAGTAGTTTTTGTAAGAATCATACTCGGAGTTTTAGATCATGCATCTTTAAGTTGACCCTTAGGTGGAACTAAGTGGTTCTCAGATTCAGGGGGTACAGTGAACTACTCCAAGGGGACTAAAATTATTGAAGTGTGTCTTTCAATTACTTGTGGCAATAGAGCTATACTAACTGGTGAGTTTTTGCAGGAACTTTGTGTGCACTCAAGGCAATCCAAAGCAAGCTAGCAAGGGTGAGTACCAAGCTTGGGAGAAGGCTTCCTGGGCTTGTGTAGCAGTCTGGTCAACCAGCTAATTGAGGTTGGAAGATCTCTCAACCCTCCTTCGTCAATTCCTAGCCTAGGCTAAGTACGACTTAGGTGTGGTAATTAATTAGGGCAACGTTAGGCACGAATCAAGTCCAAGAGTATTAATCAACCAAGTGCAAGAAGTAAATAGGTCGTAAGTGCGAAAACCCTAAGGGACAAAAGGTAAACGGGAATCGATCACTTATCAAGTGCGGAAATTCACTTAAGTACTCCTGACGACGCAATTTCAGACAAGAACATAAACATAATATTCAACTAAAAAGAACAAAGTGATTGGTGCAAAATCAACCTGCAACGAGAGTGTGCTTGGGTTCCAGGGGGTAAATAAATCAGGCATATGAACCTTAGATCAGGCAGACACTTAGGCCGAGACAGACAAAGCCTCAGATCTTCTGAAGCTAGTGTCAATCACACTGCCAGGTCTTGGGCCCAACAGTTGAGTGATTACCCATACACTCCCAGATCAGAAACAAGTGATTCTGAGATGTCCTATCACATGGAGAGACCAGTAGGTAGTTCAGGGTTGGCTTATCTAGAAAAGCCAGAGGGACCTTACAAGACTCAATTGGAATATATCAGGACGAATCGTCTAGGTGCTCGCATCTACGAAGATGGACTGAGAAGATCGGTGGTCCAGATTAAGAACCCCGATCAACCCCATGGATTAGACCACCCGATAGTCAAGTTTGAGAATGGAGCCTACCTAGATAAAGAAGGGACTATATATGTAGTCACCACTCTTCCTGATAGAACTGATGAGTTTGGAAATGTGATTGCGGAGACCGACATGGGTGATATAGAGCAAGGGAACTTAGAGAGAGAGCCAAGAACTCCCCGTGGTAAATCTGTCTTGACCAGAATCATGACTCCAGAGTGGATTCCCCAGGATAATAAAAGTATAGATCTGCTTTTAAACCGAGAAACCGATGAGGCTTTCTGGAGATATAAATCTTCTCAACCTCAGGAAGTGAGTGCCCTCACAATCTATGAGTTTAAAGACCCTGATAGCCCAGGCCAAGTAACCTACCTAGACAATGCATCAGAGAGAATCTTCGTGGTCACTGAGCATGGCAGACATGCCTACACTTGGAAGGGTGAATTTGTTTTTCCCCAACCAAGGTCTAATGTGTCCTTTGGTCACCAAGGAGCTGGGACCTCCCAAGCTCATGGGGCTCAAAGAGATAGAAGTAGAGACAAACCTGAGGTAAGTTTTGCCAACTCCCTGGGAAGGGAAAGAACGGGAACAGAAAGGAATAGAGTGGAACCTGAGAGACATAGAACCCCATGGAATCAAAGGAATATTGATGATCTTCCTTTGCCAAGGCCGAGAGAACACACTAGGACCCTGCGACCAACTCAACTGGTGAAGTCCATGAAGAATTATTTCGATGGCACGGGAGACCCTTATGACCATGTGGCAGAATTTCGGCAAGTATTGAAAGCTGAACAGGTAGAGGACCTATTCACACAATATAATGCTTTCGGTCTAACTCTTAGGAACACTGCCCTTACGTGGTTTCAACCACTAAATGAGAGGCATTTCAGAAACATAGACCAGCTCTTAGAGGCATTTATTGTTGAGTTTTCTAAGAGTGGAATCAGGCATAACACCTCCTCACTAATTCATAATTTCAAACAAACACCTCAAGAGATGGTCAGACTAGCTGGAAGAAGATTTAGACAGTACCTGGAGAGATGCCCGATGCCGGAGTTACCCACACCAGCCAAACAAGTGGCCTTGTTCCTAGATGGATTGTTGAGCACTAAGCTCAGGTCATATGTGTACCTGAAGGACCCCAGAACGATAGAAGAGTGCGTGCGCATGTGCATAGACATTGAGGACAATCTAGGTGAGGAATTAGAACTATCAAAAATCTATAAGGATTCTGATAGCTCTAGTAACATGACATCTGGTCAATCCACATCCATCGAGGAACTTGTAGAGAAGGTAGCCCAAAAACTAGGTGTCTCTAGCAAGCAAATTCCGAGATTTGCCCCTGTTGGCATACAAAGCAACAAAGGAGTCATGCACAATACGGCAACAAGGCCAGATCATTTTTTCCCATAGATTATGTACAACTCAAGTGATTTTAATCACTACACAAACATTGTAAATTCCATTTTTGGTAGAATAGACTCCATTTTGTGCAAGCCGAGGAGTCCTCGAGCTTGAGGAGTATTAGAAGTACCATCGTACCAGTTTTCATAATTTTTAGACTTCGTTTGAGCCCTCAAATAAGCCCTGGAACCTAATTTTTAACTAGGCCGGACACTAGGTCTGGACAGGGCCAAAACTAGTCAAAAAACTATAAAAAGAGCTAGAGAGCTCATTTTTGAGGTTAGATTGTAATTGAAACAAACTTGTAAGAGCTTTTGAAAGTAATCTAAAGAACTCCATTGACTCTCTCTCTTTGTCTTGCCGTGTGTGCGCGTGTGTGTGTATGTGTGTGCATGCTTGTGTGCTTCTCACTCACGCACTTGTGCCGCCACTTGCTCGAGGTCTCCATACCTTCCTCACGTCTTCCCGGATTGACATTAAAGGAGGTGCTACTCATCATTGAGCTACAGCCCCAGTTAAGCGGTGTTACAATTGTGGCGGTGAACATATGGCAAGTGTATGCCCCATTATGGCCCAACCCCAGGCGAATCTTAGTAGCCAGTACTGCACCATAGAGCGCAGGTACACCAACCACACTGCACAAGACTGCCCATACAACAAACAAACTGTTAGGCCAAATTATCCTCAGCCATATCCACAACATGGTAGATACCAGAATCAGTACCCATCACCACAATACAACAGACCACAGCAAACTTATCAGCCACCTTATCAAGGGCAACAGAGACCTCAACCAGTCCTAGTGCAGCAACCCCCTGCTCCAACCAATGTGATCCCAGTGAAATATGCATCTACTGAAGAAAATCCGAATAGAGCCATAGTCCCAGTCACCCCATTGCTATCAGACAGTGATCCAAGTGACCATAGTTTTGACTCCACACATATTGATAGCCCACAGGCTTACTACATGCAGTCACCCGAGCATAACGAGTCATACTATTATGAGGACCCAAGTGAAAATAGTGGGGAACCTGAGTATTCTAATGTTATGTACACAAACCCCAACTCTAGACCTCAACCTAGGCAGGTACGACCCCCATTTCCTAGAGGACCATGCTTCAGATGTCAGGGAGATCACCTTATACGTGATTGTCCACTGCCTGTCCCTACACAACCTCAACCAGTAACCATTCAGGGTTTTTGTCAAGACTGCGGGAAAGAACATCTCCTTCGGGATTGCCCAAAGAACCCTAATAACATGCCTAAAATCACTCCTATCAATGTTGGGTTAGTTGTAGACTCCACAGGGAGTGTGACTTCCACTGCACCTGTGCACGTGATCACAAGAGCCCTGGCACTTCAACAACACCAAGGTGTTGGTCCTGAAAAGAGCCCCGAGGTGAGTGAAACAGAGAGCATAACCAAAAAGAGGACTAGAGCCTGGAAGGATAGTCGTGAAAGAATGAAGAGGCAATGGGCAAAAAAGATAAACGAACTTGAAGAAAGCTTGAGAGAAACCAAGGCAAAAATCATAGAGATCACATCTCAACCGCACTCCCACACACTTCCACCACTACCATCCCCATCACCCTCCATTCCTCCACCCTCTAATACACCCCACGTAACCCACCCACCACCCCGAGTAGGATCAGTATTAGCTGACCCCACTCCTGAAGGCTTGGACATGATGTTAAAGGCCTACCAGGCTCGACTTCAAGAAGGGCCAACAGCTGCAAACCTAGACAAGAGTTACCCTAGAGCAGATTTAGAGATTGAACGGATGAAAATGTGCATGAAAATGGTAGAACAAGCTCAAGCTATACTTGAGACTAGTCAAAAGTTCAATCAGACAAACTCTGTCAAGCCGGATTTGCATTTCCAAGGCATTCTAGAAAGATTAGAGCAGTTGGTAAACAAATCACAAGTTTCTTTACCTCCACAGGCTCAACCAGTTGTTGAAAGAGGAAGCTCACCACCAAAGGGAGCTTATGTTCCTAATTCCACGGATGCTGGAATACCTCCTTCAATTCAACAGTACTCTCAAGAGTTCTTGCGGGAAATACAAGAAGAGAAATGGGCCAAGGAGAAGGGCGATTCCCCTCCTATTCCTGAGATTGATGATCTTCATGATCAATTTCCCCAAGACATTCCGTCTATCTATGGAGAACAAACAGAGCAAGAAGAGGATGAGAGATTAGATTTTGAATCTAATTCTTTACAAGAGTTGCCTCATTTCACAGGCCCATGGGAATCTGAATCTCTCCAGATCAGAGCTCCCACAATATTGGTAAGAAATGAAGACTCAGTGGTTCCCAGGAACACTGATGTCCTGAAGAACACTAAGGTTCAGTGTCATCTCACTGTAGAGGAGCTCCTCAAGGCAAAACCGGAACTCTGGAATCATGTGAAGGATCAGGTTCCAGAACTTGAATCCAATACACCAAAAGTAGGCTCTAAGCAAAAAGTACCTGAGATACCTCTCGACAAGATAGGAGACATGAGCGAAGGTGAAGAAGGTAACACTTATCTTCCGATCACCTATCAAGGTTACACAACCAAAGCAATTGTGGATTCGGGTGCTGGTGTTGCTATTGCGACCACCTCCTTGTGGAAGCGTTGGGGCAAACCCACCTTAAGACCAACGAGAATGAAACTTCAAATGGCAGATGGTCATTTTGAAAGACCTCTCAGATTGCTTGAAGGAATAACTCTAACCACGTGTGGTGTAGAGTTTGAACATACATTTGCTATATGTGACTTTGAGAAGAATAATGTTTACGAGATGATCCTAGGAAGACCTTTCCTACGACAACTGCAAATAGTACAGGATTGGGGAACCAACTCCTTGTACTTACAGCACTTAGGGGTCACCACCAAGGTCAATCTGAAGGATTACACCTTCAGAGATGTACCACCCCTACAGTGGAATCCTATCCACAAAGCGAAAGAAGATTCTATCTCCGTGCATTATGGAAGTTCACCTGAACCATCCTGGCTGCATGAAGATACTCACTTGTGGATGTGCAAGGTCGCGGAGGAAGAGGAAAAGCGCCTAAAAGCGAGAGAAGAAGGAACTCCCCCAGGAGATAGACCAGTAAAAGACCCAGCCTATACACCGATGATATTTCCAGATGAGGAATTTGAGCCTCATGGTTGGGCAGAAATCTTAGCTACCATGGATATTGCAGTCAATGAGGAACAATGGACACCCCATTGTGATGAGGAGGGTTATGATATTTCAGTGTTCATGTGTCAGCCCTTGTTGGAAGAATGTGATCCTAGTGAGTTCATAGAAGAAGAAGAGAATGACGATGATCTAGAATCCATTGTGATGGATACTTACTTTGACTCAGAGGAACACTACTTAGAAGACATAGGAGTGTTAACCCAAAAAGAAGAAGAACCCCTTGTGAGTATTAAAACGATAAATTCAAAGAAAGGAAGTGAAGGAGGTCAAAAGAAAAAGAAAAGAAAAGCAGTGAAACAAGAAGAGGAAGAATCATTGTTTGAAGTACCAGAAAATTTCAAGAAATATGAAGTGGAAGACCGAAAAATTTTGGTACGAATGCCTAAGAGAGAGGCCATTATAGGAGAAGCATATGACAATAAAGAAAAGACCAAAAAAATTGTAGTGACCATTGAAGGGAACGAAGAGCGATGTACAACATAGGAGACGACCTAAGTGCAGAAGAAGAAGCAGAGCTTGTAGCTCTATTAAGGGAATATAGGGATGTGTTCGCATGGCACTATAGAGACTTGAAAGGAGTAGATCCAGAGATTTGCTCTCATACGATTCCGATGACCGCTGATGCCAAGCCCACCAAACAAAAGCCCTACACATATAATGACAATTATGCAGCCAAAATAAAAGAGGAAATTGACAGGCTGATTGAAGCTGGATTCATCTATGAGATTGAGCACACTGAATGGGTGTCCCCCATTGTAGTGGTGCCCAAGAAGAATGGGAAATTGCGAGTGTGCATTAACCTTAAAAAAGTTAATGCCGCTACGATCCGAGATAGTTATCCACTTCCAATCACCGAACATCTATTGGAGCGTGTTGCAGGCAAGGAAGTTTACAGCTTCCTTGATGGATTTTCAAGTTACAACCAAGTAGCCATTGCCCCCGAAGATCAACACAAAACGGCCTTTGCCACAGAATGGGGAATCTTTGCATTTCGTGTGATGCCATTTGGGCTCACCAATGCACCTGCAACATTCCAAAGACTCATGTGTCATGTCTTCAAAGAGTTCTTGCGAAAGAGCTTAGAAGTATATGTGGATGATTTATGCGCTCATTCCCAAGAAAGAAGTTACCACATCCCTGAGCTCAGGCAAATCTTCAACAAGTGTAGAGATTATCGAGTGTGTCTGAATCCAGAGAAGTGTGTGTTCATGGTACGACAAGGTAAGATCTTAGGTCACATTGTTTCTAAGAATGGAATTTCAACAGATGAAGACAAAGTAAGAGCAATAGCAGAGTTGCCCAGACCAAGGAATGTTAAAGAGGTACAAGCCTTTATGGGCCATTGTGGATATTACCGTAGGTTTATCCACATGTATGCCATCATAGCTAAACCTCTTTATGGGTCGTTAACAAATTTTGAGTGGAACGAGGAATGCGAGACTTCCTTCAACGAGCTGAAAAGACATTTGTGCACAGCACCAATATTGACTACTCCGGATTGGAGCAAACCCTTCCATGTCCATGTAGATGCCTCCAATCATGCAATAGGATGTGTGCTAGCACAACCCACAGGTGAAGGAAACCTAGATTTGCCAATAGCATATGCTAGTAGGCAATTAAATGCAGCTGAACGAAATTATACCACAACGGAGAGGGAAGGCCTAGGTATGGTATATGCTCTGAAGAAGTTTAGACACTATCTATTGGCCAATAAGTTCAAGTTTTTCACTGATCATCAAGCTTTACTATATTTGGTCAATAAACCTTGCAATACAGGCCGCTTAGTAAGATGGTTCCTCTTACTAATGGAATACGACTTTGAAGTTGTTGTCAGGAAAGGTAGAACCCATCTTAGGGCAGACCATCTTTCTCGCATCACTTCAGGAGAGCCACCGCAAGGAGTGTCTGATGAATTGCCCGATGCTTATCTGTTCAATTTAGAAGTTGTTCCTAAATGGGCAAATAAGTTGGTACCAGTCCTAACCTTCGGGCCTGCACATAAGAATGTGAAAACAAGCAAAGAGGAAATTGTAAAATCACTAAAGTATCAAATATTGGCCGGAAGTATGTACAAGCAAGATGCCGAGGGCGTATTAGCTTGTTGCATCGAGGACGATGAACATACTAGTTGGTTGCAACAAGCCCATGAGGGATTGCTAGGAAATCACTACTCTAAACAACGAACATTGCAGAATCTAAGACGCTTAGGAGTGTATTGGCCTAGCATGGACAAAGAAATACAAGAGTGGATCCAGAGTTGTCCAGGGTGCCAGGAGAGACCCCCAGTGGAGCATGCCACTCTTTATCATGTGTCATTAATCCCAGATTGGAGTGCTCCGTTGGTCGAGTTCATGAGATCGGGAACATTACCCAATCAGGCTAGTCTTGCAAGAAAACGGAGCATGGAGCAAGAGGCTCAAAACTATGCCTTAGTAGGAGACAACCTATATCGAAGAGGCAAGGATGGTTACCTAAGACTGTGCGTTCATGAATCAGACTATTTGAAAGTCTTAGAAACGGCACACAGCGGTGCTGCAGGTGGACACTTTGGGCCTGACAGAGTACTTAAGACCATTCTATTCTCGGGACTTTGGTGGCCCACTCTTCATATGGATGCATATACTTATGTGAAGAGTTGCGACACATGCCAACGTGCCCAATATCCGATAAGAAAAGATGAAATGCCCTTAAGGCCAATGATGGGGGGACGTGCATTTTCAAAGTGGGGTATAGACTTTGTAGGTCCCATCAACCCCCCAGCTAGAAACTCCCATGCAGAATACATTATTGTAGCCACAGATTACCTTACAAAGTGGGTGGAAGTAAAAGCCACGACGAAGAATGATGCTCAAACGACGGCTAAATTCTTATTCGAAAATGTGTTCACTAGATATGGGTTACCAATAGAGTTGGTTAGTGATAGAGGTACGCACTTCTTGAATGAGGTCATTGAAAATCTCCTCCAAGAATTCATGGTGATACATAAGAAGTCTGCACCCTATCACCCACAAGCTAACGGACAAGCCGAGAGCACGAATAAGATCCTGTGTAACGTATTGACGAAACTTGTAAATAATAAACGCTCTGATTGGGATAAACAACTTCATCATGCTGTTTGGGCATACCGAGTTGCCTACAAAACGGTACTCAATGCCACCCCATTTCAGATGGTCTTCGGACAGAATGCGGTGCTACCATTAGATTTCCTAATCCCAGCTTTAAGAGTAGCACAAGAGCATGAATGGAATGGACATGAGTTGTCCTCTAGGATCTTTGATCTAGAATGTTTAGGTGAGACGAGGCTACGAGCAGCAGCAGGCATCTATGCTGCAAAGAAACGGCAAAAGGCATACTTTGATGCCCATGTGAAGGATAAGGGCTTGAAAGCAGGAGATCTAGTTTTAGTCTACACATTGAAACAACACGCAAGAAAGCTAGAAAAGAGAGGCTACGGACCTATGATCATCAATAGGATTTCCACGAGTGGAGCAGTACAACTAACCACTCTAGAGGGGGATGTCCTCCCAAACTATATTAGCGGATGCAGAGTCAAGCTTTATCAGGAACCCCTCACGGAGGAAATGCTAAGCCGACTCAATACTGCTAAGCAACGTAAAGAGGAGGAAAAACGAATTCGAGAAGAAGCACAGGCAGAGGCCTTAGAGCGTATCAGACGAATGAAGTTGAGGAGACAAGGGAGGGATCAGCCTATGACTGACACTCAAGAGTCTCCAGGCTATCACATGGCCATGTGTGAGACTGCAGGTGAACGTACCCATAAGATAGTGGACCGACGACCTTTTGTGACCCTAGAAATAGGACAAAGAGACCGCAGCACAAGCGTGAGAGCATTAATTGATTCAGGAGCAGCCACAAGTGCAGTTCAGCTTTCTTATTGCCAGCAGCTGCAATTGGAGGTAAAACCCCTAGAAGCATATCTGATAGGATTAGGAGGTGTTGAAACCCCTTGTATGGGAGAGGTGGATCTTCCCCTCTACCTACAAGAGGTCCTCATGACAGCAAAAGTGCTAGTGTGTGAAGACGAGGATCTGACCGAACCTCTTGTCTTAGGCCAAGACTGGATCTATGATCACGCAGTCAACCTCAACCTAAGAAGTGGACTTCTTCAGGCTTGGGTAGGCCAAAGCCGTCTCACGATTGAATTAGAAAATCAAGCACTCAAACCAATAGAACAGGCACCAACTCCTGGTCCCTCCAGGAATCCAGATGAAGATAACAATGTTGTGCTTGTCCAAACTTCTATGGTGCAGAGGAATGTCAATCTTACTGAAGGTTCAGGAGCCAAGAAGGAGTTCCTAACTGATCCAAAGAAGATTCTAAACGAGCAGACCAAACTTCACTCTACACGAAGGAGGCCGCTGATCAAGAGGAAGGAGCGCCAACCCGTGCAACACAGAGCACCTCGGGGCGCGAAGCAGATCTGGATACGCAAGGATGGAAAACCCACAACTCTAATAGCAGACTCTCAAGAAGACAAGAAACGAGCCTCACCGTCAAGGAACGAAGTTAAGAAGCCCCCTAGGATAACCCCTAGGCATACCATTTCTATTTGGGTCCCTAAGCGATCAATGAAGGCTACCCCTAATGCTAGACAGATATGGGTGCCCAAGGCCTGCTTACAAGCCCAAATTACTTCACCTTCAGGCACTAGAATGAAACAACTTTCACAAGCGCTCATGACCAACAACTCAGAAAATGAAAAGATACCTACACCTCTCACTATCCCCACCCCCATCAACCCTAAAAATGTCGGGAAATGGGTACCCAAAAGGTCCCAAATATATCACACTCTCACACAGAAATCTTCACCTGTCTTTAGCTCTAAGAGCTACGACCCCTCTATCAAAGTGTGGAGAATTAAACTGTGTACTAAAACCCCTGACCCTATTCTGTAAATCCATCCACACTAACACAGGAGCATTCCGAGCCCATTGCATAACCAAAGTATGCATCTAGGATGACACTGACCTCTAATCACCACTCACACCTATCACAAACACTTCACCACTAACCACTGACCTCCGGGATTGTCATGTTAGTATTGTGAAGGGAACACCATTACATCTTGTTTCCTATGCAACACTAATGTGCCTTTCGTCTTCCAGCAGATAAGCAACCTACTCTCATGGCAACCGCGGCAGGCACAAGCTCTCAGGCAGGATCTGGTGCTCCAATCAATTGGGATGCCATGCCGGTGGAGGCCCCACCAACTGCCCGACCTGAGGAGTTCGTGAATGTGCGGAGGATTCCTATTCCAGACCCACCAAATGGCCTAACCGAAAGAGTAAAGGGGCATTCTCACTGGTTCAATGAGATGCCAGGAGATTTGGGAGACGCGGATCACATCTGGGAATCCAAGATGGAATGTGGAGGAGTGTGGTGGACCTTCCAATTCTTCTCATGAGAATTCGAAGCATTGCAAAATGCAGCTACACTTCAAGATATTTGGCAAAAAGCAGGATTACAAACTTATTTCAGTGCAGCTCTGCCTAAACCAGACTTCCTCAGGTGCTACTACTTAATTGCTACGCTGAAGCCGACAGGGGATAAGGATCATTCCGGCACATTCTGGGTGCCCTCCTTGTCCAATCTGGAGGAAATGAGGAAGTTCGAATTGAATGTGACTTTAATCAGGGAAGCACTTCAGATGTATGGCACGCATGTACCTTCTGACCGCGACCCCTTGATACCGGAGTCGATGAAAAGCAATAGAATCAAGAAACTAAAAGAAATGTGCGCCCTCACCCCCAACATCGCCATACCTCTGCGGATGTGCATCCAGCACTTCGCATTTCCCGCTCAGGACCGTTTCACTCAGCCTCACAAGAAGATATGGTACGGGCTATATTTGGCAGAGACCGGAAGCTTGCCCATTAAGATGCCGGTGTGGATCTTAGATCAAGTGTATGAGGCAAGCAAGCGGGGAGTGAGGAAGCCCACTTTACATGGTTGTTGTGCGCTGACAAGAATCATCTACAGATGTCTTGCATATGATGTGCCAGTTGCCCGAGCCCTAAAGTATGCACACCTGGAGCTGTTCAAAGGGCGGAAGTCAGGGAGTCAGCCTGCAAAACGAATGCGTGAATCGCTCTCCCAGGTAACGATCCCTCAAGAAGCCGCGACTGAAGCTTCTCCCCGACCAGAAGCTCAAGTCACACCTTTCACGATGCATCTTCAAGGAGTCCAAGCTAGAGAGGTGGTACAACCCGTTCCATCCGCCCCTCCACTACCTACCGATGTAGAGTTTGCATCTATGGCCACCTTCACAGAAGATCCAAATTTCGATTTTGAAAGATTCCTGCAGACGGTTCCCCTATCTGACAGTGAAGATTCCCTTGACAATGTGGGTTCGGGTGCATCAGCCCAAAGAGAACAGCCACGGGGCGAGACAAGCAGAGTCCATGGGGAAGAAGTGGCACAACATCCTCATGACCCAAACACACAAGTGCAGGAAGGCGCACACAGAAATGACCCGGAAGACAGTGAAGAGGAGGTCCCTGCCTACACAGCACAACTCAGACGGCTGTACAAGACAATCAAGCAGGTGCAGAGAAGACATCAGATGACAGAAGAGGCGAATAGAGCTCTAGTGAACCAGATGCTTCAAGCCGAGAATGTTGACTCCAACTTTGTGGAATCATTGAATTTATTGGCAGAGACATGTGGGATCGGGGAGGCATTGAGGACAATGGTCTATCAGGAAAACCCTGTCTATGATCAACGAAGGATTGATACGCGACCACGACGCGGGAAAATGATTCAAATGGAAACCTCTACCGCCTTGCCTACTATAATTTCAGAAGATGTTCACATGACAAGCCCGAGTCCCACCGACAAACATGAGGTAATTACACACGTACCATCTCCACAGCCACCTTCCATCCACCCTTCAGAACCCCTCTCCACTATTCCTCCTGAACAACCGATATCCACCCATCACGAAACCATTGTACACACCTCCGTTTTTACATCCTTCCCTTTACCCACGTCCCACACTTCCACCCAAATTTTTGAACCTCACACCGGTCATCCGGCCACAGATCAAACCATAATAGGTCACCCTTCCTATCTCCCCGCCCTTGGACAACCACTTGCCAATAGCCAGACCTCCTCCCATCCTTTTCCATTCACCCACACCCAAACCCTATCCACCACTCCCCTAGCAACTGCCTCACACTCAACCCAAGTCACACAACCCTCATTCTGGACAAACCTTGTAAATATACTCCAACAGGTGGATAATTATAATAAACAGTCCCTTTCCCAACCCCACTCCCCCACATTCACTGCTACCACTATCACGCCACCCACCATTCCTGTATTCACAGTGCACGAATCACACACTCTCACGTCCGATCCCATGGACATCTCACCATCCACAGGATCACCCACCACCACTGCTATTCCAACATCACCACGTATCATTTCACTCACGTCGCCATTTCCAAGCACTGTAGGCACAACATCCACTTTTCCCTTTCCCATTCCCCGACCCCTTGCATCTTCCACCTTTACCCCTGCACCCACTTCATTTAGTCATGCACTCAACACCATGCTCGAAGCTGCCGCCCAACTTAAACAGGAATACAGGTTACTGGAAGAAAACAATAAAGAACTTTGTACGTTGTCAGCCCATCTCCAGGCACGAGTCACGGCCCTGGAGTTATCTAATACAGAACTACAGCAGGAGGTGACTACCCTTCAACAACATCAGGTGGAGCTCGAATCCACACATGCAGAGAAGAGTAGGGTAACTGAAGAACAACTTAGAGATCAACTAGCCCGTAACGCTATACTACAACGAAACATGGCTCTACTCCGACGCCATTTAGCGGCTGCCCAAGAAGAAAACAAAAGACTACAGCAACAAAATCAAGACAACCTCGAAGCAGCCATGGAAAATACTCCAGGGGCACCCATTGACCCGGCTAAGTTCCAAGCCATCCCCTCGGAGAATATACAACAAATATTAGAGACCTATGCCACTCTCCTGGAGGCTCATGATCAGCTTGCTGACCAAGTCAAAGACCTACAGAAAGCCCAAGTGCCTGCACCACACCAACAAGAACACAAGGAGATGGCCAACGCTGCAACCTCACCAGAGCCGGAATTATCAATAGCCAGTGAAGTACTAGAGCTACGTCACCAGGTGGCCGAGTTAAAAATCAAGTTGTTACAATATGAACGACCTCCTTCCCCACCTGAGCAACCCATGGAAGAAGAAGCAGTTATTATTCCAGTGGAGGAAGCATATGAAGAGAACTATGAGCCTCAACCTTTTCCAGGAGGCACAATCACTGAGGAGGGACAGGACACTTATGAGGAACCCCCATCGGCATGGATGAAACAGGTAGAAGAAATGGGGCAGACTCATGAAGAACGTATCTCCTACCAGATGTTGGCCATGAAGACCATTGAAGAGACCATACTTCAATCAGAATACTTCAGACATCTGGCCCCTAGAAGACTAATAACCAGCTCAGAATTACAATATAAGCCATACTTTGTACTGTTGGCAGACTACAACGCAGAGATCAAACGTAAGACCAACAAGTACCCAACTTTCGCAACGCAATTTGAACCTGAGGACATTCCAGAGGAGGCACGCAAAGGGAGAATACATCAACCCATTTGGAGGCAAGAGCTATTGGAGACCTATCCCGAGATGCTACGAACATGGGACCACGCACCCATGCATTTAAAGTATAACAATTGCTATGGACCAGTACAACGGAGAAGGACATGGAAGTCATTTGCAATCAAAGTCAAGAACAATGCCAATTGCAAAGAATGGCTCAATTACCTTGCCATTGCACCCCCCAACGGCACGCCTACGGTAGCCTACATGATGGCTACCATCAGACATTGGCTTCCCCGCCTCCACCCTATGCCAGATGTGGCTGCCCAGATGATGCTCAAGATCTTCGATATGATGCAGGTTGTGCTCAAAACTTTCCGAAATGTCTGTCATATTCAACCTCCGATTCCCGGGTTTGTGAATGGTAATTATGACCTGTTATATGATATGAGCACCACCCCGAGCATACGAGTTGCTTATGCATGGCACGCACGCATCAGATATCTCCCTGCCTGCTACAAGCAAATGTTCGATGAAATGTTCACCACGGGGTTCTGGGAAGCACACTCAGAGGTGTTCGCGCCACGGCCCACCCATTTGTTACACCTCTTTGCATGCGAACAAACGATGCACTCAGAACTCTACACAACGCCACAGCCGGACATACCGGGCCCAGTCAATTGGGATACCCTGCAGAGAGACCTGATCCGGGGGCTGCGAATCAAAGAACATGATGTGGGAGCTGACATTCTCCAGAACTATATTGATCAACCCGCAGATCAAAGGTCTGTCAAAGGCGACAGACGCTAGGGGGGGAGAGTGTTGACAGTATACGGGAAGAAGCAAGTACGGACAAACATGCAGATCTAGCACTAAGGCAACCCTTCATTTTTTTTCAAAACCCTTACATCATTTTTAAGTGATTCTCATCACTAAAAACCCTTGTAAATATCATTTCACCTTTTTGTAGCTCCATTTTGTACAAGCCGAGGAGTCCTCGAGCTTGGGGAGCCTTAGAAGTAGTTGCCTGCCAATTTTCATAATTTTTAGATCTCGTTTGAGCCCTCAAATAAGCCCTGGAACCTAATTTTTAACTAGGCCGGACACTAGGTCTGGACAGGGCCAAAGCTAGTCAAAAACTATAAATAGAGCTAGAGAGCTCATTTTTGGGCTGGCTTCTGGTAGTTTGAGCTTGTATGAGAACTTTCTTGCAATAGAAGTGATTCCATTGTCTTACTCTCTTTGTTCTTGCCGTGTGTGCGCGTGTGCGTGTATGTGTGTGCATGCTTGTGTGCTTCTCACTCACGCACTTGTGCTTCCACTTGCTCGTGGTCTTCATACCATCCTCACGTCTTCTCGGATTGACATTAAAGGAGGTGCTACTCATCACTGAGCTACAGCTACCCTTGGACTTCTTAATACCTACGTTGAAAGTAGCACAAGAGCACGAATGGACAGGTCATGAGCTCTCCTCTAGGATCTTTGACCTTGAACGATTAGGGGAAACAAGACTGAGACCGCTGCAGGAATATATGCAGCCAAGAAGAGACAGAAGGCATACTTTGATGCCCATGTGAAGGATAAGGGTTTGAAAGCAGGAGATCTAGTTTTAGTCTACACACTGAAACAACACGCGAGGAAGCTAGAAAAGAGAGGCTACGGACCTATGATCATCAATAGGATCTCCACGAGTGGAGCAGTACAACTAGCCACGTTAGAGGGTGATGTTCTCCCAAACTATATTAGCGGTTGCAGAGTCAAGTTGTATCAGGAACCCCTCACGGAGGAAATGCTCAGCCGACTCAACACTGCTAAGAAACGCAAAGAGGAAGAAAAGCGAATTCGAGAAGAAGCTCAAGCAGAAGCTTTAGAACGCATCAAAAGGATGAAATTACGAAGGCAAGGTAGAGATCAGCCTAGAACAAATGACTATGCAGATCAAGGATATCATATGGCAATGTGTGAAGTCGCAGGAACAAGCTCACATAGGATAACTGATCGACATCCTTTCGTAACCTTAGATATAGGACAAGGAAAGAGTGCAAGGGCCGTAAGAGCCTTGATTGACTCAGGTGCAGCCACTAGTGCTGTTAAATTGTCTTACTGTCAAGAGTTGCAATTACTTGTCAATCCTGTGGAAGCATATCTCATAGGATTGGGAGGCGTGGAAACCCCTTGCATGGGCGAGGTGGAACTTCCCCTCTACATTCATGATGAGGCAATGACAGTTAAAGTACTAGTGTGTCAAGACGAGGATCTCACTGAACCCCTTGTCTTGGGTCAAGACTGGATCTATGACCAAGCAGTCAACTTAAACCTAAGAAGTGGACTTCTTCAGGTATGGGTCAATCATAGTCGAATTACAATAGAGTTAGATAATGGAGCACTTAAAGAATTAGGAAAGGCAGAGACTCCTGGTCCCTCCAGGGGTACACATGAAGATGACCATGCTGTTCTTGTCCAAAACTATGTGTTGCAGAGGAATGATATTCTCAAAAAAGGAGTCAGGGATGCAACGGAACTCCCTTCTTTTCCAAAGGCCAAAAGGAGGTAGCAACCAAAGGTGGATCAAAGGCAGAAGAAGCAGAGTACTACCTATGCTGGAAATCAAAAGTACCTGCGCAACAAAATATCTCAGCAAGTAAACCAAGTGTGGGTGCGGAAAGGCGAACACCCGGTTGCACTCAAGCCAACCACACGGGCAAAGCCTCTTATTAGTAACCAACAACACGTCACTAATAAGAAGTCTTTCGGAAATTCTTCTGCTAACGTGAAATCTATTTGGGTGCCCAAGAAGTCGATGAAGGCTAGCCCACAATCAAGACAAATTTGGGTGCCTAAGGCTTGCTTGCGGGCGCAAATAGCTACGCCGAAGCCACAACCAATACAGCGTAACCCATTCACTCGCACAGCCAGCATTCACTCGTTTTCAACACTCAAGAACTCACTAAGGCCCATGAGCACGAACATTATCGCTTGTAAATGGGTCCCTAAAAGGCCTCATTTTCAAGCCGAGACAACTATAAAGCTCCCTGGAGTCTCTACGAAACCAAAAACAAAGCCCATCCACTGCATTTGGCAGCCTAAGACCTGTAATAAACCCCCCGACCCCAATTTGTAAATTCGTCCCCACTTACTAACTTCATTAGTCTCCTAGGACTACCCAAGCATTAACTACACACACTGTCTTCGTGCACTTACTAACCACTAACTCACCATCTACCTCATGTTAATGTTGTAACGGAGACAACAACGGATTTATTCTGTCCATTACGATGTTAACACATGGTTCTATATTCCCACAGAACCAACCAGCAAACAGGGCCATGGCAGAAGCAGGTGCCAGTTCTCAAGCCGGATCCAGTGCCCAGATTGTGGACATAGAGACACTCCTCCTCGAGCCACATCTCACCGCAAGGCCGCAAGAACTTCAAGCCGTGCATGTGCTCCCCATTCAGGATCCTCCTCAAGGGCACACTTCTCAAGTAGGTAAGCACGCACATTGGTTCAGTGATGTCGCTGGACCATTGGGCGATGGAACCTATTTCTGGGAAGCAGAATTGGAATTTAATGGCAAATGGGGACGATACCACTTTTTCACGCGCGAGTTTGAAAGCTATCAAAACGCCGAAGTCATGCGATCAGTTTGGATCAAAGCGGGTGTGGACAGTTATTTCAGGGCCCACTTACCAAAGCCAGATTTCTTACGATGTTCATATCTTATCAGTACCATCACACCAAGCAGGGCCAAAGGAGGCGACAGCACCTTTGTGTTGCCATCACTGCTGCCGGGTCATGAGCTTAAAAGATTCAAGTTGACCCTTAATCTGGTACGGGAAGCGTTGGGCATGTATGGCATGCACATCCCCACAGAAAAGGAAACCATGGTTCCAGGTCGAATGAAACACAAAGATCTTAATAAGTTGAAGGATAAGCGATGACACCTACCATTGCGCTTCACCTGCGGACCATCATGCAACATTTTGCTTTCCCCGCCCAGGAAAGATTCACAATGCCTCCAAAGAAAATTTGGTTCAGCTTGTATCTGGCAGAGACGGAAGGCCTTCCCATCAATGTGCCACACTGGATCATAGATCAGATCCACCTAGCCCATCAAAGGTGGAACAAGAAGCAGAAAAATGTGCTTCATGGATGTTGCGCTCTAACAAAGATAATCTACCGATGTCTGACCTATGACGTGCCTATTCAGAGGGCACTCATATGGCCCCGCGCCCAGGAATTCCAGAGACGACTCTCAGCAGCAGGTCCCCCATCAAAGAAGATGAGGGGGGGAGTACAATTACCCTGTGCTCAACCAAGGGGAGCCACCACTACACCAGAAATTACCCCTCCCCAGACACGACGCGTTAGGCCATTCACAATCCGGCTACCAAGACCGAGCACAGATGGGCCTAATCTGGTATTTCCACCCGTCCCATCAGATCTGGAATTCCCACAGGGTTTTACTCTAAATGATCTCACGGATGAAGAAGTAGCCCGATTGATCTATGATTCTAATCTCGAGACGGAAACAGAACGCACTCAGGAACCACAACCCCAGACAACCACAGCAGCCCCCACCCGACCAGAAGTGGTAGAAGTCGACGCCGAGGAACAAGAGACAGAACAAGAAGAAGAAGCCTACGAGGAACAAGAATATGACGAGCTTTCCGAGCTGGCAAGTGCCCCTGCGTATTCGGCACAAATCAAAAGACTCTATCGAACCATGCAACTGGTTCAAGAACAACATAAGATGTCACTGGAATCGGGCAAGAAACTCATGAACCAGTTGCTAGCTGAGGAAGGTGTGGACGAGTTGTTCATTGAGTCCATAAACCTTCATGCCGACGCAGTAGGAGTGGATGAGGCCATCCATGAGGCAATGGCTTACATTCACAGATTTGAGAAGAGGGTTCCCGTTCGTCCCAGGAGGTCCGGGAAACAAATTCATATAAATGTATCAGCACCAGGAGAGACAACGCAGGTAGGCGAATATCAGGAAGCACCAATGTCACCACCATCCCCACCTCGCACTACACAATTCACTCCACCACATGACACTAGCACCACCATGTCCACTACCACCACCATTGTCATGGGAATCCCACTCTCTCCGGGAATCCAATTCGGGGGAGTCACCATGCCCACTTTCACCACCTTGTTCACTGACGTCACATCCACTCCACCCACGATCCCCATCTACACTGCCACTCAAACAATTGACACTATGGAAACGTCTCTTGCCACAACACCGCTCCCTCCCCCCATGCCACCTTCATCTCCCATACCCCCTCCACCCACATCTCCACTTGCATCCACATCATTCACATCTCCCATTCCCGCCCCCATTCCCCCTGCATCTTCACCCCTCCCAGCATTTGTTAATGTAAATAGCATATTTTTAGCATTAAATCAATGTGTATATCAGCTCCAGAATGAGTACAGAGCTCTGGACGGCCGGTATCAACAACTGACAACACACCATCAGAACTTACAAAGGCAATTTCACATTCTATAAACAGAAAATGCAGAAGTGAATCAACGCTACACAACGCTTGAGCAGGCTCACCAAACATTATTGGAGGCACCCCAACCATCGACAGAATCAGGTGTCAAACAACTAGAAGCTTTGCTCGAAGTATACCAGACCGATAACCTGCGAGTCAGACGCAACTTGCCGCTACTACAGAAACATATGGCCATAGCACTGGAGGAGAACAAAAGACTGCAAAAACAAAATGAAGAGAATCTGGAAGCAGCAATGGAAGGCTCCTCTCACGAGATAGATCCAGAGCAGTTCAAAGCAGTTCCAACGGAGACGATGAAAACCATTTTGGAAAGCTATGCAGATCTCTTGGAAGCCCATGATGACTTGGAAAGACAGCGTGACACACTTCAGAGCAGGCTTAAGGAACAGGAGGAACAACCGAAGAGTGTCCCATCAACCTCCACCTCAGACGAAGTAAAGGCCTTAACTGAGCAAGTAGCAGAGTTACAGCAGAGGTTACTGACATACGAAAGGCAGCCATCTCTAGTGATCGAACCAGAGCAAGAAGAGTTGGTCCCTATTGAGGTCGATGATTCGTACGAGGAACCATATGTTCCTATGCCAATGCCAGGCGGGCGACGAACCTCAGAGGGACTAGACACATTGGAAGTGGAAGCACCTGAGTGGCTTCAGACACTGGAAAGGACAGCGAACACCCACGAAGAACGGGTGGCCATTCAGATCCAATCACTAGCGAACTTAGAAGAAACTGTCATAAAGTCTGAATACTTCAGAAGCATGTCTCATCATAGATGGATCGGCACCAATAATGACCAATATGTACCATTCTGTATACTTTTGGCCGATTACAACGCGGAGATTCAACGACAATGTGGCAAGCCTCCCACGTTTGCTACACAATTTGGCCCAGATGATATACCGGAAAGTGCTCAGCGTGGGTCCATCCATCAACCCACCTGGAGAATCAGGCTTTTGGAAACGTATCCTGAAATGGTCCGAACCTGGAATAATATGCCTTTGTTTATTAAATATAATCCTTGTTACATTCCAGTTCTTCGATGACGCACCTGGCCTGAATTCACTATAGCTGTCAGAGACATCAAAGCCTGTGCAAAATGGTTGAATTATGTTTATCTAGCACCTCCACGAGGACCCCCCACAGTCAACTACATGATTTCTACAATCCGTCACTGGAGTACTAGGCTACGCAATAATCCTGATGTGATGGCCCAGATGTGCATGAAAATATTTGAATTAATGCTGATCACTTTCAGGACGTTTAAAAACATTAAGGACCCTCACTTCTCAGGTGCAGGCTTTGTGACAGGAAACCAAGTTCTAGTGTATGATATGAGTACCACCCCGTCCATTGAAGTAATATATGCCTGGCACGCCAGAATCAAGTACCTCCCAGCCTGCTTTAAACAAACATTTGAGGAGATGTTCATCACAGGATTCTGGGAATATCACTCCGAAATCTTTATACCCAGACCATCACATCTCCTCCAATTATTTGCTGTGGAGAGAACTATTTACTCAGAACAATTAAGGGTGCCTCATCCAGATGTCCCCGGACCTGTGAATTGGGATGATTTGCTCACAGATCTAGCACGTGGCTTGCGACTCGAAGAACACCACCTAGCCTCCGATGTCATCCAATACTATGTTCAAAAATCCTCTAGACAAGGGTCTGTCAGGGGCGACAGATGCGAGAGTGGGGGGGGGGTGTTGGCAGCAGTCAGGGAACAGAAGGAGCTACAAGACGAAGAGAGTCAGAGCGAAGGGACAGCACAAGCAGACATGGCAGTCAAAGAAGATCTGGCAAATAGGCCAATAATTTTCCTCATGAAGAAGCAAGTATGAGCATTCACGCAAATCTAGCACTTAGGCAACCTTTTAACTTTTCAAAAACCCTTACACCGATTAAAAGTGATTTTCATCACTTAACACCATTGTAAATACCATTTCATATTTTTGTAGCTCCATTTTGTGCAAGCCAAGGAGTCCTTGAGCTTGAGGAGCTTTAGAAGTATCTACCTGCCAATTTTCGTAATTTTTGGATCTCGTTTGAGCCCTCAAATAAGCCCTGGAACCTAATTTTTAACTAGGCCAGACACTAGGTCTGAACAGGGCCAAAGCTAGTCAAAAACTATAAAAGGAGCTAGAGAGCTCATTTTTGAGGTTAGATTGTAATAGAAACAAACTTGTAAGAGCTTTTTGAAAAGTAATCGAAGAACTCCATTGATTCTCTCTCTTTGTCTTGTCGTGTGTGCGTGTGTGTGTGTATGTGTGTGCATGCTTGTGTGCTTCTCACTCACGCACTTGTGCCGCCACTTGCTCGAGGTCTTCATACCATCCTCACGTCTTCCCGGATTGACATTAAAGGAGGTGCTACTCATCACTGAGCTACAGCGGGTTCGTTTCGAAGCTCTCAATGAGACGCATCTATTGGTGTCACTTGAATCTGACAACCGCTCTTCAAGTTATGGCCAAAACAGTGAATGGTGAGAAACACCATAACTCACTCCACAACTTGTTTTTGCTCACACACAAACTACAGTAGTTCAAAAGTGATGGGGAGGGGTAGACAACAGTCCTACACACACATTCAAAGCTTCACACACACACAAGGTCATAGAGAAGATGAAAATCTGCAGGAAAGAAGCAAGTTCGAAATTTCAACTCTTCTTCTTCACAATGGCAAAAAGTCCTTACAAAGAGTCACAAAGTGACTTATATACATGTGCCCTAAAAATGGTCCTTTCACACAAGTGACCGACACTTTATTGACTTATCTCTAACTTCCTACTATTTTACAAGAAATATATTAGAATGATTTGGGCTTATGCATCTATAGGACTCCTCTAGTGCATTTACATTGCTTCCAGGGAATTTCTAGGATTTTGAAGAAGAATTTTATGCCCATTAATTTGAAAATTTTGGGGCTCCTCTTTTGTGCCTCTTTTCTCTGCAACACTCTCCCCTTTTTTGTCTCTGTTGTCCCTTGACAGGCTTTGTTCCTTTGTCTGCATCTTGTTTATGGCTCCTGAATACGCGCACCCAGTGGTCAAAGAAGCGATAAGGTTTGTCAGGCAATTTGTTACTTTATCCGAAGTTAATCCTTTGTTTTTGTAAGCCCCTTGGTATTCCCTATATCACAATTCTGGGTTGCTGTATTAAGTCGGGCTGCCATGCACGCCATTAGTGGCTAAGATGTGATATTCTTAGTCACCCTCTTCAACTTCTCAACCTCTCCCCTTCCTAACTTTTGGTCTTCTGATATGTCTTTGTCTTCACACATCTAACCTTGTTGTATTGCTTGGAGCTTGTTTACTTTCTTCTACCACACACCTTACTCTTCAGGCTTTTGCTCCCTTCTAAGTGAGTGTTATGTTTTAAAGGTCCTATTCTTAAAACTTCTTTTTCATCCTCTAGGACTGATGTCTTTCTTTCCATTGCACACATCTAGCGGAGGGAGAAGCATCTAGAATTCTCAGGCAATTGGTTATCTTATCTGATGAATATTTCTTTGTATACTGTCTCCCTTCCCTGCTTCTTTCGCTTCACCACCTGCACCTAGCGGATGAGGAAGTTGTGTGCAACCTCTTATGAAATGTCCTGGTTGTTGTCTTTCTTTATTTCCACTCCTCAGGACCTGTTTCTTTGGAGTTGTTTCCTGATGCGTGCCCCTGCGGGGCTTTGGGCAGATGGTTGTTCTTTTTCTTTATGAGCGTTTGTTTTTTCATTGAGCAGTTTTATTCTTTGATCTTCTTCTTCTTCTTTTCTTGCTCGATTTCCCTTCCACACGTCCCTCCTCTTGAACTTTGTCATCCCCGACAGGCTTTTTGTGGCGATGTGAGTACGTTTGTATGACTTTTTGCTCTCTCTGATTAAGCAAATTGGCATGACATAACATAAATTCTTTCCATTGGCTCGATTTCACCCTATCATCTGGTGCCTGTCTATGATCTGTAAAGAAACTTAACTCGTAGGCCACCAGTCTTGCATTGAGGTTCGAAGATATTTTTACAAAAAATTATGAATCCACTTCAAAAATACCTATAAAAAATGCCTCTTCAAACGTCTGCATGTAAGTACTTGGCAAAAACATGAGTCTTGAGTATATGGCCATTAGTGTTAAGCGGCTAGGTATGGTTGATAAATAAAAAACTAGGGCATTTGATCCCTGGTTAATGTCAATGAAGTTCAAGAATGTATACTCTACATGGTGAAATACCCTTATTACTATCAATAACATACTCAAATTTTTTTTAGTCATTTTGATTGCTTAATCTGGTACAGCTACGTATCGAGAAATCCAAAATTCTATGGTTTTAACCATGTACTCTTTGGTTGGCAAGTAGTTACGAGGTGGACTAGGAAGTAATGGATAGTTGAGCCGCTGATTATTTATGCTTCCCTGGTGCTGTCCTTCCCGAAATTGCATCCAGGAGCGTCTTCTGGGTACTAGGCAAAAGGATGGATTGACTTGAAGTATATATGGTGCCAATTCCGAGTGTACCCATAGTATAGGATTCTTCTCCAAAAGTTTTCTCCTCCAGATAGGATCCGCTTTGTCAAATTCCTCTTGTGTGTAGGTAAATGTGTGCATGCTGAAATGGAGGTTACTATCTGGCTCTTTGTTTGTTGTGGTCTTTATGTACTGTCGTGTTTGTTCTTTGAGTAATCCATATGACACATTGAAAGGTTTTATTACCCGTTCCAGATTTTTGCTTTCAATCTTTGCTTCTCGCATGACTTTGATTACTTGATCTTCATAATCTTCAGTAAGTCAGGACAACAGTAGTGTCGGCTCATGTCGGCTTAGTTCTGCAATATTCCGAGTATGTCTTTGTGTTGGTCTTTGTGTCCTCCCTTATCGGTGAATGATGTAGGGGGGGAGAAAGAGGACGTACCTCAGTCTCCTCAATAGCCGCTATGGAGTGTGGAACTACTGGTGTCCCCTCATGGACCTGCTATGCTAATTGAGCTCTCAATTTGTTTATTGTTTCATTCTTTTCTTTGATTTCTTCATTAGCTCACCTGACTTCTTCTTTGTTCTTCAAGAGCTCTTCTCCCATGGCAGCAAGTTGCCTAGCATCTTCATCGCATTGTACTAAGAACCTATTCTCTGCTACCTTCCACTTCTTTCTGAGTGCATTAGTATCATCCATATATATTTTGTCCCATTATGCTATGATAGCTTGCTCTTTCTTCAGTTGATCTTCATACTCTGCTATCTTTTCTTCCAATGCTTTTGTGTTGTTCTCTGATACTTTGGTAGCTGCTATTGGTTGGTCGCCTAATAGGGATGTCATCAATTCTTTATTCTTGGTCCTTAAATTATCAGCCTCATCCATGTACACCTTGATTTGCGATTCAAGGGCCTTGCTTCTAGTATGCATTCGTGCCTTGTTTGCTTCGCTAGCCTCATATTTGCTTTGTAGTTCTTTCAGTTGTTCTTGCAGTCCAAGATTTTCCATTTCTAAGGTGGCACATTGATTCTTTACCTTGTTGGTTTTTGCCTCCTTCTCTAATATTATCTTTTGTGCTTGAATTAATTTGGCAGATAAATTCTCACCTATTTCTTGGAACTAATGCTTCTCCCTCATTGCTTTGTCGTAATCTGAATCAGCCTCAAGCATTAGCTGTTGAGTATCCATGGTAGTTTGTATCATTTGTTGTACCACTAGCTTGAGCTGAGCGACATCTATGTTCAACCAAGTTTTTGGAATGCTTGGTGCTTCCTCGGTCTGTACGTCTTTTCCTTGCTCCACATGTATGGTCTCGTTATGTGGTTGCCTTATTTGGAGCTGTACTTTGTGGTCTCTTCTTTCTTCTCCCTTATTGATTGATTTGCTGGCACTCTCTTGAAATGTGACATCCATCGGAGAGGGTTCTATCACGACCCTTATTGGTGTGAAGGGTTTTGATTCCTCGACTGTGTTTTCTATCTTTTCTTCCTTGGGATTCTTTAACAATACCTCTCCTGCTAGAAGAGTCTCTTTTACTTGAATGTTGGATGCTTCATTCATTTTGATAATATGGAACCCTTCTTGAGATGCCTCTTGCCTTGTGATGTCCTTGCTTTTGTTATCAGGCACCTACTTGATTTTGGTTCCTTCCACACCAAAATCCTCTTGTACTTGATTCATTTCTTCCCATCGACCATCATCCTTTGAATCACTTTTAATATCCATATTTAGCATGGATGTGTCTGGTTCTTCTAGTGTGTCTGATGATGAACTAGAATTCATCAATCCCAATTCTCTGTATCTATGAACCTTGGTCAACCTTTTTCTTTGTTCATTGTCGTGATGGGCTTGTTGGTAGTGATGCCCTTGCACCGATAAATTTACTTGTCCTTCCATATATTGATGAGTAGCTTCCATTGCTTTTGTCAATTCTTCCTCCGTAATAGTTCGATTTCTTCCAGCCTAGTCCTTGGGAGTACATGAGATTTCTTTGTAGCTGGAGCTTTGACTTCTGCTTGCATCATTCCTCGTAGCCTTTTGGTACCTCTCATTCTTGGTTGGGAGCTTGTTTCCGCTTCCTCTACGATCTTGACTCCTTTCTTCTTTCTAGGAACTGTAGCAATCTTTGCATACTTGGCCATTGCTTCTGATGACAACATCTCTTTCAGATGTTCTCTAATGCCCAAAGCATGATAGATTAGTATTGTCAAGGCAATACTTTCATTCATGATTTTTTTATGATTCCATTGTTTCTTGGCTTTGAAGAGCCGTTCTTGAATGTATGGAGTCATATTGACTTGATTCCTGATTTGTTTGATTGCATGGGACAACATTTGCACTATAATCTTCTCGGGAGCAATATAGTTGTGCATGTTGGGAAAGTAGAAATGCTGATGGATGAGTCTCACTTCCTCCTCTATGTCAATGCGATTGATATCTACGAATGTTCTGGTCTTTGCTCCTCGACTTTCCTCTTTCAAAATCGTATTCCTGTCCTTTTCCCATCCAAAGGCTTCTTTAATTAGGTAGTAGGTGAATTGTATGATGACCCACTCACCTACTGCATCCAAAACTCTTGCTTCAGGTACCTACTACCAATGGATCATGCAATGCTGGCTGCAAGGTGTTCATGACTTATGTACAATGTTGGAAGTCTGTTTTGTATATAGGGAGTTCAAAGTATTTATGGATACCAGCTTTCTTCATGATGTCCATAGTCGATGGAAGTTCATGCACTACCTTGAAGTCTTGGGACATTACGGGGAATTGATGGTCAGTGTCCATAATTTTGATTGTCACTAGGAACAAATAGTCTCCTTACGGTTGATCTTCCCTAAACTAGTGACCTTTTGCCTTAGTCACGCTTTGTAAAGGAAATTCCAGCACCTCCTCATGGATGGTCACTTTAGAATCTTCAGAAGCCATCTACACTCGTAATGAAAAGAGCATTAGCTTCCTATAGAAGGCATGTCTTTAGTGATGTGCGTTGTAGTGACATATCATTCCTTGCGACACTTCGGTTCAATTGCTTACATAAGTAAGATCTCTTACCACATATTTTTTTTCATTTTCACTCCTGAAAGAAAATGAGAATTATTGTAGCCGAAGCACTTATTTATTTACATAGTAGGTCCATTATATGGAAGTAGAATCTATGACCTATTCCCAAGTGGGAAATGTGCACCACTAGTTCTGTTACGTACATCGTGTGCCGAATGCATGGCCTCATAATGTGGCCCTGTCATGCATACTTTAGGTGCATTCGATACTTCATGTGTGCAAACGGAATCCTTTTGGTTCTATTGTTTCGGTCCTTGCTGCCTCTTGGATCTCCATATCCATTTTGTAGGTCAAATTTGAGGTTTCGTCTTCTCTTTGTTTTTTCATGCTCTCGGTTTTTCATCGTCCTTTTCGTAGTCTGAGTATTTGATGTCATGTTCCTCCGGTGCATTTGGTGAGTCTTGTTTAGCTTTATGGTCCTGCTTTGCTGGTGTAATATGTCTTCTTGCTTGTCTATCTCTTGGATTGCAGTCTGTCTTATCCTTTTCGGAATCCATATTTGCTGCCATGTTCTTTGGGCTTCTACTAATGACTTTGGAAGCCATACTCTCAGAAGTCTCTTCAGTCCCGATTGTAATGAAGAGGATCCTTTGTTATTCCTTGTCTCCCTATGATAATTGACCGGTATTGGTATTGACTTCTGTGCTTCCTTCACTCTATCCTTGCAAACCCATTGTAGATTAGCACTTCTTGGTTGTGATAATCAGAAAGTAGACTTCCATATTGATGCTCTTTTTTGTTGTAGGTGAGTTTAGGAGCGTTGTCTTCATCGTCTTTCTTTGATTCACCGTTTGTGTGGGATGAATTCACTTTCTCCACTGGTGCATTGGTATTGGTAGTCATTTCTTTCATCGAACCTTCTTCTGGTTGGTTTTTGATGCAGTCGTTTGCTATTTCCTCTTCTAGGATTTGTTTCTCATGCTTGATGATGTCTTGACTATGAGAGGGTCTCTCTTCTAATAGACTAAATAATTCTTTGTGCCCTATTTTGATTGAGATGTACCCTTGAGCTAGGTGAATGCTCACTTTGTTCTCAATGATCCAATCTTGTCCTAGGATCAAGTTCTCTATTAGATGCTCGTCTTTACACACCAGAACTCGTTGTTCCATAGTGGAATTTTCTAGGTGGAGGGATATTGAATCTTCTGCAATGCATTCAATTGCTTGACCTCCAACGCCTATCATGTGTGCTTTAGTAGGTGTCATGATCGTTTGAAAATGTGTGATGAGTGTCCTTCGTATGCAACTTAGTGCTGCTCTCGAGTCTACCAAGGCATCTATTAACTGGTACTCTATCGTTCCAATTCCTACATTTAAATATGGTTGAGATATGTTGATATGGTTCATATTGGCCTCGTGAACTTAATAGTTGGCCATGGAAATAGGCTCTGCTCCTTGTAGATACTGTTCATCCCTTTGCCTTATCCATTCTTTTTGTTTCTTGATACGCTCCAGGGCTTCCTGTCTTGCCTCCTCTCTAATTCTCTCTTCCTCTTTTTTTCTATTTTGTGCACCTACAAGTCATGCTAACATTTGATCCGTTAAAGGCTCCATGTAACGTTTTACTCGACAACCACTTATGTAATTAAGAAGTATATCTCCATCCAAAGTAGCTAGGTTAACAGCTCCACTCGTAGAAATTCTATTGATTATCAAAGGTCCATATCCACATTTCTGTAGCTTCTTGGCATGTTGTTTCAAAGTATACACCAAAACTAAATCTCATTCTTTTAATCCTTTATCTTTGATGTGTTCATCATAATATGTTTTCTGTTTTCTCTTTGCCACATAAATTCGTGCAACAGCCTGTATCCTAGTCTTGTGTAGCTTCTCAATTTGGTCTAGTTGCTTGGACAATTCGTGCCCGTCCATTCATACTGTTGTGCTACTCTCAAGGTGGGCACTAAAAAATCGACTAGCAAGATTGCGTTTTGTCCATACACTAGATTAAATGGTGTAGTTCCAATGGCTGTCTTATAAGCCACACAAAAGGCCCAAATTGCATGATGCAGTTGTTTGTCCCAATATGACCTTCCACTATTGACTATCTTTGTCAATATAGTACACAACACCTTATTGGAACTTTCAGCTTGACTCTTGGCTTGAGGACCATAAGGGGCTGATTTTTTATGGATCACTAAGAACTCATTCAATAAGGACTCTATCACTTCATTAATGAAATTTGTTCCTTGATCACTCACTATCTCTATAGGTAGTCCAAAGTGAGTAAAGATATGCTGAAAAAGAAACTTAGCGGTGGTCCGAGCATCATTTTTTCTAGTAGCCTTTTGCCTCTACCCATTTAGTCAGGTAATCCGTTGCTACTATTATGTATTCTGCATGTGATCCTTTGGATGGTGGATTAATGGTTCCTATGAAATCAATGCCCCATTTGGAAAATGCTCTCGCACAGAGCATGGGTTTCAATGGCATATCATCTTGTTGAATTGGATATTTGGCTCTTTGGCATGTCTCACAACTTCGTACATAGGTGTCGGCGTCCATATGTAGAGTTGACCACCACAAGCCTGTAAAGAGGATCATTTTTACAGTTCTTTCAGTTGAGAAATGTCCTCTTGCGGCACCTACATGTGCCATTTCTAATATGGGTAGGTACTCTCTTTCATGTACACATAGTCGTAGTTGATTATCCTTCACTCTCTTGAATAATTGTCTTCCCATGATGACATAGTCCTTGCTCATTTCTTCTAGGGTCATTTCCTCATGTCTTCCTCATGTTCTCATGTCTTTAGCCAAAATTCAGGAAGAAATTCCCATGACACCGTAGACACTAGAGCCAGGCAAGCCAGGATCAATTCTAGCAAACCCAAAACCAGATGATTTAGACATGTGGTTGAAAGCTTACCAAGCTAGAATCAAGAATGGACCTAATGTAGAGCACACGAAAAGCTTTACCCACAAGGAGAATTAGAAAAGGAGAGGCTAGCGATATGCTGAAAACTCATAGAGGTAGCCCAGGCCACCCTAGAGGACTATCCCAGCCCTCCGTGAGACAAGAATATCGGAGAATCAATATAATGATTGTATTAAAACCAAGGAACAGAAACCAAAAGAGAGGGATGGAAATGAAGAATCACTGAATCTCCAGGACAAATCTATGTCCATAGTCCTTGATTTAGAGGCTGGGTGGCCAAGAGAGTTGTGGAATAGGATTCGAGAAGATCAATGGAAAATGAATGGAGTTGCAAAACCGCCTTTTGAGGATTTAGATGTGGAAGACTATCAACCACCGCCAAACATGGAAGAAATATATGAAGAAGTTTCTAAGCTAGACCAAAACAGGGAGGAAGCCGAGAGCATTTCTACCCTACCAAACTACATGGGAGAATATGAGAAGGAATCCATGATCTTTCGTGCCCCCACAGTACGAGGAAAAGAAAAGGAGCCTTCAGAGAAAACCTCACACAATTTGGTAGAACTCAAAAAGACTAAAGTGCAATGCTAGTTGACTGTGGAAGAATTACTTCATGTCAAACCACAATTATGGAAACAATTAGCTGGACAATTGAAGTTGGAGCAAGAGAAGCACAAGAAAGAAAGCAAGGAAAATGAAAACCCTTCTACTGTACAAATCCTGATGGATAAAGTTGGAGAATTTAGCAAAGGAGATGAGGGCAACACATGTCTACCTGTCGAGTGCAATGGATACATGACCAATGCTATACTAGACACAGGAGTAGGGGTAGGTATCACCACCAAAGAGATTTGGGAGAAATGGGGAAAGCCAACCCTATGACCAATGCATATGAAGCTTCAATTAGCAGATGGCCATGTGGAGAAGCCTTGGGAATATTGGAAAAGATCAAATTAACCACATGTGGAGTTGAATTTGAGCATATGTTAGCTATCTGTCAATTTGGAAGGGCAAATAATTATGAAATGATATTAGGGCGACCTTTCATGAGACAACTTAGGGTAATACAAGACTCGGGATGAGACTCACTATACCTTCAACATCAAGGAAACACTACCAAGATAAACTTGCATACCTTTGCATATAGAGATGTACCCCCATTACAATGGAACCCCTTACACAAGGAAGAAGATGATTTGTCTATCCATAGTGCTAGATCAAGTGATCAATCATGGATGCACGAGGATGCCCAATTATGGATGTGTAAGGAAGAAAGAAAGAGGATATAAAGCTACAGCTATGGCCATAGTGTTGCGAACATTTGTTTTATGTAGGGTACAAGTTTCAAATTATGTAAATACCTTTGGGAAGTCTTCAAATACTTCAAGAAGGCTCATATTATTCATTAAATGTAGCAAAAATACCACGTGAGTTCTAGAACATGATGAGTCAAATTAGTGAGTCACAAGGGAGCTTCAGTGGTGTCCTAGTGGAAGGTCGATGTGGCTAGTTCTCAAAGTCCATCAATACTTTGCTTATTTGAGCACTTGAGTCATGTAATACCTCCATCCAAGTGTCTATCACGAATTATTATGTATTAGGAAGGTTTTATATTAGTTTTCCATGCTATAAAAAGAGGAGAAAAGTCGTGATCTTGGGGGATGTCCAAGAGAGTCATATGTGTATCTCTACACTGCTGTAGTTTTGTATGCAACGATTGCAGAGCTTGTATCTCCCTCATTATATATCCAAATTACATGTTTGATAGCTCATTGGAAAGCTCTTAATGTATAATTTTTTCCTGTAAATTTTCATAATCATTGGAGCTGTGAGCTGAGAGCAATACTCTCTGCAAGTAGTGTGTGTTCTCTGTTTTTTATCCCTGCTGAAGGTCTCCATTAAACCTCAAACTTGCAGAGGTCATATCTCCTTGTGTATGTATCGAAATCATGTGTTCTTTGGCTTGTTAGAAAGCTCTTTAAGTCTAATTATATTCTGGAAAGTTTCAAAGTCATTGGAGTTGTGAGTTAAGAGCAGTAGTCTCTGCAAGTGATATGTGTCCTCAGGTTCATCTCTGTTTCAAGGTCTCCATTAAAGCTGCATATTGCAGAGGTCATAGCTCATTGTGTATTTATCCATTTGAGGTGTTCTATATCTTTTTGGAAAGATCTTAGAGTCTAGTTTATGTGTGTCAAACAGTTTTGGAAAATTCTAAGTGAATAAAGAGCAATTTGCTCTGCAAGAAAATTGGTATGTGCATACAAGTTTGTGAAAAAGTCAACTAGGTCCTGTTGGGTTTCACCTACTTCTAACTGTACTTTGGAGATCAATAAACTCAAACACATAGGACATCCAAATTATTGATCCATAGAGGACCCAATGTACATGCCTCACGTTTTCCCTGATGAAGCATTTGAACTGCATGGTTGGATGGAGATCCTAGCAACCTTGGAAGTATGTGTAAATGAGGAAGTATTGACCATGAATGAATGTGTGGACAAAGAAGGCTATGATGTAAACTTGTACATGGTAGTCCTTCAAGAGGTAGAAGCCATAGAAGTATTAGAAAAAGAATGGAAGGAAGAATATGAGAGCATAGAGATGGAACCGGAGTTCGATTCGGAGGAACACTATCTAGAAGCCATCTGAGCCGAGGAAAAAAGTGGAATACCTAAAGTGTTAGTAATCGACACAGCCCTTATAGTACCGAACGATGAGAAAACCACGAGTAAGACCGAAACCAACCCCTGATCTTTTTGAAGTTCTTGAACACTTCAAAAGATACGAAGTGGAGGAAAGGAAAATAGCCATTCAGATGCCGAAGAGAGAGGCGAGACAAGGAGAAGCGTATGTCAACAAGGAACAAACAAAAAAAATCATAGTGACCGTAGAAAATGGAGAAGACACATGCACATACATAGGAAAAGATGTGTCACCTGAGGAGGAAGAAGAATTGATAAGATGGATTCATTGAGATGTGTTTGCTTGGACCTATACGGATCTTAAAGGTGTGGAACCCTCCATTTGTTCCCATCGAATACCAATGACCTCTGATGCAAAACCCTCAAAACAACACCCATACACATATAAAGATGTTTATGCAGCGAAAATTAAGGAAGAAATATACAAGCTATTAGCTACGGGATTCATTTACGAGATAGAACATACCGAATGGGTGTCACTCTTAGTAGTTGTCCCCAAAAAGAATGGGAAGCTAAGAGTGTGCATCAATCTTAAAGAAAGTCAATGCAACTACAATCCGTGATAGTTACCCATTACCTATCACCAACCACCTATTGGAAAGAGTTGCAGGTAAGGAGGTCTATAGCTTCTTGGATGGATTCTCTGGATACAACCAAGTAGCTATTGCTACTGAGGATCAACATAAGACCACATTCACAACTGAATGGGGGGTCTATGCTTTTAGAGTGATCCCTTTTGGACTCACTAATGCCCCTGCTACTTTCCAAATGTTGATGTGTCATGTTTTCAAAGAATTTTTAAGGAAAAGTATGGAAGTATATGTAGACGACTTATGTACATACTCAGATCGAAGACAGGAACACATTTCGGAGTTGCGAAAAATATTTGACAAATGTCGACAATATAGAGTATGTCTAAATCCTGAGAAGTGCGTTTTTATGGTAAGGCAAGGAAAAATCCTAGGACACATCGTATCTAGGAACAAAATATCTACAGATGAAGACAAGATCAAAGTAATTTTAGAACTTCCTAGAACAAAGAATGCAAAAGAAGTGCAAGCATTTATGAGTCACTGTGGATACTATCGCCGATTTATTCACATGTACGCCATAATTGCCAAGCCTTTGTATGGATTGTTGACTCAATTCACATGGACAGACGAATGCGAGAAGACATTCAATGAGCTAAAAAAGCGACTTAGCATGGCTCCAATCTTGAAAACACCCAATTGGAACAAGCCTTTTCATATTCATGTGGACGCTTCCAATTATGCTATAGGATGTATATTAGCTCAACCGACAGATGAAGGAAAATTGGATCATCCTATTGCCTATGCAAGCAGACAACTAAATCAAGTCGAGAGAAATTATACAACATAGCGAGAAGGTTTAGGAATGGTGTACACTGTAAAGAAATTTAGACACTATCTCTTAGCCAACATATTCAAGTTCTTCATAGATCATCAAGCCTTATTGTATTTAGTCAATAAGCCTTGTAACATGCGAATATTAGTGAGGTGGTTTCTGTTATTAATGGAATAGAATTTTGAACGGTAATTGTGAAAAAGGGAAACACCCACATGAGAGCCGATCATCTCTCTAGATTAACACATGGGGAACCACCAAGCGGAGTACCTGACAAATTGTCGGACACTTACCCATTTAATTTGGAAGTATGTCCTAAGTGGGCAGGAAAGTTAATTCCAGTACTCACCCACGGACCACAACACTCAATTAACAAGGAGAGCAAGAAGGAAATTTTACACTCACGCAACCTACATATTGTAGTAGGAAGTGTGTACCATAAAGAAGCCAACGGTGTATTGTCTAGATGCATAGAGGAAGATGAACAGAAGAACTTGATTGAATAAGCTCACATAAACAAATGGGGAATGCATAAGGGAACCCATGGGACTTTAAGAGAATTGAAACGATTAGGAGTATATTGGCCTGATATGCCTAAAGATGTCCATGAATATGTCAGTAGTTGCAAGGAATGTTAGGAAACCACTCCAGATGATCATACATCTTTACCTTTCTCTACAATAGCACCCAATTGGAATATAGATGTGACCTAACTTGTCCATGTACACTCCTCCCTCATACTTGACTGCTGGTCTGGGGACTATTGTAGAATTAGTGGAAGTTACCATCCTGGCTACTGACCTATTTAAACCATCCAGGTAGATGGGAATTTCCTGGGAATTAGTGGACACATATTGCAGAGAGGTACGGTATTCCCCCTCTACCGTGGACATGAAGTTTCTCTTGGGGACTGAACCTTGCATGTCTTCTGAGGCCATTGGTATCTCTTCTTCTGAGTCACTAGAGGTGTCAGAATAGATAGAGCGATGACTTGCTTGAGTTCCGCTTCCCACTGACTAAATTACACTTCTCAGCCTACTTAGCACCCGTCCTGATCTCAAGTTCATTCACTCTCCTGGGCTATCTTGGTTTCTCACTATCCCCTAATTGGATCCTCAATTTATTTCTAATATGATCCTCAGATAGCTTGAATTGTTCTAGGCACTACCACTCTGGCAATACTGCACTAGGCAATACCATCCTGGCCACGATACGATACCAAGGCTTGAGACGATACGATACCAGGATTTACCGCGATACACTACCTCTATTGGTGATGATATGATACTTAGGACAAGTGGCGATACGATACCGAAATCCATGCAATACAATATTGCTCTCTGCACGATATGATACCAGTGCACTACTCGATACGATACTAGATGGTTCACGCAATACGATACCACTTGAATGATATGATACTAACAACTCTTGCGATACGACACCAATGCAAGTGGCAATATGATACTGAGACCTTGCATGATATGATATTGGGGTTTTACACGATACGATATTAAAATTCCTCACGATATGATACTATGGAGGTTCAACGATACGATACTAGGTACACGATACCATACCAGTGTTGTGCGCGATACGATACCGCTCGATCGACGATACGATACCGCTCGGTCGATGATATGATACCATGATTGGGACGATACGATACCACTGGCAGATCTTGATGGCCAATAGTGGGCTTTTTCAAAGCCCTCAATGACACACATCTACTGGTTGTATTTTCACTCAAATCTGATAACCGCTCTTCAAGTTATGGCTAAAACCGTGAATGGCGGGAAACACCTTCACTCACTCCACAACTCATTTTTGCTCTCTCACACACACACTAGTAGTTCAAAAGTGATGGGGAGGGGTAGACAACAGTCCTACACACACATTCAAAGCTTCACACACACACACACACACAAGGTTATAGAGAAGATGGAAATCTACAGGAAAGAAGCAAATTCAAAATTTCAGCTCTCCTTCTTCACAATGGCAAAAAAGTCCTTACAAAGAGTCACAAAGTTACTTATATACATGTGGCCCTAAAAATGGTCCTTTCACACGTGTGACTGGCACTTTATTGACTTATCTCTAACTTCCTACTATTTTACAAGAAATATATTATAATGATTTGGGCTTATGCATCTAGAGGACTCCTCTAGTGCATTTACATAGCTTTGAGGGAATTTTCTAGGATTTTGAAGAAGAGTTTTATGCCCATTAATTTGAAAATTTTTGGGCTCCTCTTTTGTGCCTCTTTTCTCTGCAACACTCTCCCCTTCTTTGTCTCTGTCGCTCCTTGACAGGCTTTGTTCCTTTGTCTGCATCTTGTTTATGGCTTCTGAATAGACGCACCTAGTGGTCGAAGAAGTGATAAGGTTTGTCAGGAAATTTTTTACTTTATCTGAAGTTAATCCTTTGCTTCTGTAAGCCCCTTGGTATTCCTTATATCACAATTCTGGGTTGCTGTATTAAGTCGAGCTACCAGACACGCCATCAGTGGCTAAGAATGTGATATTCTTAGTCACTCTCTTCAACTTCTCAGCCTCTCCCCTTCCTAACTTTTGGTCTTCTGATATGTCTTTTGTCTTCACACATCTTACCCTGTTGTATTGCTTGGAGCCTCTTTACTTTCTTCCACCACACACCTTACTCTACAGGCTTTTGCTCCCTTCTAAGTGAGCATTATGTTTTAAAGGTCCTATTCTTAAATCTTCTTTGTCATCCTCTAGGGCTTGATGTCTTGAATTCCATTGCACACATCCAGTGGAGGGAGAAGCGTCTAGAATTCTCAGACAATTGGTTATCTTATCCGATGAAGAATTCTTTGTATACTGTCTCCCTTCCCTGCTTGTTTTGCTTCACCGCCTGCACGTGATGGATGAGGAAGCTGTGTGCAACCTCCCATGAAATATCCTGGTTGTTGTCTATTTGTATTTCCACTCCTCAGGACCTGGTTCTTTGGAGTTGTTACCTGATGCATGCCCCTGTGGGGCTTTGGGCAGATGGTTGTTCTTTTTCTTTATGAGCTCTTGTTTTTTCACTGAGCAATTTTATTCTTTGATCTTCTTCTTCTTCTTCTTTTCTTGCTTGATTCCCCTTCCACAAGGGTAAACTCTCAACCATACCTCTGTCTTTGATACTCTTGAGAGCTCCAAAACTAATATGTTCAAATCTTTCATGCCATAGTTCATATCTTCCACCGGTGATAGAGATTTGACTGTATATGCCTGACTGATTTGTTAATCGATCAACCTTGGCTCAGGCAAGCTAAAGTTCATCAAGATTGGGATACACAATCACTAACATTCCATAAGAGATACCAAAAGGTTTTGCAATAAGTACAATACTATCCTAAAGATTGCTTGCCAACAATAGCCAAGGCACCACATATGTTGGATAAAAATTGTTGGAGATCAAGGTCTGTAAGAGCATGCGAATAGCATAAGGAAGAAGAAGAAGCTTGGAGTACAACACAAAATACTGATTGTATTACCGCTATAATGTACAAAGATAAGTAACCCATCAAGGATATAGGTTTATATACAATCTAGGAGGAAAAAACCTCCTAAAGAAGGAAAAAAGTACCCCAATGGTCCTAGTGTGTTCACACACATCACTACCTAAATATATCAACAAATCCCCCCTAGGCGTGATGCGGTGAACAAGGAGTTGGCACTCATGTATAAGGAAGTGCCAAGCTATGTGGAATCAATCCACAAAAGGAAGTAAGCCCAAAGCTTTGCGGAAAGCTTCAAACTTCTCCTTAGGTAGAGCCCTTGTGAAAAGGTCTGCAATGTTCTCCTTCATGGGCACATATGCCAAGCTGATCTCTCTAGAAAAGAACCTCCTTGACATAATGATAATGCACTTCAATGTGCTTAGTGCGAGCATGGAACACAAGGTTTCTCAAAATTGCCAATGTGCTCTAACTGTGAGTGAAGATGGTGGTGGTAGAAGACTTGCCAACACCCAAATCAGCCATAAGGCGTCTTAGCGAGTCACACTCACCATTCTCTCTAAAGGTTGCCCTATACTTATCCTCACAACTAGAAGTGGGCACATTAGGCTACTTCTTGCTCAACCAAGATATGCATGAGCTACCAAGCATGAAGCAAAAACCATTGGTGGACACATGAGTGTTGTAGCAACCAGCATAGTGAGAGTCAGAAAAAGCATGTAAATCTGGCGATAGTGATCCCCCTTGGAATAAAACAATCCAAGTAGTTGAGTACCACTCAAGAAGCAAAAGATGCTCTTAACCACCTGCCAATGCTTGACACCTGGGCAATGCATAATCTTGCTCATCTGTGAGATAGAAAACTAAATATCTGGTTGAGTAATTTAGAAGTAAATCAAGCATCCATTAGGCTGCTGATAGAGAACAACATCAAATGAATCTCCAACAATGAAGACTCAATCGTAAACTTGTCTCCATAGGAGTGGCAAAGATGCTACGAATAGTAGTCATTCGGCAAGTAGGAGCAAATGTCTCATCAAAATAAATCCCTCTTTCCTGAGTGTCACCCATTGCAACAAGCCTAGCCTTATACCTGTCAGTTGTTCCACTAGGCTTACGTTTCAGCTTGTATACCCACTTAGTGCCAATGGCCTTCTTACCAGCAGGCAAGTCACACAAAGACCAAGTACAATTCTTCATTATAGCATCATATTCAGATTGCATAGTTTCTAGGATGCAAGTCACACAAAGACCAAGTACCATTCTTCATTATAGCATCATATTTAGATTGCATAGCATCCATCCAATTTTTTGAATTTTGTGCTTCATAAAAAAAAAACAGGTGCATTCTTATCACAAAGACTAGCGACATCCATAGCATAGCAATCTGATGCAGAAGAGGCACTATCAGAGCCTGAACGAGTATGATATGACAAAGTTGCATCTAATTTGCTATCACACAAAGTCTACACCAACCATTTTGGCATAGTTTTTGCCTCCTCAATATCATCTCTCTCATCAACAAGTGCATCATGTAGATCCGCATCAAAAATGAAATAATTTGCATCATCACATGAAACATGTAAAGGCTGAGAAACCTCATTAGGACCAGCACTAGAATGTCCACCTGTAAAAAGAGGAAGCAAAGTTTCATACATGTCTTTGGAGCTAACAAATGTCTCCTTAGTACATAAAAGTAATGGCAAAATAGCATCTTCCACAAAGATAACATCACAGCTAATCACAATGCATTTAGTATGTGGATGTTACAGAAGATAGCCTTTGCTTTTAGAACTGTACCCAACAAAAATAAATTTCACTACTTAATCATCCAATTTCTTGTGTTGTTGTTCAGGCACTAAGGCATATGTCAAACAACCAAAAATGTGCAAGTGAGCAATAGATGTCTTGCGACCATGCCAAGCCTCATATGGAGTGATAGACTGCAATGCTTTAGTGGGATGCCTGTTAAGTACGTATGTTGCACACATGACAGCCTCAAGCCAGGAACTATGTGGTAAATTTTGATTCTTGACCATACACCTTGCCATCTCCATGAGTGACCTGTTCTTTCGTTCAACAACTCCATTCTGTTGCGGCACCCTACACTGATGTTTTATCCCACGTTCAGCCAAAAGTGCATTGAAGTCAAAACAAATATATTCCCCCCTCAATGAGAACGAAGGCTGCCCATTTTACATGTTGATAGATTTTCAACCAAAACCAAAAACTGTTTGAAGCACATGAACACCGGACTTTGCTTTCAATGGATGTACGCATGCATGCCTGGAAAAATCATCGATGAAAGTCACGAAATAAAGACAGTTCCCAAAAGATGGCGTCTACATAGGACCATAGATATCACTGTGAACAAGCTACAATTTTTGAATAGCTCAAACTGAACCATCTTTTGGGAATGACGAACATTTCATTTTTCCCAAAATACAACCTTCATAAACATGTTTACTGGGTGCCTCGAGTTTGGGCAGAGAGGACACCATTTTAGATTTCTACAGGCATAGAAAACTAGCGAAATTGAGATGACCAAAGCATGCATGACAAAGCTTTGTATCTAACATAGCCTCAGAATCATGTACTGCACATGCCAAATCATTCACTGATTTTTCATAGACTATGAGCTTATACAACCCACGACATAAAATGCCAGAAGCAATAATCATGTCGCCATTTGACAGAGCATGAACTATACATCTGTCGTCAGCAAATTTCACAACCATACCAATCTTGGCTAAAGCTGAAACTAATAACAGATTCTTCTTGATCCCTAGCATAAATAAAGCATCCGATAATGTAAAGGAACTACCATCAGGAGTAGTCAGAATGATCTTACCAACTCCCATGACAGGATAAGAGGAGTTGTTGATGCATGTGAGAGTATTCTCTGTAGGGGTAGGCTCGTGCGAAGTGAAGCAATTGCACTACGAGGTAATATGTTTGGTTGACCCACTATTAAAGTAGCAAACATCTGCGTCTACTACAGACATACATTGTTCAAGAGAAGATGGGACAAAACTGCAAATAGTAGTAAATGCTACACTAGACTAGCAGACTCTGTTTTTTGTGTAGAGTCCTCTGCAACAACCATTCTAGCCTCTTTTTTCTTTACCTCTTTAGCAGCCAGTTTTGAACAAATCTTTATGACATTATCATTTACTTTACAGTATTTGCAAAAAAAATTCTACTTTTTTGTTTTCTTCTCGTCTCTATCATCCTTCTTTGATTGTGTAGAATTAGCAGATTTTGCATACTAGTAGAAGAGCTCCATCTACCTTTGTCCTTTTGACTAGCCAAGAAAGCTTGATCTGCAGCTGTTGAGAAAAGGGGAGCAACGGACCCTAACCACCTCAAATGGAAGTGAGAAGCTTCTCCAAGTTAAGTTGCAAGAAGTGCAAGCAACGCATCCACACCCATGCCCATGAACAATGGCACCATGGCCAACATCAAAAAGGAGCAAGCCAACTCCAAATGCAATGCTCACACACAAGCCAACTCCAAATGCAAGTCCACACACATAGATCATCGCCTTGCACACAAGGAAGAAAGAGAGTAACAAATGACACCTTCTTCCATTAACAAAATGGAGGCCAAGGCCATGGCCAAGGGACCCCCCCTTTTTTTACAAATGAGCTCTTCCTTATATAGATAAGAAGAGAGGCATACCTGAATAAAACATGTGGTCAAAAGACCACATGTGCTAAATCAAGAAAATCTTTATATGGTAGTGGGATTTCAAAAATGTAACGACCTAGAGAGAGAGGGAAGGTTGCACGTATACAAAAAGTGCCCCAATTCTATGAATATCCAAAAAGGAAGGCTTTTATAAAAAGAAGTGCACTAAAGTCTAAGAAGGGGTTTTTATGCATTTTCATGGAAAGATGGATAAGAAGGAGTTCCTATGAAGAAATTTATACAATGACTCCACAACAACAGCACACATAATGGACCTATTTTGGCTAGACTCATCTTCCTACAATAGAACAAAGACTAGCTATTCAAATATTAAGGCATTTGGATTGCCTTTCATCATCAAACAGAGTGGAAGCAAAACTTTGATAGGAAGACCATTCTAAACAGTTGTCACAAGTGAATTGTCAAGTAAGACTTCATCAACAAAAATCAGCTATTCCTTCAAATCTTTGATCTTTGTCAGAAAATTATCCATGGAATCACCTTCATGCATGTGCTCACTCTCCAACTGTTTTGAGAGGTAAGAAACACGAGCCTCAATTCTTGCCTGGTATAAAGTGGTAAGTGTATCTGTAGCTCACTAATGAGTAGCACCTCCTTTAATGTCAATCCGGGAAGACATGAGGATGGTGTGAAGACCTTGAGCAAGTGAAGGCACAAGTGTGTGAGTGAGAAGCACAGCAACATGCACACACATACACATACACGCGCACACACGGCAAGAACAAAGAGAGTAAGACAATGGAATCACTTCTATTATAACCAAGTTCTCATACAAGCTCAAAACTACAAGAAGCCCCCCAAAAATGAGCTCTCTAGCTCTATTTATAGATTTTGACTAGCTTTGGCCCTCTCCAGACCTAGTGTCCGGCCTAGTTAAAAACTAGGTTCCAGGGCTTATGTGAGGGTTCAAACCCGATCTAAAAAATATGAAAATTGGCAGGCAACTACTTCTAAGGCTCCCCAAGCTCAAGGACTCCTCGGCTTCTACAAAATGGAGCTACAAAAAGATGAAACAATATTTACAAGGGTTTCTAGTGATGAGAATCACTTTTAAAATGATGTAAGGTTTGGAAAAATTTTAATAGGTTGCCTTAGTGCTAGATCCGCATGCATGCCCATACTTGGCTTCCTCCCATATGATGCCAACACTCTCCCCCCCTAGCATCTGTCATCTCTGACAGACCTCTGCTCCCTGGTTTGATCAATGTATTGCTGTAGTATGTCTGTTGCCAATTCTTGTTCTTTAATCCGCAGTCCCCTGACCAGGTCTCTCTGCAGGGCCTCCCAATTAACTGCGCCAGGTATGTCAGGTTGTGGCGTGGTATAGAGCTCTAAATGCATTGTTTGTTCGCAGGCGAATAGTTGTAGCAGATGAGTGGGGCATGGCGCGAACACTTCTGAGTGTGCTTCCCAGAACCCCGTGGTGAACATGTCGTCAAAAGTTTGCTTGTAACAGGCAGGGAGATATCTTATTCATGCATGCCATGCATAAGCCACACGGATACTCGGAGTCATGCTCATATCATAAAGCAAGTCATAGTTACCATTGATGAAGCCCGGAATTGGAGGCTGGATATTACGTACATTTCGGAAAGTCTTTAACACCACTTGCATCATGTCCAAGATTTTGAGCATCATCTGTGCGACGACATCTGGCATGGGGTGGAGGCGTGGCATCCAATGTCTGATGGTAGCCATCATGTATGCTACTGTTGGTGTGCCTGTTGGGGGTGCGATAGAGGGGTAATTCAGCCATTGTTTGCAATTTGCGTTGTTCTGAACCTTTATAGCAAATGCTTTCCATGATCTTCTTCTCTGCATTGGCCCAAAGCAAGGGTTATTTTTCAAATGCATGGGAGCGTGATCCCATGTTCTTGTTGGGAATGATGGTTGGATGCACTCAAGAAATGAGTTGATGCTGCAAAACCTGCTTCACACCTGCCCTCCTCTGGATCCAGATATGCTTAGTACACTTGTTTAGCTTCCAAATGACACAAAGAAACCATATATGTACTTTGCAAATGATTTGTGTAATGACCAAATCAAAACAGATAACTTTGCACTTCACAAATTCTAGAAAACTTGCTATTTCTGTAATGACACCTGCTCAGTGTTATGCTCAGTGTGACCAGCACACTTGAAATTGAAACAATTCCTTTTGGAAGTATTTAAGTACCTTAGTAAGCTACCAATTTCAAGTGGAATCACTCAAATTGATAAACCATACACTGAGAAATAAGTTTAGGAAAAATCTGATTACCCCCGACTTTTTAGGAACTCTGCAGACACAGACCAGTGTGCACTTCGAAGCGGATTTCTCCCAAATGGCTGAATGAAATCTTCTGAGATTTTGTATGCTTGTAGAAGACCTTGAGCTGGTTCCAATGAGCTATTGAACTCTTGATTTGGTTCAGTGAGCACTGAGAAATGCTCCTTGGAAGTTGACAGACTTGGAGTAGGAAACAGAGAGAATCAGATATGATGAATGTGTATATATCTATTGATTGATATGATTATACAAGTTCATTAGCATGACAAGCATGGCTAATTGAGGTGTGGTGGTGTAGGCTATGGAGTAGCACTAACACACACACATTTACAATGACAAAATGTCTCGGGGAGTGAGCTGAAGTGATAGGACTTACCGCGACTTTTCAAATGTAGTTTTTATAGGAGTTGGATGGTGATTTGAATTTCAAAATTCAAACTTAGGCTCCCTAGAATATCTCTACTAAAATTAGGGAGATATTCTCTCCATTTACACCATTCAATTTCCACGACTAATCAAGTAGGTAACTGATTTTAAGTAGATGCCAAGTCACTAAGACTTTTACAATGAGTAAAAGGTAAGAACTCCTAAGCATATGTTCATATGAACCTTGCTTCAAGTGAAGCCTTGATAAGGCTTTGTCCAAGCTAATCTTCCATGATTCCAAGCCAATGTGTGAAGGCTTGATATGCACCAACAGCTCCCCCTCAAGCCAAACACTTTGGCTTAAGTCTTCTTCTTCATTCTTCAATCACTTCCTGCAATCCAATCATAGATTTGAATCTGCATAACTTGTTTCCATCTAATGCCTTTGTAAGTAAATCTGCACATTGCATATTAGTAGACACATATGTCAATTGAATCTCTTTGCTAAGTAACTTTTCTCTCACATAGTGGTAATGAACCTCTATGTGTTTGGTTCTAGCATGATAAATTGGATTAGCTGCAAGGTGAAGAGAGCTAGTGTTATCTCCAAAGATAATTGGTGGTCTTGTATGTAGACCTAACTCTGTATATAGGAGCTTCAACCAGATAGCTTCTTGAGTGGCATTGGCAAGCCCTCTATACTCTGCTTCAGTGGATGACAATGCCACTGTAGGTTGCTTCTTAGCTGACCAAGAAATAGGCTTATCTCCTGCAAAACAAATGTATCCTGAGGTGCTTCTTCTATCATCCTTGCATCCTGCCCAATCTGCATCTGAGTAAACTTTAATGTCAATATCTGATGTATATGGAAAGTACAAACCATGACTTTGAGTTCCCTTCAGATACTTCAAGATCTTCTTTGCTGCCTCTAGGTGAGGTACCCTTGGTTTGTGCATGAATTGACTAAGCACACTAACTCCATATGCTATGTCAATTCTTGTCAAGGTAGCATAGTTCAAACTACCTACCATACTTTGGTATCCTGTGATGTCTTTGACTTCTTCTCCTTCATGAGCACTTAGCTTTAGGTTGACCTCCATTGGAGTAGTAGATACTTTAGCATCCTGCAAGCCAAACTTCTTGACCATATCTTGTACATACTTCTTTTGAGTGATATATATACCTGAGTTGGTGTAGACTAACTCAAGACCTAAGAAGTACTTCAACAATCCAAGATCACTAATCTTGAATTCTTTCATCATCTGTCCTTTGATGTGTCTAATCCCATTGACATCATTGCCTGTAATGATGATGTCATCAACATAAACACATAAGTAGATTACCTCTGTACTACTTCTCTTTATGAATAGAGAAGTGTCTGCTTTACTCATCACAAATCCTTGGTCTAGGAGATAGGTTGTCAACCTGTAATTCCATGCTCTAGGTGCTTGCTTTAAACCATACAGAGCCTTCTTCAATTTACAAACATAATGTACCTTTTTTGGATCTTCATAGCCAGGTGGTTGTGACATGTAGACTTCTTCAGATATCCATCCATTTAAGAAGGCATCCTTGACATCTAATTGATACATATTCCAATTCTTGGATGCAGCTATACTCACCAAAATTCTGATAGTGGGCATCTTAGCCACAGGAGAAAATGTCTCCTCATAATCAATGCCTTGGGTTTGTGCAAAACCCTTGGCTACCAACCTAGCTTTGTACCTGTTTATTGTTCCATCTGAATTCTTCTTTAGTTTGTAGATCCATCTGGATCCTATTACCTTCATAGAGTCTTTCTTGGGTACCAAGTCCCAAGTATCACTCTCCTTGAGAGCTTCCATGTCTTCATCCATGGCTTCTTTCCATTCTGGTTTGGTAATTGCTTCTTCATAAGTACCTGGTTCTTCATTCAACAAGTCCTTTGCAAGATATACAGAATGTTTGGTTACAAGTGATGTGTCATACCCAAATCTGATAGGCTTCTTCTTTTCTCTTTGAGATCTCCTCATTGCTTGTGTTGAAGATTCTGGTTTATCTTCTAGTTGCTTCATCTTCATCTTCCCTTTGGACTTCCAAGCCTTGAACTCTTCAAGGTTTATTGTATCATCATCATCTGAGCTTGAATCTTCTTGCTGAATTGGTTCCTCCTTGGTGAGCTTTGGAAAATCTTCTTCCATGTCATAGGGTAGACTAATCTTCCTGCATTCATTTTCATACCAAGAGTCATTCTCATCAAAGATGACATCTCTGCTTACCTTGAAACCTTTGTTAGTTGGGTTGTAGAATCTGTATCCCTTTTGGTTCAAATCATAACCAATGAAGATACATTTTTCAGCCTTGGGATCTAGCTTTCCCCTTACCTGTGAGGGAATATGCACATATGCTACACAACCAAAGATTTTGCAATGATCCAGAGAGGGTCTCTTACCATGCCAAGCTTCATATGGTGTCATGCCATCAAGTGATTTGGATGGCAACCTGTTTATGAGATAGGTGGCAGTGGATACACTCTCTGCCCAAAGATAATTTGGTAACTTTTTCTCATTAAGCATAGAGCTAGCTGTTTCTAGTATGAGTCTATTCCTTCTTTCTGCTACCCCATTTTGTTCAGGTGAGTACCTTGTAGTAATCTCCCTTTTGATGCCTCTTTCCTGCAAGAAATCTTCAAACTCATTGGAGAAGTACTCTCCTCCACCATCTGACCTTAGCCTCTTCAAGCTTCTTCCTGTTTGATTTTCAACAAGTGCAAGATACCTCTTGAAACAATTAAACACTTCATCTTTATGCTTCATAAAGTATAAAATGGTCCACCTGCTATAATCATCAATGAAGGACACATAATACCTTGAACCTCAGATAGAAGGGTCCTTGCTAGGTCCCCAAACATCTGTGTGTACCAAGTCTAGGTAATCTTCATGCATGAAACCTTTCCTTGAATAGGGTAATCTATGAGACTTACCAAATTGACATGATCCACACTTGTAAATCATGTGTTGCTTGGACACATTAGGTATCCCAAGCACACATTGATCCCTGCACATTTGCTTTAGGGTTCTTTCACCTATGTGCCCTAAACTCTTGTGCCATATTTCTAACTCTGAAAGTGTCTGATCCTTGTAATTATACAAATCAATGTTCTTGGTATCTTCTAGCTCAAATGTAAATAATCTACCTGATTTCTCCCCTTTGGCTATCCTTTTGAATCCATGTCTTGGGTCCTCCACATATGCTCCATGTTGTGTGAATCTGACCTGCAAACCTTTCTCCACAATCTGACCAACACTCATTAGATTCTTAGTGATGGTTGGTACATAGAGTACCCTGCTCAATAGATTCTGGTTACCATCACATGTCTTCACATTTCCAATCTTAACAACAGAGTGTTTAGTGTCATCACCTGTTTGTACCTGATGTTTACCCTTGGGCTCTTCCAAATCAGAAAGTAGTGCCACATTGCCAGCTACATGGTTAGAACATCCTGAGTCAATATAAAATAAATGATCATCATTTGTACCTGCCTTGGAGGTCATATTCATGATCAATAGGGAGTCATCTTGCTCCTCTGTGTAGTTGTTGTAGTCTCTTCTACTTCTGAATCCACCTTGGTAATTACCATTGTGGTTGTTGTTGTAATTGTTGTTGTATTGATTGTTGTATCCATTGTAGCTTTGGTGTTGATTGAATCTGCCTCTCCCTTGAGAGTATCCACCTCTTGAGTAGCCTCTTCCTCTCTGATTCTTGTAGTTCTTGTAGCATTCATCTGTGGTATGATTAGACAATCCACAAATGTTGCATGGTGATGAGTTGTAGGGTCTCCCCCTACCTGACTTACCTCCTCTACCTCTTCCTCTAGATGACCTACCTCTCCCTGCATAATTAGCTTGAGAGGTAGAGCCTTCTTCATCCTGTTTCTTCCCTTTACCTTTATCTTTAACTTTCTTATCAGTATAGAGATCAGAGGGGTTGTTACCTTTTGATTGATCTCCAACCTTTGTAAACTTTGCTTCATGTGTAAATAGTTGGCCCATGAGTGTTGTGAGATCTGGGGTATGCATGTCCATATAGAGGTCCATTGCAGTGGTGAAACTTTCCCACTTATCATCTGCCTTGAGTCCATTTGTTACTTGCCTGACTATTTGCTCCTCTTCAATCTCCTCTCCAATGCTTGCTAATTGATCTGCCACATCTTTGATCTTTGTCACATACTCTGAGACTGATTGCTTGGGCTGCTTCCTAAGGCTTGTGAACTCAATCCACAATTGATTCTTCCTAGCCCTTGTGTTGGAAGAAAAGTAGTTTGACAAGGTTTCCCAAGTCTCTTGGGAAGTCTTACAATTCCTTACATGAGGTAAAAGAAAGTCAGATATAGAGTTTAGAAGGTAAGACCTTGCCAAAGCATCCTTTGCACACCATTGGTTGAGTCTTTCATGTTCATCCTTTGTGGGTAGTCCTCTAGTCTTGAATGAGGGCAATTCCTCATCTCCTGATATGTATCCAAATAAGCTTCTCCCTTGTAGATAGGTCTTCATTCTCAATGACCAAGCCTGATAATTGTTTCTGTCCAGTTTGTCAATGAATGAAGGGAAACCATCACCCATGTTTACCTTCTTTGCTCTGATACCACTGTTGGGAATGATGGTTGGATGCACTCAAGAAATGAGTTGATGCTGCAAAACCTGCTTCACACCTGCCCTCCTCTGGCTCCAGATATGCTTAGTACACTTGTTTAGCTTCCAAATGACACAAAGAAACCATATATGTACTTTGCAAATGATTTGTGTAATGACCAAATCAAAACAGATAACTTTGCACTTCACAAATTCTAGAAAACTTGCTATTTCTGTAATGACACCTGCTCAGTGTTATGCTCAGTGTGACCAGCACACTTGAAATTGAAACAATTCCTTTTGGGAGTATTTAAGTACCTTAGTAAGCTACCAATTTCAAGTGGAATCACTCAAATTGATAAACCATACACTGAGAAATAAGTTTAGGAAAAATCTGATTACCCCCGACTTTTTAGGAACTCTGCAGACACAGACCAGTGTGCACTTCGAAGCGGATTTCTCCCAAATGGCTGAATGAAATCTTCTGAGATTTTGTATGCTTGTAGAAGACCTTGAGCTGGTTCCAATGAGCTATTGAACTCTTGATTTGGTTCATTGAGCACTGAGAAATGCTCCTTGGACGTTGACAGACTTGGAGTAGGAAACAGAGAGAATCATATATGATGAATGTGTATATATCTATTGATTGATATGATTATACAAGCTCATTAGCATGACAAGCATGGCTAATTGAGGTGTGGTGGTGTAGGCTATGGAGTAGCACTAACACACACACAGTTACAATGACAAAATGTCTCGGGGAGTGAGCTGAAGTGATAGGACTTACCGCGACTTTTCAAATGTAGTTTTTATAGGAGTTGGATAGTGAGTTGAATTTCAAAATTCAAACTTAGGCTCCCTAGAATATCTCTACTAAAAGTAGGGAGATATTCTCTCCATTTACACCATTCAATTTCCACGACTAATCAAGTAGGTAACTGATTTTAAGTAGATGCCAAGTCACTAAGACTTTTACAATGAGTAAAAGGTAAGAACTCCTAAGCATATGTTCATATGAACCTTGCTTCAAGTGAAGCCTTGATAAGGCTTTGTCCAAGCTAATCTTCCATGATTCCAAGCCAATGTGTGAAGGCTTGATATGCACCAACAGTTCTTAGCATTTCCGGATAGGTCTCAAGTAATTTTTGCCTCCATGTGGGTTGGAATATGGCCCCTTTTTTGGCTGCCTTTGGAATGTCCTCCGGTTCAAACTGTGTGGCAAAAGTAGGGAACTTGTTGGTGACTCTTTTGATCTCTGCGTTGTAGTCGGCCAATAATACAAAATAGGGTTTATATTGTAATTCTGAACTAGTTATCAGTCTTCTAGAGGCAAGGTGTCTGAAATACTCTGATTGAAGTATGGTTTCTTCAATGGTCCTCATTGCCAGCATCTGAGTGGAGATATGTTCCTCATGAGTTGTCCCCATTTCTTCTACCTGTTTCATCCATGCCGACGGGGGCTCCTCATAGTTGTCTTCAAATGTTTCCTCCACTAGAATAATTACTGCTTCTTCTTCTATTGGTTGATCAGGTGGAGAGGGGGGTCGTTCATACTGTAACATCTTGATCTTTAATTCTGCTACTTGTCGTCGTAGCTCAAGTACCTCATTGGTCGTTGAAGATTCGGGCTCTGGTGAAGTTGCAACATTAACCATCTGTTTAGGTTCTGGTGGGAGTGGTGTAGACACTTGGGATCTTTGTAGTTCCTTGACTTGGTCGGCCAGCTGATCATGTGCTTCTAAGAGGTTGGCATAAGTTTCCAATATTTTTTGGATGCTTTCTGAGGGAATGGCCCGGAAGCTATCAGGGTCAATTAGTGCCCTTGGAGTATTCTCTATGGCTGCTTCGAGATTATCTTGATTCTGTTGTTGTAATCTTCTGTTCTCTTCTTGAGTGGCTGCCAGATGGCGTCGGAGTAGAGCCATGTTTCTTTGTAGTCTAGCATTGCGAGCTAGCTGATCTCTGAGTTGGTCTTCCGTTGCCTTACTCGTCTCTGTATGTTTGGCTTCGAGCTCCACCTGGGATTGTTGGAGGGTGGTCACTTCATGTTGTAGTGTTGTATTTCTTAGCTCCAAGGCATTGACACGTGCTTGGAGTTGAGCCGAGAGATTGCACAGCTTTGTGTTATTTTCTTCCAGTAATCTATACTCTTGCTTAAGTTGAGTGGCCGCTTCGAACATGGTGTCTAGTGCATGACTAAATGATGTGGATGCAGGGGTAGAGGTGGAAAATGCAAAGGGTTGGGAAATGGGGAAGGGAAAAGTGGATGATGTGCCTATGAGTGACGTGAAATGTGAGGATGTTGGAACAAATGTGGTGGTGGGTGCTCCTGTGGATGGTGAAATGTCCATGGGATCGGACGTGATGGTGTGTGAAATGTGAATCGTGAACACAGGAATGGTGGGTGGTGTGTTAGTGGTTGCCGTGAATGTGGGGGAGGTGGGGTGGGAATGGGATTTTCTCCTATAATTCTCAATTTGCTCCACAAGGTTTGCCAAGAACGGAGGTAGGGTGACTTGTGTAGGCTCTGAGGAGGTTAGGAGTGGCCCAATGGGTTGGGTTTGGGAGAGAGGAAAAGTATGTGTGAAGGGAATTGGGTGTGTTAATGTTTGGGTAGGGTCATGTGGATGTTCAAGAGGTGGGAGAGACGATGGGTGACCTATTACGATATGATCAGTGATGGGATGATCTATCTGGGGTTCGGAAAATGGGTTGGAAGTGGTGGATGTAGGTAAAGGGAAGGATGGAGAAATGGTGGTGTGTAGAACGGGTTCACTATGGGTGGATACTGGTTGTTCAGGCTGGCTAGTGGTGAGGGGTTCTAAGGGCTGGATGGGAGGTGGTGGTGGAGATGGTATTTGGATATGTACATCTGGTTCATCACTATTGGATGGGCTTGCCATGTGAACATCTTCCTAAGTGTTTGTAGGGAGTGAGGTAGAGACTTCCATCTGAATCATCTTTCCCCGTCGTGGTCTTGTATCGATCCTTCGTTGGTCATATTGAGGGGTATTACGATATACCATGGTCCTCATGGCTTCCACTATTCCGCAGGTATCTGCTAAAAGGTTCAATGATTCTACAAATTGAGGGTCTACATTCTCCGCCTACAGCATTTGGTTCACCAGTGCTCTATTTGCCTCCTCTGACAACTTATGCCTTTTTTGCACTTGCTTGATCGTTTTGTAGAGTCGTTTGAGTTGTGCAGTGTAGGCGGGGGCTTCTTCCTCACTCTCCTCTTGTTCATGTGTGCCTTACGCGTGAGTATGTTGTGCCTCATCTTCCCAATGCACTCTTCGGGTTTCACTATGTGTCCGTCCTCTCTGGGATGATGATTCGGGGCCGTCCGTGTCCGAGAAGAATTCACTCTCAGATAAGTGGGCTGCCTGCAAGAAACTTTCAAAGTCAAAAGAGGTATCTTCTGCCAAAGTAGCCATGGATGCAAACTCAGCATCTGTGGTAGTGGAGGGGATGATGGAGTGGGCTGTACCATGCCCCCCTGATTGTGGTCCTTCGAGATGGATAGTGAAAGCGGCTACTTGTTCCTCTTCTCTGAGGGAAGCTTCTGTGGTGGCCTTACGAGGGATTAGAACCTGTGAAAGCGAACCACACATTCTTTTTGCTGGTTGAACCCCTGACTTCCGCCCCTTGAAGAATTCCAGTTGTGAGTACTTAAGGGCCCTTGTGATCGGCACATCATAGGCAAGGCATCTGTAAATAATTCTTGTAATTGCACAGCAACCATTCAAGGTAGGCTTCCTCATGCCTCATTTTCCTACTTCATATAACTGGTCCAGGATCCACACGGGCATTTTAATTGGTAAGCTCCCAGTCTCTGCTAGGTATAATCCATACCTGAGTTTCTTATGAGGTTGGGTGAACCGGTCTTGCGCTGGAAATGCGAAGTGTTGAAGGCACATCCGTAATGGTATGGTGATGTTGGGGGTGAGGGCACACATTTCTTTCAACTTCTTGATTTTATTGTTCTTCATAGACTCCGGTATCAAAGGATCTCGATCGGAAGGTATGTGGGTGCCATACATCTAAAGGGCTTCCCTGATTAAAGTAATATTCAACTCAAACTTCTTCATTTCCTCCTGGTTTGATAGAGAGGGCACCAGGAATGTGCCTGAATGATCTTTATCTCCTGTCGCCTTCAGTGTGGCAATCAAGTAGTAGCACCGAAGAAAATCTGGTTTAGGTAAAGCCGCACTAAAATAATCTTGCAACCCCGCTTTCAACCAAATATCTTGAAGAGGAGCTGCATTCTATAATGTTTCAAATTCTCTCGAGAAGAATTGAAATGTCCACCATACTCCTCCGAATTCCAACTTGGACTCCCATATGTGGTGTGCATCTCCCAAATCTCCTGGCATCTCGTTGAACCAATGAGAATGCCCCTTCACTCTTTCTGTTAGGCCACTTGGAGGATCCGAGATAGGAATTCTTCTCACATTCAAAAGCTCTTAAGGCCTTGCTGTCAGTGGAGCTTCCACAGGCATGGTATCCCAATTACTTTGAGTGCTAGTGCCTGCTTGGGAGCTTGTTCTTGCTACTGTTGCCATGAGACTCCTTGTAGCAATTGATGCTTATCTGCTAGCAGAAGAGAGGCACATTAGTGTTTGTAGCTCAGTGATGAGTAGCACCTCCTTTAATGTCAATCTGGGAAGAGGTGAGGATGGTATGAAGACCTCAAGCAAGTGATGGCACAAGTGCGTGGGTGAAGAGCTTGTTCCACTGCAAACAACTGCAATAAGTGTGATGGTCTGGGAATGAATATCTCTGAATGATATTCCTAGAATCCCGTGACAAACATTTCTTCAAACGTCTGTTTGAAGCAGGCTGGTAGATACTTTATACGTGCATGCCATGCATATACAACATTAATAGATGGTGTTGCGCTCATGTCATAGACAAGGTCCTGATTACCCTCATTAAATCCAAGAGCTGACATATGAGGTTCCTTGACATTCTTGAAGGTCCTGAAGGTGACCAACATGAGTTCAAAAATTTTAAGGCACATTTGGGCCATGACATCTGGTACATTTTTGAACCGGACCCCCCAATGCCGAATCGTCGAAATCCTATGGTAGATGGGCCCTTAGGTGGTGCTAAGTAGACATAATTGAGCCATTTCTCACATCCTTTGGTTGTCAGCACAATTTTTGTGTATTCCGGCCATGATCTTCTTCGAAATATAGGGCAGTAGCATGGGTTGTATTTGATATACAAAGGCATGTTATTCCATGTCCTTACCATCTCAGGGTAGGTTTCCAGCAGACGAATCCTCCACATAGGTTGGTGTATATTTCCCTGCTTGGCACTTGCTGGGATGTCGTCCGGTGCAAACTGTGTAGCCGAGGTTGGTTCTTTTGAGGTGTGGTGCTTGATTTCAGCATTGTAATCCGCCATTAGGACGCAGAAAAGGAACATACAAATCGTCGGATGTGCCGATCCACCTATGATGGGAGAGGTTTTCTAAAGTAATCCGATTTTATGACTACCTCTTCCAAACGTGACATAGACGCTATTTGAACTGCCACTCTGTCATCATGGGTTGTGGCCACTTTCTCTAACCTGTGCATCCATTCAGGAGCCTCGATCTCGATGGTGTCCATGCCCTCTTCTGTTTGCTTGCCCCCTGGTGCAGGCATGGGATCGTACGGGTCTTCGAAGGTTTCCTCTATTTCAATTGGCACTAAGTCTTTAGGCTCGGGCTCTACCAGGGGAGAAGGTTGACGCTCGTATTGCATGACTTTACTTCGTAATTCTTCTAGTTCTGCTCTGAGTTTTTCGACTTCTTCAGACGTGTCAACTGCGGTTGTGACTTTGCTTGGTGACTCATGCTGTCAGCTGCTTTAATAGGTCATCTCTTTCTCTTTCTAATGCTGCATGGGCTTCCAGGAGGTCGGCATGGGTTTCCAACACAATTTGCATATTCGCTGAGGGTATGGCTTTGAATTTATTTGGGTCGATTTCCTGTGGGGAACCCTCCATGGTTGCTTCCAAGTTTTCTTCGTTTTGTTCCTGTAGTCGTTTATTCTCCTCGAGTGCAGTAGAAATGTGTTTGCGTAATAGGGCCAGGTTGCGTCGAAGCTTGAGATTCTCTGTTATCTAGGAGTGTAGCAGATCATCCATTTGTTGTTTTTCCTTTGCATCTGTAGCTCAGTGATGAGTAGCACCTCCTTTAATGTCAATCCGGGAAGACAAGAGGATGGTATGAAGACCTCGAGCAAGTGAAGGCACAAGTGCATGAGTGAGAAGCACACAAACATGCACACACATACACACACACGCGCACACACGGCAAGACAAAGAGTGAGAAGCAATGGAGTTCTTAGATTACTTTCCAAAAGCTCATACAAGTTCAATTCAATTACAAGCTAACCCCCAAAAATGAGCTCTCTAGCTCTTTTTATAGTTTTTGACTAGGTTTTGGCCGTGTCAAGACCTAGTGTCCGGCCTAGTTAAAAATTAGGTTCTCTACCCTATTTGGAGGTTGAAACAAAGTCTAAAAAATGTGAAAACTGACAGGTAGATACTTCTAAAGCTCCTCAAGCTCAAGGACTCCTTGGCTTGCACAAAATGGAGCTACAAAAATAAGAAATGGTATTTACAATGATTGTTAGTGATGAAAATAACTATTTTTGTAGGGATTTCTTCTAACATGTTGACATACATTTCCTGGAGCTCCCTACTTGCTCCTTCTTCTTGTGTGCTCAATTCCTTGATGCCTGAAAAATTTAAATGGCCTACTTGCCAGATCTTCTTTGACTACTGTGTCTGCCTGTGCTTTCTCTTCGTTCCGACTCCCTACGTGTTGGAACAAGCCAATCACAAATTGGTGATTATAGAGATCTTGAGAAGACTTATGGTCAGAATGAAGTGAAGGAAGACACTTATGAAAGTGAAGAAGATTTCAGGATGATGTCTTGTACACATATGTACATATAAGTGAAGAATCTTGTAAATTGAGTATAGTAAACCTTTAGGATGATAAAGAGCAATGTCATAGATACGAGATGAGTCAAAGGTCATGTATATATAAGTTAATGATGACAAGAAATATGTAAGAGAGTCATTTGTAGATGACAAACTTCAGAAAGATGTGTAGAGAGTTTTTTCCCAGAAAATAGCGACGGGTTTTTCTCTGAGTGCTCTCTGTCTGATCACGTGGATCAGAAATCCTTTTGTACACATCTAATTGAGAAGATAATGAAGCTATGTCTAGAGTTTCAGAATCTAATTCCTCTCCTACTGTGAGAATGATCAATAGGAACATTCATATGTGAACTTTGGAAACTGAAGTCTGAAAGTAGCGCACTTTTCCGTCTCAGTATTTTGATCAGATCTGAGTGTATACTGTAAAGTTTTTGATGAGTGAGCACTTAAAATTTAAGTTATAAGATAAGGAAGCTATGGCTAAAAGCATTTAGCAAAACGGGTTTCAGATTAGGAGAAATCAACTTAAGAAGTTGACTATGTCGAAGGTGCAACTTCTGAGAGACATTTTCTGACATGTCTTTGATCTTAATGATCAAATTAAACTTTTGGTGATTAGTTTTGAGAACTAATGATTGACATGTTTGCGCAAAGATATTGCGAATACTTGTGCATCATTTGCTTGAAGAAATTTGAAACTTTATGCAGGTAATGAAGTGGATTCCTGAAGCAGACTTTCTGAAGTAGACACTTCTTCACTCAGAGAAGTGTTGCTTGAAGTTTTGGTAAAGAAGAACATTGTTTGTGTAAAGTTTGGTTTATAACTGACATAAAAGTGTTCTTAAGTCAGTATAGATCAAACCTTTGGAGATTAAGAGGTCTCCAACAGTGGTATCAGAGCTGAAGGTGAAATACAAGGGAAGAAAAGACAATTGAAGTTCCGACTGGTGCAGATATTGAAGATATTCCAAATCAAAGGTGGACAAGGACAAATTATTGAAGATAACTTGCAGAAGTTATCTTCAATAATTTGTCAAAGAATCAAGAAGGACAAAGACTATATCAAAGGTACACTTCCTCCTCATAAACCATAGTAATTGCAGATACAGAAAGTCAAGGATGGGAGAAAGCTTGCAGATTGATAAGCTAGATAGGGAGAACTATCCAGCATGGTCCATGAGGATGGAAGCACACCTCATGAGCAAAGACCTTATAGCATTTATTACAGGAGATGAAGAAAAACCTGAATTTGCAGATCCTAGTATTCCTACTAGGGAAGAGCTTGCAATGTTGAAGACTTGGATGAGAAAGGATGCTCAAGCAAGGAGTATCATCTACATGGCTGTAAATGATTATCTTCTACCTCACATCAGAGGTTTGGAAAGTGCTACAGATGTTTGGAATGCCTTGGAAGAGCATTTCCAAAATACAACTAAGTCAAGGAAGTCCTCACTATGGGCTGAGTTCACAACCTTCAAGAAGAAGAGCTCACAATCAATTTCTGATTATGTGGCAAGAATGAAGGATATTGCAGATAGCTTGGGAGCAGTGGATGAAGACATTGAAGAGGAAAAGTTGGTAAGACAAATACTTACAGGTTTGAGAGGAGATGAGAAGTGGAAGCCTTTCATATTGTCCATAGAGTTGTCACTTGATCACTTTACTCCTGATCTTAATCAATTGCTAGGACACATGCTAACCTTTGAGCAGGATCTTAAAGGAGACAATGATAGAAGTACAAGTCAAGCTATGTACTCCAAGGACAAGAAAAAGAATAGCAAGGGAAAGCAATCGAATGATGATGAAGGGAATTCAAATCAAGCTAACTTCACAAAAGGGAAGATGAACTTCAGAGGTAAAGGAAGAGGAGGTAAGAACAAAGATAATGCTAAAGCTTGTTGGATTTGTGGCAGAACAAATCATTTGGCAAATGATTGTTGGTATAACAATCAAAATGGTGGAAGCAATAATCAGAATTATAATCAAAGAGGTAGAGGAGGCAGAAACCAAAGAGGCAACTTCAGAGGAAGAGGTGGTAGGACATCATATGGTAGAGGAGGTGGAAGAAACTTCCAATCTCAGTCCTATAACAATAATTATTATAATTATGCATCAGATCAAAAGGATGATATGACTCTTATCTTGAATGCAACTCATGAATCAATGGGAGAAGATCAAAGAGTGTTTTATATTGACTCAGGGTGTAGCAACCATCTGAGTGGGAATCTATCCTTGATGACTGATATGGAAGCAAGGGTGAATGGACATACAGTTCAAACAGGTGACAATACCAAACATAAAGTGGAGAGCATTGGATTTGTGAAGACAAAGAGTGGAAGTACACTTCTGAGCAAGGTACTTTATGTTCCTACTATTCCTAAAAATTTGATAAGTGTAGGGAAAATTGTGGAGAAAGGATATGAGGTAAGATTCACAAATGATGGTGTTTATGTACAAGATCCAAATAAGGGATATAGAAACATAATTGCAGGTAAAAAGGAAGGAAGATTGTTCACTCTCAAAGTCCAAGGTAATGTGGGACATGCATTATTTACCTATGGAAGTCAAAAGGTATCTGAATTAGACCTATGGCATAAAAGGCTAGGTCATTTCAATGAGAGAGCTATAAAGGAAATGTCGAAGAATCAGGTGGTGCTTGGATTGCCAAATATTGAAGGGCAACATATGGTGTACAAGTGTGAAGCTTGTCAATTAGGTAAAGCACATAAGAGTTCTTATAACAAATCAGGGTACAAGCATTCAAATATGCTTGAATCGGTTCATACAGATGTATGGGGTCCCTCAAGGGACTATAGCATAAATGGATCCAGATATTATGTGTTGTTTGTTGATGATGCAACCAGGTGGATTACTTTGTATGTAATCAAGGATAAATCAGAAGTTTTCAAGACATTCAAACATTTTCATGCTTATGCAGAAAGGATCATAGGGCAAAAGCTCAAGAGGTTAAGATCAGATGGAGGGGGAGAGTATTTCTCTAAAGAGTTTGATGATTATTTGTGGAATGCAGGTATCAAAAGAGAAGTAACTTGCAGGTACTCCCCTCAACAGAATGGAGTAGCAGAAAAGAGGAATAGGACTCTTGTAGAGTTTGCAAGAGCCATGATGAAGGAAAAGAATTGTCCAAATTACTTATGGGCAGAAGCCATTAACACTGCAACATACCTTGTGAATAGGTTGCCTTGCAAAGCTTTGGATGGAGGAACCCCTTATGAAGCATGGTGGGGTAAGAAACCTACCTTTGATCATTGTAAGGTATTTGGATGTATTGCATATGCTTATGTTCCTTCACAATTAAGACATAAGCTAGAACCAAAAGCAGAGAAGTATGTGTTTATTGGATATGATGATAGACAGATGGGATATAGGTTGTGGAATCCATCCACAAAGCAATTTCTTGTTACCAAAGATGTGACATTTGATGAGCAAAATACATGGTATGTAGGATCACCAAATGATTTTACAGGTGTTGAAGAAATACAAAGGAAAGGAAAGGCAAAAGTAAAAGTGTGTGAAGAAATTGTTGATGAAGTTGACTCTAGAAGTAGATTGCAGGATCATGTAGAAGAAGGGCCAAGATTTGATCCAGAATCAAATGAGGCTGAAACTTCGAGAAGTGCAGAAATCAGAAGATCTACAAGGGAAAGGAAAGAACCTATAAGGTATAGTTATGATACATCTTTCCTAACAACAAAAGATTATGCCTACATTGTGAAGACAGAAGAAGATCCAACCACTTATGAAGAAGCCAAAGGTAAACAGAATTGGGAGAAGGCAATGCAGGAAGAGTATGATGCTCTACTTGAAAATGAAACTTGGGAATTAGTACCAAGACCAAAGAATCAGAAGGTCATTGGATGCAAGTGGGTATATAAAACAAAGAGGTTTGCAGATGGTAAGGTGTCTAGATATAAGGCTAGACTTGTGGTCAAAGGTTATGCCCAAACTTATGGGGTAGATTATGATGAAACCTTTAGTCCTGTTGCTAAGATGTCTACAATTAGGACATTGATTGCTATTGCTGCTTGCAAGGGATGGAAATTATCACAATTGGATGTGAAAAATGCATTTTTAAATGGATACATTGCAGATGAAGTATATATGGAGCAACCAGAAGGCTTCATGGAATCAATTGGATCAGATTATGTGTGTAAGCTCAAGAGAGCTTTATATGGGTTGAAGCAAGCCCCAAGAGCTTGGAATTATAGATTGGTCAAGTTCTTGAATGAATGTGGATTTCAAGCATCAAAGGCAGATAGTAGCTTGCTAGTGAAGGCAAGTGAAAATGGATACATTTACATGTGCATTTATGTTGATGATATTATTGTTACAGGAACAGATGCTCAAGGAATCAATGAACTCAAAAAGCAAATAGAGAAGGAGTTTAAGATAAGTGATTTGGGAAACTTATCTTATTTTCTAGGAATGCAGATTGTGTATACTCAACATGGAGTATATGTTTCACAAGAGAGATATTTGAAGAATCTTCTAGTCAAGTTTAACATGGAAGATTGCAAGACCTCAACTACACCATTGGAGGTAAATCATAAATTAAGCACGTATGGAGGTGAAGAATTCAATGACATGAAGAAATATCAGAGTTTGGTAGGTAGTTTAATCTATGCTACCTTGACAAGGCCAGATTTATCATATGCAGTAGGTGTGTTGTCACAATTCATGCATTGTCCAAAGAAGACTCATTGGATTGCAGCCCAAAGGGTACTCAGATATATTAAAGGAACCCTAAGTGAAGGTTTGTATTATGGTTTCACTTCTGACACAAGAATCAAAGTGTTTAGTGATGCAGATTGGGCAGGTGACTCAGATGATAGAAGGTCTACTCATGGGTATCTCTGTTATGTTGGAGATAAGCTAGTTTCTTGGTGTTCAAGGAAGCAACATACAGTTGCTTTATCATCCACAGAAGCTGAGTATAAGGGAATGGTAGAAGCTGCAAAAGAAGTGATATGGTTGAAGACCTTGATGAAAAGTTTTGAGACTGATCATAGTATTCCAATAATTTTTGGAGACAATATGAGTTCTTTGTATTTGGCAGCTAACCCTGTTTTTCATGCCAGGACTAAGCACATAGAGATTCAGTATCATTTCTTGAGGGAAAAGGTACTTGATAAAGAGATTGAAGTGATGTACACTCCAACAAAAGAACAAGTGGCAGATATGATGACAAAAAGCTTGGATGGACCTAAGCTACATAGATTCAAGGAGATGGCAGGAGTGAAGAAGAATGGAATAATCACAATTAGTGATTGAGGGGGAGCTGTTGGAACAAGCCAATCACAAATTGGTGATTATAGAGATCTTGAGAAGACTTATGGTCAGAATGAAGTGAAGGAAGACACTTATGAAAGTGAAGAAGATTTCAGGATGATGTCTTGTACACATATGTACATATAAGTGAAGAATCTTGTAAATTGAGTATAGTAAACCTTTAGGATGATAAAGAGCAATGTCATAGATACGAGATGAGTCAAAGGTCATGTATATATAAGTTAATGATGACAAGAAATATGTAAGAGAGTCATTTGTAGATGACAAACTTCAGAAAGATGTGTAGAGAGTTTTTTCCCAGAAAATAGCGACGGGTTTTTCTCTAAGTGCTCTCTCTCTGATCACATGGATCAGAAATCCTTTTGTACACATCTAATTGAGAAGCTAATGAAGCTACGTCTAGAGTTTCAGAATCTAATTCCTCTCCTACTGTGAGAATGATCAATAGGAACATTCATATGTGAACTTTGGAAACTGAAGTCTGAAAGTAGCGCACTTTTCCGTCTCAGTATTTTGATCAGATCTGAGTGTATACTGTAAAGTTTTTGATGAGTGAGCACTTAAAATTTAAGTTAGAAGATAAGGAAGCTATGGCTAAAAGCATTTAGCAAAACGGGTTTCAGATTAGGAGAAATCAACTTAAGAAGTTGACTATGTCGAAGGCGCAACTTCTGAGAGACATTTTCTGACATGTCTTTGATCTTAATGATCAAATTAAACTTTTGGTGATTAGTTTTGAGAACTAATGATTGACATGTTTGCGCAAAGATATTGCGAATACTTGTGCATCATTTGCTTGAAGAAATTTGAAACTTTATGCAGGTAATGAAGTGGATTCCTGAAGCAGACTTTCTGAAGTAGACACTTCTTCACTCAGAGAAGTGTTGCTTGAAGTTTTGGTAAAGAAGAACATTGTTTGTGTAAAGTTTGGTTTATAACTGACATAGAAGTGTTCTTAAGTCAGTATAGATCAAACCTTTGGAGATTAAGAGGTCTCCAACACTACGTAGGCTTCCTTGTCTTGTGACTCCTTCAGTTCCTTGACTACTGCCAACACCCCCCCTCTCTCGCGTCTGTCGTCTCTGACAGACCCTTGTCTAGCTGTGCGTTGGACATAATATTGGACGACATCGACAGCGAGGTGGTGTTCTTCTAATCTGAGCCCCCGTGCTAGATCTGTTAACAATGCATCCCAGTTCACTAGTCCTGGTACGTCCGGATGTGGCACCCGCAGTTGTTCTGAATGGATGGTTCTCTCCACAACCAATAAGTGGAGGAGATGTGAGGGCCTGGGTACAAATATTTCTGAGTGATATTCCCAGAATCCTGTTACGAACATCTCATCGAATGTCTGTTTAAAGCAAGCTGGGAGGTACTTTATTCTGGCATGCCAAGCATATATTACCTCTATTGATGGGGTGGTGCTCATGTCGTATACCAGATCTTGGTTTCCTGTAAGAAATCCGACACCTGAGAAGTGGGGGTCTTTAATATTCTTGAATGTCCTGAATGTGATTAGCATTAGTTCAAAGATTTTCATGCACATTTGGGCCATCACATCGGGGGTGTTCCGTAGTCGAATGCTCCAGTGACGGATGGTAGAAATCATATAATTCACAGTGGGTGGTCCTTGATGCGCAACCTTTGATGTTCTTGACAGCAATTGTGAACTCTGGCCAGGTGCGCCTGCGGAAGGCTGGAACATAACAAGGATTGTATTTAATAAACAGTGGCATGTTAGTCCAAGTATGAACCATCTCTGGGTAGGTCTCAAGAAGACGGATCCTCCACGTGGGTTGATGAATGGATCCTTTCTTAGCACTTTCTGGGATATCATCAGGCCCAAATTATGTGGCGAAAGTTGGAGGTTTGCCACATCTGCGTTGGATCTCTGCGTTGTAATCTGCAAGGAGTACACAATAGGGCACATATTGGTCGTTGTTGGTGCTGATCCATCTATGATGAGACATGCTGCAGAAATATTCGGACTTTATGATAGTGTCTTCTATCTTTGACATGGATTGGATTTGAATTGCCACTCGGTCTTCATGGGTTGTTGCTGTTTTCTCTAGTGTCTAGAGCCATTCAGATACTTCGACTTCTAATGTGTCCATTCCTTCTGAGGTCTGTTCACTACCTGGCATTGGCATAGGAACATATGGTTCCTCATACGTTTCGTCCACCTCAATAGGTACTAGGTCCTCAGGCTCTGGTTCTACCACTAGAGAGGGCTGCCTTTCATATTCCAGTAACTTTTTCTGCAGCTCCGCCACCTGCTCTGTCAATGCCTTTACTTCCTCTGAAGTTGAGGTCGTATCTATGACTTTGGGTTGTGCCTCCTGTTCCTTGAGTTGGCTACGTAGTTCATCCCGTTCCCTTTCCAAATCATCATGTGCTTCTAATAAATCCGCATAGCTTTCCAAGATGGTTTTCATGGTTTCTGAGGGAACCGCTTTGAATTGTTCTGGGTCGATTTCATGGGGGGAGCCTTCCATGGCAGCTTCCAGGTTTTCTTCGTTTTGTTTTTGTAGACATTTGTTTTCTTCAAGGGCCGTAGCCATGTGTTTTCGGAGTAGAGTTAAATTTCGTCGGACTCTCAAGTTATCTGTTTGGTAAACCTCCAGTAAGGCTTCGAGTTGTTTGACACCTGAGTCTTGTGGTGGTTGGGATGTCTCTAGGAGGGTTTGATGAGCTTGCTCGAGAGTGGTGTAGCGTTGATTTAGTTCTGCATTTTCTTCTTCTATACTTGTAAGCCGTCTTTGTAGTTGTTGATGATTCGTCGTCAGCTGATGATGATGGTCTTCTAGATCCCGGTACTCATTCTGAAGTTGATACACGCAGTGATGTAATGCTAGGAATATACTATTTACATTAAACGATGCAGGGAGAGATGAAGATGCAGGGGGGATGGGGAAGGGGAAGGGAGTTGTGAGTGCTGTTGAGTCAAGTGGTGAGGTAGGTGGAGGGGGTATGGGAGATTGAGGTTGCGTAGGAGGTGGGAGTGGTGCTGTGGCTGGTGATGTTTCCATTGTGTCGAATGTGTGTGTGACTGTGTAGATGGGAACGGTGGGTGGGGTGGATGTGATATTTGTGAAGAGTGTCGTGAAGGTGGGCATAGTAACTCCTCCGAATTGGATGCCGGGAGAGAGAGGAATTCCCATGACGACTGTGGTAACGACAGAAATAGGTGTGGTAGTGCCAGGTGGTGAGGTGACATGTGTAGTGAGAGGTGAGGTGGGTGGTGAGAGTGGTTCCTCCTGATGTTCTTCTGTTTGTGTGTTGCCTCCTGGTTCTGATACATTGATGTGTATTTGTTTTCCAGATCGCATGGGACGGGTAGGCACACGTTTCTCAAATCGATTAATATAAGTCATGGCTGCATGAACAGCCTCATCTAAGCCCACTGCATCAGCGTGCAGGTTCATTGATTCGATGAACATGTCATCCACTCCTTCCTCAGCTAACATTTGGCTCATAATCATCTTTCCTGTTTCTAGCGACAGCTTGTGTTGCTCCTGGACTCGCTTCATGGTTTCATATAATCTTTTTATTTGTGCCAAGTATGCCGGGGCACTTGCTAGTTCTGAAAGTTCTTCATATTCTTGATCATACTCTTCGTGTGCCTCTTGTTCTTCTGTCTCTTCTTCATCGTCTTCTACTTCTACTGCTCCCAGTTGGGTCGGGGCTGAAGTGGTAGTCGTGGGTTGTTGTTTGTTATTGATCTTTGGAGTTGTCCTCTCCAATCATTTAGCATAAAGAATTAACAATACATCTTTATTTTGTCAATCCTGGAAGTATTCTTGAGACCACAACCCCTTCAAGATGATAGAATCCAAGAAATAAGAGAATAATGGTTGGATTTCTGAGAATAGTGAAGATGAAGAGGAATTTCTAGGGTTTGGATTATCTTGAGCAAATCTCCACCATTTTCTACAATCTTGGTGTCTATTGCATACTATTTTATCAGCAGAACACAATTATGAAGTCAAAATAAAAAAATATCACCTGTATCATACAGATGAGACAATCGCGATTCTGTGAAATCAAACGATTTTCAGCTACATCACCATCCTTCATCAACTCATCACTCAACACAACAGTATTCAGCTCTCTTCATACACATTCAACAGATTTACACAACAGAAGCTCACAAATCTCCATGGATACACAAGAACTAGACTCACAAATCAAAGAAACCACACAAAAGAGGAGAAATCACGATTTTCAGCAGAAAACTCCTTCTCTATTCACTTAGATAGCATGTAGACAAATGATTAACCAACCACCTCATAATAGAGGAAATTAGCTTATATACATTTTCAAGTATCCCTTTTCACACTTGAATTTTGGTCCTTTCCTCTATTATTCTAAAAGTATGCTATCTAGGAGTTTCCAAAAATTCTAGAAAAAATACATAAGATTCTATCCTACATAAGGAAGACTCTTCCTTATTTTTACAACAGTTGCATAAATATTTTTACAAATTTCTATCATTTTACAATTATTTCTCTTCAAAAAGGCTTCCAAAAATGCATCTTCCAACATCCTTCCCCTCCTAAGCCTTTCGGCTCCTGACGAAAGATTTTCCTGCTCTTCTGCACTGATCACTTTTCTTCATTTCTTCTTTCTTTGATATACTTGTGACAGCAAATCATGACTTTTTCTTTCTGTAATATTTAGATTATTGACCATCTCAAATAATGCCTTTCTCCACTGTACTGCAGCTTCTGGTTTATCTATGACATCGTTCTTCAAGTACTCTGTATAGGCAGCTTCATATGCGGTAAGTCTGGACTTTGTAACAATTGATAGATTCCCAAAAATCTCTAACTCCCTTTCAAAAAATCCGTAATAAAAGGCATCTTCAAAAATTTTCAAATAATGACTGCCCAAAAATATCACTCTGCTATAATAGGCCATTAAGCAGATTCTGTCAGGAGTTTCGCTCAAATCAAATAATAATGCATCTGTTGGAGAATTAAAGCCGATATAATTCAGTGTTCTAATATCTGTGTCGGTATAGGTTTCTATACAGGCCAAAATTAATCTCATTATTCTTATAAGTAGAATGCAAGCAGGGTCATTGACATCTTTGTATGCAACTATTACAGACTCAGCAATATTCACCATGTAACTCTTTGTAGGCCATGTGCCTGCCTTTGGACCTGCTATTTTTGGGAAATTCAACCACTTAGGTGGAATTTGTCCTTCTCTTCGTCTTTCCCAAAAAACTGTCCATTCTCTCAGTGCCACTGGACAGTAAGCTGGATTGATTTTTAAATGCAGAGGTGCCTCTTTCCAGATTTTCCTACATTCTTTGTTGGCATCCAACCATTTGTTTCTCCACTTTGGATTGGCTCTTTCAAAAAGTTCTTTAGTCACGTTGATGTCCTCTTCATACTCAAGGTATTTGTTTGGAGGTAGCCCAACTCTGGCCAATTGATAATTCTTTATACTCTCCAAAATCATACATAATGGTATTCCCAATCCATCTGTGGCCCAGTGATGCTGATCTGGATTGACTCCCTTATTTAATGCAAATGTGACAATTTGCTCTTCATACTCATCATGCATCTTCCTGATGAACTCCATTATGAAATCTCAAATTGTCAGCAATTTTTTCACAAAATCTTCTGAATATTCTCCTTCTAATCTTTTGTCTGCTGGTTCACTGTCATGTTGTATTCCCTCAATATTGGCTACCCCATATTCTTCTGCATATGTAGTTTCCACATGTGTTTCTTCCTGAATTTGTGGTTTATCCAATTTCTTCTGCAATTCCTCTATAGTCATCATCAGACTCCCATTCTGTTGTGCCCATAGTTCTCTTTCTTTTTTCCATTCATTCTGTTCCTTTTCCCTCTTTGTCTGCCAATCACTTCTTTCCTTTTCCATATCCATGTATAGCTTGTTATACCCTCTCATAGATGTAGCAGCATGTGTACTAGCCTGCTTTTCTAATTCTTTGGCTTCTTTCAATTCTCCTTGTAATTTCTGAATCTCTTTATGTAAACCTTCCTTTTCTTCCTCTGTCATTTGGGCTGTCTGACTTTCCTCCTTCAATTGCCCTTCCTCCAATAGCAGCTTATTGATTTCTTCATTTGCTTTAGTTAAAATTCGATAGGAAGTTTGCAGAGTTCTATATCTCCCCTCAATCTTTCTCAACTCTTTCTCCAATTTAGTGTTCTGCTCTGTCAGTTGTACACTCTTTTCTTCTAAGTATTGAATCTTATTTTGCTTCTGTACTTCTAGCTCTTCCAAAGCAATTATTTTATTAGAAAACTCCTCATTTTTCTCTTGCACCTTCCTTAGTTGCTCTGCCATTTGCTCTTTTTCCCTTTTATGCTCTTTAATAATCATACTGCCTTTTTCAAATTCTGACTCTGCTACCATCCCTGAAATGATCATGTTCCGGCTAGAGGGTCTGAACTGTTCAATGTTGTTCATAATGAGTTGACATGCTGAGCTTATACTCTTTGGTATTCTTTCCAATCCTCCTTCCATTGCTATTTGTTTGGTTTCTATCTGTTTGTCCTCTTTGAATTCACTCTCCTCTTCCTCTTCTCCTTCATATTCTATAATCTTGGCCTTGTTTTCTTCATTCCTTGGATGTATGTCCAATGTTTCTGAATCTGCAATGTCTTCTTGAACACCTGAATTCTTTTTCTCTAAAACATCTGAAATCAACTTTATTTCCTATACCTTTTCCTTCTCCAACACCTGTTGAGTCTCTTCAGAAAGGTGTCCTTCCTTTACTTGTATCTCCTTTTCCTGGCTTAAAGTTTCCTGGAAGAGGTTATATTCAGTTTCCTTACCAAAGTTTTCCTGACATTCGCCTGTTTGTTCTTCCTGTCTTTCCTTTTCCTGGTCTAGAACTGATTCAGTTATTTGAAAATCTTTTACGTGATCATTACTTCTTTCCTCTTTTTATTTTTCTTTCTGCTCATCAATGTTCATGAGGTCCATTGCTACCTCTTGTTCTTGATCCTCCTTGGATGTAAATTCCTCATTGTTCTTCAAATCATGCAGCACATCCTTTATACTCTGAATGATCTTCTCCACTACTTTCCCTGTGACTTTTTGAACATTGCCTTCCTCAAATATTTCCTCTACTTCTTGTAGTGGATCTTGATCTGTGCCTTTTTGCTTTATGACTGAGCTGCTCATTTGTGCCTTCTTGGCCATTTCTTCTATGCTCTCCTCTAGTTTGAAGTAGGTCTGTGAAGGTTTTGTCCATATGGATTTCACCCCAGTATGCACTAGTCCATAGCTAACTTCTTCCCTTATTTCACTTACCTGTTCTATCATTATTGCTTTTCCCTTCATTAACCTTCTTTTATCTTCCATACTGAGCTGTTTTTCTGCCTGTTCCTGAAGTGGCTTCTCCTGAGACTTTTTCTTCAATTCCTCAGGTGTCTTTTGTTTCTCAGAGGTATGTGTAATGATATTAGGAGTATTTGGTATTGATAAATTTAGACTCTTTAACAGAAAACTCTCAATATCACTGTCAGAGTCAGATGAAAAGTGTGATGGTCCTCCTCTTTCTGGTTCTGTGGGTCTTGATGCTTCTTCCACAATGGATGGCTTCTGTGTTTCTTCCATAATTACTTCCTCCCTCTCTTTGGTGATAACAGTTTCAACTATGGATTTGCCCTTTCCTTTCTTGGTCAATTTCTTCTTTTGTACTGGTTTCCTTGGAACCTTCTTTTTCACCACAACAGTGGTTCTGGTCTCTGGAGGTCCTTGCAATTCCTTGAAATAGGCCAGTAACTCAACTTGTTTCCTGACAAACACCTCCTCTGTTTCAGCTGTCATCATTTGATCATGGAGTGCTTCATAGTGCTCCACCTCCTCCTGGACCCAATCTATAGCTTTGCATGAACAGTCTTCCAACATTTTCTCATATTGTGCCTCATACATGGCTCTTTTGTTGTTTCCTTGGGGTGGATGTTGTTTCCTTGGGGTGTATAATTGCTCTTTGCTTGTTTGGGGTGGATGAGGTTCACTAGAGGATTGAACCTGTTTCTGTGCCTCCTCATGTTCCTCTTTTGTCGCTTCCTCCATTTCTAGTTCCACGTTCCTTGGGTCCAGCCTTCTTTTCTTTACAGGAATTAGTTCCTCAGATATCATCTTCCTTTTCATACCTGTTCCCCTCATGCAGGTTTGTCCTTCTGTTTCCCTTTCAGTCATTTTTCTTGGAGGACTCTTGATCCCAGCCATAAGGCTTCTGAAATACTGTGCCTCTAGAGCCAATTTTAGTTGATCTTCCATCCCTAGAACATGATAAATGATTCTTGTTAAGAACTGGGCTCCATTCATAAACTTCTTCTGTTCCCAGTGTTTTGCTACTTCTTTCAGCTGTTCATGGATGTATGGTGAGACATCCATTACTCCAAAAGGTTTGGTTCTATCCTTGTTGTTGAACATCAATAATGTCACTGACTTATGCGGCATGGTATACCTTGGTAATTTTGGAAAACAAAAGAATTGTAAGAACATCCTTACAGCATATTCTTCATTCTCCCTTCCTTTAAAGTCAGTAAATTTTGCATATCCTGTGTAAATTTCCTTATTCTTTTTGACAAAACTTGGGTCAAGTTTGGTTCCCATTGTGTAGAATTGTAGTGCTGCTCTGATGTGTTCTGCCTTGATAGTGATACCTACTTCTTGATTATCCCTGTCTTTGACTTTGCATCTGAAATAGGCATCATTCCCTCTTCCTATTTCTGTCAAACTGTTCATTACTTGTGATACCCTCTCAAAATCAATGAAAAAGATGGGTTCCTCCAATATCTTGTGCAATCCTACTGCCTTCCATCTTTTCATATTGACAGCAACTCTTTGAAACCTGTAGAATTCCTGGCACAACATTGTAAATTTATACCCTCCTACTCCCACTGTGAATATGTGTTGACCACTGATGTTTAAGGTCTCCTTAAGTTCCTTCACCACCTTCTCAGCTTCTGGAATTTCTGATTCTTCATTTGACTCTAGGGCCACCTGTTCCTCTGCAGCTTCACTGTCCAGAAACCAATGGCCTCTTGATAGAACCAGTGATTCTGCCTTGAAGTCATGAATTGGCAACTCCTTTGTATTCACCATTTTCTGAGGAAAGTAAAATACACAAAGAAAAACTCTACCCACATAAGTTGCAAGAAATCAAAGAGTAATATGTAGGAATTTATTTTTAGATGTCATGACATAAGAATGGAAATAAAATCCAAAATAAATTCCATTTCTCTAGAAAAGACTCAAAAAGTGATCATCACAGGTGTAGCAAGATGTCTAGTGCAATCCCTTTTCCTAACCACTCTTTTGGAAAAACAAATCATTTATCAAATGATAGAAATAAAAAAACTAACTAACAAAAAATAAAAAATAAAAAATAATGAAAAAATAAATAGATCTCTACTATTCTTCTACCTAGATCTTGCTTTGTGACCTATAATTTTTTTTTTTGTAGAAAAAACAAGAGAAAATAAACAATTTTTCTCAATTTTTCTTTCTCTTTTTTCAACAATGATTTTTTTTCTTCTTTTTTTTTCCTCTTTTTTCTTCAACAATGATTTTTTTTTCTCTTATTTATTTATATTATTTATATTATTTATTTATTTTTTTTTCTAATACTCTTTTCTATTTCTTTTCTTCTTTTTTCTTTTTCATTTTTTTCTCATAATAATTTTTTTCTTTCTTTTCTTCCCCTCCTAATTTTTTAGAAAAGAAAATCAGGTCTAATATATATTTTTTCATAACTTTTCAACATGGCATGATTTTCTAGATATAGATCAAATTTGGATGATCTTTTTTCCACTGGAACAATTCTGATTTTTAAACCCAGAACTTCCTGACTCCAGTTGGTCTGGTTTCTAGCAAACAATCATTCCCTTTGGATAAGCATTTTGTAGGAGTTTTTGGTCTCCATATCCATTTTGTCCTTGATTCCTGTTTCAATGAGAAGACTTGTGGTAGACTTTGATTCCATGTGCTTTTTGCTCTGATGCTTTGATTTTTTGGACCATGCCATGATCGCAATCTTCTTCTTATCTCACCACCCTTCTTTGTTCTTCCAATCCTTTGCTGATTTTGATTATATGAAGCTTGATCATTTAACATTTGTATTGGTAATGTTTGTATATCCTCGAATGCAAAAGTGAATCCTTCAAAGTGTATATCATGCACATCTGATGGAATTTCTTGTTTTTCATTACTCAATAGAAATATTAAAAACCTTTTGTCATTTATATTCAATTTAAGCTTCATTTTTTCAAAATCCAAGATCACTTTACCTTGTTGAAGCCATGGTTGACCTAAAATCACTTTTTCAGCCATGAAATTATCTGGCCATTCTTCACAGTCTATTTTCATATATTCTTCATTAAATTTTACTTCAATAGTCAGTGAAGACATGCTCTGTACTATTTGACCTTCCAATGTTTTGATTAGGGTTCTACTTTCATTTATTTTTATGTTGAATTTATTTACCAGGGCTGAACTAATCAGATTTACTTGTGCTCCAAAATCTATCAAAACCCTAATGCTTTCATTTTGAAAATCCATTATCATCACAGGGACATGTTCCTTTGGTTTGAGAGGGGATTCACGCAGACAGACTTCCCTAAGCTCATTGATTTTTCTTATCCTTTCCATAGCTTCCTGTTGAGCTTCTTTTCTAATGTCTCCCTCTTCTCTTTTCCTGTTTTGGGCTTGTTGCAACCTTCTCCATTCATCAACAGTTAATGGGCAATCATACCTCTTAACCCTACATCCACTTATAAAGTTTGGCATGATTTCTCCATCTATGTTAGCTAGTTGAATGGCTCCACTGTTGCTTATCTGATGTATAATATATGGTCCATGTCCTTTTTTCTGGAACTTTTTCTGATGTTCTCTGACTGTGTAAGCCAACACTAGGTCTCCTACTTGTAGATCTTTCTCTTTTATGTGAACATCATGATAAGTTTTTTGCCTTTTCTTGTCCACATATAAACTCATAATGGCCTCGAGTCTAGATGCTCCCAACTTTTCCAATTCCATTACTCTTTCTGATAGTTCATGTCCAGTCCAATTGTAGTGACTTCCTACTTTTAATGTTGGAATAAGGAATTCCATAGGTAAAACTGCATTTTGTCCATATACCAGATTGAATGGTGTGCTCCCTATTGCAGTTTTATAAGCCACTCTATAAGCCCATAAGACATGATTAAGTTGTAGATCCCAATCATTCCTGTTTGTATTCACTAATTTTGATAGTACAGTACAAAGTACTTTATTAGTACTTTCTGCTAGCCCATTGGCTTGTGGGTGATACGGGGATGACTTTCTATGACTGATCAGGAAATATTCAGTGATGTTTTCTATGATCTGGTTTACAAAATGGGTCCCCCTATCACTTACTAGTTCAATTGGAAGTCCAAATCTGGTGATAATGTTTTCATATAGGAATCTGGCAGTAGTATTAGCATCATTTCTCTTAGTGGCTTTGGCCTCAGCCCACTTTGTCAGGTAGTCTGTAGCTACTATGATGTATTCAGCATGGGATTGTTTTGCTGGAGGATGTATAGGTCCAATGAAATCCGATCCCCATTTACTAAAGTCTCTGGCTGAGATTAATGGAACCAATGGCATATCATTTCTTCTGTTTGGTTGACTTACCCTTTGACAGACATCACATCTTTTTACATAGGTTCTTGCATCAGGAAATAACGTTGGCCACCAAAAGCCAGAATATAAAATGAGTTTAGCAGTTTTGTCACTTGAAAAGTGTCCTCCTGCCACTCCAGAGTGTGCCATTTCCAACATTTCCAGATATTTTATTCTCATGAACACAAATTCTTAGGTATCCATCTATTCCTCTCTTATACAACTGTTCCCCGATCAATTGATATTCTTCAGAGATTGCTTGTAAATTTTTTTGAATCTGTACCCGCTATGACTTGTTTTCCTTTCTTCTTCCTTCTCAATTCTTCAATGATATTTTCACTCCAATCTGGGTTTTTCTGGAACCAATACAGAGTTATGAATTTTGAATCTTGCAATATTTGGCACTTCTTGCAATTGGCAATGTATTTTGATACATCTTGAATTTTATTAGGCCAATGTACCCCCATCCTATTGAGATTACTTAGGGTGACTACCCTAGAAGCATGAGTGCAAGGGTTCCAATGATGAGATCTCCTAAGATATTCTTGTTGCTCTTCTTCAGGAGTGCAATATTCTAATATGCCTGTGTGGTTGAGATGGTATAAATGCCCAGCTAGTAACCTGAAGTTCCTGCTTTGCAATACTAGGTGTGCATTCTTCCCAATTGTTCTACAAGGTCCCATGGTTAATAATGTTACTAAAGTCATGGCCCACTCAGGAACGCTCTCTACCTTAAACAGATAAGTGTCTGGAAGATTGTCATCTAAAGGCGAACTTGGTTCTTCAGACTGAATTTGAGATAAATGATCTGCTCTCAAGTGTGTTTTCCCTTGTCTGACCACTACTTCAAACTCAAATTAGCAAAAGAAACCATCTGACTATTCTTCCTGTGTGACAAGGTTTATTTACCAAATATAACAGGGCTTGACGGTCTACAAAAAATTTAAACTTGTTGGCCAAAAGGTAATGTCTGTATTTTTTTACAGCAAATACCATGCCCAATCCCTCTCTTTCAGTGGTTGTGTAATTTTTCTCTGCTAGATTCAATTGTCTACTAGCATAGGCCGCTGGAAAATCTAACTTGCTTCCTTCTATAGGTTGTGCTAGCACACATCCCAAAGCATAATTGGAAGCATCCACATGAACATGAAAAATTTTGTCCCATTGAGGTGTTTTCAGAATTGGGGCTGTTACCAAACAAGTTTTTAGAGTTTCAAAGGCTTGGTCACACTCCTTGGTCCACTCAAACTTTGTAATTAGGGCATATAAGGGTTTTGCTATGTCAGCAAATTTGTGTACAAATTTCCTATAGTACATAATTCTCATCTTGTAACTTCCTTCCTTCCACACAATCCCCTCTTCTTAATCTCCTTTTCCTATTGGTCAGCTTTCTTATCATATTGCACTTCCATACTGATGATTCAGCTTCATCCTGGTCCTCCATTTCTGACTCCTCACTCAACTCTTGATTCTAATGAATTTTATACCATTCTTGAGGGGATATGTCACAGTAGTGCCCATTTCTTAGATTCACTTTGGTTATTCTTCCTTTGCTCTTCAGGTATAAGCAATCATTACCCCAATCTTGTACAATTTGCATCTGTCTCATGAATGGTCTGCCTAGGATAATTTCATATGAAGTAGATTGTGGAAATTCAACTATAGCAAAGGTATGTTCTATCTCTATCCCACATATGTCCACAATCACTTTTTCCCATATTCCTAGGGGTTTCTCTATATGTCCATCTGCAAGTTGCAATCTCATTTTTGTGGGTAATAATTCATTTTTTCCCCATTTCTCCCAAGTTTGTTTAGTCATGATGGCCACTCCTGATCCACTGTCCAAAATAGCTTTGGCCTGGTTTTTACCAAATTGTATTTTTAAAATTGAGTTTCCCTCTTCTCCCTCACAATATCCTCCTATCTTATCAATGGGAATATACCACAACTCCTCCATTTCCTGTAGTTGTGGGTGAAGATTTTCTGGTGTTGTCTCCCATTTTTTCACTTGGTTCTGTAGGTGAGGATTTTGTTTTATTAAATCTTCCCATGTGGTGTGATACAGAATTGTGCATCTTTTGTCTACATTCACTTGGAGTGTTACTTGTGGGTTTTCTTCTTTGATACTCTTTCCTCTTGTTTTTGTTGCCTCAGATTCCTCAACTGTTTTTTGAGAATTGTCTTCTTCCCCCATTTTGAGCTGTACTTCCCGAATGATCTGTTTACACTTCTGCATTCTTTCATGTTCTAAGTCTGGCATAGGATAAGCCATTGTATAATCAGCAGGGCTTGGTCCTTCTTGAATTCTTCCTTTGTATGCTTTTATCAGGGTGTCTAGACTTTGTGAATTTCCTATTTCCAATTGGGTCTGTGTCTTTTGAGGAGAAATACTGTTTGATTGTTCCCTATTTTCTTCTTCACTATTTTTACTCATTTTTTGCTTCCTCTCCCATTTCCCTTTCTATCTATTTTTCTTCACCTTTGAGATTGAACCTTCATTTTGTTCCTTAGTTGTTCTTTGTTGTTTTGTTTGTGACCTTGTTATAGCATTTACATCCACTAAGTCCATGTCACTCAATTCTTCCTGTTCCATGATACTGACTGCTTTTAGTGGTATGTTATTAGGTGTGTTTTGTTGTTTTTGAGGATTTTTTGGGCAATCCTTTATCAACTGCTCCCTGCCACAATCCTTGCAATATGCTCCTTCTATTCTTAATGTAGGAGGTTGTGGACAATCTCTAATGAAATAATCTCCCCCACACCTATAACAAGTTATCTTTGGTCCTCCTTTGAATTGAGGTTTTTGATTGGACATGTAATTATTGGTTATATACATGAAAGTTGCAGTGTCCATCTCAATTCTTCCATTACCCAAGTCTAAAGCTTGTAATTCTGGCTCTCTTGATTCATAACCTTCCCATTCTTCTTGATATCCCTCATTCCATTGATAATCTTCCTTGTAAGGTGACTTTGTTCTTGAGTTTCCCTCCTCTATTGGTGTATATTTGATTGGCACCACATTTGTTGGTATAGGAGGTTGTTGCCCCAGCACGGGTCTTGGTTGCTCACTATACACTGATTCTCTTTGGCTCCCATAGTCTCTCTCCTTTATGGGTTGTTTATTATAGAAACATTCCTCCCTGGTATGGTTGGTCCATTTCCTCTCTAGTGTACAATATTTGAGTGTCTTTTTGTCTTGTAAATGTGGAGGCTTTTGATATGGGCAATGTTGTATCAGATGACTTTCCCTACAATTGTAGCATTTTTTATTTGTGTTTATCCTGGAGTTTATCAAATTAGTTTTAGTGCTTACCTCTAGGGCTTTAGCAATGGCTTGAGCCAACTCTTCTGCTGGAGGAATTTTGTCTTCATATGATCTAGGTTGATCAAATGCTAACAGATCTTGGCCTCTGTTATCCTCCAAATCTATTGCCTCTTTTACACAAGCTCCTAGATCAGGGCATCTGCTGTAGTACACTAGGGTTCTTAATTGAGCACTTCTCAACCCTTCTATGAATAGGGATACTTGTCTAGCCATGGAAGGTACTTCCTCTTTAGGGCATCTATCAATATATTGTTTAAATCTCCTGGCTGCTTCTCTGACATTTTCATCTTTTTGTTGTTTAAAATTGTGTATTAGAGTGGCTGTGCTATGTTTTATCCCGGTCTTTGAGAATTCTCCAATAAAGGATTCTAGGAAGGATTCAATATCTAGGTACATTTCTTTTCTCAAAGGGATGAACCATGATAATGCTGGTCCAGTTAGGGTTAGACCAAATGCCTCAAATTGAACTTTGTAATCTTCCACCTCCTCAGCTCTAATTAATTGCCTAAACTCTGCAGCATGAGCATGGGGATCTGAATACCCTTCATATTGATTTTTCATACATTTGGCTACTTGATATGGTCTAAGCATTCTACCCTGAGGTTGCCAATGATGTCTTCTTCTAAGTGGAAATTCATTATATCCTTCTGATTCCTTGTCAAAGGGATTTGGGGAAGCATGTGTCCTCCTCCCATGTTGTTGCTCAGTACTAGTGTAGTTTTCATGTGGTCTAGGTAAATCTGGTTGTCCCATGTTATGTTCCCAAGGTCCTTTATTAGCACATTGCCCTAAGTCATTTGAATTTTCTGGGTCTTGGGAGAAGATGTACACACACCCTTGCCTATCCTCATACCTACCATCTTTGAATTGAGCTACAGGTGTTATGTTTAGGGGAACTTCTAAGTTTCTCAATCTAATGAGAAACTTATGCATTCCATCTTGATATACATAGGTGCCAAACCTATTTGTATACATGTACTTGAGGATATTTCTGTAATCCCCAGTTTCAATGGGCTCATTTGTTTCATTTAAATTTTCCATGTTGTTTTCTTGCCCTAAATTTCTTTCTTGCCCTTCCCCTACTATTGACTCTATCTCCTTCCTTCCTAGGTCTTGACGAGTAAGTGAATTTAGTTCGTTCCCAGACCTAAGGACCATTCAGCTAATTTTCACAATTTTGAACTCAAAATCGTGTTTTTCACGATTTTGTGTTCAAACTAGTGATTTTCCACAAATTTCTATTGAAAATCGTGTTTTTCACGATTTTCTAACTAGGATAGTGTTTTTCCACTATTTTGTGATGAAAATCGTGTTTTCCACGATTTTTTACCTAAGCTATTGTATTGTCTTTTCACGATTTTATGTCCAAAATCGTGTTTTTCACGATTTTGTGTCCAAAATCGTGTTTTTCACGATTTTGTGCTCAAAATCGTGTTTTTCACGATTCTGTGCTCAAAATCGTGTTTTCACGATTTTCTAACTAGGATAGTGTTTTTTCACGATTATGTGACTAAAATCGTGTTTTTCACGATTTTATGTCCAAAATCGTGTTTTTCACGATTTTATGCTCAAAATCGTGTTTTTCATAATTCTGTGCTCAAAATCGTGTTTTTCACGATTTTCTAACTAGGATAGTGTTTTTGTGACTAAAGTCGTGTTTTTCACGATTTTATGTCCAAAATCGTGTTTTTCACGATTTTGTGTCCAAAATCGTGTTTTTCACGATTCTGTGCTCAAAATCGTGTTTTTCACGATTTTGTGCTCAAAATCGTGTTTTTCCCGATTCTATGCCCAAAATCGTGTTTTTCACGATTCTGTGCCCAAAATCGTGTTTTTTCACGATTCTGTGTTCAAAATCGTGTTTTTCACGATTTCGTGCTCAAAATCGTGTTTTTCACGATTCTGTGCCCAAAATCGTGTTTTTTCACGATTCTGTGCTCAAAATCGTGTTTTTTCACGATTTTGTGCTCAAAATCGTGTTTTTCACGACTTTGTGCTCAAAATCTTGTTTTTCACGATTTTGTGCTCAAAATCGTGTTTTTCACGACTCTGTTCCCAGACAATCGTGATTGCTCACAATCGTAAATAACACGATTTTCTGATGAAAATCGTGTTCTGGGAATCACGATGTTTGTTCTTTGTGCTCAAAGTCGCGATTTTGTGTTGACTTCAGAATTGCGATTTTGAACAATCTTTGAATTTTTTTTAAGTTTTGATTTTCAGATTTCTCTTTCTTGTAATAGAATTGCATTATTGTATTTTTAACATGCAATGAAAGAGATTTATTAGAAAATATTTTTTTTCTACTAAAAACCCAAAAAATCAGAAAGTCGCGATTTCGTGATTTTGGCTATTTCCTATTTTTTGGTGCTATATGATCACTCTAATACAAAAATATGTACTCAAAAATGATGCTAAGACTTTTTACCTTGCTTGCTTGGTTGAAAGTTTCTCCAAAGATAACTGGTTGCAGAAAGTCGCGATTTTGCTCAATTTTGCTCAATTTTGCTCACTCTCTCTCTCCCTCACTCTCACTCAAATGAATTTTTCTTTGAATTCCAGGTTTTTATAGTGTCTAGAAAATCGCGATTTTGTGTGATTTCCACAGTTCTTCACTCTTCCACTTGTCCAATCTTTACTTACCCAATCTTGATGACATCTTTTGCAATTTTCTTTTCTCAAAGTACCCAAATATGCTAGAAATTCCAGAAATTTTCCCTTACAGAAAATCACGATTTTATGCAGAAAATCGTGTTTTTTCTGTAGATCTTATTTTGTGAAAATTTGAGTATTCTTTTTTCTTGTTCTCTTTCAATACCTTCTCTCCTTTGTAATCCACCAAACTCTTGTACTTTTACATCAAAATCACAACCTTACTCAGAAAATTGCGATTTTGTGCAGAAAATCGTGTTTTTTTTTAACTTCTGATTTTCTAAAAATTTGAGTATTCTTTTCTCTTGTTCCCCTTCAGTATCCTTTACCAACTCCAATTCCTCAATCACCTGCAATTTTACCTCACAGTCACAGTCATTAATCAGAAAATCGTGACGTTGTATAGAAAATCGTGTTTTTTTTCAAATCAGCTAATTTTTGACAAATTTTTTACTTTTCTCTTACTTGGTCCCTATCACTCTTATCCACAAAGCTCCAGTGCAACTTCCTAAGAAGAAAAGAAATTTGTTTGATTGTTTTTGATGAATTTTATGAATTTTTTTAGTATTTTGCCCTAAAATAAAGGTGAACACTTTACTTAGGTTTTCTTGTTTGGTGATCTACTGATCCTGTGTTTCTTGATTGGTTATGATTTCTTATGGCTTAGCTATCACAACAGTTCATGAGAAAAATTTTCCAAAGAAAATGTGCTATGGAATGCAAGCAATTTTTGCAAAGATAAACTCAATCACATATTTCTTTTCAAAATGCAGATCAACTCAAGATTTATGCTCAGATTTGGTTAACAAATGAATCTTTTCTACTTGCATCTAGCTACTTTAACCGACTTTTCCTTAGTGCAACAATGTTATCTTCCCAAGACCAACAATATTGCCTAGTACTTGGTCAAAAAGAACTCTAAAAATGCAAGAATAGACTCATGCATCTTTTCTACTTGCATCTAGCTACTTTAACTGACTTTTCCTTAGTGCAACCATGTTATCTTCCCAAGATCAACAATAGTGCCTAGTACGTGGTCAAAAAGAGCTCTAAAAATGCAAGAATAGACACATGTTACCTCATCTTCAGCTTTCTTGGCTCAAATCTTCCACACACCTGCACTTTTACTTCAACAATGTAATGAGCAACTATCAATTTACAAAAATTTCAGCTCTTCCAATTCTAAAAGATGATCTATTGCTTTCTTTTCCCAAAAGACAAACAAAAGACATCTACCTTTTCATGTTCACATTTCTTGATTAAAGAGTGTTACTTTTTCCTTGTGTGTGCTATCATCATCAATAGAAGATCCAGCAAGGTCCAACTTCAATGAAGCTTTTGAATTACTCCCCGACAACGGCGCCAAAAAATGTTTGTTATTGATCTTTGGAGTTGTCCTCTCCAATCATTTAGCATAAAGAATTAACAATACATCTTTATTTTGTCAATCCTGGAAGTATTCTTGAGACCACAGCCCCTTCAAGATGATAGAATCCAAGAAATAAGAGAATAATGGCTGGATTTCTGAGAATAGTGAAGATGAAGAGGAATTTCTAGGGTTTGGATTATCTTGAGCAAATCTCCACCATTTTCTACAATCTTGGTGTCTATTGCATACTATTTTATCAGCAAAACACAATTATGAAGTCAAAATCAAAAAATATCACCTGTATCATACAGACGAGACAATCGCGATTCTGTGATATCAGACAATTTTCAGCTCCAGCACCATCCTTCATCAACTCATCACTCAACACAACAGTATTCAGCTCTCTTCATACACATTCAACAGATTTACACAATAGAAGCTCACAAATCTCCATGGATACACAAGAACTAGACTCACAAATCAAAGAAACCACACAAAAGAGGAGAAATCACGATTTTCAGCAGAAAATTCCTTCTCTATTCACTTAGATAGCATGTAAACGAATGATTAACCAACCACCTCATAATAGAGGAAATTAGCTTATATACATTTTCAAGTGTCCCTTTTCACACTTGAATTTTGGTCCTTTCCTCTATTATTCTAAAAATATGCTACCTAGGAGTTTCCAAAAATTCTAGAAAAAATACATAAGATTCTATCCTACATAAGGAAGACTCTTCCTTATTTTTACAACAGTTGCATAAATATTTTTACAAATTTCTATCATTTTACAATTATTTCTCTTCAAAAAGGCTTCCAAAAATGCATCTTCCAACAGTTGTTGTCCTTGGGTCTGCTCTTCTTCTGTCTCCAGGTTAGATTCATTGATCAATCGGGCGATTTCTTCATCTGTTAGATCAGCAAGGGTGTAACCTTGAGAGAACTCCAAGTCTGCTGGAATAGGAGGGAACACCAAGTTGGGTCCTTCTGCACTTGGTTTGGGTAGGCGAATGGTGAATGGTCGGACACGCCTCGTTTGTGGAGGAGTCACCTCGGGTGTGGTAGTGGCTCCCCTTGGTTGAGTGCATGGTAATTGAACTCCCCCTCTCATCTTCTTCAATGGAGGACCCGCTGTTGATAGTCCTCTTTGGAACTCTTGAGCCCTGGACCATACTAGTGCTCTTTGAATGGGCACGTCGTACGCTAAGCACCTCTAAATTATTCTTGTCAAGGCACAACATCCATGAAGTACATTTTTTTGCTTCTTATTCCACCGTTGATGGGCTAGGTGTATCTGATCGATGACCCAGTGAGGTATGTTGATGGTGAGGTTCTCTATCTCTGCCAAGTACAAGCTGAACCATATCTTCTTTGGGGGCATGGTGAATCGTTCTTGGGCGGGAAAAGCAAAATGCTGCATGATGGTTCGTAGGTGTAGAGCAATGGTAGGTGTCATTGCTACCATGTCCTTCAGTTTGTTGAGGTCTTTATGCTTCATGCTGCCTGGAACCATCGTTTCTTTCTCAGTGGGGATATGCATTCCTTGCATGTTTAATGCTGCCCGTACCAAATTGAGGGTCAGTTTGAATCTCTTGAGTTCGTGGCCTGGCAATAGTGAGGGTAGCACAAAAGTACTATCGCCTCCCTTGTCCCTGCTAGGAGTGATCGTACTGATAAGATATGAGCAGCGAAGGAAATCTGGCTTAGGCAAATGTGCTCTGAAGTAGCTATCCAATCCCGCTTTGGTCCAAACCGATCGCATTACTTCTGCATTCTCATAGTATTCAAATTCGTGAGTGAAGAAATGGTAACGTCCCCATTTGCCATTGAACTCAATTTCTGCTTCCCAGAAGTAAGTGCCATCACCCAATGGCCCTGCGACATCACTAAACCAATGAGCATGTTTCCCCACTTGAGAAGTGTGTCCCTGAGGAGGGTCCTGAATCGGGAGAACATGCACCTCTTGAAGTTCTTGGGGCCTTTCAGTGAGTGGTGGTTCCAAGAGAATGGTTTCAATGTCCACAATCTGTGTGCTAGACCCAGCCTGGGAACTGGTGCCTCCTGCTTCTGCCATCGTTATTGCTTGCTTGCTAGTTCTGTGAGAATATAGATCATGTGTTAATATTGTAATGGACAAGATAGAACACCTTTTGTCCCCATTACAACATTATCGTGATGTGAGTAATGGGTCAGTGGGTCAGTGCATGCACGATGACTGTGTGTGTAGTTAATGAATGGATAGTCCTACGAGCTAGATAGATAGATGCAGTGTATGAGTGATGTAGTTAGCAAGTGGAGATGAATTTACGGATGGGGTCGGGGGGTTTATTACAAGTCTTAGGTTTCCAAACACAATGGATGGCTTTCGGTTTCGGTTTTGTGGAGATTCTCGAGGGTTTTATAAGTAATTTTGCTTGGGGATGATGCATTTTTGGGACCCATTTACAAGTGAGTCTGTGCGTGCTTCTGGGCAACTGTGTGTTCATGCGTATTAAACAAGAGTGGGTAACGGCTCCTTGAGTGAGTGAACCCCGTCATGTATGATGTGATTCGTGCGGGGCTAGTTGAGCCCGCAAGCAAGCCTTAGGCACCCAAATTTGTCTTGATTGTGGGCCAGCCTTCATCGACTTCTTGGGCAGCCAGATAGATTTCACTTTCTCAAAAGAAGTTCTGGACGTCTTCTTATTAGTATCATGTCGTTGATTACTAATAGGAAGGTGAGATAGTTGTTGTGACTTGACTGCAATAGGCCGCTCGCCTTTCCGCACCCATAATTGTTTCAATGACTGAGTCATTCTGCTTCGCTCGTTCCTTTGGCCTCCAGCATAGGTAGTCTTTCATAATTGATCTACCTTTGGTTGCTGCCTCCCTCTGGCCTTTAGAAGAGAAGGGAGTTCCGTTGATGTCTTGACTTCTTCATTGAGATCTCCATTTCTCTGCATCACATAGCTTTGGACAAGAACAACATGGTCAACTTCATGTGTACCCCTGGAAGGACCAGGAGTCTGTGCCTTTTCTAATTCCTTGAGTGCTCCATTATCTAACTCAACTGTAATTCGACTCTGATTCACCCATACCTGAAGAAGTCCACTTCTTAGGTTTAAGTTGACTGCATGGTCATAGATCCAATCTTGGCCCAAGACCAGAGGCTCAGTAAGATCCTCATCTTGACACACTAGTACCTTAACTGTCATTGGAACATCTTGTAGGGAGAGCGGAAGTTCCACCTCGCCCATGCATGGGGTTTCCACACCTCCTAATCCTATGAGATATGCTTCTGTAGGATCGACTGTTAATTTCAATTCTCGACAGTAAGAAAGTCTCACCGCACTAGTGGCTGCACCTGAGTCAATTAATGCTCGCACTGTTTTTGCATTAACTCCTTGTCCTATCTCTCAAGTCACAAAAGGACGTCGATCTATTATTCTTTGGGGACTTATTCCTGAGACTTCACACATTGCCACATGATATCCTGGATCTTCATAGGCACTTGTCCTAGGTTGATCCCTACCCTGCCGTCTCAACTTCATTCTTCTGATGCGTTCTAAAGCTTCTGCTTGACCTTCTTCTCGAACTCGTTGTTCTTCTTCTTTGCGTTTCTTAGCAGTGTTGAGTCGACTGAGCATTTCTTCTGTGAGGGGTTCCTGATACAGCTTGACTCTGCACCCACTGATGTAGCTAGGGAGAATATCGCCTTCTAAAGTGGCTAGTTGTACTACTCCACTAGTCGAAATCCTGTTTATGATCATAGGTCCATAGCCACGTTTCTCCAATATTCGTGCATGCTGCTTCAAAGTGTATACTAAAACTAAGTCTTCGGCCTTTAATCCTTTATCCTTAACATGGGCGTCAAAGTACGCCTTCTGTCATTTCTTAGCTGCATATATTCTGGCTGCAGCTCTTAGTCTGGTCTCACCTAATCGTTCAAGGTCAAAAAGTCTCGAAGAGAGTTCATGACTCGTCCACTCATGCTCTTGTGCTACTCTCAATGTGGGAATCAAGAAGTCCAAAGGTAGTACCGCATTTTGGCCAAATACCATCTGAAAGGGTGTGGCTTGGAGTACTATTTTATAGGCCACTCGGTATGCCCAAACAGCATGGTGTAGCTATTTGTCCCAATCAGAGCGTTTATTATTCACCAATTTAGTAAGCACACTGCATAGAATCTTGTTGGTACTTTCCGCATGGCCATTAGCTTGTGGGTGATAGGGGGCCGACTTCTTATGTACTACCAAGAACTCTTGGAGAAGATTTTCAATAACTTCAAGAAGTGAGTGCCTCTATCACTTACCAGCTCTATAGGTAGCCCGTATCTTGTGAACACATTCTCAAATAGGAACTTAGTAGTTGTCTGGGCATCATTCTTTGTCGTAGCTTTTACCTCAACCCATTTTGTTAGATAGTCTGTGGCAGCAATGATGTATTCAGCATGTGAACCCTTGGCCAGGGGATTGATAGGACCTACAAAGTCTATTCCCCACTTAGAGAATGCACGTCCGCCCATCATAGGTTTCAGTGTCATCTCATCTTTTCATATAGGATACTGAGTTTTCTGACACACATCACACCGTTTCACATAGGTGTGTGCATCCATGTGAAGGGTAGGCCACCAAAAGCCCGCAAATAGTATTTCCTTGATCACCCGATCTGGTCCAAAGTGTCCTCCTGCTACACCTTGGTGAGCAGTTTCCAAGATCTTGAGATATTCACTCTGATGGACACATAGTCTCAGGTAACCATCTTTACCACGCTTATATAGATTATCACCAATGAGTGAGTAATCTAGGGCTTCTTGTTCTAGACTTCTTTGTCTGGCTAGTGTCATATCTTGAGGGAATGTTTTCGTCCTCAGGAAGGATACTAGTTGTTCACTCCAATCTGGCACTATGGACACTTGATAAAGAGTGGCATGTTCCACAGGTGGTTTAGTGCAGCATATTGGGCATTCCTTGCACAACTTTTGGACATCAGCTTCCATAGTTTGCCAATGCACTCCGAGTCTCCTTAGTGTTTGTAGGGTTCGTTGCTTTGAGTAGTGTTTCTCTAATGCACCCACATGTGCTAATTGCAACCATTTAGCGTACTCATCCTCTTCCACACAACAAGCTAGGATCCCTTGATCTGTTTGTTTGTACATGCTTCCTGCCATGATATGGTACTTCTGGGCTTTCACTACTTCTCTTCCTTGAGTGTTTATGACTGGGTGATTATGCCCATAGGTCAGTACTGGCACTAATGGCTTAGCCCACTGAGGTACAACTTCCAAATTAAACAAGTAAGCATCAGGAAGGTCATCTGATACTCCTTGTGGGGCTTCTCCAGATGTTAGCCTAGAGAGATGGTCTGCTATTAAGTGGTTCTTCCCTTTCCTTATCACCACCTCGAAGTCGTATTCCATTAATAAGAGAAACCATCTTACTAATCTACCTGTATTGCATGGCTTGTTCACGAGATATAGCAGTGCCTGATGGTTAGTAAAAAATTTAAACTTATTTGCAAGCAAATAATGTCTAAACTTTTTAACTGCATATACCATGCCTAGTCCTTCTCTTTCCGTAGTGGTATAATTTCGTTCAGCTGCATTCAATTGTCTACTCGCATAGGCAATTGGAAGATCCATATTACCTTCACCTGTAGGCTACGCAAGTACACACCCAATAGCATAATTGGATGCATCAACATGAACATGGAAAGGCTTATTCCAATCTGGTGTAGTCAAGATTGGTGCTGAACATAATCTTCGTTTAAGCTCATTGAAGGAACTCTCACATTCATCAGTCCACTCGAAGTTAGTCAAAAGTCCATACAGAGGCTTTGCTATGATGGCATACATGTGTATAAACCGTCGGTAATAACCACAATGCCCGATGAAAGCTTGTACTTCCTTGACATTCTTTGGCCTAGGTAACTCGGCTATGGCTTTCACTTTCTCTTCATCGGTGGATATGCCATTCTTTGACACTATGTGTCCTAAAATCTTGCCTAGCATGACCATGAAAACACATTTTTCTAGGTTCAAGCAGACTTGATATTCTCTGCATTTGTCAAAGATTTGTCTGAGTTCTAGTATATGTGTCTGTCTAATGTTGGAATGAGCACAGAAGTCATCCACATAGACTTCCAAATTCTTCCTCAGGAACTCTTTAAATACATGACACATCAGCCTTTGGAACGTAGCTGGTGCATTGGTAAGCCCAAATGGCATTACTCTAAAGGCAAAAATGCCCCATTCAGTGGAAAAAGCTGTCTTATGCTGATCTTCTGGAGCTATGGCTACTTGATTGTAGCCCGAAAACCCATCTAGGAAGCTGTATACTTCCTTGCCTGCTACTCTTTCTAAGAGGTGTTGTGTGATAGGAAGCGGATAGTTATCTCGAATTGTGGCTGCATTAACCTTCTTCAAGTTAATGCATACACGCAGCTTTCCATTTTTCTTGGGCACCACTACGATGGGGGATACCCACTCAGTGTGCTCAATTTCATAGATGAATCCAGCTTCTACGAGTCTATCTATCTCCTCTTTGATCTTAGCAGCATAGTTATCATTATATGTGTATGGCTTTTGCTTGGAGGGTTTGGCATCTGAGGTCATGGGGATAGTGTGTGAGCATATGTGTGGATCAACACCCTTCAAATCCTTGTAACTCCAAGCGAATACATCTCTGTATTCTCTTAGCAAGGCTATTAGCTCTTGTTCTTCCTCTTCTGTTAGGTCATGGCCTATGTACGTGCATCTTTCTTCTCCTTCTTCGATGGCTACAACTACTTTCTTCGTGGTTTCTTTGTTATCATAGGCCTCCCCTAATTGTGCCTCTCGTTTAGGCATTCTGATCATGACTCTCCTGTCATCTATCTCATACTTCTTAAAATTTTCTGGGACCTCAAACAAAGATTCTTCCTCTTCTGGTATGGCTTCTCTCTTCCTTCTTTGCTTCCCTTCTTCCTTCAGGGTCACATGTGTGGCTAGCCTTACATCATTTGTAAGCTCTCCGTGCCTCTGGGGTTGAAAGTCTACTTCATAGAAGTATTCTTCATGTGATGTAAAAGGTGGGTCCATAATGATTGACTCTAGATCGGAGTCACTTGCATCCTCAAATGCATCAGGGCTAGGTTCACACTCTTATAGCACTGCCTCTCCCATAATTGGCTCTATGGAGAAGACTGAAATGTCATAGCCATCCTCATCACAGTGGGGTATCCATTGTTCTTCATTGATGGCTACATCCATTGTTGCTAGAATTTCTACCCAGCCGTGGGGTTCAAATTCTTCGTCAGGAAATACTACAGGTGCATAGGCTGGGTCTTGAATGGATCTATGTGTTTCATTTGCACCTAGCTCTCTGGCTTTTTCTCTTTTCTCTTCTTCCACTGCCACTTTACACATCCATAAGTGGGTGTCTTCATGCATCCATGAGGATCCTGATCCTATGGAGTGCACCGACTCTGTATCATCTTTAGCTCTATGGATGGGATTCCATTGGATAGGAGGGACATATCTATGAGAGTAATCTTTGAGATTGACTTTGGTCGTAACACCTAAGTGTTGCAAGTACAAGGAATTGGTTCCCCAATCCTGGACCACTTGCAACTGTCGCATAAATGGTCTTCCCAAAATCATCTCATAGGCATGATTCTTGCTTAAATCACAGATAGCAAACGTGTGCTCAAACTCTACACCACATGTAGTGAGAGTTATTCCTTCAAGTAGTCCTAAAGGCCTCTCTATGTGGCCATCAGCCATTTGCAATTTCATTCTCGTGGGCCTGAGTGCTGGCTTGCCCCAACGCTTCCATAGGGAAGTGGTAGCAATAGCAACTCCTTCACCTGAGTCGAGAATTGCCTTGGTTGTGTACCCCTGATGGGTAATGGGAAGATAGGTGTTTCCTTCTTCACCTTCACTCATATCTCCTATCTTGTCTAGAGGAATTTCTGGCACTATCCTATGAGAACCTACCTGGGAACTAGGTTTTGCTATCTCTGGTACTTGTTTGGCTACATGTTTCCATAACTCTGGCCTAACTTTGAGTAGCTCTTCTAAAGTGAGATTGCACTGCACTTTAGTGTTTTTCACTACCTCTGTATTCCTAGGTATGACTGAGTCTTCGTTTCTTACCATGACTGTGGGCGCTCTCATACAGGTTGACTTGGCTTCCCATGGGCCTGTGAAGTGGGGTAATTCATGTAAAGAATTAGACTCAAAGTCTAATCTCTCTTGAGACTGGGTGCTCTCCTACTCTCCATAAATAGAGGGAATATCTTGTGGGAATTGATCATGTGCGTCATCCACAAGTTCAATGGGAGGAGGGACTTCACTTTCTTTAGCCCATTTGTCTTCTTGAATCTCTCGTAGGAATTCTGGAAAGAACCTATTCATAGAAGAGGAGGTGTCTGGTTCAGTGGAATTGGGCACATAAGCTGCCTGTGGGCGATGGCTTATGTTTTTGCTTGCCTCATCTCTTTCTTGATTTTTTTCTTCCTTGGTAGATCTTGCAATTATGCTCTCTAACTTCTCTAGGAGTCCATCCAAGTGCAATTGTGTCTTAGCTGAGCCTGAGTAGTTGAAAAGGCGACTGGCTTCAAACATGGTCTGAGCCAATGCGACCATTTTCGCACATAGCTTGGTTCTCTCTATCTCTAGGTCAGCTCTAGGGTAGCACTTGTCATGATCCGTCACATTTGGCCCTTCTTGAATTCTGGCCTGATATGCCTTAAGCATCATGTCTATATCTTCAGGAGTGGGGTCAGCTAGCACTGATCCCACTCTAGGGGGTGGTGGGATGGTCTGAGGTAGGTGGACAGAGGGTGGGTTAGATGGTGATGGAAGTGAGGGTGGTGGTGGTATGTGAGAGTTTGTTTGAGAGGTGAGTTCCACAATTTTGGCTTTTGTTTCTCTTATGCTTTCTTCTAAATCGCTCATCTTTTTTGACCATTGTCTTTTCATTCTTTCTCGACTATCCCTCCAGGCTCTTGACCGTTTCTTGGCTATGCTCTCGGTTTCACTAACCTCTGCACTCTTCTCTTGACCTACTCCTGGGTTCTATTGCAGAGCCTGGGCTCTAGTGACTACTTGCAGTGGTGCAGTGGGTGACGGAGGTGCACTTGATGTATGGGTTTCCTCAGTATCATGAACGGTGTGTGTTGTGCCCGTGGTTGTGGATGTGCCTTGTGGTTCTGATACTAATACATTCATCTGTTTTCTTGATCGAGGGGGACGTCTGTCGTATCTTCGCTCCGTTCTTCGTGCTTGTGCAAGGGCGGTATGCACCATCTTTGGTACTCCTAAAGAATCAGATATCATATCAAGTGTGGCACGGTATTGCTCGTCTATGCCTTCCTCCTCAAGGATCTGGTTCATGAGGGCTTTTCCTGCTGCTAGGGACAGTCTATGTTGCTCTTGAACTCTGTTGATGGTATCATAAAGCTTTTTCAATTCCTTTGTATAAGCCGGGGCACCCTCAAGTACTTGCAGAGCTTCCTGATCATATTCCTGCTCTTCTTCCTCGGATTGTCCACCATGTTCCTCCTCTTGTTCTTCTTCTCCTTCACCCTCCACATTGACGACCTCTGGTTGTCTGGGATGGGGTTGGTCTGTAGCAATTTGTTGTCCACTAGCTTGCTCTGCCTCGACTTCCGCGATAATAGCTTCGATTATTCTGGCTACCTCCTCATCAGTTAGGTCTTCTAATGTGAATCCCTGAGGAAACTCTAGGTCGGTTGGTACAGGTGGGAACACCAGATTTGGTCCATCAGCGTTGTGTCTTGGTAATTTGATAGTGAAGGGTTGTACCTGCCTCAGAAGTCGTGGAGTTGTCTTAGGTGTCAGTGTTGCACCGCGGGCTTGTGCACAGGGCATCTGAACGGCGCCTCTCTTTTCTTGGAGGGTGGCCCTGCGGTTGATAATCTGCATTGAAACTCATGTACCCTGGTCCAAATTAATGCCCTCTAAACTGGCACATCATAAGCCAAACATCTATACACAATCCTGGTGAGAGGACAACATCCATATAGTATAGACTTTTGTTTTTTATACCACCTTTGATGAGCCAAGTGGATTTGGTCGATAATCCAGTGGGGCATATTGATTGTGAAATCAAAGGCGTCAGCCAAGTATAGACTAAACCATATCTTCTTAGTGGCATTGTGAACCTCTCTTGAGCGGGAAATGAAAAATGTTGCATGACCATTCGCAAGTGAATGGCAATTGTAGGTGTCATTGCCACCATGTCCTTTAATTTCGTAAGATTCCTGTTCTTCATATTGTCGGGGACCATAGTCTCTTTCTCCGTAGGAATGTGCATACCTTTCATGTCTAGAGCTTCCCTTACCAAATTGATAGTCAACCTGAAGCGCTTCAGCTCATTGCCCCTTGTGAGAGATGGGAGGACAAAGGTGTTGTATCCCTTTTTGTCTTTGCTCGGAGTGAGGGTGCTAATCAAATATGAGCATCTTAGAAAGTCAAGCTTTGGCAATTGGAATTTGAAGTAATCGTAGAGTCCCGCATTCTTCCATATAGGTTTCAGTCCTTCATTATTCTGCAGTTTCTCAAATTCTCTGGTGAAGAAGTGATATCTGCCCCAGCGCCCATTGAATTCTATCTTGGCCTCCCACATGTAGGTGCCTTCACCCAGAGGTCCTGCCACATCACTAAACCAATGTGAATTTTTGCTAACCGGCATTGTGTGCCCTTCTGGAGGATTCTGAATCGGTATGGCGTGTAATTCCCTCAATGCCACTAGGCGTTCCTTCAATTCCTCCTCAACGGGAAGACTTTCAATATCCATGACTTGGGGGCTGGTGCCTGCCTGGGAGCTAGTTCCTGCCGTATCTGCCATATTACTTCTTGCCTCCTGACTCTGTGAGAATATAGAAACAGGTGTTAACATTGTACAGGACAAGATAGAACCGTTTTTGTCCCCATTACAACATTAACATCAGGTTCGGGAGATATTAGTAGGTTATTAAGTACTCGTTGCTTGTGTGTGTAGTTAGGAATTTGGTAGACCTAGGAGCTAAGTGGAATGATGTAGTAAGAGAGTGATGTAGTTAGTAGGTAGGCATGGATTTACAACTGCGGTCCAGGGGTTGATTACACGTTTTAGGCTGCCAAATGCTATGGATGGGTTTTGACCTTGGTTTTGTGGAGACTCTAGAGAGTTTGATAGGGGTATCTACTTGAAAATGAGGCTTTTTAGGAAACCATTTACAAGTGATTCTACTTGTGCTCATGGAAGAATATGTGTCCGATTGTGATGTATAAGAATGGGCATCTGATGTTCGAGTGAGTGAAACATGTCGTACCGGGTGTGGCTTCGGTGTAGCTATTTGAGCCCGCAAACAAGCCTTAGGCACCCACATTTGTTGTGATTGTGGGCTGGCCTTCATCGACTTCTTGGGTACCCAAATAGACTTCACTTTTGCAGAAGAATTTATGAAAGACTTCTTATTAGTGTCGTGTTGTTGATTACTAATAAGAGGTTTTGGCCGTGGGGTTGGCATGGTCGCAACAGGGTGTTCGCCTTTCTGCACCCACACTTGTTTCAACAGCTGAGATATTCTGCTTCGCATGTGTTTTTGGCCTCCAATATAATTAGTACTCTGCTCCTTCTGTATTTGACCTGCCGTTGGTTTCTGCGTCCCTCTGGTCTTTGGAAAAGAAGGGAGTGCCGTCGTATCCTTGACTCCGTTGTTGAGACAATCCTCTTTCTGCATCATACAATTTTGGACAAGAACAACATTATCAACTTCATGTGCGCCCCTAGAAGGACCAGGAGTTCGTGCCTTACCTAGTTCCTTGAGTGCCTCATTTTCCAATTCAACTGTAATTCGACTATGATTTACCCATACCTGAAGAAGTCCACTTCTTAGGTTTAGGTTGAGTGCATGATCATAGATCCAAGTCCTGACCCAAGACAAGAGGCTCAATGAGGTCCTCATCTTGACACACTAGTACTTTGATTGTCATTGCTTCGTCTTGAATATAGAGGGGAAGTTCCACCTCGCCATGCAAGGGGTTTCCACACCTCCCAATCCTATGAGATATGCTTCTATAGGATTGACAATTAATTTCAAATTTTGATAGTAGGAAAATTTAACAGCACTAGTGGCTGCACCTGAGTCAATCAAGGCTCTTACAGTCCTTGCACCCTTTCCTTGTCCTATATCTAAAGTTATAAAAGGACGTCGATCAATTATCCTATGAGAGCTGATATATGAAACTTCACACATAGCCATGTGATATCCTTGATCTGCATATGCATCTGTCCTAGGTTGCTCTCCACCCTGTCTTCTCAGCTTCATTCTCCGGATGGGTTCCAATGCTTCTGCTTGAGCATCTTCGCGAATTCGTTTTTCTTCTTCTTTGCGTTTCTTAGCAGTGTTGAGTCGACTTAGCATCTCTTCCATCAGGGGTTCGTGATATAACTTGACCCTGCATCTGCTTATGTAGCTCGGGAGAACATCGCCTTCTAATGTGGCTAGTTGCACTGCTCCACTTGTTGAGATTCTATTAATGATCATGGGTCCGTAGCCTCTCTTCTCTAGTTTCTTCGCATGTTGTTTCAAAGTGTGTACTAGTACTAGGTTGCCTGCCTTCAAACCTTTATCCTTAACATGGGAATCAAAGTATGCCTTCTGTCATTTCTTAGCTGCATATATCCCTGCAGCCGCCCTCAGTCTTGTTTCTCCTAATCGTTCAAGGTCAAAAAGTCTACAGGAGAGTTCATGACCCGTCCATTCATGCTCTTGTGCTACTTTCAATGTAGGTATTAAGAAGTCCAACGGTAGCACAACATTTTGGCCAAATACCATCTGAAAGGGGGTGGCTTGGAGTACCGTTTTGTAGGCGACTCGGTATGCCCAAACAGCATGGTGTAGCTGTTTATCCTAATCAGAGCGTTTATTGTTCACTAATTTCGTCAGTACATTGCATAAGATCTTATTGGTGCTCTCAACGTGGCCATTAGCTTGAGGGTGATAGGGGGCAGACTTCTTATGTACTACCAAGAATTCTTGGAGCAGATTTTCAATAACTTCATTCAAGAAGTGAGTGCCTCTATCACTAACTAGCTCTATAGGTAGCCCGTATCTAGTGAACACATTCACAAATAAGAACTTAGCTGTTGTTTGTGCATCATTCTTCGTGGTAGCTTTCACTTCTACCCACTTGGTTAGATAATCCGTGGCCACAATGATATATTCAGCATGAGAACCCTTAGCTGGGGGATTTATAGGACCTACAAAGTCTATTCTTTACTTAGAGAATGCTCGTCCACCCATCATAGGTTTCAGTGGCATCTCATCTTTGCGTATAGGATACTGAGTTCTCTGACAGACATCACACCTCTTCACATAGGTATGTGCATCCATGTGAAGGTTCGGACACCACAAGTCTGCAAATAGGATCGCTTTAATCAATCGGTCTGGTCCAAAATGTCCTCCTGCTACACCTTGATGAGCAGTTTCCAAGATCCTGAGATATTCACTCTCATGGACACATAATCTTAGGTAACCATCTTTACCACGCTTGTATAGGTTATCACCAATGAGCGAGTAATCTAGGGCTTCTTGTTCTAAACTTCTTTGTCTGGCTAGTGTCATATCTTGAGGGAATGTTTTCGTCCTCAGGAAGGATACTAGTGGTTCACTCCAATCTGGCACTATGGACACTTGATAAAGAGTGGCATGTTCCACAAGTGGTTTAGTGCAGCAGATTGGGCATTCCTTGCACAACTTTTGGACATCAGCTTCCATAGTCGGCCAATGCACTCCGAGTCTCCTTAGTGTCTGTAGGGTTTGTTGCTTTGAGTAGTGTTGCTCTAATGCACCTACATGTGCTAATTGCAACCATTTAGCGTACTCATCCTCTTCCACACAACAAGCCAAGATCCCTTGATCTGTGTGCTTGTACATACTTCCTGCCATGATGTGATACGCTTTTACTACCTCTTTATCCTATGTGTTTATTACTGGGTGGTTAGGCCCCTATGTCAATACTGGCACTAATGGCTTAGCGCACTATGGCACCACTTCCAAATTAAACAAGTAAGCATCAAGAAGGTCATCTGACACTCCTTGTGGGGCTTCTCCAGATGTGAGCCTAGAGAGATGATGTGCTCTCAAGTGAGTCTTCCCTTTCCTTACCACAACTTCAAAATCATATTCCATTAGCAAGAGAAACCATCTTACTAATCTTCCTGTATTGCATGGCTTGTTCACGAGATATAGCAGTGCCTGATGGTCAGTAAAAAATTTAAACTTATTTGCAAGCAAATAATGTCTAAACTTTTTAACTGCATATACCATGCCTAATCCTTCTCTCTCCGTTGTGGTATAATTTTGTTTAGCTGCATTCAATTGTCTACTAGCATAGGCAATTGGAAGATCCATATTACCTTCACCGGTAGGCTGCGCGAGTACACACCCAATAGCATAATTGGATGCATCAACGTGAACATGGAAAGGCTTATTCCAATCTGGTGTGGTGTTTTGTTTTGGACTCCAAGTTGTCCTCTCCAATCATGAAGTAACAAAGAATCAACAAATCATCTTTATTTTGTCAATCCTAGGAATATCCATAAGACCACAACCCCTTCAAGATAATAGATTCAAGGAAATAAGAGATTGATGGCTGGATTGCTGAGAGAAATTGAAGATGAAGAGAAAATCTAGAGTTTACCATAACTAAGGCAAATCTCCATCATTTTCTATGTTCTTTATGTCAAAACCATGCCATTTCATTAGCAGAATACAAATATGAACTCAAAATTGAAAAATATCACCTGTATCACAGAGACGAGACAATCGCGATTCTGTACCATCAGACGATTTTCACAATTTTGGAACTTCCTTCAGTCCTTTTCCACTCATTACAGCAATAGGTCTCTCTCTTCATACAACTTACTCAGTAATACACAAATGTGACTCACAAATCTCCATGATTAAGCAAGAGACAAGCTCACACATCAAAGAAAATTCACTCAACAGGAGAAAACACGATTTTTGCAGAAACTCTTTCTTCTCTATTGATAGCTTGAGCAAATGATTAACCAACCCCTCCAAAATAGAGAAAATTGACTTATATACATTTTCAAGTGTCCCTTTTCACACTTGAAATTAGGTCTTTTTCTCTAATTTTCTAAAACTATGCTATCTAAGAGTTTCTAAAAATTCTACAAAAATTACATGAGGTCCTTGACTACATAAGGAAGACTCTTCCTTATTTTTACAACCATTGCATAAATATTTTACAAGTTTTTTGGCTTTTTACTAATTTTTTACATCAAAAATACTTTCCAAAAATACTCCTTCCAACATCCTTCCCCTCCTAAGCCTTTCGGCTCCTGACGAAAGATTTTTCTGCGCCTCTACTTTGATCCCTTTTCTTCATTTCTTCTTTCTTTGATACACCTGTGACAGTAAATCATGGCTTTTTCTTTCTGTCACATTTAAGTTGTTGACCATCTCGAACAAGGCTTTTCTCCATTGTATTGCAGCTTCAGGTTTGTCAATAACGTCCTTTTTCAAGTATTCTGTATAAGAGGCTTCATAGGCAGTGAGTCTGGATTTAGTAACAACTGATAATTTCCCAAAACTTTCTGATTCTCGTTCAAAAAACCCATAGTCAAACGCATCTTCAAAAATTTGCAAAAAGTGGCTGCCCAAAAATACTATTCTGCTATAATAGGCCATTAGACATATCCTATCAGGTGTCTCACTGAGATCAAATAATAGAGCATCTGTTGGAGAATTGAATCCAATGTAATTCAAAATTCTGACATCCGTATCTGTGTATGTTTCTATACAGGCTAGAATTAACCTCATTATTCTGACAAGTAATATACAAGCAGGGTCATTAACATCTTTGTATGTTGCTATAACCGACTCAGCAGTGTTCACCATGTAACTCTTTGTAGGCCAAGTTCCTGCCTTTGGACCTGCTATTTTTGGAAAATTCAGCCATTTTGCTGGAATCTGCCCTGTTTTTCTTCTTTCCCAAAAAACAGTCCACTCCCTTCTTCTGGCCACAGGGCAATAAGCTGGATTAATCTTTAAGTGCAAAGGTGCCTCCTTCCAGATTCTCCTACACTCTTTATTGGCATCCAACCATTTATTCCTCCATTTTGGGTTAGCTCTTTCAAATAATTCCTTTGTGACATTAATATCCTCTTCATATTCAAAATATTGATTTGGAGATAATCCCACTCTGGCCAACTGATAATTCTTTATGCTTTCCAATACCATACAAAAAGGAATTCCTAATCCATCTGCAGCCCAATGGTGCTGATCTCGATTGATGCCTTTATTTAAAGCAAATGTGACAATCTGGTTTTCATAATCATCATGCATTTTTCTCATAAACTCCATTCTTGATTCTCTGCTAGTCAGCAACTTCTGAACAAATTCCTCAGTGTATTCTTCCTCAGATCTTTTGGCTATTGCTTCATAATTTTCCTGTTCTTTATCAGCATCTCCTGTTTCATACTCTCTTGTATTGGTATCTTCTGCATGTGCCTGATTCTGAACCTCTTCCTGGGCTTTTGATTTCTTCAGTTGTTCCTGCAAATCTTCTAAGGTCATACTTAAGCTTTTATTCTGAGTTGTCAAATCTTCTCTTTCTTTCATCCAGTCCATTCTTTCTCTTTCCAACTTGTCCTGCCAATCCTTCCTCTCTTGCTCTGTATTCAGAAACAACTTGTTATACCCCCTCATAGCTGTAGCAGCATGTGTACTTGCTTGCTTTTCTAGTTCTTTGGCTTCCTTTAATTCTTCTTGGAGTTTCTGAATTTCTTTATGCATTTCATCTCTTTCTTCCTCTGTCAATTGGGCAGGTTTACTTCCATCTTTTACTAGGCCTTCTTCTAGCAGCAACTTATTAATATCTTCATGGGCCCTAGTCAAAATTTGATATGAGGTTTGTAGTGTTCTGTATCTTCCTCCTATGGTTTTTAGTTCCATTTCCATCTTGGCATTCTGTTCTGATAACTTCACACTCTTATCCTCCAAATATTGTATTTTGTTCTGCTTCTGAACTTCACTTTCTTCCAAAGCAATTATTCTATTGACATACTCTTCATTTTTCTTCTGAATTGACCTCAGTTGTTCTGACATCTGCTCCTTTTCCTTTCTGTGTTCTTTGATAATCATACTCCCTTTCTCAAATTCAGATTCAGCCACCATGCCTGATATGATCATATTTCTGCTAGATGGTCTGAACTGTTCAATATTACTTATGATCTTCTGACAAGCTGCTCTTATACTCTTGGGTATCCTTTCCAAACCTACTTCCATTTCTGTCTGTCTGATTTCAATTTGCTTGTCTTCTTTACCCTTATCATCCTCTTCTGCTACTGTTTCATCATCTATATCCTTAGTATCTAGTTCTTCATCACTGTGATCATCATTCTCAGTCTCCTGATTAGTATCATCTTCTTCATAAACTAGTGCTTGATTTTTTGTCTCCTTCTGCCCTGATAAATCTGAAGTCCTTATTTCTTCTAGTGAACTTCTTCCTTCCATTACCTGTTGCTTTTCTGTTCCTTCCAGATCTTGTATCTCATTTCCCTTTATTAGAGTTCCCTGACTTTTGTCTAACTCTTCTCCAACATGACCTGTTTGAACCTTCATGATTTGCTCTTCCTGCCCCATTCTTTCCTGAACAAACATTGATTCAATTTTTTCCACACAATCAATCTGAACATTATTTTTCTGAAATGCCTGTCTTTCTGTTTCTTGGGCTATATCTGATTCATTTGTATGAGAATTTTTTATCTGATCATTACTCCCCTTATTTGTGTATTCTTGATCTTGCTCCTCAATGTCCATAAAGTCTGCTTCTACCTCTTGTTCTTGATCATTCTTGGATGTAAATTCCCCACTGCTTTTTATATCCTGCAGTACATCTTTTATACTTTGAATAATTCCTTCCTCCATTACCTGTCCTAAGACCTCTTGAGCACTCTTTTCTGGTTCTAACTTCTTGCTTTCCTGTTCTTTGGGTGCATCCTTCTGCTGATTATTTGAACTGCCGAATACCTTCTTTGCTAGTTCCTCTAAACTTGCATTCAATCTTGCGTTCAATTGGAATTGTGTCTGTGAAGGCTTGGTCCATATTGAATTTTCATCAACATTCATTATTCCAAAGCTATCTTCATCTCTCTTCTGGTTTTCCTCTTCTGTCATTCTTGCCTTACCTTTCAACAGTCTTCTTTCTTCTTCAGCACTCATCTGTTGAACTGTTTCTTCATAAGTCTTCCTTTCTTTAGACTTCTTACTTGTATCCTCAGGTGTCTTCACTTTTTCCACAGCCTGTATAGCTACATTAGGAGTGTTGGGTATTGACAAGTTTAAACTTTTTAACAGAAAACTCTCAATGTCGCTATCTGAATCAGATGAGAATCGTGAAGATCCTCCCACTTCTTGTTCTGTAGGCTTTGATACTTCCATCACTGAGGTAGACTTCTGAGTGGCTTCAATGACTGCTGCTTCTGTGTCTTTAACTGTTGTAACTTCAACTACTGCTTTTTCTTTTCCCTTCTTGACTAGTTTCTTCTTTTGGATTTGCTTTTTTGGCACTTTCTTTTTTACCACAACAGTAGTCCTGGCCTCTGGAGGTCCTTGCAACTCTTTGAAATACGCCAGCAACTCTACTTCCTTCTTCACAAATATCTCTTCAGTTTCAGCTGCCATCATTTCTTCATGTAATGCTTCATAGTGCTCCACCTCTTCTTGGATCCAATCTGTAGCTTTGCATGAAAAATCTTCCAACATTTTTTGATACTGCGCCTCATACATAGCTCTTTTGTTGTTTCCTTGGGTGAGATAAGTATAAAGCTGTTCTTTAATCGTCTGTGGAGGGTGAGGTTCATTGGAGGATTGTACCTTTTTCTGTGCTGCCACATGTTCCTCTCTTGTTTCTTCTGCCTGTTCTAATTCTACTTTTCTGGGATCCAACTTTCTCTTCTTTACTGGAATCACTTCCTCAGATATTACTTTTCTCTTCATTCCTGTTCCCCTCATGCGAGTTTGTCCTTCTGATCCTCTTTCAATTATTTTTCTTGGAGGACTTTTGATTCCTGACATCAGATTTCTGAAGTACTGTGCTTCAGGAGCTAACTTTAACTGTTCTTCCATTCCTAGAACATGATAAATGATTCTTGTCAAATACTGGGCTCCATTCATGAATTTCTTCTGCTCCCAGTGTTTTGCTGCTTCCTTCAGCTGTTCATGGATGTATGGTGAGACATCCATTACCCCAAATGGCTTGGTTCTATCTTTGTTATTGAACATCAATAGAGTTACTGACTTATGAGGCATGGTGTACCTTGGTAATTTTGGAAAACAAAAGAACTGTAAGAACATTCTTATAGCGTATTCTTCATTTTCTCTTCCTTTGAAGTCAGTGAACTTTGCATATCTAGTGTAAGTCTCCTTATTCTTTTTGACAAAACTTTGGTCTAGTTTGGTGCCCATTGGATAGAATTGTAAAGCAGCTCTGATATGTTCTGCTTTGATAACTACCCGTACCTCCTGATTGTCCTTGTTCTTCACTTTGCATCTGAAGTAGGCATCATTACCTTTTCCAACTTCCTCCAAACCACCCATCACTTGTGCTACTCTTTCAAAGTCAATAAAGAAAATAGGTTCTTCCAAGAGCTTGTGCAATCCCACAGCTTTCCATCTCTTGATGTTGACAGAAGTTTTCTGAAACCTGTAAAATTCCTGGCACAGCATAGTGTACTTATAACCTCCCACAGCTACTGTGAAGATGTGCTGTCCTATTACTCCCAGAATTTCTTTAAATTCTTTTGCTATTTTTTCAGCTTCTGGGATTTCTTGGTCTTCTTCTGAGTCTAGGTTCACCTGTTCCTCAGCTGCATCACTATCCAAAAACCAGTGTCCTCTGGACAAAGTTACTGAATCAGCTTTGAAGTCATGAATTGTCAACTCCTTTGCATTCACCATCCTGTATTTATATATAACAGAAAAGAAAACACTCCACCCACATGAGTCACAAGATTTCACAAGAAAATACTATCTTATTCTGGAATGTTACTGATATATAAAAAATAAGAAAGACAAGTTCCAAGCAATTTTTGCTTTTTTCCAAGAGACTCAATTTTAAGTGAGCAATACAGGTGTAGCAAGACATCTAATGTGCTCTCTTCAATTGTCACTTCCTTGCTCAAAAAACAATTTCTGAATAGAAAGATGATGCTAGAAAAGATGATTAATGAAGAAACTTGAAAAAGTAGTGGTAAAAAAAAGATGATCACAAAAAAATTGAACAACAATAAGACAAAACAACTTTTTTCCATAATAAGTTACTCTCTCCCTCCCTATATCTTGCTTTGTGTTTTTTAATTTTAGAAAGAAAATCAAGAAAATAAAAAATATTTTTCTGGTTTTTTTTTTTTTTTTTTTTTGTCTTCTTTCCTTCCCCTCCTAATTTTCTTTTAAGGGGAAAGAAGGAAATATTTTTTTGTCATTTTCAAAATTCCAAAGATAGGTCCACTGTGGATTATCCCTCTTCCATTGACCCAATTCTGATTTTTTCACCCAGTAATGTTTTACTCCATTTGTCCTTTTGTTATGGAAATATCCATGCTCTGTGGATGAACATTTTGTGGCACTTTTTGGCTTCCATATCCATTTTGTTCTAATTTCCTGTTTTGGTGAGCAATAACTGTGCATGACCTGTTTCCATATTCCTCTTGTTCTGATTTGTTGATATTGCAAATTTGGCAATAATAGTCTTCTTTGTTTTGTCTCCTCATCCACCTTTATCCCTTCAATCTTTTGCTGGTTTTGAGTGTATGAAGCTTGATCACTTTGTATTGTCAAAATGTTCCTGTCCTCCATTGAGAAAGTAAATCCTTCGAGATCTGGGTCATGAACATCCATATGAACTACCTGTTCTTCATTATTCAGAAAGAACATTAAAAACTTTTTGTCCTTGATGGTCAAATTAAGCTTCATTTTTTCAAAATTTAAGATGACTTTACCTTGTTTGAGCCATGGTTGCCCTAAAATCAACTTTTCCGCCATTAAATGGTCTGGCCACTCTTCACAATCTATCTCCATATTTTCATTATTAAATTTAACTTTAATAGAAAGTGAAGATATGCTTTGAATCCTTTTCCCTCCCAGGGTTTTGATCAAAATTCTGCTTTCAGCTCTCTTAAGGTTAAACTTATTGACCAAGGCTGAGCTAATTAGATTCACTTGAGCTCCTGAATCTATCAAAACCCTTATGTTTTCATTCTGATAATTCATCATAATCAAAGGCAAATGTTCTTTTTGCTTTAGAGTGTTTTCACATAAGCACACTTGTTTTAATTTTCTAATTCTCTCTTTGGCTTCTAGTTGAGCCTCCTTTCTAATACTTTCTTCTTCTTTTTTCCTGTTTTGGGCCTTTTGCAATCTTCTCCATTCATCAGTAGTTAATGGGCACTCATGTTGGAAGTGATGGCTGGGTACAATCAGAAGATCAAGTTGGTGCTGCTATATCTGCTTCACACCTGCCCTCTTTTCTCTTCAGATATGATTAGGAGACTCCTTGAGCTTCCAAATGACACCAAGAAACTATATATGTGCTTTACAAAATGATTGAGTAATGATCAAATCAAAACAGATGATTTTGAACCTTCACAACTCCAAAAACTTTCTATTCCTGTAATGATACCTGCTCAGTCATAAGCTCAGTGTGACCAGCACACTTGCAATTGGTTTAATTCCTTCTGGGAGTATTAAATTAACTTAACAAGCTACCATTAGCAAGTTAAATCACTCCAATTAACAAACTATACACTGAGCATGATCTTTAGCAAGATCAGAGACACCCCCGACTTTTTAGGAACAACACAGAAATATACCAGTGATCACTTCGACAGCGATTTCTCCCAATTGGCTGAATAGAATGACTTGAAATTTTTTAGTGTTGTAGAATGCTTTGAGCTGGTTCCAATGAGCCCTTGATCATCAAATTTGGTTCAGTAGATCTTGAGATATGCTCTGTTGAAGTTGACAGACTTGGAGGTAGTCACTCAGAGAAAACACAGAGTAAAGAACTATGAGTATATGTATTGATACTATCAAATGTACATTCCCATTGGCATGTAGAGTGATGCCCAATGGTACTCAGAGGTGTAGGCTAGGTAGTAGCTCTCACACACTCACAAATTTGCTTGGATTAGCCTCGGGAAGAGTGTAACAAGACCCGCGACTTTTACATTGACTTTTATAGGAGTTTTTGAGTGAATTTGAATTTGAATTCAAATTAAAGCTCCCTTGATTCTCTCCACTAGACTTAGGGAGACATTCCCTCAACTAGATCATCTACTTTTTCCACGACTCTAGTCTAGTAGGTGTGATTACATTGTTGATAAAGTCACATAGACTTTTTACATGAGATAAAAAGTAAGAATCAATAAGACTAGGTTCATATGGTTATTGATTCTTGTGAATGTATCATCCAAGGGTCCAATCTTTTAATCTTCCAAGGTTCCAATAGTCCAGGCTTTATGTTGAGTCTTCAAGGCACACAACAAAGCCAAGTGTTAAGGCTTGTTTGCACCAACAGCTCCCCCTCAAGCCAAACACTTGCTTGAGTCTTCAATGATATCCTGCAATCCAATCATGGATTTAAACCTGCATAGCTTGCTTCCATCCAAAGCTTTTGTAAGCAAATCTGCACATTGAATATTAGTGGACACATATGATAACTGGATTTCCTTGCTAAGTAATTTCTCCCTCACATAGTGGTAATGAACCTCTATGTGTTTTGTCCTAGCATGATACACAGGATTAGCTGCCAAGTGAAGTGAACTTGTGTTATCACCAAATATGATAGGTGGTCTAGTGTATAGGCCCAATTCTGAATAGAGTAACTTCAACCATATTGCTTCTTGAGTAGCATTGGCTAGCCCTCTGTATTCTGCCTCAGTAGATGATAGAGCCACTGTGGGTTGTTTCTTGGATGACCAAGAAATTGGTTTATCACCTGCAAAGCATATGTAACCAGATGTACTTCTCCTGTCATCCTTGCAACCTGCCCAATCTGCATCTGAGTATACCTTGATGTCAATGTCTGATGAATATGGATAATACAAACCATGATTTTGTGTTCCCTTTAGGTACTTTATTATCTTCTTGGCTGCCTCCAAATGTGGTACTCTTGGCTTATGCATAAATTGGCTAAGTACACTAACACCATATGAGATATCAATCCTAGTTAAGGTAGCATAATTGAGACTACCTACCAAACTTTGGTAACCTGTAATATCCTTGAGTTCTTCTCCTTCATGTGCACTGAGTTTGTGGTTGACCTCCATAGGAATGTTTGAGACTTTAGCTTCTTGCAAATTAAACTTCTTGACCATGTCCTGAATGTACTTCTTCTGAGTAATGAATATACCTGAATTTGTGTAGACCAATTCAAGCCCTAGGAAGTACTTCAATAATCCAAGATCATTGATCTTGAATTCCTTCATCATTTGACCTTTGATGTGTCTAATTCCTTGAACATCATTTCCTGTAATAATGATGTCATCAACATAGACACACAAGTATATTACCTCTGAATTGTTCTTCTTTATAAACAATGAAGTATCTGCTTTACTCATCACAAATCCTTGATCCAAGAGATAGGTTGTCAACCTATAGTTCCATGCTCTAGGTGCCTGCTTCAATCCATACAGAGCTTTCTTCAATTTGCAAACATGATTTACCTTATTGGGATCCTCATAGCCAGGTGGTTGTGACATGTAGACCTCTTCAGATATCCATCCATTCAAGAATGCATTCTTTACATCCAATTGGTACATGTTCCAATTCTTGGATGCAGCTACACTCACCATAATTCTGATAGTTGGCATCTTGGCCACAGGAGAGAAAGTCTCCTCATAATCAATGCCTTGGGTTTGTGCAAAACCCTTGGCTACCAACCTAGCTTTGTACCTGCTTATTGTACCATCTGAGTTTCTCTTGAGTTTGTAGATCCATCTGGATCCTATAACTTTCATGGAGTCCTTCTTGGGTACCAAGTCCCAAGTATCACTCTCCTTGAGAGCCTCCATTTCTTCATCCATTGCTTCCTTCCATTCTGGTTTAGTAATTGCTTCTTCATATGTACCTGGTTCTTCATTCAAGATATCCTTTGCAAGATATACAGAGTGCTTGGTTACAAGTGAAGTATCATACCCATACCTAATTGGTTTCTTCTTCTCTCTTGAAGATCTTCTCATAGCTTGAGTTGAGGATTCTGGATTGTCTTCAAGTTGCTTCATCTTCATCTTCCCTTTGGATTTCCAAGCTTTGAATTCTTCAATGTTGATGGTGTCTTCATCATCTGAGCTTGTGTCCTCATTCTGAGTTGGTTCTTGCCTGACAAGCTTTGGAAAGTCTTCTTCCATATCATAAGGTAGGTTAACTTTCCTGCACTCATTTTCATACCATGAATCATTTTCATCAAAGATGACATCTCTGCTTACCTTGAAGCCTTTGTTTGAGGGGTTATAAAACCTGTATCCTTTTTTATTCAAATCATAACCAATAAAGATACACTTTTCAGCCTTAGGGTCTAGCTTTCCCCTTACCTGTGAGGGAATATGCACATATGCAACACACCCAAAGATCTTGCAATGATCTAGAGATGGTCTCTTACCATGCCAAGCCTCATAGGGTGTCATTCCATCAAGTGTCTTTGATGGCAACCTTTTGATTAAGTATGTGGCAGTAGATACACTCTCTGCCCAAAGATAATTTGGTAGTTTTTTCTCATTAAGCATAGACCTAGCTGTCTCCACAATGAGTCTATTCCTTCTTTCAGCTACCCCATTTTGTTCAGGTGAGTACCTTGTGGTAATCTCCCTCTTGATGCCTCTTTCCTGCAAGAATTCTTCAAAGTCATTGGAGAAGTATTCTCCACCACCATCAGACCTTAGCCTCTTCAAATGTCTACCTGTTTGATTCTCAACTAATGCAAGATACCTTTTGAAACAATTAAATACTTCATCTTTATGTTTCATGAAGTACAAAACAGTCCATCTGCTATAATCATCTATAAAAGATACATAGTACCTTGATCCAGATATGGATGGCTCCTTGCTTGGTCCCCAAACATCTGTATGCACCAATTCCAAGTAGTCTTCATGCATAAAACCCTTTTTTGTATATGGCAATCTGTGTGACTTACCAAACTGACAAGCCCCACATTTGTATATCATGTGTTGCTTGGATACATTAGGTATCCCAAGCACACATTGATCCCTACTCATTTGCTTTATGGTCCTTTCTCCAATGTGACCTAATCTCTTGTGCCACATCTCCAATTCTGATAGGGTGTGGTCCTTGTAATTGTACAATGCAATATTCTTAGTATCCTCAAGTTCAAAGGTAAATAGTCTACCTGATTTCTCTCCCTTGGCTATCCTTCTGAATCCATGTCTTGGATCCTCCACATATGCACCATGTTGAGTGAACCTGACCTGTAGACCTTTTTCAACAATCTGACCTACACTCATCAGATTCTTGGTGATTGTTGGAACATACAATACTCTGCTTAGCAAATTCTGATTACCATCACTTGTTTTGACATTACCTACTTTAACCACTGAATGTTTAGTGTCATCACCTGTCTGCACTTGGTGCTTGCCTTTAGGTTCTTCCAAATCAGAGAGTAAGGCAACATTCCCAGCTACATGGTTAGAGCAACCTGAGTCAATATAGAACAAATGATCATCATTGATACCTGATTTAGATGTCATGTTCATAATCAACAAGGAATCATCTTGATCCTCTGCATAATTGTTGTAATCCTTTCTGTTCCTGTATCCTCCTTGATAATTGCCATTGTGATTGTAGCTATTGTTGTAGTTATTGTTGTAATTATTGTTGTAACCATGGTAGCCTTGAGATTGATTGAATCTGCCTCTTCCCTGAGAGTATCCTCCTCTTTGGTGACCTCTTCCTCTTTGATTCTTGTAGTTCTTGTAGCATTCATCTGTAGTATGGTTAGACAAGCCACAAATATTGCATGGAGATTGATTATAGGGTCTCCCCCTACCTGACTTACCTCCTCTGCCCCTACCTCTAGATGATCTACCTCTCCCTGCATAGTTTGCTTGGGAGGTGGATCCTTCTTCATCAACTTTTTTACTTTTACCCTTGTCTTTAGACTTCTTTTCTGTATATAGGGCAGAGGGATTGTTACCTTTTGATTGCTCTCCATTCTTTGTGATCTTTGCTTCATGTGTGAATAGTTGTCCAATCAAAGTTGTTAGATCAGGTGCTTGGATGTCCATGTACAAGTCCATTGCAGTGGTAAAGCTCTCCCACTTGTCATCTGCCTTTAGTCCATTGATCACTTGTCTGACTATTTGCTCTTCTTCAATTTCTTCTCCAACACTTGCAAGTTGATCTGCAATGTCTTTGACTTTGGTGACAAAATCTGAGACACATTGTTTTGATTGCTTCCTTAGAGTTGTAAACTCAATCCATAGCTGATTCTTTCTGGCTCTTGTGCTTGATGAAAAATATGTTGACAAGGTTTCCCAAGTCTCTTGGGAAGTCTTACAGTTCCTAACATGAGGTAGAAGGAAATCAGAGATAGAGTTTAGAAGGTATGACCTTGCCAAAGCATCTTTAGCACACCATTGATTTAGTCTCTCATGCTCATCCTTTGTAGGTAGGCCTCTGGTTTTGAATGAGGGCAACTCCTCATCTCCTGATATGTATCCATACAAGCTTCTCCCTTGTAGATAAGTCTTCATTCTTAATGACCATGCCTGGTAGTTATTCCTATCCAATTTGTCAATGAAGGAAGGGAAACCATCACCCATGATTACCTTGAAAGCTCTGATACCACTGTTGGAAGCGATGGCTGGGTACAATCAGAAGATCAAGTTGGTGCTGCTATACCTGCTTCACACCTGCCCTCTTTTCTCTTCAGATATGATTAGGAGACTCCTTGAGCTTCCAAATGACACCAAGAAACTATATATGTGCTTTACAAAATGATTGAGTAATGATCAAATCAAAACAGATGATTTTGAACCTTCACAACTCCAAAAACTTTCTATTCCTGTAATGATACCTGCTTAGTCATAAGCTCAGTGTGACCAGCACACTTGCAATTGGTTTAATTCCTTCTGGGAGTATTAAATTAACTTAACAAGCTACCATTAGCAAGTTAAATCACTCCAATTAACAAACTATACACTGAGCATGATCTTTAGCAAGATCAGAGACACCCCCGACTTTTTAGGAACAACACAGAAATATACCAGTGATCACTTCGACAGCGATTTCTCCCAATTGGCTGAATAGAATGACTTGAAATTTTGTAGTGTTGTAGAATGCTTTGAGCTGGTTCCAATGAGCCCTTGATCATCAAATTTGGTTCAGTAGATCTTGAGATATGCTCTGTTGAAGTTGACAGACTTGGAGGTAGTCACTCAGAGAAAACACAGAGTAAAGAACTATGAGTATATGTATTGATACTATCAAATGTACATTCCCATTGGCATGTAGAGTGATGCCCAATGGTACTCAGAGGTGTAGGCTAGGTAGTAGCTCTCACACACTCACAAATTTGCTTGGATTAGCCTCGGGAAGAGTGTAACAAGACCCGCGACTTTTACATTGACTTTTATAGGAGTTTTTGAGTGAATTTGAATTTGAATTCAAATTAAAGCTCCCTTGATTCTCTCCACTAGACTTAGGGAGATATTCCCTCAACTAGATCATCTACTTTTTCCATGACTCTAGTCTAGTTACATTGTTGATAAAGTCACATAGACTTTTTACATGAGATAAAAAGTAAGAATCAATAAGACTAGGTTCATATGGTTATTGATTCTTGTGAATGTATCATCCAAGGGTCCAATCTTTTAATCTTCCAAGGTTCCAATAGTCCAGGCTTTATGTTGAGTCTTCAAGGCACACAACAAAGCCAAGTGTTAAGGCTTGTTTGCACCAACAACTCATACCTCTTCACTCTACATCCACTTATGAAATTTGGCATGATTTCCCCATCAATGTTGGCTAACTGAATAGCTCCACTCTTGCTTATCTGATGTATGATATATGGCCCATGACCTTTTTTCTGAAACTTTTTCTGATGTTCCTTGATTGTGTAAGCTAAGACCAGGTCTCCTTCTTGTAGATCTTTGTCTTTTATGTGAACATCATGATAAGCTTTTTGTCTTTTCTTGTTTGTGTATATACTCATCACTGCTTGGAGTCTCGATGCTCCCAGTTTTTCCAAATCTATGACTCTCTCAGATAATTCATGTCCTGTCCAATTGTATTGGCTACCCACCTTTAATGTTGGAATAAGAAATTCCATGGGTAAAACTGCATTCTGGCCATATACCAAATTAAATGGTGTAGTCCCTAAAGCCATTTTGTATGCCACTCTATAAGCCCAAAGAACATGATTAAGTTGAGAATCCCAATCGTTTCTGTTTGTGTTGACTAATTTGGACAATACATTGCAAAGTACTTTATTAGTACTTTCTGCTAACCCATTGGCTTGTGGGTGATATGGGGCTGACTTATTGTGACTAATCATGAAATAATTGGTCATATTTTCTATGATCTGATTCAAAAAATGAGTCCCCCTATCACTTACCAATTCAATTGGTAGTCCAAATCTAGTGATAATGTTTTCATACAAAAATCTAGCAGTGGTGTGAGCATCATTTCTTCTAGTAGCTTTGGCCTCAGCCCATTTTGTCAAATAATTTGTAGCTACTAGTATGTATTCTGCATGAGATTGTCTGGCTGGAGGATGTATTGGTCCAATAAAATCCAATCCCCATTTACTAAAAGCTCTGGCTGAAATTAAAGGAATTAATGGCATGTTATCTCTTTTGTTTGGTTGACTTACCCTTTGACAGACATCACATCTTTTTACATAAGTTCTAGCATCGGGAAATAGGGTTGGCCACCAAAAGCCAGAATATAAGATGAGTTTGGCTGTTCTATCACTTGAGAAATGTCCTCCAGCTACTCCCGAGTGTGCCATTTCCAACATCTCTAAATACTTTTCTTCTGGAACACAAATTCTCAGATATCCATCCATTCCTCTCTTGTATAATTGTTCTCCTATGAGTTGATATTCCTCTGAGATCACTTGTAGATTTCTTGAATCAGCACCAGCTATAACCTGTTTTCCTTTCTCCTTTCTCTTCCACTTCTCAACAATGTTTTCACTCCATTCAGGGTTTTTCTGAAACCAATATAAAGTTATTAATTCTGATTTCTGCCATGTTTGACATTTTTGACAGTTATCAATATATCTCTCCACATCTTGAATCTTATTTGGCCAATGTACTCCCATCCTATTGAGGTTACTTAGAGTGACAATCGTAGAAGCATGAGTACATGGATTCCAGCAATGAGCTTTTCTTACATATTCATGTTGCTCCTCTTCTGGAGTACAATATTCCAGTATACCTGACTGATTGAGGTGATACAAATGTCCAGCTAACAACATGAAATTCCTGCTTTGTAACACCAAATGTGTGTTATTTGCTAATGACCTACAAGGTCCCATGGTTAGCAAAGGAATTAATGACATCGACCATTCAGGAACACTTTCCACCTTGAATAAGTATGTATCTGGCAAATCATCATCTATAGGTGAACTAGGTTCTTTTGACTGGATTCTTGACAAATGATCTGCTCTCAAGTGTGTTTTTCCTTGTCTAACCACCACCTCAAATTCAAATTCCATTAGTAAAAGAAACCATCTAACTATTCTTCCTGTATGACATGGTTTATTCACTAGATACAGTAGAGCTTGGTGATCCACAAAGAATTTAAACTTGTTGGCCAATAGATAATGTCTGTATTTTTTGACAGCAAAGATCATTCCCAATCCTTCTCTCTCAGTGGTTGTGTAATTTTTTTCTGCAATGTTTAATTGTCTACTTGCATATGCTACTGGGAAATCTAACTTGCTTCCTTCTATAGGTTGTGCTAACACACATCCCAGAGCATAATTTGAAGCATCGACATGTACATGAAAGATTTTATCCCACTGAGGTGTTTTTAAAATTGGTGCTGTCACCAAACAAGTTTTTAATGTTTCAAATGCTTGGTCACATTCTTCAGTCCACTCAAACTTTGTGATGAGGGCATATAAGGGCTTGGCTATATCAGCAAATTTGTGTACAAATTTTCTGTAGTACCCACAATGTCCCATAAAAGTTTGGAGTTCCTTCACATTTGTAGGTCTAGGAAGCTCTATTATGGCTTTTATTTTCTTCTCATCAGTAGAAATTCCATTTTTTGACACTATGTGACCCAACATTCTTCCTTGCCTGACATAGAATACACACTTTTCAGGATTTAAGCATACTCTATATGTCCTGCACTTCCTGAATATTCTTTCCAAATCTTGTAAATGATCTTGTCTTTTTAAAGAAAAAGTGCATAAATCATCTACATAGATTTCCATCACATTTCTCAGGAATTCTTTGAAAATATGACACATCAACCTTTGAAAAGTTGCTGGGGCATTGGTCAATCCAAAGGGCATAACCCTAAAAGCATAAACCCCCCATTCTGTAGAAAAGGCAGTCTTATGTTGGTCCTCTAAGGCTATAGGTACTTGATTGTATCCTGAGAAACCATCTAGAAAACTATAGACTTCCTTTCCTGCAACTCTCTCAAGAAGATGATCTGTTATTGGCAGTGGATAACTATCCCTTATAGTTGCTGCATTTACTTTCTTCAAGTTGATGCATACCCTAAGTTTTCCGTTCTTTTTTGGCACCACAACTATAGGTGATATCCATTCAGTATACTCTATTTCATAAATGAAATTAGCAGCCAACAACTTGTCAATTTCTTCCTTTATTTTGGCAGAGTATTTATCATTAAATGTATAATGTCTCTGTTTGCTTGGTTTTGCATCAGGTGTCATAGGGATCTTATGCTCACAAATTTTTGGATCAATTCCTTTCAAATCTTTATAACTGTAAGCAAATACATCCCTATAGTTCTTTGCCAGGTTCCTTAATGCTTCTTCTTCTTGTGATGTCATGTCATCAGCTATTACTATTTGTCTCTCTTCTCCTTCTTCCTGTGTAATTACAATTTTCTTTGTTTGTTCTTCATTATCATATGCTTCCCCTTTCTTCTTCTCTCTTTTTGGTTTCATTTTCAGAAGTAGTCTGTCTTCTACTTCATAAGTTTTAAAATTTGCTGGTACATCAAAGTATTGGTCTCTGTTTATCTCTTTCTCTTTCTTTTCTTTTTCCTGGTCTCTTTCTATTTCTTTGTGTTTATGTTCCTTGTATTTGCCTGAGATTTTGTCTTTGATTGCATCCTCAGCTTTTACTGTTTCCAAATACTGTGATTTTCCTTCTTTTAATATCATTTCTTGATTTTGATCCTCTTCTGTTTTTGATACTCCTATCATGTGTATGCTAATGTGGAAAATATCAAATCCTTCCTCATTTTGGAATTCCACTCCCACATATTCCTCACTGGCCAAATCCATGGTAGCTAAGATTTGATTCCATCCATAAGGCTCAAACTCTTCATCTTTGAATTGTTGAGGCACATAACTTTCATCTTGTATTTTTCTTTCTTCCACACAATCTTCTCTTCTTAACTTTCTTTTCCTATTTGTGAGATTTCTTAATATGTTACACTTCCAAACTGCTGATTCACCCTCTTCCTGATCCTCCCTTTCTGATTCTTCACTTTCTTGTTGATTTTGATGTATTTTATACCATTCTCTAGGAGATATGTCACAATAGTGGCCATTTCTTAAGTTTACTCTTGTTATTCTCCCCTGGTTCTGAAGATACAAACAATCATTACCCCAATCTTGTACAATTTGCATTTGTCTCATGAAAGGTCTTCCTAGGATAATTTCATAAGATGTGGATTGTGGAAATTCTACTATAGCAAAGGTATGCTCTATTTCTATGCCGCATATGTCCACAATCACTTTCTCCCATATTCCTAGGGGTTTTTCTATATGTCCATCTGCAAGTTGTAGTCTCATTTTAGTGGGTAGTAATTCATTTCTTCCCCATTTATCCCAGGTTTGTTTAGTCATTATAGCCACTCCTGATCCACTATCCAAAATGGCTTTTGCTGAATTTTTTCCATATTGTAACTTTAGGGTTGAATTCCCTTCTTCTCCTTCACAATATCCTCCTATTTTATCAATAGGAATATACCATAATTCCTCTAATTCTTGTGTTGGTGAATGAAGGTTTCCAGGTATTGTTTCCCCTTTATTCATCTTGTTTTGTAGGTGAGGATTTTGTTTCAACAAGTTTTCCCATGTTGTATGACATGTAATGCTACTTTGTTCATCTATGATCATTTGGAATGTTATTTGTGGATTTCCCTCTTTATCATTTTCCTTGGTTTTTGTTTTTTCCCGCTGTTCAATTGTTCTCCGAGAGCTGTCTTCTTCCCCTAATCTGAGTTGTGTTTCCTGGATAATTTGTTTGCATTTTAGCATCCTTTCATGCTCTAGATCCGGTATGGGATAAGCCATTGCATGATCTGCAGGGCTTGGTCCTTCTTGAATCCTTCCTTTATAGGCTTTGATTAGGGTGTCTAGACTCTGAGAATTTCCTAATTCAGACAGCTTCTGGGTCTTTTGAGGAGAAGTATATTTTGAATTTGATTGTTCCTGATTGTCTTCTTCCAGACTTTTGCCCACTTTTCTTTTCTTTTCCCATTTCCCTTTTTGTCTATTTTTCTTCCCTTTTGATGTAGAACCCTCATTTTGTTCTTTAATTGTTCCTTGTTGTTTGGCTTGTGCCCTTGTTATAACATTAAGTTCAACTTGATCATTGTCACTCAATTCCTCTTGTTCCATAATTTTGACTGTTTTTAAAGGTATGTTATTAGGTGTGTTCTGTTGTTTTTGGGGATTTTTTGGACAGTCCTTGATCAGATGTTCTCTACCACAATCCTTACAGTATGCTCCCTCTATCCTAAATGTTGGAGGTTGTGGACAATCTCTAATGAAATGCTCTCCCCCACACCTATAACATGTTATCTTTGGTCCCCCTTTGAATTGAGGTTTTTGATTGGACATGTAGTTGTTGGTAATGTACATGAATGTTGCTGTGTCCATTTCAATTTTTCCATTTCCCAAATCTAGGGCTTTAAGCTCAGGTTCTCTTATTTCATAATCTTCCCATTCTTCCTGATGTCCCTCACTCCATTGATACTCTTCCTTATAAGGTGATCTGAATCTTGAATTTCCTTCGTCAATGGGTGTATATTTGACTGGTACCACATTAGTTGGAATAGGAGGTTGTTGTCCCAATACTGGTCTTGGTTGCTCAGTATAACCTGATTCCCTCTGAGCCATGTAGTCTCTTTCCTTGACAGGTTGTTTGTTATAGAAGCATTCCTCCCTGGTATGGTTTGTCCATTTTCTCTCTAGTGTACAATACTTGAGTGTCTTCCTATCTTGTAAGTCTTGTGGCTTCTGATAAGGGCATTGTTGTGCCAGATGATTTTCTCCACAAATATAATATTTCTTGTTTGTGTTTATCCTAGAGTTTATCAGATTAGTTTTAGTGCTTACCTCTAGGGCTTTAGCAATAGCCTGAGCCAACTCTTCTGCTGGAGGAATTTTGTCTTCATAAGATCTGGGTTGATCAAATGCTAACAAATATTGACCTCTGTTGTCCTCCAAATCTATTGCTTCCTTAACACAGGCTGCTAAATCAGGACATCTCCTATAGTACACTAGGGTCCTTAATTGGGCACTTCTCAAACCCTCAATGAATAAGGATACTTGTTTTGCCATGGAAGGTACTTCTTCTCTTGGGCATCTATCAATGTACTGTTTAAATCTTCTGGCTGCTTCTCTAACATTTTCCTCCTTTTGTTGTTTGAAGCTGTGTATCAATGTGGCTGTACTATGTTTGATTCCAGTCTTAGAGAATTCACCAATGAAAGCTTCTAAGAAAGATTCAATGTCTAGGTACATTTCTTTTCTCAAAGGAATGAACCATGATAAGGCTGGCCCTGTTAGGGTTAGACCAAATGCCTCAAATTGCACCTTGTAATCTTCTACTTCCTCTGCTCTAATCAGTTGTCTAAATTCTGCAGCATGAGCATGAGGATCTGAATACCCCTCATATTGGTTCTTCATGCATTTGGCTACTTGGTATGGTCTAAGCATCCTACCCTGAGGTTGCCAATGAGGTCTTCTTCTGAGTGGGAAGTCATTGTATCCTTCTGGTTCTTTGTCAAAGGGATTTGGTGAAGCATGTGTCCTTCTCCCATGATGTTGCTCATTATTAGTGTAGTTTTCATTTGGTCTAGGTATATCTGGTTGTCCCATGTTATGTTCCCAAGGTCCTTTGTCAGCACATTGCCCTAGATCATTTGAATTTTCTGGGTCTTGAGAGAAGATGTATACACATCCTTGCCTGTCTTCATATCTTCCATCTTTGAATTGGGCTACTGGAGTTATATTCAGGGGAACTTCTAAATTTCTCAATCTAATGAGGAATTTATGCATTCCATCCTGGTATACATAGGTTCCAAACCTATTTGTATACATGTATTTGAGGATGTTTCTAAAATCCCCAGTTTCTATTGACTCATTTGTTTCATTTAGGTTTTCCATGTTATTTTCTTGGCCTAAACTTCTTTCTGATCTTTTACTACTTCCTGGCTCTTTTTCCTTCCTTGTTAGGTCTTGTTTAGAAAATGAATTTATTTTATTTCCAGACCTTAGTATCATTCAACTATTTTTGACAAATTTCTAATACTCAAAAGAGTGTTTATCACAGTTTCTTAACCAATGTATTGGTTTTCCACAATTTTCTGTCCAAAATTATGTGTGTTTTAATTTTCTTCCTAGGTTTTGTGCTTTTCACAACTTTCTAATGAAATTACGGTTTTTCACGATTTTCTACTGCCAGTAGTGTTTTTTCACGATTTTCAGATGAAAATCGTGTTTTTCACGATTTTATGATGCAATTAGACTTTTCCACGATTTTCTGATGAATTTGGGGTTTTTCACGATTTTCTACTGCCAGTAGTGTTTTTTCACGATTTTCAGATGAAAATCGTGTTTTTCACGATTTTATGATGCAATTAGACTTTTCCACGATTTTCTGATGAATTTGGGGTTTTTCACGATTTTCTGATGGACTTGGTGTTTTTCACGATTTTCTGATGGACTTGGTGTTTTTCACGATTTTCTGATGAAAATCGTGTTTTTCACGATTTTGTGCCTACTTGTGAGTTTTTCACGATTTTCTGTTGAAAATCGTGTTTTTCACGATTTTGTGCCTACTTGTGAGTTTTTCACAATTTTCTGTTGAAAATCGTGTTTTTCACGATTTTCTACCTAGTGAGATTTTCACGATTTTGAGTGGAAATCGTGTATTTCACGATTTTGTGTTCAAAATCGAGTTTTCCAGGATTTTGTGTCAAAATCGAGTTTTCCACGATTTTGTGTCAAAATCGTGTTTTCCAACAATCGTGTTTTCCACGATGTTGTGATCAAAATCGTGTTTTCCACGATGTTGTGATCAAAATCGTGTTTTTCACGATTTTGTGTGAAAATCGTGATTTTCACGATTTTGTGATCAAAATCGTGTTTACCACGATTTTGTGTGAAAATCGTGTTTTTCACGATTTTGTGATCAAAATCGTGTTTACCACGATTTTGTGTGAAAATCGTGTTTTTCACGATTTTGTGTTCAAGAAATCGTGTTTTCCACGATTTTGTTCCCAGACAATCGTGATTGCACACAGATTGTAAAAAACACGATTTTCTTATGAAAATCGCGTTCTGGGAATCGCGATGTTGATGGCACTTTTCACAGAATCGTGATTTTGAGTTAAAACTCAGAATCGCGATTTTGTCCAAAATTTGGCAGAATTTCAACTTATTGCTTTTTTCAATATTTTTTCACCTATAGAATCGCCTTATCAAAATTTTAACATGCAATGAAGCAACTAAAGCAAAAACTAATGATTCCTTAGTAAAAACTCAAGAATTCAGAAAATCGCGATTCTGTCCTCCTCTGATTTTTTTCTATTTTTTGGTGTTATTTTTCACTCAAAACCAAAAATATGTATTCAAATATGAAGTTAGGATTCTTACCTTTCTTCCTTGGGTGCAAATGTTCCAAAGTCCACTGTTTTGCTGGAAATCGCGATTCTGGCAGCTCTGCTCACTCTCTCTCTCCCTCACTCTCACTCTCAAATGAATTTTTTCTTCAATTATCTGTTTATATAGTGCTCAAGAAATCACGATTTTGTACTCAGAAAGTCGCGATTTTGTTCAAGTTTCAGTTTTCCACACTCTTTCAATTATTCCTCTTCACTTACTCAATTCCCCTAATCTTCCTTACACTTCCTTATCTCAATGTACCCAAATTTACCACAGATTCCAAAAAACTTTCTTTACAGAAAATCGCGATTTTGTGTAGAGAATCGTGTTTTTTCTGTAGATCTTTTTCATGTGTGATTTTGAGTATTCTATGTCCTTGCCTTCTCTTAATACCCTTGACAACTTCAATACATGAATCACCTGAAATGTTATTTCAGAAACAACACTTTTTACAGAAAATCGCGATTCTGTTCAGAGAATCGTGTTTTCTAATTTTCTGGGTTTTTTGAAAAAAAAATTTTTATTTTTTAAACTTTTCTTTCTCTTTGTTTTGCTTCAATTCCTTCTTTTCTTTGTAATTCACTCTACTCCTGAACTTTTGCACCAAAATCACAATCTTCCTCAGAAAATCGCGACTTTGTGCAGAAAATTGTATTTTTCTCTGTTTTTGATTTTATGCCACTTTGAGTAGTTTTTTCTTCTTGATTACCTTCAAGACCCTTCAACAACTTCAATTCAACCTTCACTTAAAATGTTATTTCAAAATCAATCACTTTTTTCAGAAAGTCGCGATTCTGTGCAGAGAATCGTGTTTTTTAATTTTCTAGTTTTTTGATCATTTTTTGTTTTCTTTTCCAGTTTTCCACAATCACTCCTATCCACAACACCTCACTTCAACTTCTTATCAAGAAAAGAAATTTGTTTGATTGTTTTTGATGAGTTTTGTGAATTTGTTTGGTATTTTTGCCCTAAAAATAAAGGTGAACACTTTACTTAGGGTTTCTGGTTTTGGAAATCAACTGATCCCTTGGTTCTTGATTGGTTATGAGTTTCTATGTCCTTAGCTATCACTAAAGTACCAAAGAAAGGTTCTCCAATGAAAAAGTGTTATGAAAGGCAATCAAATTTTGTAAAGATAAACTCAATCATATGTTTTTTTTCAAAATGCAGAACAACTCAAGATTTAATGCTCAGACTTGGTCAACAACTGAATCCCTCATTCTTACATCTAGCTACTTTAACTGTCCTTTCCTTAATATCACCATGTTATCTTCCCAAGATCACCCATGGTGTCTAGTACTTGGGCAAAAAGAAATCTAGAAATGCAAGAATAGATTCAAGTTACCTCCATCTTCAGCTTCTTGGCTCAAATCCTCCACACACCTGCACTTTTACTTCACCAATATGATGAGCAACTATCAATTTACAAAGATTTCAGCACTTCCACTTCTACAAGACATCCATTGCTTTCTTCTTCCCTAAAGACAAACAATGATATCTACCTATTCATGTGCACTTTTCCTAATTGATGAGCTTTACCTTGTTCACCATCATCAACTGAAGATCCAGCAAAGGTCCAACTTCAAAGAAGTTCTTGGAATGTTCCCCGGCAACGGCGCCAAAAAATGTTTTGTTTTGGACTCCAAGTTGTCCTCTCCAATCATGAAGTAACAAAGAATCAACAAATCATCTTTATTTTGTCAATCCTAGGAATATCCATAAGACCACAGCCCCTTCAAGATAATAGATTCAAGGAAATAAGAGATTGATGGCTGGATTGCTGAGAGAAATTGAAGATGAAGAGAAAATCTAGAGTTTACCATAACTAAGGCAAATCTCCATCATTTTCTATGTTCTTTATGTCAAAACCATGCCATTTCATTAGCAGAATACAAATATGAACTCAAAATTGAAAAATATCACCTGTATCACAGAGACGAGACAATCGCGATTCTGTACCATCAGACGATTTTCACAATTTTGGAACTTCCTTCAGTCCTTTTCCACTCATTACAGCAATAGGTCTCTCTCTTCATACAACTTACTCAGTAATACACAAATGTGACTCACAAATCTCCATGATTAAGCAAGAGACAAGCTCACACATCAAAGAAAATTCACTCAACAGGAGAAAACACGATTTTTGCAGAAACTCTTTCTTCTCTATTGATAGCTTGAGCAAATGATTAACCAACCCCTCCAAAATAGAGAAAATTGACTTATATACATTTTCAAGTGTCCCTTTTCACACTTGAAATTAGGTCTTTTTCTCTAATTTTCTAAAACTATGCTATCTAAGAGTTTCTAAAAATTCTACAAAAATTACATGAGGTCCTTGACTACATAAGGAAGACTCTTCCTTATTTTTACAACCATTGCATAAATATTTTACAAGTTTTTTGGCTTTTTACTAATTTTTTACATCAAAAATACTTTCCAAAAATACTCCTTCCAACATGTGGTCAAGGTTGGTGCTGAACATAATCGCCATTTAAGCTCATTGAAGGAATTCTCACATTCATTAGTCCACTCAAAGTTAGTCAAAAGTCCATACAGAAGCTTTGCTATGATGGCATACATGTGTATAAACCGTCGGTAATAACCACAATGCCCCATGAAAGCTTATACTTCCTTGACATTCTTTGGCTTAGGTAACTCGGCTATGGCTCTCACTTTCTCTTCATCAGTGGATATGCCATTCTTTGACACTATGTGTCCTATAATATTGCCTTGCTTGACCATAAAAATGGACTTTTCTAGGTTCAAGCAGACTTGATATTGTCTACATTTGTCAAAGATTTGTCTGAGTTCAGGAATATGGGTTTTTCTAATGTTGGAATGAGCACAAAGATCATCAACATAGACTTCTAAGTTCTTCCTCAGGAACTCTTTAAATACATGGCACATCAGCCTCTGGAAGGTAGATGGTGCATTGGTAAGCCCAAATGGCATTACTCTAAAGGCAAAAATGCCCCATTCAGTGGCAAAAGACATCTTATGCTGATCTTCTAGAGCTATGGCTACTTGATTGTAGCCCGAAAATCCATCAAGGAAGGTGTACACTTCCTTGCCTGCTACTTTTTCTAAGAGGTGCTCTGTGATAGGAAGCGGATAGTTATCTCGAATTGTGGCTGCATTGACCTTCTTCAAGTTAATGCATACACATAACTTTCCATTTTTCTTGGGCACCACTACGATGGGGGATACCCACTTAGTGTGCTCAATTTCAGAGATGAATCCAGCTTCAACCAGTCTATCTATCTCCTCTTTGATCTTAGCAGCATAATTATCATTATATGTGTATGGCTTTCGCTTAGAAGGTTTGGCATCTAAGGTCATGGGGATAGTGTGTGAGCATATGTCAGGGTCTACACCTTTCAAATCCTTGTAACTCCAAGTGAATACATCTCTGTATTCTCTTAGCAAGGCTATCAATTCGTGCTCTTCGTCGTCCGTCAGGTCATGGCCTATGTACGTGCATCTCTCTTCTCCTTCTTCCATGGCTACCACTATTTTCTTGGTGGTTTCTTTGTTATCATAGGCCTCCCCCGATTGCACCTCCCATTTAGGCATTCTGATCATGACTCTCCTGTCATCCATCTCATACTTCTTAAAATTTTCCGGAACCTCAAACAAAGATTCTTCCTCTTCTGGTGTGACTTCTCTCTTCTTTCTTTTCTTTCCTTCTTCCTTCGGGGTCACATGTATGGTTAGCCTTACATCATTTGTAAGCTCTCCGTGCCTCTGGGGTTCAAATTCTACTTCATAGAAGTATTCTTCATCTGATGCAAAAGGTGGGTCCATGATGATTGACTCTAGATCGGAGTCACTTGCATCCTCAAATGCTTCAAGGCTAGGTTCACACTCTTCTAAAACTGCATCTCCCATGATTGGCTCTATGGAGAAGACTAAAATGTCATAGGCATCTTCATTCTTCATTGATGGCTACATCCATTGTTGCTAGGATTTCTGCCCAACCGTGGGGTTCAAATTCTTCATCAGGAAAGACTACAAGTGCATAGGCTGGGTCTTGAATTGATCTATGTGTTTCTTTTGCACCTATCTCTCTGGCTTCTTCTCTCTTCTCTTCTTCTACTGCTACTTTGCACATCCATAAGTGGGTGTCTTCATGCATCCATGAGGATCCTGATCCTATGGAATGCAACGATTCCGTATCATCTTTGGCTCTATGGATGGGATTCCATTGGATAGGAGGGACATCTCTATGAGAGTAATCTTTGAGATTCACCTTGGTCGTAACACCTAAGTGTTGTAAGTACAAGGAATTGGTTCCCCAGTCCTGTACCACTTGCAACTGTCGCATAAAGGGTCGTCCCAAGATTATTTCATAGACATGATGTTGCAGAGCTAGAGAAAGCACAAAGCAGAGAAAAAGACGGGCCCCAAAATTTTTCCGATTTGGACATCATATTTTTGTATCATAATCATTCTTGTAAGATATTTTCCGTTGTAAATGCACTAGAGGAGTCCTCTAGATGCATCCCCACAAAAGATTGGAGATTTACCCATGTAAAATAGTAGGAAATTAGTCTTTTAGTGAATAAAGTGCCGGTCTCTTGTGTGAAAGGACCATTTTTAGGGCACTAGTATATAAGTCAAATGTGACTCTTTGTAAAGAACTTTTTGCCATTGTGAGAATAGAGAGCACAGAAATTCGAATTTGTGTCTTCTTCACTCTGTATCTTCTTCTCTGTGAGCTTGTATGCATGTGTATTGCTTGGAAAGAGTGCTTGTGAGTGTTGTCTATCCATGAAAGTGTTTATTTGCTGTAGGTAAGGTGTGTGCGAAGTATAGGAAGTGCTGAAGTGTAGGAAAGTATTTCCCGTGACTCAGTATTTTGCTCATAACTTGAAGTAGGAGCGTCAGAATTGAGTGAAACCACTGCCATTGGATGCGTCTTCTCGAGAGCTTCGAAACGCATATGCTATTCGCTATATTTGGAGCTCGGGGCTGGGAGAAAAGTCCAAAATACTGACGGCTGCTGCACCAAGTATCGTTTCGCCTTGACCAACAGTTGGAGCTTGTTTGGATAAGTCTTTGCCTTATTTACACTCTTTGAGTAGTTCATTTGCATTGATCATTACATGATTGCATGTCCTCATACACTCGGCTAGGTTTGTATACTCTTTGGATTGATAATTAAAAGCGTGTATCCCCACTATATGCACTTGAGAGTGGATTGAGGTATAGTCTCTTTCTCCGCAAGTCCCTAAGTTGGTACTTAGGTCAACACACTTTTTGGTGCCGTTGACGGGGAGTGACGAATCAAACCGAGGCATTCGTGTGATGGTAAGTAGCTTTTTTGCATTGAAGTAAGTGGAAGAGTGGAAAGTTTCTCTTCTTTGGTAAGTCATTTTCAGCCGCACTTGCTACTTCTCATTCTTGGAGTGTGTGTAGTGAGTTGTTAGTTTAGGGAAGTGAGTGAAGTGAGTAGAGTAAGAGTAGTGAAAGAGTAGGTCAAGTCATTGGAGTAGGAGTGAGTCATAGATTAGTGGAATTTGTCTTTTTTTTGAAGCAAGAAAATCCCAGGTATAAAAGCCAAAAATAGTCATTTTGAGATTCACTTGTTTGAAAGCAAGTATCGTGAGCTACAGTGTCGAGTATCGTGAGAGCTGCGCCAGAGATCGTGAGTGAGCAATCGGGCAAGTTGGGGTTGCACAGAGCAAGGGGAAGTGACCAAGAGTGTAGCTCATTGATGAGTAGCACCTCCTTTAATGTCAATCCGGGAAGACGTGAGGATGGTATGAAGACCTCGAGCAAGTGGCGGCACAAATGCGTGAGTGAGAAGCACACTAGCATGCACACACATACACACACACACCCGCACACACAGCAAGACAAAGAGTGCAAATCAATGGAGTTCTTAGATTACTTTTCAAGAAGCTCTTACAAGTTTGTTTCAATTACAATCTAACCTCAAAAATGAGCTCTCTAGCTCCTTTTATAGTTTTTGACTAGCTTTGGCCCTGTTCAGACCTAGTGTCCGGCCTAGTTAAAAATTAGGTTCCAGGGCTTATTTGAGGGCTCAAACGAGATCCAAAAATTACGAAAATTGGCAGGTAGATACTTCTAAAGCTCCTCAAGCTCAAGGACTCCTTGGCTTGCACAAAATGGAGCTACAAAAATATGAAATGGTATTTACAATGGTGTTTAGTGATGAGAATCACTTTTAATTGGTGTAAGGGTTTTTCAAAAGTTAAAGGGTTGCCTAAGTGCTAGATTTGCGTGAATGCTCATAATTGCTTCTTCATGAGGAAAATTATTGGCCTATTTGCCCGATCTTCTTTGACTGCCATGTCTGCTTGTGCTGTCCCTTCGCTCTGACTCTCTTCGTCTTGTGGCTCCTTCGGTTCCCTGACTGTTGCCAACACCCCCCCCCCCACTCTCGCGTCTGTCGCCCCTGACAGACCCTTGTCTAGAGGATTTTTGAACATAGTATTGGACGACATCGGAGGCTAGGTGGTGTTCTTCGAGTCGCAAGCCGCGTGCTAGATCTGTGAGCAAATCATCCCAATTCACAGGTCCTGGAACATCTGGATGAGGCACCCTCAATTGTTCTGAGTAAATGGTTCTCTCCACAGCAAATAATTGGAGGAGATGTGATGGTCTGGGTATAAAGATTTCGGAGTGATATTCCCAGAATCCTGTGATGAACATCTCCTCAAATGTCTGTTTAAAGCAGGCTGGGAGGTACTTGATTCTGGCGTGCCAGGCATATATTACTTCAATGGACGGGGTGGTACTCATATCATACACTAGATCCTGGTTTCCTGTCATAAAGCCTGCACCTGAGAAGTGAGGGTCCTTAATGTTCTTAAACGTCCTGAAAGTGATCAACATTAATTCAAATATTTTCATGCACATCTGGGCCATCACATCAGGATTATTGCGTAGCCGAGTACTCCAGTGACGGATTGTAGAAATCATGTAGTTGATCGTGGGGGGTCCTCGTGGAGGTGCTAGATAAACATAATTCAACCATTTTGCACAGGCTTTGATGTCTCTGACAGCTATAGTGAATTCAGGCCAGGTGCGTCGTCGAAGAACTGGAATGTAACAAGGATTATATTTAATAAACAATGGCATATTATTCCAGGTTCGGACCATTTCAGGATACGTTTCCAAAAGCCTGATTCTCCAGGTGGGTTGATGGATGGACCCACGCTGAGCACTTTCCGGTATATCATCTGGGCCAAATTGTGTAGCAAACGTGGGAGGCTTGCCACATTGTCGTTGAATCTCCGCGTTGTAATCGGCCAAAAGTATACAGAATGGCACATATTGGTCATTGTTGGTGCCGATCCATCTATGATGAGACATGCTTCTGAAGTATTCAGACTTTATGACAGTTTCTTCTAAGTTCGCTAGTGATTGGATCTGAATAGCCACCCGTTCTTTGTGTGTGTTCGCTGTCCTTTCCAGTGTCTGAAGCCACTCAGGTGCTTCCACTTCCAATGTGTCTAGTCCCTCTGAGGTTTGTCGCCCGCCTGTCATTGGCATAGGAACATATGGTTCCTCGTACGAATCATCGACCTCAATAGGGACCAACTCTTCTTGCTCTGGTTCGACCACTGGAGATGGCTGCCTTTCGTATGTCAGTAACCTCTGCTGTAACTCAGCTACTTGCTCAGTTAAGGCCTTTACTTCGTCTGAGGTGGAGGTTGATGGGACACTCTTCGGTTGTTTCTCCTGTTCCTTAAGTCTGCTGTGAAGTGTGTCACGCTCTCTTTCCAAGTCATCATGGGCTTCCAGGAGATCTGCATAGCTTTCCAAAATGGTTTTCATCGTCTCCGTGGGAACTGCTTTGAACTGCTCTGGATCGATCTCGTGAGGGGAGCCTTCCATTGCCGCTTCCAGATTCTCTTCATTTTGTTTTTGCAGTCTCTTGTTCTCCTCCAGTGCTGTGGCCATATGTTTCTGTAGTAGCGCCAAGTTGCGTCTGACTCGTAGGTTATCAGCCTGGTATACTTCTAGCAAGGCTTCTAGTTGTTTGACACCTGATTCTGTCGATGGTTGGGGTGCCTCCAATAGTGTTTGGTGAGCCTGCTCAAGCGTTGTATAGCGTCGATTCACTTCTGCATTTTCTTTTTGTAGAATGTGAAATTTCCTTTGTAAGTTCTGATGGTGTGTTGTCAGTTGTTGATACCGGCCGTGCAGAGCTCTGTACTCGTTCTGGAGCTGATATACACATTGATTTAATGCTAAAAATATGCTATTTACATTAAATAATGCTAGGAGGGGTGAAGATGCAAGGGGAATGGGGGCGGGGATGGGAGTTGTGAATGATGTGGATGCAAGTGGAGATGTGGGTGGAGGGGGTATGGGAGATGAAGGTGGCATGGGGGGAGGGAGCGGTGCTGTGGCAGGAGATGTTTCCATAGTGTCAATTGTTTGAGTGACAGTGTAGATGGGGATCGTGGGTGGAGTGGATGTGACGTCAGTGAACAGAGTGGTGAAAGTGGGCATGGTGACTCCCCCGAATTGGATTTCCTGAGAGAGTGGGATTCCCATGACAATGGTGGTGGTAGTGGACGTGGTGGTGCTAGTGTCATGTGGTGGAGTGAATTGTGTAGTGCGAGGTGGGGATGGTGGTGACAGTGGTGCTTCCTGATATTCGTCTGCTTGCGTTGTCTCTCCTGGTGATGATACATTTATATGAATTTGTTTCCCGGACCTCCTGGGACGAACGGGAACCCTCTTCTCAAATCTGTGAATATAAGCCTCATCCACTCCTACTGCGTCGGCATGAAGGTTTATGGACTCAATGAACAACTCGTCCACACCTTCCTCAGCTAGCAACTGGTTCATGAGTTTCTTGCCCGATTCCAGTGACATCTTATGCTGTTCTTGAACCAGTTGCATGGTTCGATATAGTCTTTTGATTTGTGCCGAATACGCAGGGGCACTTGCCAGCTCTGACAGCTCGTCATATTCTTGTTCCTCGTAGGCTTCTTCCTCTTGTTCTGCCTCTTGTTCCTCTACGTCGACTTCTACCTCTTCTGGTCGGGTGGGGGCTGCTGTGGTTGTCTGGGGTTGTGGTTCGTGAGTACGTTCTGTTTCCGTCTCGAGATTAGAATCATAGATCAATCAGGCTACTTCTTCATCCGTGAGATCATTTAGAGTAAAATCCTGTGGGAATTCCAGATCTGATGGGACGGGTGGGAATACCAGATTAGGCCCATCTGTGCTTGGTCTTGGTAGCCGGATTGTAAATGGCCTAACGCGTCGTGTCTGGGGAGGGGTAATTTCTGGTGTAGTGGTGGCTCCCCTTGGTTGAGCACAGGGTAATTGTACTCCCCCCCCCATCTTCTTTGATGGGGGACCTGCTGCTGATAGTCTTCTTTGGAATTCCTGGGCGCGGGGCCATATGAGTGCCCTCTGAATAGGCACGTCATAGGCCAGACATCGGTAGATTATCTTTGTTAGAGCGCAACATCCATGAAGCACATTTTTTTGCTTCTTGTTCCACCTTTGATGGGCTAAATGGATCTGATCTATGATCCAGTGTGGCACATTGATGGGAAGGCGAAGGCCTTCCGTCTCTGCCAGATACAAGCTGAACCATATTTTCTTCGGGGGCATTGTGAATCTTTCCTGGGCGGGGAAAGCAAAATGTTGCATGATGGTCCGCAGGTGAAGCGCAATGGTAGGTGTCATCGCTACCATATCCTTTAGCTTATTAAGATCTTTGTGTTTCATTCGACCTGGAACCATGGTTTCCTTTTCCGTGGGAATATGCATGCCATACATGCCCAACGCTTCCCGTACCAGATTAAGGGTCAACTTGAATCTTTTAAGCTCATGACCCGGCAGCAGTGATGGCAACACAAAGGTGCTGTCGCCTCCCTTGGCCCTGCTTGGCGTGATGGTACTGATCAGATATGAACATCGTAAGAAATCCGGCTTTGGTAAGTGGGCCCTGAAATAACTGTCCACACCAGCTTTGGTCCAAACTGATCGCATGACTTCGGCATTTTGATAGCTTTCAAACTCGCGCGTGAAAAAATGGTATCGTCCCCATTTGCCATTAAATTCCAATTCTGCTTCCCAGAAATAGGTTCCATCGCCCAATGGTCCAGCGACATCACTGAACCAATGTGCGTGCTTACCTACTTGAGAAGTGTGCCCTTGAGGAGGATCCTGAATGGGGAGCACGTGCACGGCTTGAAGTTCTTGCGGCCTTGCGGTGAGATGTGGCTCGAGGAGGAGTGTTTCTATGTCCACAATCTGTGCACCAGATCCGGCTTGAGAACTGGCACCTGCTGCTTCTGCCATGGCCCTGCTTGCTGGTTGGTTCTGTGAGAATATAGAACCACGTGTTAACATCGTAATGGACAGAATAAATCCGTTGTTGTCCTCGTTACAACATTAACATGAGGTAGATGGTGAGTTAGTGGTTAGTAAGTGCACGAAGACAGTGTGTGTAGTTAATGCTTGGGTAGTCCTAGGAGACTAATGAAGTTAGTAAGTGGGGATGAATTTACAAATTGGGGTCGGGGGGTTTATTACAGGTCTTAGGCTGCCAAATGCAGTGGATGGGCTTTGTTCTTGGTTTCGTAGAGACTCTAGGGAGCTTTATAGGTGTATCGACTTGAAAATGAGGCTTTTTAGGGACCCATTTACAAGCGATTCTGTTCGTGCTCATGGGCCTTGGTGTGTTCCTGAGTGTTGAAAACGAGTGAATGCTGGCTGTGCGAATGAATGGGTTACGCTGTATAGGTTGTGGCCTCGGCGTAGCTATTTGCGCCCGCAAGCAAGCCTTAGGCACCCAAATTTGTCTTGATTGTGGGCTAGCCTTCATCGACTTCTTGGGCACCCAAATAGATTTCACGTTAGCAGGAGAATTTCTGAAAGACTTCTTATTAGTGTCGTGTTGTTGGTTACTAATAAGAGGCTTTGCCCGTGTGGTTGGCGGGAGTGCAACCGGGTGTTTGCCTTTCCGCACCCACACTTGTTTCACTTGCTGGGACATTCTGTTGCGCAGGTACTTTTGATTTCTCGCATGGGTAGTACTCTGCTTCTTCTGCCTTTGATCCACCTTTGGTTGCTGCCTCCTTCTAGCCTTTGGAAAAGAAGGGAGTTCCGTTGCATCCCTGACTCCTTTTTTGAGAATATCATTCCTCTGCAACACATAGTTTTGGACAAGAACAGCATGGTCAACTTCATGTGCACCCCTGGAGGGACCAGGAGTTTGTGCCTTTCCTAGTTCCTTGAGTGCTCCATTATTTAACTCTACTGTAATTCGACTATGATTGACCCATACCTGAAGAAGTCCACTTCTTAGGTTTAAGTTGACTGCTTGGTCATAGATCCACTCTTGACCCAAGACAAGAGGTTCAGTGAGATCCTCATCTTGACACACTAGTACTTTAACTGTCATTGCCTCGTCATGAATGTAGAGAGGAAGTTCCACCTCGCCGATGCAAGGGGTTTCCACGCCTCCCAATCCTATGAGATATGCTTCCATAGGATTGACAGTCAATTGCAGCTCTTGACAGTAAGACACTCTAACAGCACTAGTGGCGGCACCTGAGTCAATCAAGGCTCTTATGGTCCTTGCACTCTTTCCTTGTCCTATGTCTAAGGTTATGAAAGGACGTCGATCAGTTATCCTATGTGAGCTTGTTCCTGCACTTTCACACATTGCCATATGATATCCTTGATCTGCATAGTCATTTGTTCTAGGCTGATCTCTATTTTGCCTTCGTAATTTCATCCTTCTGATGCATTCTAAAGCTTCTGCTTGAGCTTCTTCTCGAATTCGCTTTTCTTCCTCTTTGCGTTTCTTAGCGGTGTTGAGTCGGCTGAGCATTTCCTCCGTGAGGGGTTCCTGATACAACTTGACTCTGCAACCGCTAATATAGTTTGGAAGAACGTCACCCTCTAATGTGGCCAGTTGTAGTGCTCCATTCGTGGAGATCCTATTGATGATCATAGGTCCGTAGCCTCTCTTTTCTAGCTTCCTCGCGTGTTGTTTCAGTGTATAGACTAAGACTAGATCTCCTGCTTTCAAACCCTTATCCTTCACATGGGCATCAAAGTATGCCTTCTGTCTCTTCTTGGCTGCATATATTCCTGCAGCGGCTCTCAGTCTTGTTTCCCCTAATTGTTCAAGGTCAAAGATCCTAGAGGAGAGCTCATGACCTGTCCATTCGTGCTCTTGTGCTACCCTCAATGTAGGAATCAAGAAGTCCAAGGGTAGCACAGCGTTTTGGCCGAATACCATCTGAAAGGGGGTGGCTTGGAGTACCGTTTTGTAGGCAACTCGGTATGCCCAAACAGCATGGTGTAGCTGTTTGTCCCAATCAGAGCGTTTAGTGTTCACTAATTTTGTCAGTACATTGCATAAGATCTTACTAGTGCTCTCAGCTTGTCCATTAGCTTGAGGGTGATAAGGGGCAGACTTCTTGTGTATTACCAAGAATTCTTGGAGTAGATTTTCAATCACTTCGTTCAAGAAATGAGTGCCTCTATCACTTACAAGCTCTATAGGTAGTCCATATCTTGTGAATACATTCTCAAACAAGAATTTAGCAGTTGTCTGAGCGTCATTCTTTGTCGTAGCTTTTACCTCTACCCACTTAGTTAGATAGTATGTTGCAACAATGATGTATTCCACATGAGAACCCTTAGCTGGGGGATTAATAGGACCTACGAAGTCTATTCCCCACTTAGAGAACGCACGTCCACCCATCATAGGTTTCAGTGGCATCTCATCTTTGCGTATAGGATACTGAGTCCTCTGACAGACATCACACCGTTTCACATAGGTATGTGCATCCATGTGAAGGGTAGGCCACCAGAAGCCCGCAAATAGTATTGCCTTGATCACCCGATCCGGTCCAAAGTGTCCTCCTGCTACACCTTGGTGAGCAGTTTCCAAGATCTTAAGATATTCACTTTCATGGACACATAGCCTTAGGTAACCATCTTTACCACGCTTATATAGATTATCACCAATGAGTGAGTAATCGTGGGCTTCTTGTTCTAAACTCCTTTTCCTAGCTAGAGTCATGTCTGGAGGGAATGTGTTTGTCCTCAAGAATGATACTAGAGGTTCACTCCAATCTGGCACAATGGATACTTGATAAAGAGTGGCGTGTTCCCTTGGTGGTTTAATGCAACAGATTGAGCATTCCTTGCACAACTTTTGGACATCCGCTTCCATAGTCGGCCAATGCACTCCGAGTCTCCTTAGTGTCTATAAAGTTTGTTGCTTTGAATGGTGTTGCTCTAACGCACCTACATGTGCTAATTGCAACCATTTAGCGTACTCATCCTCTTCTACGCAACAAGCCAAGATCCCTTGGTCTGTGTGCTTGTACACACTTCCTGCCATGATGTGGTACTTTTGGGCTTTTACAACCTCTCTATTCCGTGTGTTTACCACTGGATGGTTAGGCCCGTATGTCAATACTGGTACCAATGGCTTAGCCCACTGCGGCACCACTTCCAAATTAAACAAGTAAGCATCAGGAAGGTCATCTGATACTCCTTGTGGGGCTTCTCCCGATGTGAGCCTAGAAAGATGATCAGCTCTTAAATGAGTCCTCCCTTTTCTTACCACAACCTCAAAATCATATTCCATTAGCAAGAGAAACCATCTCACTAATCTTCCTGTATTGCATGGCTTGTTTACGAGGTATAGCAATGCCTGATGATCAGTAAAAAATTTAAACTTATTTGCAAGCAAATAGTGTCTAAATTTCTTAACTGCATATACCATGCCTAAGCCTTCTCGCTCTGTAGTGGTGTAATTCCGTTCAGCCGCATTCAATTGTCTACTGGCATAGGCAATTGGAAGATCCATGTTACCTTCACCGGTAGGTTGTGTGAGCACACATCCAATGGCATAATTGGATGCATCCACATGAACGTGGAATGGCTTATTCCAATCTGGTGTGGTCAAGATTGGTGCTAAACATAATCTTCGTTTAAGCTCCTGGAAGGAATTCTCACATTCATCCGTCCACTCAAAGTTTGTCAGAAGTCCGTACATGGGCTTTGCAATGACAGCATACATGTGTATAAATCGTCGGTAATAACCACAATGCCCCATGAAAGCTTGTACTTCCTTGACATTTTTTGGCCTAGCTAGCTTTGCGATGGCTCTCACTTTCTCTTCGTCAGTAGATATGCCATTCTTTGACACTATGTGCCCTAAGATCTTGCCTTGCCTGACCATGAAAACACAATTTTTTGGGTTCAGGCAGACTTGATATTCTCTACATTTGTCAAAGATTTGTCTGAGTTCAGGAATATGAGTGTGTCTAATGTTGGAATGAGCACAAAGATCATCAACATAGACCTCTAAACTCTTCCTCAGGAACTCCTTAAACACATGGCACATCAGCCTCTAGAAGGTAGCTGGTGCATTGGTAAGCCCAAATGGCATGACTCTAAAGGCAAAAATGCCCCATTCTGTGGCAAAAGCCGTTTTATGCTGATCCTCTGGAGCTATGGCTACTTGATTGTAACCCGAAAATCCATCGAGGAAGCTGTACACTTCCTTGCCTGCTACTCTTTCTAAGAGATGCTCTGTGATGGGAAGCGGATAGTTATCTCGAATCGTGGCCGCATTAACCTTTTTCAAGTTAATGCATACGCACAGCTTTCCATTCTTCTTGGGCACCACTACGATGGGGGATACCCATTCAGTGTGCTCAATTTCATAGATAAATCCAGCTTCAACCAATCTATCTATCTCTTCTTTGATCTTAGCAGCGTAATTATCGTTATATGTGTAGGGCTTTTGCTTAGAGGGTTTAGCATCTGAGGTCATGGGGATGGTGTGTGAGCATATGTCAGGGTCAACGCCTTTCAAATCCTTGTAACTCCAAGCGAATACATCTCTGTATTCTCTTAACAAGGCAATTAATGCATGCTGTTCTTCTTCTGTTAGGTCATGGCCTATGTACGTGCATCTCTCCTCTCCTTCTTCTAGGGCCACTACTATTTTCTTGGTGGTTTCTTTGTTATCATAGGCCTCTCCTACTTGTGCCTCTCGTTTAGGCATTCTTATCATGACTCTCCTGTCGTCCACCTCATATTTCTTAAAATTTTCCGGGACCTCAAACAAAGATTCTTCCTCTTCTGGTGAGGCTTCTCTCTTCTTTCGTTTCTTTCCGTCTTCCTTCGGGGTCACATGTGTCGCTAATCTTACATCATTTGTAAGCTCTCCATGTCTCTAGGGTTGACATTCTACTTCATGGAAGTATTCTTCATCTGATGCAAATGGTGGGTCCATAATGATTGACTCTAGGTCGGAGTCACTTGCATCCTCAAATGCATCAGGGCTAGGTTCGCATTCTTCTAGAACTGCTTCTCCCATGATTGGCTCTATGGAGAAGACTGAAATGTCATAGCCATCTTCATCACAGTGGGGAGTCCATTGTTCCTCATTGATGGCTACGTCCATTGTTGCTAAGATTTCTGCCCAGCCATGGGGTTCAAATTCTTCATCTGGAAAAACTACAGGTGCATAGGCTGGGTCTTGGATTGGTCTATGGGTTTCTTTCGCACCTATCTCTCTGGCTTTCTCTCTCTTCTCTTCTTCTACTGCTACTTTGCACATCCATAAGTGAGTGTCTTCATGCATCCATGAGGATCCAGACCCTATGGAATGCACCGATTCTGTATCATCTTTGGCTCTATGGATGGGATTCCATTGGATAGGAGGGACATCTCTATGAGAATAATCCTTGAGATTGACTTTGGTCGTAACACCTAAGTGTTGTAGGTACAAAGAATTGGTTCCCCAGTCCTGTACCACTTGCAACTGTCGCATAAATGGTCTTCCCAAAATCATCTCATAGGCATGATTTTTGCTGAAGTCACATATAGCAAATGTATGCTCAAACTGGACACCACAAGTGGTGAGAGTTATTCCTTCTAACAATCCTAGGGGTCTCTCTATGTGACCATCGGCCATCTGCAATTTCATTCTCGTTGGCCTGAGTGCTGGCTTGCCCCAACGCTTCCATAGGGAAGTAGTGGCAATTGCAACTCCTGCACCTGAGTCCAAAATTGCCTTGGTGGTGTACTCCTGGTAGGTGATGGGAAGATATGTGTTCCCTTCTTCACCTTCACACATATCTCCTATCTTATCCAAGGGAATTTCCGGCACTGTCCTATGGGATCCTACCTGGGAACGAGGTTTGGCTACTTCTGGTACTTGTTTGGCGACATGTTTCCATAATTCAGGTCTAACCTTGAGTAGCTCTTCTAACTTGAGATTGCACTTCACGTTAGTGTTCTTCACTACCTCTGTGTTCCTAGGTATGATTGAATCTTCGTTTCTTACCATGACTGTAGGAGCTCTCATGCAGGTGGACTTCGCTTCCCATGGGCCTGTGAAATGGGGTAGTTCTTGTAAAGAATTAGACTGGAAGTCTAATCTTTCTTGAGATTGGATACTCTCCTGCTCTCCATAAATGGATGGGATGTCTTGTGGGAATTGGTCATGTGCGTCATCCACAAGTTCAATGGGAGGAGGGACTTCACTCTCTTTAGCCCATTTTTCTTCTTGAATCTCTCGTAGGAATTCTGGTGTGAATCGATTCATAGAAGATGATGTGTCTGGCTCCGTAGAGTTAGGCACATAGGCTTCTTGGGCAGGAATGCTTACTCTTTCACTTGCCTTGCCCTTGTGTTGAGAGGCTGGTTCCTTTTGTGATTGTGCCATTAGATTCTCCATTCTTTCTAGGGAGGGGGAATTGTCTGGTTCAATGGAATTTGGCACATAAGCTTTCGGTGGGGGATGGGTCATGTCTTTACTTACATTCTCCCTTTCTTGATTTTTTTCTTCCTTGGCAGATCTAGCGATTATGCCCTCTAACTTCTCTAGAAGTCCATCCAAGTGTAATTGCGTCTTAGCTGAGCCCGAGTAATTGAAAAGGCGACTGGCTTCAAACATAGTTTGAGCCAATGCTACCATTTTCGCGCAAAGCTTGGTTCTTTCTATCTCTAGGTCAGCTCTAGGGTAACACTTGTCGTGATCTGTGACATTTGGCCCTTCTTGAATTCTGGCCTGATATGCTTTAAGCATCATGTCTATGTCTTCTAGAATGGGATCAGCTAATACTGATCCTACTCTAGGGGGTGGTGGAATCATATGAGGTGGGTTGGAAGGTGGCGGATCGGATGGCGATGGGAATGGTGGTGGTGGAATAGTGTGAGAGGGAGTTTGAGAGGTGAGTTCAGTTATCCTGGCTTTGGTTTCTCTTATGCTTTCCTCGAGTTCACTCATCTTTTTAGCCCATTGTCTTTTCATTCTTTCCCGACTATCTTTCCATGCTCTAGTCCTTTTCTTTGTTATGCTCTCGGTTTCACTAGTCTCTGGGTTCTTATCCTGGTTTACCCCTTGATTCTCTTGCAATGCTTGAGCTCTAGTGACTACCTGTACGGGAGCAGTGGAAGTGACACTTCCTGTGGAATCTACCACTAACCCAATAACATTGATAGGCGTGATTTTTGGCATATTATTGGGGTTCTTTGGGCAATCTCGTAAGAGATGCTCTTTTCCACAATCTTGGCAAAAGCCTTGGATCATCACTGACTGGTTTTGTGTAGGTGGAGGTAAGGGGCAATCACGAATGAGGTGATCTCCTTGGCACCTGTAGCACGGTCCTCTTGGGAACGGAGGTCTTACTTGCCTAGGTTGAGGCCTAGGATTGGGGTTTGCATACATGACGTTTGTGCAATCTGACTCCCAACTAGGTTCATTTGGCTCTTCGCTGTAATAAGACTCACCATGTTCTGGAGACTGCATGTAGTACGCCTGGGGACTATCAACATGTGTAGAATCAAAGCTATGGTCACTCGGGTCACTTTCAGAGAGCAAGGGTGTTACAGGGACTATAGCTCTATTCAGGTTTTCTTCCGCAACAGCATACTTTACCGGAATCACATTAGCTGGGGCAGGGGGTTGTTGAGCTAACACTGGCTGAGGCCTTTGTTGTTTTTGGTAGGGTTGTTGATACGGTTGTTGTGGCCTGCCATATGGTTGTGGAGGGTACGGGTTCTGGTATCTTCCTTGCTGAGGGTATGGCTGAGGGTAGGGTTGCCTAACTGCCTGCTTGTTGTATGGGCAATCTTGTGCGGTGTGATTGGTGTATCTCCGTTCTATGGTGCAGTACTGGCTACTAGGATTTACTTGGGGCTGAGCCATAATGGGGCAGACATTCGCCATGTGGTCACCACCACAAGTATAGCACCTTTTCACAGGGGAAAACCTTGGGATTTGTTTGATAGTTACACCTAATTTCTGAGCTACTTTCTCTGCAAGTTCCTCGATTGATGTGGATTGCGTGGAAGAGAGGTTTGAGGCACTATCCGAGTCTTTGTATATCTTGGAAAGCTCTAACTCCTCCCCTAGGTTGTCCTCAATGTCAATACACATGCGTACACACTCTTCTATGGTCCTAGGGTCTTTCAAGTACACATATGATATTAATTTGGTACTTAGCAATCCATCCAAGAATAAAGCCACTTGCTTGGCTGGTGTGGGTAACTCCGAAACAGGGCATCTTTCAAGATATTGCCTAAATCTCCTTCCTGCAAGTCTTACAGTCTCTTGCGGGGTTTGCTTGAAGCTGTGAATCAGCGAGGAGGTATTATGCCTTATGCCACTCTTAGAGAATTCAATAATGAAAGCCTCTAGGAGTTGGTCTATGCTCCTGAACTGCCTCTCATTTAGTGGCTGAAACCATGTCAGGGCAGTGTTCCTAAGGGTCAGACCAAAGGCATTGTACTGCGTGAATAGATCCTCCACTTGTTCCGCTCTCAAGACTTGCCTAAACTCAGCCACATGATCGTATGGATCTCCAGTGCCATCGAAGTAGTTCTTCATGGACTTAACTAGCTGAGTCGGTCTCAAAGTCCTTGTGTGCTCTCTAGGTCGTGGTAGAGGGAACTCCTCCGCATTTCTTTGATTCCTATGAGCTCTAAGTATCTCAGGTTCTACTCTATTTGTTTCCGTCCTCGTTCTTTCTCTGCCCATTGGGTTGGCAAAGCTTACTTCTGGTCTATCTCTACTTCTGTCTCTTTGCATTCCATGAGCTTGGGATGTTCCAGCTCCAGGGTGACCATAGGATACATTCAATCTTGGTTGGGGAAAAACGAATTCACCTTTCCAAGTGTAAGCATGCCTATCATTTTCTGTCACCACAAAGATCCTCTCCGAAGCGTGATCTAAGTAGGTCACTCTGCCTGGGCTATCAGGATCCTTAAACTCATAGATCATGATTGTCCCTATATCGGTTGGCTGATTAGATTTATACCTCCAAAAGGCTTCGTCAGTTTCTCGATTGAGGAGCAGCTCTATGCTCTTATTATCCTGGGGAACCCACTCTGGTGTTATAATCCTAGTGAGAACCGATTTGCCTCGAGGGGTTCTAGGTTTTGCACCCATGCTTCCTTGCTCCAGGTCGCCTAAGTCTGCTTCTGGGATCACATTTCCAAATTCGTCCGTCCTATCTGGGTGACTGGAGACTACGTATATGGTTCCTTCTTTGTCCAAGTATGCACCGTTTTCGAACTTGACAGCTGGGTGCTCTAGTCCTATGGATTGGTCAGGATTCTTAATCTGTACCACAGATCTTCCTAGGCCATCCTCATAGATGCTGGCACCTAATTAGTTGGTCCTAAGGTATTCCAGCTGTGTTTTGTAAGGGCCTTCTACCCTGTACAAGTATGGCACACCTGAACTTCCCGTAGGTCTGTCCATGCCTTGAGACATCTCTGATTCACTAGTCTCAGAACTTGGGTAGTAGGAGTGGTGACTCAACTGCTGGGCCCAAGACCTAGCAGTATGATTGACACTAGCCTCAGAAGACCTAAGGCTTTGTCTCTCTCTTACTAGGTGTCGTCCTGGTCTAAGGTTCATATGCTTAACTGATTAACCCAATTTTTCCCAGGTACAATCACGTTTCTGAGTCCTTTGGTATCGGTTACTTGGTTCTTTTTTTATGTTGATTAGCGTGTTTATACTCTTGTCTGATATCACGTCGTCAGGAATACTTGAGTTTACTTTCGCACTTTAGTTTGGTCATTTTCACGTTAGGTTCTTTTCCTTAAGGTTGTCGTTCACACACACACAGGTTATCTCTTGACTTGCACTTGATTTCTTAGATAGTCTTTGATTTATCTCGTGCCTATCGTTGCCTGGAATTACTTCTAACACTACCCGCACTTAGCCTAAACTAAGAATTGACAGAGGGTGTTGCGGGTTTTCCAACCTTGAGTTCCTTTCCTTGTATTGTTGCCCTGGTGTGCCCAGGACGCGTGTTCCCAAGCTTGCACTTACTCTTGCCTTGCGTACCCTTCGCTGCTCTCAAAGGACCTGTAAGAGGCCCACTGTTAGCTCAAGACTTAAATTCAAAAGACAGAACTAATCACTTTCATTCAGGTAACACTTCACCAATTTGCACTATGACTTTTTGGACACAACTCTAGAGATCCCTGAACCTTGTTCCCCCTGGGTATGGTCAACTTCAAAATACCCTATCTAATATTCCTGGGCTTGATTTAACCGTAACCAGTCAATGTTTTTGTTGTACTCCCTGCAAGCTTTCCAACAAAATAAGAATCATGGCAAACGGATTTCGTATGAGAAAGTTATGCCAGTTCAGGGTTTTGGGGCTAAAACAGGATTAAACTAGGTTAACAGGCAAACAGGAATTCGCGAGTTACTTGGGTCATGCCCTCGTAATGCAATACTACACCCTTGTGTTTGTCCCACACTTGGCCAAAATTTAACCCACCATTTTTACCTTAAAAATTTGACCTAATTTGCCCTTCTAACGTGTTCGCTAAGTCTGTCGGTCGCGATTGACAGGTCCGTCGCGATGGACGTGTCGATCGCGATTGACAGGTCTGTCGTGGCTGTCAGTCGCGATTGACTGGTCAGTCGCGATTGACAGGTGGTCCGAATTTTCAGTCGATCGTGGTCAAACCATCGTTGACTCTCTCAGTCGCGATTGACTGGTCCGTCGCGATTGACAGGGGTCTCAAAAAGTCAATCAGTCGTGGTCAAAGGATCGTTGACTCTGTCAGTCGCGATTGATGAGTCGATCGCGATTGACAGGTCGGTCGCGAGGGTCTGTCCGTCGTGGTCAAACAGTCGTTGACTGTGTCGATCGCGATTGACAGAGCCGTCGTGGTCTGTCCGTCGTGGTCAAACAGTCGTTGACTGTGTCGATCGCGATTGATGAGTCGATCGCGATTGATGACTCGATCGCGATTGACACGTGTCACGCGTATGGTCTGTCGGTCGCGGTCAATCGGTCGTTGACTCTGTCGGTCGCGATTGACAGAGCCGTCGTGGGCTGTTGATTGTGATTGACGTGTCGATCGCGATCGACAGATCTGTCCGTCGTGGTTTGTCGGTCGCAATTGACAGAAATCTGAGGAATTTCAAGAAACTAAGCACATTTTTGGGAAGCTCTAGGCCTGTAGATCATGGTTTTGCACTTTGTTTGGTAATTTGAGCGTTTTTTCTGTCGTTCGCGATTGACAGAAGTCGACGACACACAGACAGTTACTTCGAATTCTGTACCTGCGTAGAGTGCTGGGGACGATGATGTGACCTGTACCTGCAAGACAGCTCAAGAAACATGCAAAAACAGCACACACAATTTTGCTCTCTCGCTCTCTCTCACAAGTGAAATGAGGGAAATGAGGTGGAGATGGGGATATAGTCAAAAAACTGAAATTTTCGCGATGATGAAGATGGAGGTGGAAGATGGTGATGAGGAAGATGGTGATGATGATGGTGAAGAAAAAACAAGAAAATAGATGAAAGTGAAGAAAATACCTACAACTCCAACGCGTCAACTCTACGTCTTACCATCACACGCTTGTCCTCAAAGCTCGATCCCCGGCAACGGCGCCAAAATTTGGTGTAGCTCAGTGATGAGTAGCACCTCCTTTAATGTCAATCCGGGAAGACGTGAGGATGGTATGAAGACCTCGAGCAAGTGGCGGCACAAATGCGTGAGTGAGAAGCACACTAGCATGCACACACATACACACACACGCGCACACACAGCAAGACAAAGAGTGCAAATCAATGGAGTTCTTAGATTACTTTTCAAGAAGCTCTTACAAGTTTGTTTCAATTACAATCTAACCTCAAAAATGAGCTCTCTAGCTCCTTTTATAGTTTTTGACTAGCTTTGGCCCTGTTCAGACCTAGTGTCCGGCCTAGTTAAAAATTAGGTTCCAGGGCTTATTTGAGGGCTCAAACGAGATCCAAAAATTACGAAAATTGGCAGGTAGATACTTCTAAAGCTCCTCAAGCTCAAGGACTCCTTGGCTTGCACAAAATGGAGCTACAAAAATATGAAATGGTATTTACAATGGTGTTTAGTGATGAGAATCACTTTTAATTGGTGTAAGGGTTTTTGAAAAGTTAAAGGGTTGCCTAAGTGCTAGATTTGCGTGAATGCTCATACTTGCTTCTTCATAAGGAAAATCATTGGCCTATTTGCCCGATCTTCTTTGACTGCCATGTCTGCTTGTGTTGTCCCTTCGCTTTGACTCTCTTCGTCTTGTGGCTCCTTCGGTTCCCTGACTGCTGCCAACAAAGAGATTATAGGAGCTACCAAGGTGAGCTAACCCACCCCTTTAATCTATAATTTCTCAGTAAATTAAGTTTGGAAAGGGAAACGATCTGCGTCAGGTATCGTTTGGCACTGACAGAGGTGAAAAGGAGTGTTTGGAGTGAGGAAGAGAGTGAGGAGAGGGGAGAAGGGCTAGGAAAACAAGGGCATCAAACCAAAACTTAAAAATCTTAGCAAAAATCTTGGCAAAGGGTCAAGTATCGTTTTGCTCCCGCGGTCGAGTATCGAGATACTTAGCAAGTATCGTTTTGCTCCTGTGGTTGAGTATCGCGATATTTCCCTCCGATCGTGTATCGTTTCGGATTAGAGATCGTTTTGGCTATCGATCGTTGATCGGGTATCGTTTCATACCTAACGCGATACTTCGTAAGTATCGTGTATCGTGTATTGTTTGGTGGGCCAAGTATCGTGTATCACTCCTCAGAGATCGCGATACTTACCAGAGATCGTTTTGATCAAAGATCGCGATACTGGAAAAATATCGTGTATCGTTTGGTTCAAGCGATCACGATACCTGACAAGTGTCGTGTATCGTTTTGCCAGCGATCGTCTGCGAAAGATCGTTTTTAGAGATATCGTATTGTCAGCGATCGTTTTGCCAGCGATCGTCTGCGAAAGATCGTTTTTAGAGGTATCGTTTTGTGAGAGATCGTGTATCGTTTGGCTGAAGTATCATGTATCGTTTTGCAGAGATCGCGATACTTACCAAAGATCGCGTATCATTTTGTTCAGGTAGCGTCGATCGTTTTGAGCCAAAGATCGTGTATCGTTTTCTCCCAAGTGTCAAGTATCATTTCCAGCAGGTATCGTGTATCGTTTTGAGCCAAGTATCGTTTATGCTAAAGATCGTTTTGATCAAAGATCGCGATATTCATCAGCGATCGTGTATCGTTTGGTTCGTAGGTCGTGTATCGTTTGTATGCAGAGATCAAGTATCGTCTGTAGTCAGAGATCGTGGAATTTGGAGGTTATGTATCATGACTTGAAAAGTTATTTTCTGTCAATTTTTAGCCAAAATTCTTCCTAGAATTCTAACCCTGAGTGAAGAGTGCCAAAGGCTAGAAGGCTGCAAGGATTGATCAGAGTTGTTAGGTGGATGAACCTGAGATTCGGAAGAACTCTAGGAAGCCAAAGAAGTGTAATCTCTTCTGTAGGTAGTGTAGCAGAGCAAAGTAACCGTTCACATTATTCAGAGACCTCCAGTGAGTCAGAGGAAGAAATTCCCATGGCTTCAGAGGACATGCAGAACACAGTACCCATGATTGGCATGATGTCAATCATTGAGGGAGAGTATAGGACCTCCTTGGAGTATGTGAACACCAACCAAAATGAGATCCCTATTTATTTGGATGGTCTAAACAGATCAGTGGCCAGGTTAAAGAAAGCGTCAGAGGCTTACATAGTGCCTAGGCCAGCAGTCAAGTACGTAGGAGGATTTTACATGGACAAAAGAGATATCCAATATGTTGTCACAGAACACCCAGAAAACATTAATGAAATTGGTGAAGAAAATAATGCTTCAAACTTAAATGGAGGAGGGAATGAAGAGCAAGTAACTACACCTAGAGGAAGATCTACGGTTGCTAGGATATGGAAAGGAGACCTGATTCCCCAAGATGACACCTTAATGGATGTATATTTGATCAATGGGATAGAGCATCTTCTTAGAGCACATTCTTCAATTTGGGAAGCTTCTCCTAATCTAGTCACCATCTATGAGTTACAAGATCCTGATTTCTCCACCATCATCACATATCTGGATAAGACTCAGAGAAGATATTGGCCCTTAACAGAAGCAAAAAGAGCTGAGTTGAAATATCATAATATCCCAGTGTTTCCCCCTAGGGACCAAGCCACTACTTCAAGAAATCCACTTGGAACATCCCATAATGATTCATACCAACAGTCGCGCCAAACACAACAAACACAACAAACTCAAATTCCAGTCAGACCACCTGTGCAGTTCGCAATGCCTGCAAATAACCCTAATTACCGACCTCAACCAACTATTGACCCAAGACATGGAATTCATGCTCCAATCAGACCGCCGGTAGTAAGAGGACCAGGCATACCAATAGGAAGACCAATTTTCCCAGTAATGCCTAGACCACCCGAAGCAGGAAGAAGATTAAGGCCAATTCAAGTGGCCAAATGCATGAGAAATCACTATGATGGCTCTAGTGAACCTTACAATCATATAGCGGAATTTAAACAAGTAATCAGAGCCGAACAGGTAGAAGACTTTTTGGTTCAATATGAGTCCTTTGGTCTTACTTTGTCAGACACTGCGTTAGCATGGTTTCAACCATTGGACCCTAATACTTTTCAAAACATGGAGCAAGTATACCAAGAAATGATTGAGGAATTCACTAAGTCAGGAATTAAAAACAATTCTTCATCATTGATTCATAGCTTCAAGCAAGCCCCTACTGAATCAGTAAGATTGGCTGCAAGAAGATTCAAGCAGTATGTAGACAGATGCCCAGTAGAAGAGAGACCTACCCAAAATAAAATGGTGTCATTATTTTTGGAAGGATTGTTGAACGGATCTTTGAGATCATTGGTATATGTAAAGAGAGTTCAGACTTTGCAAGAATGCATGAAGGAATGCATAGATCTAGAAGACAACCTAGCAGAGGACCTGAAAATACCTCAAGGAAGCTTGAAAAGTGAAGATTCGGCGAGTAACACATCAATCCCTAAAAACAATGTAGAGGAAATAGCCGATTTAGTAGCAAAGAAGTTGAACGTTCAAGGACAGAGGAACTACCCCAATAACCCTATGAGAGTACCCATGCTCAGAAGATGTATGCAGTGCGGAGGTGATCATCCTTCTCACTTGTGTACTAGGGGAGTAGTCCCACCACCTACTTATGTTTATAATAGACCCACTGTCCCAGGATCTCTACAATATTGTAGTATAGAACAAAAATATACAAATCACAGTACAGAAAATTGCCCTTACAATAGGCAGGCGAGACCAGCACAGCCATACATGAGACCTTATGGATACCCTCAGAGAGATCAGGGAGGTGAAGCCTTTAGATATCCCACTTATCAGCCGCAGGCACCAGTGCCACGACCATATGCGTATCAGGGATACACCCAACCACAACCTGTACTAGGACAACAACCGCCCCATCCTCAGAACGTTGTCCCAGTCAAGATTGCTCAACCTGAAGAAAACCTAGAGAGAGCAATAGTCCCAACCAAACCTTTGGTTGGTAATGAACCATATGACTCACCTTACGACCATAGTCAAGGAGCATATCCCAATTATGAAAGCTCAATGATGGAATATGGACAACTGTATGAACCATATGCCTATGGCATGGAAGTATCAGATAGTTCATACGGATATGAGCAAGACTATGTGTCATTAATGTACATAGCTCCTAGAGCAACCATACCACCCCGATCCATGAACAGACCGCCTGTACCCAGAGGACCATGTTATAGATGTGGAGGTGATCACTATATCAGAGAATGCACATTGCCAAACCCACCACCACCACAACGAGTCTGGGAAGGCTACTGTAGTGAGTGTGGTAAGGAACACCTTTTCAGAGACTGCCCCAAGAATCCCAACAAGGTTACATCTAACGTGCAAATCAATGTAATAGAAGTAATTGAATCATCAGGGAGTGATAAAGAGTACACAGTACCATTGAAAGCAATCACAAGAGCCAAAGCCAGAGAGACCCCTAATAAAACAGAGGAGAACAACCAAAATAACAGGGAGGTGAACACACCCATCCCTCAAAGAGTTGAAGACTCAGAAGAGCCGGGAAAAAGTATTGCAAGTAAAAGGTCCCAGAGATGGAAGCACCGAAGAGATAGGATAAAAGAAAAGAAGTTATTAAAAAATAAGGAAAAGGAGGAAAACGAACAAAAACCAAAAGAAGAACTGAAGAGGGAAGAAGGAAACAAAAATGAACAGTACAAAAAAGAGGAGGTAGGATCAGTGTTAGCAGACCCTATGCCTGAAGAATTAGCCATGTGGATTCAGGCATACAAGGCACGAATAAGAGCAGGACCTACCATAGAACAACATGAGAGGGAATATCCAAGAGGCGACTTAGAAAAAGAAAGACTGGAGATCTGCAAGAAATTGATAGAAGTTGCACAACAGACCTTAGAAAAACCTGCATCGCCTTTACCCAATACCCGAATTTCTGAAGGAGAATTCCAAGAGTGTGTAAACACTCCTGAAAAGCCTGAAGTGAGTAGAACACAGAATGACGAATGTAGTATTGAGAGAAGGGAAGGATCCATAGTTCCCGAAGTAGAAGGAGAATGGACTGAGGATCTATGGGCACGAGTTCAAGAGGACAAATGGAAGAAAGTGGAAGGAATTGAACCACCCTTTGAAGAACTAGAAGCAGGAGATGAAATAGAGGGCTCAATACCTGAACTAAATTCAGAAGAAATTTTTCCGATGGATGCAAGTGACCAAGGAGAGGAAGATGTAAATGAACTGCCCAATTACACAGGGGAGTACGAACACAATTCAGAATTGTATCGTATTCCTTCAATGAGGAAACGAGAAACGAACCCATCAGTCCAAACATCTGAGATCATACAACGCCTTAGAGAGGTAAAAATCCCTTGTACCCTAACATTCGAAGAACTGTTGAAGGTAAAACCACATTTGAAGGAGAAATTATTCAATCAATGGGAAGTCAAGGAGGAAAAGAAAGAGATAGCAGACGAAGTAAACACAGTGAGAATTCCAGTGGATAAGGTAGGAGACTTTAGTGAGGGAGATGAAGGAAATACCAAAGCCATCTTAGATTCGGGAGCTGGTGTTGGTACTGCTACCAAAGAAATTTGGGAGAAATGGGGAAAACCAGCGTTAAGACCAACACACATGAAAATACAAATTGCAGACGGACATACAGAAAGACCCTTAGGATTGTTGGAACGAGTAGTTTTCACTACATGTGGAGTGGAATTCCAACACACTTTAGCAATATGTCACTTCGAAAGGCCAAGCAATTATGAAATGATCCTGGGAAGGCCTTTCATGAGACAGTTAAAGGTCGTGCAAGATTGGGGAAAAGATGCTGTGTACCTACAAAATGAAGGAACCACCACTAGAATAAACCTACATACGTACACTTATCAAGATGTTCCACCTCTACAATGGAATCAAATTCATAAGGAGGAAGACGATCAATCAATTCATAGTGTAGGTTCTAGTGATCAATCTTGGATGAACGAGGACACTCATCTATGGATATGCCAAGCTGCAAAGAAGGAAGAGGAGAGAAGAAAAGGATGGCAGCAGAAACAAGGAATAGCAAGGTCTGTACAAGATCCAGCTTACATGCCACAAGTCTTTTCGGATGAAGAATTTGAACCACACAGTTGGATGGAAATTTTAGCGACCCTCGATGTCTGTGTAAATGAAGAAGTAGTAACCATGAACGAATGTATCGATGAGGAGGGTTATGATGTGAGCCTGTATGTGGTAGTCCTTCACGAGGCGGAAGAAGGAGAAGTGATCGAGAAAGACTGGAAGGAGGACTACGAGAGCATTGAAATGGAGCCCGAACCAATGGATCTAGGGAATAGGACCACCAACATGAATATCACAGCCAATGAAAAACACCAGGAACTCACACAGAAGGGGGAATTAGAATTTGAAAGAGAATCAGAAGATGAAGAAAATAAACCCCAAGACCAATTTGAGGTACCAGCTCACTTTAAAAAATATGAAGTGGAGGAGAGAAAAATATTGCTCCTGAGGACCAACATAAAACAACGTTCGCAACTGAATGGGGAGTATATGCCTTTAGAGTCATGCCTTTTGGTCTAACTAATGCCCCAGCCACCTTCCAAAGATTGATGTGCCATGTATTCAAAGAATTCCTAAGAAAAAGTATGGAGGTCTACGTGGATGATCTTTGTACTTACTCAGCTATACGACCAGAACATATCCCAGAGCTAGAAAAGATCTTTGCTAAATGTCGACAATATCGAGTATGCCTTAACCCAGAAAAATGTGTCTTCATGGTTAGACAAGGGAAAATATTAGGACATATTGTCTCCAAAAATGGAATCTCAACTGATGAAGACAAAATTAAAGTGATTCAGGATTTACCAAGACCAAAGACGGCTAAGGAAGTTCAAGCATTTATGGGACATTGTGGATACTATCGAAGATTTATACATATGTACGCCATAATTGCTAGACCTCTTTATGCATTATTGACACAATTTAATTGGACCGAGGAATGTGAAAAAGCCTTCAATGAGTTAAAGAATCGGTTGAGTTCAGCACCAATCCTTCGAGTACCTAACTGGAATAAGCCATTTCATATTCATGTGGATGCTTCCAAGTTTGCCATTGGTTGCATCTTAGCTCAACCTGCCGATACGGGAAAATTAGACCACCCTATAGCCTATGCAAGTAGACAATTAAATCAAGCAGAACGCAATTATACCACCACGGAGAGAGAAGGCCTAGGGATGGTGTACGCAGTCAAAAAGTTCAGACATTACCTGTTGGCAAACAAATTCAAATTCTTCATTGATCATCAAGCCCTACTGTACCTAGTCAACAAGCCTTGTAATACAGGACGACTAGTACGATGGTTTTTATTGCTAATGGAATTTGATTTTGAGGTAGTAGTCAAGAAAGGAAATACCCACATAAGAGCAGACCACTTATCAAGAATGACCCATGGAGAACCGCCCATAGGAGTACCAGATGATCTGCCAGATACGTACCTTTTTAACCTGGAAGTATGTCCTCAATGGGCAGAAAAGTTGATCCCTATACTTACACATGGACCTAAAGATGGGATCACACCAAACCAAACCCAAGACCTCTGGAAGACTAAAAACCTTGATATCATTGCGGGAAGTTTGTATCACCAGGATTCAAGTGGATTATTAATGAGATGCGTGGAAGAAGAGGAACAAGAAATGTGGCTTCAGAAAGCACATGTAAACCAATGGAAAACTCATTTGAATGCAAATGGAACGTGGCAAACCTTGAAGAGGTTAGGCATATATTGGCCAACCATGCAAAGAGATGCACATAACTATGTATCAACCTGTCAAACCTGTCAAGAACAAATCCCAGATGAGAACTCTACTTTATGCTATTCGACAATAGCACCAAGATGGAGCATGCCTCTAGTAAAGTTCTTGAAAACTCAAGAATACCCAGAAGGAGCCACTATAGCAAGGAAACGTGCACTTGTAGAACAAAGCAAGGATTATGCCATTATAGGAAAACAACTTTTTAGACGAGGAAAAGATAACCAATTAAGAGTGTGCATTCACGAAGACGAATATCTTTCTGTTTTAGAGATGGCTCATACAGGAGCTGCAGGAGGACCCTTCTCTGCAGATAAAACAGCAAAAATGATCCTCTTTGCTGGAATGTGGTGGCCAACTCTACACCAAGATGCCATAACATATGTGCAACGGTGTGATACTTGTCAACGAACGAAATATCCAATTAGAAGAGATGAGATGCCACTTAGACCCATGATGAGTGCCAGAGCTTTCACGAAATGGGGAATAGACTTCATAGGACCTATTAGCCCACCAGCGAAAGGATCCCATGCCGAATATATAATTGTAGCAACAGACTATCTGACCAAATGGGTTGAAGCCAAAGCAACCAAGAAAAATGACGCAAGAACCACGGCCAAGTTTCTCTTTGAGAACATTCTCACTAGATTTGGACTACCAATAGAAATTGTGAGTGATAGAGGTACACACTTTGTGAATGAAGTTATACAAGCTTTATTGAATGAATTCTTGGTAATTCATAAGAAATCAGCTCCTTATCACCCACAAGCCAATGGACAAGCCGAAAGTTCGAATAAAATCTTGTGTACAGTTCTCACCAAAATTGTTAACAATGGTAGATCAGATTGGGATAAGCAGTTACATCATGCTTTATGGGCATTTCGAGTAGCCTATAAAACCGCCATAGGCACTACTCCTTTTTAACTTAGTATATGGACAAAATGCTATTTTGCCAATTGATTTCTTAATTCCCACTCTGAGAGTAGCAACTACTTACGAGTGGACGGGACATGAACTATCAGCTCAATTGGATCAAATAGAAAAGCTTCACGAAACTAGGTTACAAGCAGTAACAGGCATTTATGCTGCTAAACGACGACAGAAGGCCTACTTTGATGCGCACATTAAGGAAAAAAATTTGAAGGAAGGAGATTTAGTTTTGGTATACACCTTGAAACAGCACGCTAAGAAGTTGCAGAAGAGAGGATATGGTCCATTAATCATTAATCGTATATCTACAAGTGGAGCCATCAGCTTAGCAACCTTAGATGGAGAAGTATTACCAAACTACATGAGTGGATGTAGAGTAAAAAAATATCTAGAACCATTGACCGAAGAAACAATGTCTCGATTAATCAAAGGCAAGAATAGACGCATAGAGGAGGAAAGGATACGAGAAGAAGCGAGACAGGAAGCATTGGAAAGAATAAAGAAACGGAAAGAGTGGATGAGAGAGCGAGATGAGAGATATCGACTAGGAGAAGAACTCATCCCGATGGCTAATTTTAGAGCCACTCAAAACCTAGGATCACAGAGAACGCAACCATATTTAAATTTGGGAGCAGGTAAAATGGAGTACCACTTGGTGGATGCTCTCATTGACACAGGAGCTGCTGTAAGCTGTATCAAGCTTTCTTTGACCCAAAAACTCAAGGAGGAAGTACGCCCATCAATGGCACAGTTGATAGGAATAGGAGGAACAATTACTCAATGCATAGGTGAGATCACCTTACGTTTGCATCTTGGCAACAACACTATGGAACAAAAGCTATTAGTGTTTCATGATCAGGATTTACTTGAAGAGGTAGTGTTAGGTCAAGATTGGATTTACGAATATGAGGTGACCATTCAATTAACTTTAGGCTACATCTCAGCCAGGATAGGACACCGGGAAGTATTTAGTCTGCTAGACGAACGACTAATCAAATCTGGGAGCAAAGAAAAAGAAATTCATTCTAACGAGCAAAGTCATGAATGTATGTCCACCACCATTATAGAAACATCTTCGTCAAGTACTATATGTGCGGACACATTGAATTCTGATTGCACACAATCTTCTAGTCTAGCAAGTCATGAGAGTGCCAATCAAGCTGAAACTAACCTCAGTGAAGCACCATGCCAAAGAGAGATTAGTCCTCTGAGTAATTCAAAATCTGTACCTATTAAAATATACCCTATTCCATACTCTAACCAAGCGTGGATAAAGAAAGATCAAGTGGAGGAGTATCTTCGACGACAGAAGCACAACCGACATCAGAACAAACAATCAAAGGAGAAACCAACTCAGTCGGAACAACGAAGTCATCGACGAACTGCTACATATGGATTCCAAAGAAAGTAGTAGCCGCTCAACAGGATCGTTCGCAAATCTGGATTCCCAAGTCATGCGCTCCAAAGAAACCAAGCCGAAATGATGATCTTCAGCACAACAAGAACGAATATGGTCCACAGGCAAAACAACCACAAAAAAGGAACTACTGGAGAAAGAAGGAGTCTGTAATGGCAACCCGAGCCATTCCGAGATTTGCAAATCAGATAGAGCAGACATGCAACAAGAAAAGAGCCACATTCATCGGAATTAGGCAACGTACAACAAGGCCCAACAAAATGAAGCAGATTTGGATACCTAAAGACAAAACAAACGGCATGCATCAACCAACTACTTCCAATTGCACACATATGGAGCCTTCAAGACCCAAAGTATGCATGATAGGGCCACATTACAAGGCCAAGCATTCGGCACATCTTTCTTCTATTTCAGGATAGTCAAGCACATTTTCCTCTTGGGAAATAGGAGAGCACTTGTACATACATTAAGAAAATTACTCCAAAAAAATAATAACCGCTTCGGCTATAACCTAAATTTTCTGTTTTCCTTTTCAGATGAAAATATAAAAATACCTAAAAATGTGAAAAATCCAGGTATTACCTTTCTCACACCCACGGGAAAGGGGCGACACCATTCACTCGGAGCAATATCGAGCTTATGACAAACAAATAAAGGAGGATTTCTGATAATATATGGCAACTAATTCATACTCTATATTGAGTGCAGATGGCGTCTACTAATTCTGAAGCTACACAAGAGGAAGAGGTCTAGCTTTTCCCACTCGAGTCAATTACAAAAGCAAGAGGACACTGGTTTCGGGATGACCAACCAGTGTCAGATCTCATCTTCCTGGCTACTATCAAAATAATGGATAGAGATCACTATTTTCCCATCCTATCCCAGGACTTCAAAACAATCGTCCAAGGCTTGCCACATATTGAAGAAGTATGGACACAGGCCGGATTAGAGTCATTCCTAAAATTGCCTATCTATGTACCGGACTTTCAAAGATGTACACAGGTAATGAACACATTACAGCCTGCGACAACAAAGATAACTGTTCTAGAAGCGAAAGTATTAGATAAAGTGGGAACCTGGAAGACCATCCAATTCACACACGAATTAATCAACAGAGCATTTGGATGGAAGCAAGAAGGAGTCACAAATGTCAAAGCAGAGTGCCATGATCCCAAGAAGAGATCATTTTTGGATATAAACAGAATTGACATAGAAGATGCTGTTCGATTGGTGCATCAACACTTTTGTTTCCCAAGCATGCACAGGTATACCGCTCCACAGAAGATAGTCGTACAATTACTATCGCATGCCATGAGAAAAATTGGGAACAAAGTGAATATGACAGGCTATGTTCAAGAAAGATTATTTGAACCCCAGAAGAAGTGGGGCCAGAAGAAATTTTTGAATGGTAGTTCGGCTCTCACATTACTGATATATGAAGCTTTAGATATGAAGAATTGTTTGAGAGAGATGCCAACTTCAGAAAAGCTAGCTCAATATGCAAAACCCGCCATTGTCCCTAAGAAAAAGAAGGTTGCCATCAGTGGGGAAGAAGCAGAAACCAGTTCTCAACCGAGAATGAGAGGCACAAAAAGACTACGAGAAGTCAAGCAAGATGAAGAAGGAGAACCTATGACAAAAAGAGTCCATGTACTTCCCAAAGTAACCATTGCAGGACAGAAACAAATCACGGAGGAAGAATTGACTAAAGCACTGGAAGAGACGCACAAATACATGGAGGGACAAATCAACTTACCAGTGCAAGGTCATCATTATCAGCAGTCACAACAAGGATTAAATACAAAAAGAAAACTCACTAGAGTTCACCGATACCGCGAAATAGGATTAGACAATTCCAGCTCGTCATCACAGGACAAAGAAGAAAAGGACACATCATTGTTGGATGTTGATATTCGAAGCGAATCGAAGGATGATGGGCAATGGACCGAATTAAATGAAGTTGACTATGGTGAAGAACCAGAAGGCCTCAAGCCAGTCGATCAAGAAATAAAAGTGAATCAGAAAACCACAAGCACAAAGACAGATATGGAGATATCAAAAATGGAGAATGAAGATAATGATATAGAAACGGAAGAACCCTTCACACCAATCAGGGTTGTGGCAGAACCCTCCCCAATGGATGTCACGTTTCAGGGGAGTGCTACTAAAAATGATGAAGCAAAAGGAGATGATAAAGAACCCAGGGTACAACTGCAAGTTAGGTAACCACATAATGAAACACTCCAGGTGGCAGAAGGCAAAGATGTGCAAACAAGAGAGACTCCAGGCATAGCAAAGACATGGCTGAATGTAGACATAGCTAAGCTCAAGCCTGTTGTGCAAGATATGATTAGAACAGCTCTGGACACACAACAATTAATGCTTGACGCTGATGAAGATTACGACCAAGCCATGCGAGACAAGAAAGAACTTGAAAGAGCAGGTCAGAATCTTTCCAACGAATTATCCAAGGTAAGAGAACAAACTCTGAATAAAGAAAATGAACTTCAAGAGGTCACAACACGAAACAACATGCTAGAGACAGAGCAGAAAAAACTGAAAGACCAAGTCCAGGAACTAACAAAGAAATTAGAGATGAGTGAGACTGAGAAGACACGTATTCAAGCACGAAGTAAAATCTTAGAGTCTCAGCTTAAAGTCAGTATGGAGGAAGTTGACAATATACGACAACGAAATAAAGAGTTAATGACAGCTCTCATTAGTGATCAGCCACTTGCAGTTACTGACAACCCACAAGGAAATATCAAGAACTTGGAAGAAAAGATTCACTAAACTAGAAGACCAGTTCAGACAGGAGCAAGCAGTCATTACAGATTGGGAAAAGAGATACATGGAGGACACAGCTGCCCTCAGAATGAAATGGAAAAAAGCAGAGAATAACTACCTGCGGCAGTGTAAGGAAGACACAGATCAAATGAATATTGTGGCCCAAGAACTAATTAAACACCAAGCAACTATTGCTAAGGCTGAAGAAGAAAATAAGAAAAAAGATGATTTAATCAAACAGCTTTAGGAGCAATTAGAGTGACGAGCAAAACAAGGGACACCAGTAGTTCCACAAGAGACCAAGGCTACTGTGGAGAAAGAGGTACGTTCTCTCTCTCCCCCCTCGTATCATTCACCGGTAAAGGAGGAAAAGGAGGTTCACATTGAACCTAACATTCGGGAAATTGCAGAACTGAGCAGACCAGAAAGGGCACTACTGGTGTCCCAACTTACGGTAGAATTTGAAGATCAGATCATCAGGATCATGAAAGAAGCTCAAATAGAAAATAAACAATTAGAACAAATTTTGAAGCCCTTTAATGTACCATACGGACTACTTAAAGAACAAACTAGACATTATATAAAGTCTGCAACAAATAAAGATCCGGATCACAACCTTCAATTCAGGCATGACACTTTCAATTACACTCAAGAGGAGTTTGAGAAGGCGGATCCAATATGGCGACGAAAGATTTTAGAGAAGCATCCAACGTTGCGGGTACAGTGGGAAGCATCACCATATGCACTTCAAGTCAATCCATCTTTTTGTCTTGTACCCCGTCGACGATCTTGGACGCAATTTTGGGAAGGACAGCGCCAAGGCAATATCAATAATCAATGGCTCAACTACCCTTTACTACCTAGTCCGCCACATAATTATCTACCAACCAAAGAATACATGGTAAAGACAATGGAATTTTGGATTTCCAGATACGTTTCAGTTCCGGACTTAGCCGTCAAAATGACTAACAAAATATTCAGTATGCTACTAACAGTGCTAAAAGTGTTCCAACATGCCAAATATACATTTTTGAATTTCATCGGAATTACTCAAGGATCAGAAGCACTCGTTTTTTATTTATCCACTATCCCGAGCAGACTAACTATTATGGCATATTATTCTCGTCTCATGTTTTAGCCATCGACATATATGCAGACTTTTGAAGAAGCATTCTTTACAGGCTTCTTTGAAATTGATTCAGAGATTTTTGTTAAAATGACTTCCAATTTGAATGCAAGACTGGTGGCCTATGAGACAAGTTTCTTTGCTAATCATAGACAGGTGCCAGAGGACGGAGTAAAGTCTCAGCAATGGAAGAAGTTCATGCTATGTCACGCTAATCTGCTAAATCAAAGAGAGCAACACGCCATCCAAACCTACACACGTCGCCACAAAAAGCCTGTCGGGGACGACAGAGTTCAGGAGGAGGGACGTGTGGAAGGGGAATCAAGCAAAAAAAGAAGAAGAAGAAGATCAAAGTAAAAAAAAACTCAATAAAGAATAAAACAATGATATCCGAAGACATATCTCTGCAAGAAGCCCCGCAGGGGCGCAACACCCATCTCTGCACAGAGCCCGCAGGGGCGCACACACCAAGGAAAAGCACGTAGCTGGAAGGAGGAATCTGGGCCAACAAGTATCACATATGAGGGTGATACTTGAGTTATAGAGGATTCAGATCAAGGCTTACGAGCTACATCCGCATATGTGCACTAATGGCGTGCGTGGCAAACCGAATCAACCGGCTTGGAGTAATGCAACCAGGTCCGATGTGTGCAACCAGGACAAATCAGAGCGCCTCTAAAACGTAATCCAAGATCAAGATTCAGGCAAAATTGGCCACGGGATGCGTGCAGATAACAAACTGAGGACAAGAAGCAAAGCCTGTCAAGGGACGACAGAGACGAACAGGGGGAGAGTGTTGCAGAGCTAAAGAAAGCACAAAGCAGAGAAAAAGACGGGCCCCAAAATTTTTCCGATTTGGACATCATATTTTTGTATCATAATCATTCTTGTAAGATATTTTCCATTGTAAATGCACTAGAGGAGTCCTCTAGATGCATCCCACAGAAGATTGGAGATTTACCCATGTAAAATAGTAGGAAATTAGTCTTTTAGTGAATAAAGTGCCGGTCTCTTGTGTGAAAGGACCATTTTTAGGGCATTAGTATATAAGTCAAATGTGACTCTTTGTAAAGAACTTTTTGCCATTGTGAAAATAGAGAGCACAGAAATTCGAATTTGTGTCTTCTTCACTCTGTATCTTCTTCTCTGTGAACTTGTATGCATGTGTATTGCTTGGAAAGAGTGCTTGTGAGTGTTGTCTATCCATGAAAGTGTTTATTTGCTGTAGGTAAGGTGTGTGCGAAGTGTAGGAAGTGCTGAAGTGTAGGAAAGTGTTTCCCACGACTCAGTATTTTGCTCATAACTTGAAGTAGAAGCATACGAATTGAGTGAAACTACTGCCATTGGATGCGTCTTCTTGAGAGCTTCGAAACACATATGTTATTCGCTATATTTGGAGCTCGGGGCTGGGAGAAAAGTCCAAAATACTAACGGCTGCTCCACCAAGTATCGTTTCGCCATAACCGACAGTTGAAGCTTGTTTGGATAAGTCTTTGCCTTGTTTACACTCTTTGAGTAGTTCATTTGCATTGATCATTACATGATTGCATGTCCTCATACACTCGGCTAGATTTGTATACTCTTTGGATTGATAATTAAAAGCGTGTATCCCCACTATATGCACTTGAGAGGGGATTGAGGTATAGTCTCTTTCTCCGCAAGTCCCTAGGTTGGTACTTAGGTCAACACACTTTTTGGCGCCGTTGCCGGGGATCGAACCCGGGTCTCCCGCATGACAGGCGGGGATACTCACCACTATACTACAACGACGCTAATCTGCTATGTCAAAGAGAGCAACACGCCATCCAAACCTACACACATCGCCACAAAAAGCCTGTCGGGGATGACAGAGTTCAGGAGGAGGGACGTGTGGAAGGGGAATCAAGCAAAAAAAGAAGAAGAAGAAGATGAAAGTAAAAAACAAGTCAATAAAGAATAAAACAATGATATCCGAAGACATATCTCTGTAGGAAGCCCAGCAGGGGCGCAACACCAATCTCTGCACAGAGTCCGCAGATGCGCACACACCAAGGAAAAGCACTCAGCTGGAAGGAGGAATCTGGGCCAACAAGTATCACATATGAGGGTGCTTCAACCTCTTGAGTTATAGAGGATTCAGATCAAGGCTTACGAGCTACATCCGCATATATGCACTAATGGCATGTGTGGCAAACCGAATCAACCGGCTTGGAGTAATGCAACCACGTCCGATGTGTGCAACCAGGACAAATCAGAGCGCCTCTAAAACGTAATCCAAGATCAAGATTAAGGCAAAACTGGCCACGGGATGCGTGCGGACAACAAACTGAGGACAAGAAGCAAAGCCTGTCAAGGGACGACAGAGACGAAGAGGGAGAGAGTGTTGCAGAGCTAAAGAAAGCACAAAGCAGAGAAAAAGACGGGCCCCAAAATTTTTCCGATTTGGACATCATATTTTTGTATCATAATCATTCTTGTAAGATATTTTCCGTTGTAAATGCACTAGAGGAGTCCTCTAGATGCATCCCCACAGAAGATTGGAGATTTACCCATGTAAAATAGTAGGAAATTAGTCTTTTAGTGAATAAAGTGCCGATCTCTTGTGTGAAAGGACCATTTTTAGGGCACTAATATATAAGTCAAATGTGACTCTTTGTAAAGAACTTTTTGTCATTGTGAGAATAGAGAGCACAGAAATTCGAATTTGTGTCTTCTTCACTCTGTATCTTCTTCTCTGTGAGCTTGTATGCATGTGTATTGCTTGAAAAGAGTGCTTGTGAGTGTTTTCTATCCATGAAAGTGTTTATTTGCTATAGGTAAGGTGTGTGCGAAGTGTAGGAAGTGCTTAAGTGTAGGAAAGTGTTTCCCCCGACTCAGTATTTTGCTCATAAATTGAAGTAGAAGCGTAAGAATTGAGTGAAACCACTGCCATTGGATGCGTCTTCTCGAGAGCTTCGAAACACATATGCTATTCGCTATATTTGGAGCTCGGGGCTGGGAGAAAAGTCCAAAATACTGACGGCTGCTCCATCAAGTATCGTTTCGCCATAACCGACAGTTGAAGCTTGTTTGGATAAGTCTTTGCCTTGTTTACACTCTTTGAGTAGTTCATTTGCATTGATCATTACATGATTGCATGTCCTCATACACTCGGCTAGGTTTGTATACTCTTTGGATTGATAATTAAAAGCGTGTATCCCCACTATATGCACTTGAGAGGGGATTGAGGTATAGTCTCTTTCTCCGCAAGTCCCTAAGTTGTTACTTTGGTCAACACACTTTTTGGCGCCGTTGCCGGGGATCGAACCCGGCTCTCCCGCGTGACAGGCGGGGATACTCACCACTATACTACAACGACGCTAATCTGCTATGTCAAAGAGAGCAACACGCCATCCAAACCTACACACGTCGCCACAAAAAGCCTTTCGGGGACGACAGAGTTCAGGAGGAGGGACCTGTGGAAGGGGAATCAAGCAAAAAAAGAAGAAGAAGAAGATCAAAGTAAAAAACAACTCAATAAAGAATAAAACAATGATATCCGAAGACATATCTCTGTAGGAAGCCCCGCAGGGGCGCAACACCCATCTCTGCACAGAGCCCGTAGGGGCGCACACACCAAGGAAAAGCACGCAGCTGGAAGGAGGAATCTGGGCCAACAAGTATCACATATGAGGGTGCTTCAACCTCTTGAGTTATAGAGGATTCAGATCAAGGCTTACGAGCTACATCCGCATATGTGCACTAATGGCGTGCGTGGCAAACCGAATCAACCGGCTTGGAGTAATGCAACCATGTCCGATGTGTGCAACCAGGACAAATCAGAGCGCCTCTAAAACGTAATCCAAGATCAAGATTAACGCAAAACTGGCCACGGGATGCGTGCGGACAACAAACTGAGGACAAGAAGCAAAGCCTGTCAAGGGACGACAGAGACGAAGAGGGAGAGAGTGTTGCAGAGCTAAAGAAAGCACAAAGCAGAGAAAAAGACGGGCCCCAAAAATTTTCCAATTTGGACATCATATTTTTGTATCATAATCATTCTTGTAAGATATTTTCCGTTGTAAATGCACTAGAGGAGTCCTCTAGATGCATCCCCACAAAAGATTGGAGATTTACCCATGTAAAATAGTAGAAAATTAGTCTTTAAGTGAATAAAGTGCCGGTCTCTTGTGTGAAAGGACCATTTTTAGGGCACTAGTATATAAGTCAAATGTGACTCTTTGTAAAGAACTTTTTGCTATTGTGAGAATAGAGAGCACAGAAATTCGAATTTGTGTCTTTTTCACTCTGTATCTTCTTCTCTGTGAGCTTGTATGCATGTGTATTGCTTGGAAAGAGTGATTGTGAGTGTTGTCTATCCATGAAAGTGTTTATTTGCTGTAGGTAAGGTGTGTGCGAAGTGTAGGAAGTGCTGAAGTGTAGGAAAGTGTTTCCTACGACTTAGTATTTTGCTCATAACTTGAAGTAGAAGCGTAAGAATTGAGTGAAATCACTGCCATTGGATGCATCTTCTCGAGAGCTTCGAAATGCATATGCTTTTCGCTATATTTGAAGCTCGGGGCTGGGGGAAAAGTCCAAAATACTGACGACTACTCCACCAAGTATCGTTTCGCCATAACCGACAGTTGAAGCTTGTTTGGATAAGTCTTTGCCTTGTTTACACTCTTTGAGTAGTTTATTTGCATTGATCATTACATGATTGCATGTCCTCATACACTCGGCTAGGTTTGTATACTCTTTGGATTGATAATTAAAAGCGTGTATCCCCACTATATGCACTTGAGAGGGGATTGAGGTATAGTCTCTTTCTCTGCAAGTCCCTAAGTTGGTACTTAGGTCAACACACTTTTTGGCGCCGTTGCCGGGGATGGAACCCGAGTCTCCCGCGTGACAGGCGGGGATACTCACCACTATACTACAACGACGATAATCTGCTATGTCAAAGAGAGCAACACGCCATCCAAACCTACACACGTCGCCAGAAGAAGCCTGTCAGGGATGACAGAGTTCAGGAGGAGGGACGTGTGGAAGGGGAATCAAGCAAAAAAAGAAGAAGAAGAAGATCAAAGTCAAAAACAACTCAATAAAGAATAAAACAATGATATCCGAAGACACATCTCTGCAGGAAGCCCCGCAGGGGTGCAACACCGATCTCTGCACAGAGCCCGCAGGGGCGCACACACCAAGGACAATCACGCAGCTGGAAAGAGGAATCTGGGCCAACAAGTATCACATATGAGGGTGCTTCAACCTCTTGAGTTATAGAGGATTCAGATCAAGGCTTACGAGCTACATCCGCATATGTGCACTAATGGCGTGCGTGGCAAACCGAATCAACCGGCTTGGGTAATGCAACTAGGTCCGATGTGTGCAACCAGGACAAATCAGAGCGCCTCTAAAACGTAATCCAAGATCAAGATTAAGGCAAAACTGGCCACAGGATGCGTGCGGACAACAAACTGAGGAAAAGAAGCAAAGCCTATCAAGGGACGACAGAGACGAAGAGGGGAGAGTGTTGCAGAGCTAAAGAAAGCACAAAGCAGAGAAAAAGACGGGCCCCAAAATTTTTCCGATTTGGACATCATATTTTTGTATCATAATCATTCTTGGAAGATATTTTCCGTTGTAAATGCACTAGAGGAGTCCTCTAGATGCATCCCCACAAAAGATTGGAGATTTACCCATGTAAAATAGTAGGAAATTAGTGTTTTAGTGAATAAAGAGCCGGTCTCTTGTGTGAAAGGACCATTTTTAGGGCACTAGTATATAAGTCAAATGTGACTCTTTGTAAAGAACTTTTTGCCATTGTGACAATAGAGAGCACAGAAATTCGAATTTGTGTCTTCTTCACTCTGTATCTTCTTCTCTATGAGCTTGTATGCATGTGTATTGCTTGGAAAGAGTGCTTGTGAGTGTTGTCTATCCATGAAAGTGTTTATTTGTTGTATGTAAGGTGTGTGCGAAGTGTAGGAAGTGCTGAAGTGTAGGAAAGTGTTTCCCGCGACTCAGTATTTTGCTCATAGCTTGAAGTAGAAGTGTAAGAATTGAGTGAAACCACTGCCATTGGATGCGTCTTCTCGAGAGCTTTGAAACGCATATGCTATTCGCTATATTTGGAGCTCGGGGCTGGGAGAAAAGTCCAAAATACTAACGGCTCCTCCATTAAGTATCGTTTCGCCATAACCGACAGTTGAAGCTTGTTTGGATAAGTCTTTGCCTTGTTTACACTCTTTGAGTAGTTCATTTGCATTGATCATTACATGATTGCATGTCCTCATACACTTGGCTAGGTTTGTATACTATTTGGATTGATAATTAAAAGCGTGTATCCCCACTATATGCACTTGAGAGGGGATTGAGGTATAGTCTCTTTCTCCGCAAGTCCCTAAGTTGGTACTTAGGTCAACACACTTTTTGGCGCCGTTGCCGGGGATCGAACCCGGGTCTCCCGCGTGACAGGCGGGGATACTCACCACTATACTACAACGATGCTAATCTACTATGTCAAAGAGAGCAACACGCCATCCAAATCTACACACGTCGCCACAAAAAGCCTGTCCGGGACAACAGAGTTCAGGAGGAGGGACGTGTGGTAGGGGAATCAAGCAAAAAAAGAAGAAGAAGAAGATCAAAGTCAAAAACAAGTCAATAAAGAATAAAACAATGATATCCGAAGACATATCTCTGCAGGAAGCCCTACAGGGGCGCAACACCCATCTCTGCACAGAGCCCGCAGGGGCGCACACACCAAGGAAAAGCACGCAGCTGGAAGGAGGAATCTGGGCCAACAAGTATCACATATGAGGGTGCTTCAACCTCTTGAGCTATAGAGGATTCAGATCAAGGCTTACGAGCTACATCCGCATATGTGCACTAATGGCGTGCGTGGCAAACCGAATCAACCGGCTTGGAGTAATGCAACCAGGTACGATGTGTGCAACCAGGACAAATCAGAGCGCCTCTAAAACGTAATCCAAGATCAAGATTCAGGCAAAACTGGCCACGGGATGCGTGCGGACAACAAACTGAGGACAAGAAGCAAAGCCTGTCAAGGGACGACAGAGACGAAGAGGGGGAGAGTGTTGTAGAGCTAAAGAAAGCACAAAGCAGAGAAAAAGACGGGCCCCAAAATTTTTCCGATTTGGACATCATATTTTTGTATCATAATCATTCTTGTAAGATATTTTCCGTTGTAAATGCACTAGAGGAGTCCTCTAGATGCATCCCCATAGAAGATTGGAGATTTACCCATGTAAAATAGTAGGAAATTAGTCTTTTAGTGAATAAAGTGCCGGTCTCTTGTGTGAAAGGACCATTTTTAGGGCACTAGTATATAAGTCAAATGTGACTCTTTGTAAAGAACTTTTTGTCATTGTGAGAATAGAGAGCACAGAAATTCGAATTTGTGTCTTTTTCACTCTGTATCTTCTTCTCTGTGAGTTTGTATGCATGTGTATTTCTTGGAAAGAGTGCTTGTGAGTGTTGTCTATCCATGAAAGTGTTTATTTGCTGTAGGTAAGGTGTGTGCGAAGTGTAGGAAAGTATTTCCCGTGACTCAGTATTTTGCTCATAACTTGAAGTAGAAGCGTCAGAATTGAGTGAAACCACTGCTATTTGATGCGTCTTTTCGAGAGCTTTGAAACGCATATGCTATTTGCTATATTTGGAACTCGGAGCTAGGAGAAAAGTCCAAAATACTGACGGCTGCTGCACCAAGTATCGTTTCGCCTTGACCAACAGTTGGAGCTTGTTTGGATAAGTCTTTGCATTATTTACACTCTTTGAGTAGTTCATTTGCATTGATCATTACATGATTGCATGTCCTCATACACTCAGCTAGGTTTGTATACTCTTTGGATTGATAATTAAAAGCGTGTATCCCCACTATATGCACTTGAGAGGGGATTGAGGTATAGTCTCTTTCTCCGCAAGTCCCTAAGTTGGTACTTAGGTCAACACACATGATTTTTGCTAAAATCACATATAGCAAATGTATGCTCGAACTCAACACCATATGTGGTGAGATTTATTCCTTCTAACAGCCCTAAGGGTCGCTCTATGTGACCATCGGCCATTTGCAATTTCATCCTCGTGGGTCTGAGTGCTCGCTTGCCCCAACGCTTCCATAGGGAAGTGGTAGCAATTGCAACTCTTGCGCCTGAGTCTAGAATGGCGTTGGTGGTGTATCCTTGATGGGTGATAGGAAGATATGTGTTTCCCTCTTCGCCTTCACTCATGTCTCCTATCTTGTCGAATGGTATTTCTAGCACTGTTCTCTGTGATCCTACCTGGGAACAAGGTTTTGCTATCTCGGGTACTTGTTTGGCTACATGTTTCCATAGCTCTGACCTCACTTTGAGTAGTTCTTCTAAGGTGAGGTTGCACTGTACTTTAGTGTTTCTCACTACCTCTATGTTCCTAGGTATGAATGAGTCCTCATTTCGTACCATGACCGTGGGTGCTCTCATACAAGTAGACTTAGCTTCCCATGGGCCTGTGAAGTAGGGTAATTCTTGCAGAGAGTTAGACTCAAAGTCTAATCTTTCCTGAGATTGGGTGCTCTCCTACTCCTCATAAATGGATGGGATGTCTTGTGGAAATTGGTCGTGTGCATCATCCACAAGTTCAATGGGAGGAGGGACTTCACTTTCTTTAGCCCATTTGTCTTCTTGAATCTCTCGTAGGAATCCTAGTGTGAACCGATTCATAGAAGATGATGTGTCTGGCTCCGTAGAGTTAGGCGCATAGGCTTCTTGGGCAGGAAGACATACTCTTTCACTTGCCTTGTCCTTGTGTTGAGAGGTGGGTTCCTTTTCTGATTGTGCAATTAGCCTCTCTATTCTTTCTAACAGTCCTTCAAAGTGCAGTTGCGTCTTGGCTGAGCTAGATATGTTAAAAAGGCGACTGGCTTCAAACATGGTTTGAGCCAACTCCACCATCTTAGCACAAATTTTAGTTCGTTCAAGCTCTAATTCTGCTCTAGGGTAGCACTTTCCATGATCACTTACGTTTGGCCCATCTTGGATTCTGGCATGATATGCTTTAAGCATCATGTTTAGGTCCTCGGGAGTGGGATTTGCTAAGACTGATCCTACTCTAGGGGGTGGTGGGATTAGGTGAGGCGGGTTGGAAGGTGGCGGGTCGGATGGAGTTGGGAATGGTGGAGATGGGGTAGTGTGAGAGGGAGTTTGAGATGTGAGTTCGGTTATCCTGGCTCTCATTTCTCTTAGGCTTTCCTCAAGTTCACTCATTTTCTTTGCCCATTGCCTTTTCATTCTTTCACGACTATCTCTCCAAGCTCTAGTCCTCTTCTTGGTTATGCTCTCAGTTTCACTAGCCTCTGGGCTCTTTTCCTGGCCTACCCCTTGGTTTTGCTGCAATGCCTAAGCTCTAGTAACCACTTGCACTGGTGCAGTGGAAGTTACACTTCCTGTAGATTCTACTACTAACCCAATAACATTAATTGGAGTCATTTTTGGCATGTTATTAGGATTCTTAGGGCAGTCTCGTAAGAGATGCTCCTTTCCACACTCCTGGCAATAGCCCTGGATCGTCACTGACTGGGTTTGTGTAGGTGGAGGTAAGGGACAATCACAAATGAGATGATCTCCCTGACATCTGTAGCATGGTCCTCTAGGAAATGGGGGTCTTACTTGCCTAAGTTGAGGTCTAGGGTTGGGGTTCACGTACATGACATTCACATACTTTGTCTCCCAAATAGGTTCACTCAGTTCTTCACTGTAGTAGGACTCGCCATGTTCAGGAGACTGCATGTAGTAAGCTTGGGAACTGTCAACATGTGTAGAATCAAAGCTATGGTCACTGGGATCACTTTCTGAAATCAATGCTGTTACAGGGACTATAGCTCTATTCAGGTTTTCTTCTGCAACAGCATACTTTACCGGAATCACATTCGTAGGAGCAGGTGGTTGTTGTGCTAGCACTGGTTGGGGTCTCAGTTGGGCCTGATATTGCAGTTGATAATTTTGTTGAGGCCTAGTATGCTGTTGGGGTGGGTATTGACTCTCGTATTTGCCTTGTTGGTATGGCTGAGGGTAGGTTTGCCTAATCGCTTACTTATTGTATGGGCAGTGTTGTGCTAAGTGATTTGTGTATCTTCGTTCTATGGTACAGTACTGGCTACTAGGATTTACTTGGGATTGAACCATAATGGGACATACATTCGCCATATGGTCACCTCCACAAGCATAACATTTTTTACTGGGGCAAATCTTGGGATCTGTTTGCTAGTGACACCTAATTTCTGAGCTACTTTTTCTGCTAAATCCTCAATTGATGTGGATTGCGAGGAAGAGAGGCTAGAGGCACTAACTGAGTCTTTGTAGATTTTGGAAAGCTCTAGTTCCTCTCCTAGGTTATCCTCGATGTCAATGCACATGCGTACACACTCTTCTATGGTCCTTGGGTCCTTCAAGTACACATATGATCTCAATTTGGTACTTAGCAATCCATCCAAGAACAAAGCCACTTGCTTAGCTAGTGTGGGTAACTCAGGGACAGGGCATCTCTCTAGGTATTGCCTAAATCTTCTTCCAACAAGTCTCACGGTCTCTTGAGGGGTTTGCTTGAAGCTATGAATCAGCGAGGAAGTGTTATGTCTTATGCCACTTTTAGAGAATTCAATGATGAATGCCTCTAGAAGTTGGTCTATGCTCCTGAATTGCCTCTCGTTTAGTGGCTAAAACCATGTCAGGGCGGTGTTCCTAAGGGTTAGACGAAAGGCATTGTACTGCGTGAACAGGTCTTCAACTTGTTCAACTCTCAAGACTTGCCTAAACTCAGCCACATGATCGTACGGATCTCTAGTCCCATCGAAGTAGTTCTTCATGGACTTGACTAGCTGAGTCGGTCTCAAAGTCCTTGTGTGCTCTCTAGGTCTTGGTAGAGGGAACTCATCCGCATTTCTTTGATTCCTTGGAGCTCTAAGTACCTCTGGTTCCACTCTATTTGTTTCCGTTCTCGTTCTTTCTCTGCCCCCTGGGTTGGCAAAGCTTACTTCTGGCCTATCTCTACTTCTTTCTCTTTGAGCTCCATGAGCTTGGGATGTTCCAGCTCCAGGGTGACCATAGGACACGTTTGATCTTGGTTGGGGGAAAACGAATTCACCCTTCCAAGTATAAGCATGCCTGTCATGTTCTGTAACCACAAAGATCCTCTCTGAAGCGTGATCTAAGTAGGTCACTCTGCCTGGGCTATCAGGATCCTTGAACTCATAGATCAGGATTGACCCTACATCATTGGCCTATTTGATTTATACCTCCAAAGGCTTCATCGGTCTCTTGGTTTAGGAGAAGATCTATACTCTTATTATCCTGGGGAACCCACTCAGGATTGAGGATTCTAGTAAGAACAGATTTTCCTCGAGGGGTCTGTTAACTGGCCGGTTGGTAAAGCGCCTTTTTCCAACTATCGGAAGTGCGTTTTACCTGGTCCTTGGGTTCTTGGGAGTGCTAGGGGTCTGTTAGACAGAGGCCCTGTACTATTTTCCCAAATCCTTACATAACCACAAATACTCTTATCGCGTCTTAGCTCAGATACTTAGTTTTAACTGACCAGTAACTATTTCTGCGTATTAGGACGCCGAACTTACAGACTAATCTGCTATGGTAACGGAGCAGTAGTCTGGTTCTGACTTGCAGACTAATAGAGTTACTCAACTCACTAAACTTATGCGAATCACTACACACTTCTTCAGGACAGACATGTATACCAGGTAGTAATCAGACATACGACCATACCAGAGGGTGTACAGGCTTACCGTATGCTGAACTCAATCGACCGTCATACTAATCACAGTTTAACTCATCACTAAACTTATCAGTGCTCCAACTCGCAGTTCATACTATTATCGATATTAGTCCTTCCTTGTGAACGGAATCAACAGTGAATACAGAACACAACTGTCAACAACAGATTCACACTTGAGACTACACGTTCATTGTTCTGCACTACAGTAGGAATAGACGAACAGATTGAACAGAAGAATATAGAAATGTCACTCAATCTCTCGATGACACCACACCACTCAAACAGTACTCAGACACACAATGTGTTACTGAATCACCCGTTACGATGAATTTCAATACGAGCATACGATACAGAACTCAACATTCACAATACTCAGAACTCCAAAACAGTGTAAACAGTATTCTGACAAAACTTAGGCGAACAATCTTGCAATTCCAAAAAAGACGCCTCTCCCGCCTCTCTCGAGCGTCTCTTTTCCATTGCTTTATATAAGCTTTTACAAGAATGCGCGTAACAGTTTTTTCACACGTGTTTACAAAGATTTTGTTAACCTGTCCCAATCCAGCGGCCTTCTAACATTGGCACGCACGGTGGACTCGAACCCGCAAGTGCATTATCGTCTTCGACATTCTTTTGCTTTGCCTGAAGGCCTGTTCCAGAGTTCTGCTTCCGAATCATTTCTGGCTTTTCCTGTATCGTCTTTTGTACTAGCTCCTCTTGCAATCCTTTAATATTCAACTTGTATTCTTCAAGCTGCTTTTCCTGCTTCTGAATTACAGTTATCAAATTACTTTCATGGTCCGACACAAAACATGACTGCATTTGTTCAAGTGGAGGAACAATTATAGCAAGCCATCTTTTCCAAATATTTTGAACATGACTATCCAATTGTTGTTTTAATAATTCTATATCCACTTTCGTCATTAATGTGGCATTCAATTCTACTCCTTCATCTTTTAATATCTAACTTTCCAATTCCTGCAAAACCTGTATTCTTGAACGCAAAACATCATGTTCTGTTTGCAATGTAGCATTCATCACGGAAAAATTCATCATCTCTTCTTGAATCTGTTTTTGAACAGTTATCTTCCACTGTTCAAATTCCTGTATGGACTTTTTAGTCTTAATCAATGCTACCACTAATTCTTCTGGTCATTCTGCAGTTCCTTCAATATACCTTCCTTGTAATCCAATGTGTCTTGCAATTGTTTATTATTTACCAACAACGAATTGGAATGATTCACATTAGCAGTTACCTTTGCCTGTTCATGCTGAATTCTTTCTTCTTGTTGCAGTACGAAGTCCGAAACTTCCTGCAGTTTATTTTGTATTCCTAGCACATCATTAGTTGAAAGATTATCATTGTGCAACCTTTTTGTACTTACTGTTTGTGATGGTTGTTCCGTCCTTCTTTTTGTTGACAGCTTGAAAGGAGTTCCAAATACAAGCGGTTGTTCAATGCCATCTGTCATTTGGAAAATAATATCTTGCATTTGTGTTATTTCTTCTTGGTCTGCTATTTGTTTGTGCCCTGGATTGCTCATACAGAAATTAATTTTCTTCCGATCTTTGACTGACTGCAGATACTCGAACAATGCCGCTAAAGATATTGACAGTCAACTATTTGTTTGTGTCCTGCGCTTATCCCCAACAAAGATCTGAGTATATAGGTGATTATACATCCAATGTGCCCAACTTACTTTTCCACCTCCTTCTGCATACACCAGCGGTGAAAAATTTTCTCTGGACATAGAATCAAATTTAACGAGAAAACATAGTTTCTCCAAATACCAATTTAGTTGTTCTCGACGAATATATGTTGCTTTCTTTATCATATAATATTTCCTGCTTCCCTCGCAATTTCCAAAGTCCTTTCTCAAATCCTCTTCCGAACATCTTGGAATAGTTACAGCTTCATACAGAGGTAATTGAAATATTTCTGAAACTAATTTCGGGGAAAATTGTATCTGATGTAATATCTGACCTTTTGTTCTCCGCATAATTTGCAACTGATTCTTTGCGTCATCATTACATGTCCAGCGCTCCCATGGTAACATGGCAAACTATAGTAATCCAATTCTTCGGAGCCAATTCTTATTGCACATAGAGTGTATATCAAGCTCTGCTTTAAAATCCGTGAATAATCTTCTGTTCTTATGTTGCACTTTAGACATTGTCGAAGTCATCGAAACTTCATCGCCATCATCTTGTAACGAAGTATCCGTCTCCTTTGTTGTAGCCTCCTTCCTTCCCTGTACAGTTCCTCTCTTCCTGATTCGCCATCTCATGATTTTTGATTCAGACATTGATGCAGAAATCGCAGAGAAAATATTATCCTGGAAGCTTTTAAATAGCACTGGACATATGCATTCTTTAAGTAACAAAGCTTGAATTGCCACTTGCTGCAATGATGATCCTTGATTCGGACATGACACTTCATACAACTTACCAATATTTTCGCATAGAATAAAATCATCATCCGCCTATTACTTCGCATATCGATGATCCACTTAGCAAGTCTTTTACATGTGCCAAAAACATCATGAAACACAGCCATCATGAACTTTCTTAGCATTACTTTGTTTAGTGCCAAAATGTCCAATTAAACACTTCTGACATTTTGCACTTTGCGCTATAATCATTAGTCCGATACTTGTTTCCTGCTCATATTCTACTTTCTGCTACTGTTTGTTATAGATTTGCTGACTTGGTCTTCAGGCATACTTCGAACTTATCATTACCTTGCGAACCTGTTTCCTTATTGCGACACCCTCCTTGTAGATTCGGTTGACGAAGTAAGCGGCAAAGTTTACGGGTTCATGAGCGGCCTGATTGCTAGCAGAGTATGCCGTAATTGCGTTGGATGAGTGTCGAGTGCGCAAGAACTCTCCTACGTCAGTAGGGAGTCCGTCACAGAAAGCAGTATAGTTGGCTAATGACTCCATGGTGTACACGGATACAGAGCACAGAACATGGATACATAGAACAAAAAATACATGGCGAGCGGGACAATGTAGTAGAGAGAGGGACAAAAAAATATAGCAACAGGGATTATAATTCCTATCTCTGGCATGCATGCAGTAAAAAAAAAAGGAGAGAGCGGCGATTTCAAAGTACGGCTATTATACTTAATTTATTGATTATGCAAAATTTAAAAGAAAGAAAAGGGCTGAAAAGAGAAAGTCAAAAGTCGCGGCGCTCCGCGTAATGTCTTATCGCAGATGTGATGCTTGTCGATATGGTCGTAGCTTCGATCCATTTATTACTTTTGGCGAGGGAATTCCGGTTAATGTGGTTAACCGAAATGTTGCAGGGCTCACCTATTCCGCTATTCGATAAGGGCCAAACCATCGTAGCTTAAACTTGCCGGCAGAGCGATTTGATTTTGCATTGTAGAAGAGGACAAGTTGTCCTACCGTAAAAACTGGAGTTTGTAGATATCTATCATGTGTTTTGGCTTGCCTTAGCTGTACTTCCCTCATAGTTATAAAACTGTGCCATCGTTGTTCGTCTAAATCTTTGAGGATCTCCAACCGAAATGACAGAGAATCTTCCGGTAGTAATTTTTGGTTGATGGCTACTCTTAAACTTGGCACCACTATCTCCATTGGTGCTATAGCTTTGATTCCAAAGGCTAATTTGAAAGGAGTCAGTCCTGTGGTTACTTTATAAGTTGTTCGGTATGCCCACAGTACGGCAGGTAACAGTTGATCCCATCGTTCCGGTGCGTCCATAATCAATTTTCGAAGTATATTTAGCAAAGACTTGTTGGTACTCTCGGCTAGACCATTAGCACGCGGATAATATGGAGAGCTAAATTTATGAGTAATCTGGAACGAATGTGTAAGTACCTTTATCAAGTTATTAGCAAAATGAGTGCCTTGATCTGTTACCAGTTCGAGAGGTAATCCAAATCTTGGAAAAACGTCTGTTAGTAGGCACTTTGCTACCACAATAGCTGTAGCTGACCGTAAAGCGCATACTTCTGCCCATCTTGTCGCATAATCAGTGCATGTTAAGATATAGTGATTATTGTTGAGAATTGAGGGTGGTGTAATAGGACCAATGAAATCCAAACCCCATTTCTGGAAGGGTTCTAATGGCAGTATAGGTTGAAGAGGAAAATGATGTCGTTGTAAGGGCTGTCCAGTTCTTTGGCAATTATCACAGGATTTGACAAACTACAACACATCCTTGTACATAGTCGGCCACCAGAGTCCACTCTGCATAATTTTCCGGTGGGTTAAATCTACAGCAAAATGACCTCCTGTCAGGATCGAGTGAGCCAAAGTGATGACTGAGTTTACTTCGTGTGGAGGAATACAACAAAGTAGAATTCCGCTATGATCCATATAATATATTTCACCAGCAATCAACCGGAATCGGCGGCTGAATGATGCAATTTTTCTGCGCATTGCTGTGGAAGTCTGTGATGGCAGGTATCCATTATTGAGAAAGGTCAATATCTGATCATAATAATTAGTTGGCATAGGCAGGTCTGTGCTTTCATCGTGAGTTGGTTCAGAAGTATAGATCGCTGGAGTTGTGTCATCTACACCTATCGGAGCCTCACCGGAATCTAGGCGAGACAGAAAATCTGCTAAGGCGTTTGAGGTGCCTGGTCTATGTATAACTTCATAGTCAAATTCTTGCAAAAGCAGCACCCATCGTGCTAACCGTCCTCCCAAATGCTGTTGCCGAACTAAATAAATAAGTGCAGCATGATCTGTGTGGAAAGTGAACTTGCAGCCCAGTAGATAATGTGTGAACTTTTTGATTGAATACACTAGACCTAAACATTCTCGTTCTATTACCGAGTAATTCCGTTCAGCAGGGGCTAATCTTCGACTGGCGTAATACACAGGTTTGAACCATTTATCGGTCGTTTGCATTAGGACCCTGCCAATAGCTATATCTGAAGCATCAACAAATACATGGAAGGGGTGATCCCAGTCCGGCAGTTGTAAAATAGGAACTTGTGTTAATAAATGCTTTAAACGATCAAATGTTATCTGACATTCCTGGTTCCATTCAAATTGTCGAGGTGTTTTGCTGATTAGCTTGTTTAGTGGTATAGCCAGATGAGCAAGCCATCGTAAGTGCCTTCCATGCCACCGTACTTGGCCCATAAAGCGCATAACTTCTTTTGGAGAAGTTGGCACCGGAGTTTCTAATACTGCCGAGATCTTATCTGGATCTACTTGGATACCTTGTGCAGATACAATGTGGCGAAGTAACTTGCCGCATGAGACCGCAAACACCGATTTGTTTGGATTCAAACAGAGTCTATATTCTCTGCATTTTTTGAAATAGCACCGTAAATGGAACAGATGTACTATCATTTTGCCAAATACTGAAAAATCGTCGAGATAAACTTGCATAAACAAAGTAAGGTAAGGTGAGAATATCTCTTGCATGCATCTTTGAAAAGTACTGGGAGCATTTCGTAAACCAAACCACATAACAGTGCATGCGAACACACCCCAGTTGGTGATGAATGCGGTCTTCGGAATATCCTGTTCAACCATCCTAACTTGATTATATCCACTGTATCCATCTAAAAATGAATACATTTCGTGCCCTGCTACCCTATCAAGCATGGTGTCCAGGAAAGGTAATGGGAATGGATCTGGAACCGTAGCTGCATTCAGTTTCCGGTAGTCTACACAAATGCGGAACTGCTTGTTTTTTTTCGGTACAATAACAATTGGTGATATCCACTCCGCGTGCTCTATAGGTACAATGAATCCAACCTTCAATAGTCTATCCAATTCTGCCTTTACCTGTGCTGCGTAGTTCGGGTTCATTCGATAGCTGGATTGTTTGATTGGCCTTGTCTCCGGCTTGAGCATAACTCTGTGTTGATAGATGCGCGGGTCTAGACCCTTCATATCCTTATAATCCCAAGCAAAAATGTCAGAAAATTCCGTGAGAAGCTGAAGTAATTCTGCTTTAAATTTTTCTGGTAATTTTTCTTTTATCTTGACTGGGCGTGGATGGTTGGCATCTCCCAAATTATAAGTTACTAATTGATCTTGTGGCACATAAAATTGCCGCGGCTTCTCGGTATCGTCTGTTGGTTTGAAAAGTTGTTGTAGTTCGGCGTCGTCTGTAGCAACAATATCTTCTTTCTTATCTTCTTCTTTCTTATCTTCTTTTGTTACAGGTGTCATTGAGCAGACTGAGGGGCTCCAATTATCTACAGCAGCTTGTAGATCAACGGTTCCTAAGGAAATCAAATCAATGTTGTTCTTTAAAAACTCTTCTTCTTCGTCATCTGATAGTCCGTCTAGCATATGAACGGGCTCTACGAAATATGGTCTAGCATGTAATTCACAGGGCTGTATAGCATCTAATTTTACAACACATCTTTGATTTTTATCCTTGAATGTGAGCTCATGTGTGGACCAGTCTTGTATCACCTTAGCTTGCTTCAGCCAGGGGCGACCCGAAAAGGAGATTATAATCCAGGGTGGATTCCGGCAATTCTAAGACGACGAAGGTCATCTTAAATGTGGTGCCTTGCAAAGTTATTGGTATGTTCCGCACAAGCCCTACTGGGTGGACTGTGGACTGGTCAGCCATTCTAACAAAAAATTGGACCGGTTCTATTTTAGTCCATCCTAGTTTCTTGCATAGTGCAGCCATAGCAATATTCACACCATACCCCCCATCAATTAGTACCTGTGTGATTTTATGACTATTATACCATACCGTAATCAGAGGAACTGAATGATCGACCGTAGAATCTGGTTCCGGTTGTACAGTGGCGGTGGCCGGAATGCAAGCAGATTCGGTAGCAAATTGTTGTCGGAATTGCCGGCGAACTCCTGGTACTAATGCCAGTAATTGGCCAAGAGGAAGTGTAATGGATGCTTTGGATAGAATCTCCCAGGCTTGTTGTGATTGATTTGTAATTTCCGCAGATTTTGAAGATGATGCACCGGCTGGTGCTGATGTACCTGCTATAGAGGATGTTTCTGCTTCTGTGGTAGCAGCATGATCTTGTGTTGCTTCCTGAGCTAACGGAGCTTGGGTTACCGGAATTGGGTCGGGAAACACTGGTGGTTCTGATGCGATCCATTGATTAGCCTTTTCATATGTTCGTTTTTGTTCTTGAATACCGGGTTCGAATATCTCAATCGCTGGTTGTAATGGTCTACCAGATCTGGTCTGAACAACGGCAGCTTGTGTTTCTACCGGCGTGATCTGAACCATATTTGTCATCGGATTTTGCCGTTCCTTCTTCCTTTGGTCATACTCAGCTGCATCTTTGCAGAACCTTCTAATGTGTCCGAATTCACCACAAAAATGACAGCGTGGTGGTGGCAAATTGGGGTTTTCTGGTGTCTGTACGGTCTGCCAGTAGTTTGCGTTATAGTTGTTCCTCTGTCCTCTGTAATTTCGATAACCTTGTTGCTGGTTGTTTCTCATGTGCGGAGGCACATAGTGAGTGGCTGGTTGCCCTGGTTCCTGTATGATTGCATTGACCGTCGTTGTCCCTTGTACTTTAGCGTTATAGGCGCAGTTTTTGGTGGTGTGTCCGGTGGTGTTGCAGATGGCACAAAATAGCTGATTTAGTGCACAAGTGGCACTCGTATGTCCTGAGTTCTTGCACGTGGTGCAATACATTTGCCTTGTTAAATCTTCTACAACATTCTTGTTTGTCTTTAACCACTCCAGATCTTCTGTAAATCCTCCAACCTTGTTTTCCAATTGCAAAGCCATCGCAATTACTGCATCTAGGGTCATTGCGCCGACACATCGGATGATCATGATCTGTTTGAGTTGCGGAGTTAGTCCATTAATAAATCATTGAGTAATGACGTCATCTGGCAGGATGGCATGTGCCGGTGGCAGTTGCCGCAAATGTGTCCTAAATAAAGTGGCGTATTCTTGCATTGATTGGTTTACCTTCTGTCTATTGTTTTGTAAGTAGTCAAAAATTTCTGCGGGATTCTTCTTTAGTCTAAATCTTTGCAGAAATGCATCCCTCACTGCTTCATAGGTGCCGAAGTGATTTATATCATACTCTGTAAGCCATCTAGCGGCTTCATTGACCAAGGTGGACTGGAAAACGATAGCCTTATACGCCGGGTCAACGGGGTGATTGAGTACTACATAACTAATCTCAAAAGTACGTACATGCGCATCTGGGTCATCCCCTGGAAATCCACCGAATTTAGTGTACGTTACGCCTATCGGCGGCGGCCTGGGTGGACATACTTGTTGCTATCCGTTCATTGTGAGCGTGTTATACTTTCCTTCTGAACTACCGGGATCTGTATTGTCGGATAACGCACTTTTCGATGCGATTATCTTGTCTAATATGCTTCGAATCTCTGTTTCGAACAACCTTCCTTCCTCCTTGATGTCTAGTGTATGGGAACTTGCTTCCAAGCACGGCAGATGGGCTGAAGATTTAGCAGAAAATGCTAAATCGTCACCGAAAAACTATGATTCTCTTACCGAAAGTTCACCGGAATGAACTGAAATTGTGCCCGAATTCGGCGTTTTTTCGCCTTCGCCGATCTCTGTGACTAAAGTGTTTCTAATTGTAGATGAATCTGAATCTTTTCCCAAGAGTGTTAAGCTAGATTCCACATGCATGTTGGTAGGTTCTAGGATTACTATATCTTTGACAGACTGTGCCAAAATAGTACCAGAATCTATCAGAGATGCAGAAAAGTCAACCGGAATATGACCCGAATCGTTAGTAACGTTTCTTTCTTTCTTGTCAACAGGTTTGGATCTTCCTGCGCTTCTACCTCTTAGTAGATTAGGTATTCTTGACTGTTTGTTCTTTGGATACGTCTCTCCGGATCGAGTAACCGGCATATACTACTCATACTATACTTCTTTAAAGTTGTCCAAAAACAATGACTATCCTTGCAGTCGATCAGCATTCGTTCTAAATATTATGTTCGTCACACAAATGGTAATCTTTATACTTCTTGCATCAGCGAAACAGAAATCTTGATGCCACATCCCCAGCAGGATCGCCAGTGTTAACTGGCCGGTTAGTAAAGCGCCTTTTTCCAACTATCGGAAGTGCGTTTTACCTGGCCCTTGGGTTCTTGGGAGTGGTAGGGGTCTGTTAGACAGAGGCCCTGTACTATTTTCCCAAATCTTTACATAACCACAAATACTCTTATCGCGTCTTAGCTCAGATACTTAGTTTTAATTGACCAGTAACTATTTCTGCGTATTAGGACGCCGAACTTACAGACTAATCTGCTATGGTAACGGAGCAGTAGTCTGGTTCTGACTTGCAGACTAACAGAGTTACTCAACTCACTAAACTTATGCGAATCACTACACACTTCTTTAGGACAGACATGTATACCAGGTAGTAATCAGACATACGACCATACCAGAGGGTGTACAGGCTTACCGTATGCTGAACTCAATCGACCGTCATACTAATCACAGTTTAACTCATCACTAAAGTTATCAGTGCTCCAACTCGCAGTTCATACTATTATCGATATTAGTCCTTCCTTGTGAACGGAATCAACAGTGAATACAGAACACAACTGTCAACAACAGATTCACACTTGAGACTACACGTTCATTGTTCTGCACTACAGTAGGAATAGACGAACAGATTGAACAGAAGAATATAGAAATGTGACTCAATCTCTCGATGACACCACACCACTCAAACAGTACTCAGACACACAATGTGTTACTGAATCACCCGTTACGATGAATTTCAATACGAGCATACGATACAGAACTCAACATTCACAATACTCAGAACTCCACAACAGTGTAAACAGTATTCTGACAAAAATTAGGCGAACAATCTGGCAATTCCAGAAAAGACGCCTCTCCCGCCTCTCTCGAGCGTCTCTTTTCCATTGCTTTATATAAGCTTTTACAAGAATGCGCGTAACAGTTCTTTCGCACGTGTTTACAAAGATTTTGTTAACCTCTCCCAATCCGGCGGCCTTCTAATAGGTCCTAGGCTCTCCTCCTACGTTCCCTTGTTCTAGGTCATCTATGTCCGTCTCAGGGATCACATTCCCGAATTCGTCTGTCCTCTCCGGGTGACTGATGACTACGTATACGGTTCCTTCTTTATCCAGGTATGCACCATTTTCACGTTAAGGTGCTCTAGCCCAATGGATTGGTCTGGGTTTTTTATTTGGACCACGGATCTTCCTAGGCCGTCCTCATAGATGCTAGCATCTAATCGGTTGGTCCTAAGGTATTCCAACTGCGTCTTGTATGGGCCTTCTACCCTGTGCAAATATGGCACACCTGTACTTCCTGTAGGTCTCTCCATACCATGAGACATCTCTGATTCACTAGTTTCAGAGCTGGGGTAATATGAGTGGTGGCTCAACTGCTGGGCCCAAGACCTAGCAGTGTGGTTGACACTAGCCTCTGAAGACCTAAGGCTTTGTCTATCTCTCCCTAGATGTCGTCCTGATCTAAGTTTCATATGCTTTATTGAGCAATCCCCAATTTTACCCAAGTACAACCTCGTTGATGAGTTCTTTTGTATCAGTTACTTGATTCTTTTTAGTCGATTATCGTGTTTAGGATCTTGTCTGATACCACATCGTCAGGAATACTTGAGTATTTTTCGTACATTAAGTTGATCGTTCCACGTTAAATTCTTTTCCTTTAAAGTTATCGATCACACACAAGTTAACTCTTGTCTTGAACTTGATTCTTTAGATAGTCTTCGACTAGTCTCGTGCCTATCGTTGTCCTGACTTACTTCTAGCACTATTCACGTGTAGCCTAGGCTAGGAATTGACAGAGGGAGTTGAGAATCTTCCAACCTTGAGTTCCTCCCTTGGTTGCCCTTGTGTGCTCAGGAATTGTGTTCCCAAGCTTGCACTTACTCTTGCTCCGATCGCCCTTTGATGCTCTCACTGGACCTGTAAGAGTCCCAAAATTAGCTCAAGACTTAAATTCAAATGACAGACAGATCACTTTCATTCATGTAATTTGGATATCAATTATGTCCCCTGTCTTCATTGCAAACAATTCTAGAGATCCCTTGGTTTTGCTCCCCCTAGGTAGGGCTACTTCAAAATATGATCTCTAATAATCCTGGTATTAAATTTACCGTAACCAGTGGAAGTCTTGGTTGTACTCCCCACGAGATTTCCAACAAAACAAGAATCACAGCAAACGGATTTCGTAGGAGAAAGTTATGACAGTTCAGGGTTTTGGTGCTAAAACAGGGTTCAAATAGGTTGACAGATCCCAGGATTTTTCTCAAAACACACTTTTAGGAACCTCACAAATCACGAATATCTTGCTAATCATGCCCAAAATTACCCCAAAGACTTGGAATTATTAACCCTAAATTTTTGGCCAAAAAGCCTATCAATCGCGATCAACAGGTCTGTCAATCGCGATTGACAGAGGTGTCCGTCGGGGCCTGTTGGTCGCGATCGACACGTCAATCGCGACCGACAGTGTCAATCGTGATCGACAGAGTCGATCATGGGTCCTGTCAATCGCGATCGATGGTGTCAATCGCGATCGATGGTGTCAATCGCGATCGATGGTGTCAATCGCGATCGATGGTGTCAATCGCGATCGACACGTTTTCCGAGATTTTTGCTGCAAATTCAGTGGATCGTGGCTGTGTCCGTCGCGATGGACACGTGGTAACGCAAGAAATTCAGTCAATCGCCAAAATTCAATTGGTCATGATCGACGGTGTCAACGCGACTGACAGAGGTGTCGGTCATGGCTGTCGATCGCGATCGACGGTGTCAATCGCGATTGACAGGGTCCTACGTGGCAGTTAGTCGGTCGTGGGGTCTGTCGGTCGCGATTGACAGATGTTGTCGATCGTGGCTATCGATCGCGATCGATGGTGTCGATCGCGATTGAGAGAGAAACATGGAATTTTTCAATTTTGTTTAGTGATTTGGAATGTGCTCTTTGTGCTAGTCCTAGTGGTGCACTTAGTTTTACCAATTGGTCAAATTTTCTATCAATCGCGATCGACAGAGGTCGGCGACACAGAGAAAGTTTTTGAGTTTTTCCGTACCTGCATAGTGTGCTGGAGGGGATGATACAGCTGGATCCTGCAAGAAAACTCAACAAGCATGCAAAAACAATGCACACAATATTGCTCTCTCGCTCTCTCTCACAAGTGGAATGAGGGAAATGGAATGGAGAAGGTGATAAGATCAAAACTCAAAATTTTCGCGATGATGGAGATGGAGGTGGGAGATGGTGATGATGATGATGGTGATGATGGTGGTGAGGTAAGAAAGAGAAAAATAAGAAGGGTGAAGAAATTACCTACAACGCCAACGTCTCAAATCTACGTCTTACCATCACACGCTCGTCCTCAAAGGTCGATCCCTGACAACGGCGCCAAAATTTGGTGTAGCTCAGTGATGAGTAGCACCTCCTTTAATGTCAATCCGGGAAGACGTGAGGATGGTATGAAGACCTCAAGCAAGTGATGGCACAAGTGTGTGGGTGAGAAGCACACTAACATGCACACACATACACGCACACGTGCACATGCAGTCAGACAAAGAGTGAGAAGCAATGGAGTTCTTAGATTACTTTCAAAAAGCTCTTACAAGTTCAAATCAATTACAAGCTAGCCCCAAAAATGAGCTCTCTAGCTCTATTTATAGTTTTTTACTAGGATTTGGCTGTGTCCAGACCTAGTGTCCGGCCTAGTTAAAAATTAGGTTCTAGGGCCTATTTGAAGACTCAAACGAAGTCTAAAAATTATGAAAATTGGTAGGTAGCTACTTCGAATGCTCCTCAAGCTCAAGGACTCCTTGGCTTGCACAAAATGGACCTTAAAAAAATATGAAATGGTATCTACAATGGCTTTTAGTGATGAAATCACTATTGTTGTAGGGATTTCTTCTAACAATTTGACATACATATCTTCGAGCTCCCTACTTGCTCCTTCTCCTTGTGTGTCCACCTCTTCGATATGCTTTAGTGTCCTGAAAAAATATTGGACTACTTGCCGGATCGTGGTTGACTACCCTGTCTGCTTGTGCTTTCTCTTCTCTCTGACTCCCTTCGTAAGCTTCCTTGCCTTGTGAGTCCTTCAGTTCCAACAGTGTTGCATAGGAAACAGGATGTAATAGTGTTCCCTTCACAATACTAACATGAAAATCGAGATGGTTAGTGGTTAGAGGTGAAGTGTTTGTGATAGATGTGAGTGGTGGTTAGTGGTTAGTGCCATTCTAGATGCATACTTTGGATATGCAAGGTACTCCGAATGCATCTACTTCAGAGTGGATGGATTTACAAAACTGGGTTTGGGGTTTGATACAGGGTTTAATTCTCTAGACTTTGTTTGAGGATTCGTGGCTCCTTGAGTTGATGACGGTTAAAGGTTTATGGACTAGATTGTGTTGGATTTGGGACCTTTTGGGTACCCATTTCTAGACATTCCTAGGTTTGACCAAGTGCGTGTTAGTGTGGGATGTAAGTAGAGTTCCTGAGTTGTTTGCCAAGAGGACTTGTGAGTGTTGAATTATGCTAGTGACTGGAGTTGGAGCTATTTGGGCTCGTAAGCAGGCCTTGGGCACCCATATCTGTCTAGCATTGGGGCTAGCCTTCATTGACCGCTTAGGGACCCAAATAGACATGGTATGCCTAGAGTGTTGACTAGGGATCTCCTTCATTTTAGTCCTTGACAGTGTGGCTTACTTGATGCTCTTTTGAGACCCTATCTTTGGGGTTGTGATTTTTTCCCCCTTGCATATCCATATCTGTTTCATGCCACGAGGCACTTCATACTGCCGAAGTTGGTGCTCATGCTTCTTGTTCATCGGTCTCCTTGGTGTCGGGTGTTGCTGAGCCTTCCCCTTTAGATTCTTCTCTGGGACAGATGGGAGTTCCTCCTTGACTTCTGTACCTTTGGCAAGAGTGACAATCCTCTGCACCATAGAACTTTGGACAAAAGTAACATTATCTTCATGTGGGTTCCTGGAAGGACCAGGAGTTGGTGCCCGTTCTAATGGTTGGAGTGATTGATTTTCTAATTCAATCCTAAGGCGGCTTTGGCCTACCCAAGCCTGAAGAAGTCCACTTCTTAGGTTGAGGTTGACTGCGTGATCATAGATCCAATCTTGGCCCAAGACGAGAGGTTCAGTAAGATCCTCGTCTTCACATACTAGTACTTTTGCTGGCATGAGGACCTCTTGAATGTAGAGGGAAAGTTCCACCTCTCCCATGCAAGGGGTTTCAACACCTCCTAATCCTATCAGATATGCTTCTAGGGGTTTTACCTCCAATTGCAATTGTTGCCAATAAGAAACCCAAACTGCACTAGTGGCCGCTCCTGAATCAATTAAAGCTCCCACGATCCTTGCACTCTCTCCTTGTCCTACTTCTAGGCTCACAAAAGGTCATCGATCAACTATCTTACGGGCCGGTTCACTTGAAGCCTCGCACATGGCCATGTGATAACCTAGAGCTTCATGAGCGTCAGTCATGGGTTGATCTATGCCTTGCCTTCTCAATTTCATTCGTCGAATGCGCTCTAAAGATTTAGCCTGTGCTTCTTCTCGAATTCTCTTTTCCTCATCCTTACGTTTCTTTGCAGTATTGAGTCGATTGAGCATTTCTTCAGTTAGGGGTTCTCGATATAACTTGACTCTAGATTTTCTTATGTAACTTGGTAGTATGTCACCTTCCAGAGTGGCTAGTTGTACTGCTCCACTTGTGGAGATCCTATTGATAATCATTGGTCCATAGCCTCTTTTCTCTAATTTTCGTGCATGTTGCTTCAATTTGTAGACTAGGACTAGGTCTCCTACTTTCAATCCTTTATCCTTCACATGTGTATCAAAATACGCCTTTTGCCTCTTCTTGGCTGCATAGATCCCTGCTGCAGCTCTCAATCGTGTCTCACCTAAACGTTCGAGATCAAAGATTCTAGAGGAGAGTTCATGGCCGATCCAATCATGCTCTTGTGCTACTTTCAATGTAGGTATCAAAAAATCCAATGGTAGCACCGCATTCTAGCCAAACACCATCTGAAAGGGTGTGGCTTGGAGTACCGTTTTATAGGCAACTCGGTATGCCCAAACAGCGTGGTGTAGCTGTTTGTCCCAATCAGAGCGTTTGTTATTCACCAATTTAGTCAGCACATTGCATAAGATCTTTTTTGTGCTCTCAGCCTGACCATTAGCTTGTGGATGATAGGGAGCAGACTTCTTATGTATCACCAAGAATTCTTGGAGAAGGTTTTCTATAACTTCATTCAAGAAGTGTGTGCCTCTATCACTCACAAACTCTATTGGCAATCCGTACCTTGTGAACACATTTTCAAATAAGAACTTTGCAGTTGTTTGAGCATCATTTTTTGTAGTGGCTTTCACTTCTACCCACTTGGTTAGATAGTATGTGGCCACGATGATATACTCAACATGTGAACCCTTAGCTGGGGGATTAATAGGTCCAACAAAGTCTATTCCCCACTTAGAGAATGCACGTCCACCCATGTTTCAATGGCATCTCATCCTTGCGTATAGGATACTGAGTCCGCTGACAAACCTCACACCTCTTCACGTAGGTATGTGCATCCATGTGAAGGGTGGGCCACCAAAATCCTACAAATAGTATTGCCTTGATCACCCGGTCTGGACCAAAGTGTCCTCCTGCTACACTTTGGTGAGCAGTCTCTAATATCTTCAGATATTCGCTCTCATGGACACACAGTCTTAGGTAACCATCTTTACCACGTTTGTATAAATTATCACCAACGAGTGCGTACTCCAAGGCTTCTTGTTCCAAACTTCTTTGTCTAGCCAATGTCATATCTTGAGGGAATGTTTTTGTCCTCAAGAAGGCTACCAGTGGTTCAATCCAATCTGGCACTAGAGACACTCGATAAAGAGTGGCGTGTTCCACTAGTGGTTTAGTGCGTCAGATTGGGCATTCTTTGCACACTATGGACATGGACTTCCATAGTTGGCCAATGCACTCCTAATCTCCTTAGAGTCTGTAGGGTTCGTTGTTTTGAGTAGTGTTGCTCTAATGCACCTACATGCGCTAATTGCAACCATTTAGCGTACTCGTCCTCCTCTACGCAACAGGCTAATACTCCCTGATCGGTATGCTTGTACATACGTCCTACCAAGATATGATACTTTTGAGCTTTTACTATCTCCCTATCTTGTGTGTTTATTACTGAGTGATTAGGCCCGTATGTTAATACTGGCACTAATGGCTTAGCCCACTGAGGTACAACTTCCAAATTAAACAAGTAAGCATCAGGTAAGTCATCTGACACTCCTTGTGGGACCTCTCCTGATGTGAGCCTAGAGAGATGATCTACTCTCACATGGATCTTTCCTTTCCTCCCCACAACTTCAAAGTCGTATTCCATTAGCAAGAGGAACCATCTTACCAATCTACCTGTATTGCATGGCTTGTTTACCAAGTACAACAGAGCTTGATGATCAGTAAAAAATTTAAACTTATTTGCAAGCAAATAGTGTCTAAACTTTTTAACTGCGTATACCATGCCTAACCCCTCCCGTTCAGTGGTGGTATAATTTCATTCAGCTGCATTCAGTTGTCTACTGGCATAGGCAATTGGAAGATCCATATTACCTTCACCCGTAGGTTGTGCTAGCACGCATCCAATTGCATAATTGGATGCATCTACATGGACATGGAATGGCTTATTCCAATCTGGTGTGGTCAAGATTGGCGTTGAACACAATCTTCATTTGAGATCCGTGAAAGAGTTCTCACACTCATCAGTCCACTCAAAGTTAGTTAGAAGGGCATACAGAGGCTTTGCAATGACGGAATACATGTGAATGAATCGATGGTAGTAACCACAATGCCCCATGAAGGCCTGTACCTCCTTGACATTCCTTGGCCTAGGTAGTTCTGCAATGGCTCTCACTTTCTCTTCGTCAGTGGATATGCCGTTCTTTGACACTGTGTCCTAGGATCTTGCCTTGCCTGACCATGAAAACACACTTTTTTGGGTTCAAGCAGACTTGATATTCTCTACATTTGTCAAATATTTGCATGAGTTCGAGTATATGAGTCTGTCTAATGTTGGAATGAGCGCATAGATCATCAACATAGACTTCCAAATTCTTCCTCAGGAACTCCTTAAACACGTGACACATCAATCTTTGAAAGGTAGCAGGTGCATTGGTAAGCCCGAATGGCATTACCCGAAAGGCAAATATGTCCCACTTTGCCCCACTCTGTGGCAAAAGCCGTTTTATGCTGATCTTCTGGTGCAATGGCTACTTGATTGTAGCCAGAGAACCCATCTAGGAAGCTGTACACTTCCTTGCCTGCTACCCTTTCTAATAGATGCTCGATGATAGGAAGCGGAAAACTATCCCTGATAGTGGCTGCGTTAACCTTTTTCAGGTTAATGCATACACGTAATTTGCCATTCTTTTTGGGCACCACTACGATGGGGGATACCCATTCAGTATGCTCAATTTCATAGATAAATCCAGCTTCGACCAAGCAATCTATCTCTTCCTTGATCTTGGCTGCATAGTTGTCATTGTATGTGTAGGGCTTGTGCTTAGAGGGCCTAGCCTCTGAAGTCATGGGGATCGTATGTGAGCATATGTCAGGGTCTACACCTTTCAGGTCCTTGTAGCTCGAAGCGAATACATCTCAATACTCCCTTATCAAAGCTATCAACTCTTGCTCTTCTTCTTCCGTCAGGTCATGTCCTATGTAGGTGCATCTTTCTTCCCCTTCTTCTACGGCTACAACTATTTTCTTAGTAGTTTCCTTGCTATCATAGGCCTCTCTTGATTGTGCCTCACGTTTAGGCATTCTTACCATGACTCTTCTATCTTCTATCTCATACTTCTTGAAATTTTCCGGCACCTCAAACAAGGACTCCTCTTCCTCCGGTGTGGCTTCTTTCTTCTTTCTTTTCTTTCCTTCACTCTTGGTGGTCACTTGTGTGGTCAATCTCACCTGATTCATGAGGTCTTCATGTCTCTGAGGGTGAACGTCTACCTCATAGAAGTATTCTCCCTCTCATGCAAACGGTGGGTCCATGATGATTGACTCTAGGCCAGAGTCACTTGCATCCTTAAATGCATCAGGGCTAGGTTTGCATTCTTCTAACACTGCATCTCCCATGATCGGTTCTATTGAAAAGACTGAAATGTCATAGCCATCCTCATCATAGTGGGGTGTCCATTGTTCTTCATTGATGGCTACATCCATTGTTGCTAAAATTTCAGCCCAGCCGTGAGGCTCAAATTCTTCGTCAGGAAAAACTACGGGTGCATAGGCTGGGTCTTGAATTGATCTATGGGTTTCTTTTGCACCTACCTCTCTGGCTTTCTCTCTCTTCTCTTCTTCTACTGCTACCTTACACATCCATAAGTGAGTGTCTTCATGCATCCACGAGGATCCGGATCCTATGGAATGCATAGACTCAGTCTCATCTTTGGCTCTATGGATGGGATTCCATTGAATAGGCGGTACGTCTCTATGAGAGTAATCCTTGAGATTGACTTTGGTTGTAACACCTAGATGTTGCAAATACAAGGAATTGGTTCCCCAATCCTGTACCACTTGCAATTGCCACAATAAATGGCCTTCCCAAAATCATCTCGTAGGCTTGGTTTTTGCTAAAGTCGCATATAGCAAAAGTATGCTCAAACTCAACACCACATGTAGTGAGAGTTATTCCTTCTAGCAATCCTAAGGGCCTTTCAATATGACCATCGGCCATCTGCAATTTCATTCTCGTTGGCCTGAGTGCTGGCTTGCCCCAATGCTTCCATAGGGAAGTGGTAGCAATTGCAACTCCTACACCTGAGTCCAAAATTGCTTTGGTTGTGTATTCCTGATGGGTAACTGGGAGATAGGTATTTCCTTCTTCTCCTTCACTCATATCTCCTATCTTATCCAATGGTATTTCTGGCACTGTTCTATGTGATCCTACCTCGGAACGCGATTTCGCTATTTCCGGCACTTGTTTGGCTACGTGTTTCCACACTTCTGGCTTAACTTTGAGTAGCTCTTCTAAAGTGAGGTTGCACTGCACTTTAGTGTTCTTTACTACCTCAGTATTCATAGGTATGATCGAATCTTTGTTTCTTATCATGACCGTGGGTGCTCTCATGCAAGTTGACTTGGTTTCCCATGGGCTTGTGAAATGTGGTAACCCTTGCAAGAAATTAGACTCAAAGTCTAACCTCTCATGAGGGTGGGCACTTTCCTGTTCTTCATAGATAGAAGGGATGTCCTGTGGGAATTGATCATGTGCGTCATCCACAAGTTCAATGGGAGGAGGGACTTCACTTTCCTTTGCCCACTTCTCTTCTTGAACCTCTCTCAGGAACTCTGGTGAATACCTATTCATAGAAGAAGAAGTGTATGGTTCAGTGGAGTTAGGCACATAAGCTTCCTGGGGAGGAAAGCTTATTCTATCTCTTGCACTCCCCTCAAGCTGGGAGGAGGCTCCTTTCCCAGACTTTGCAAGTAGCCTTTCCAATCTATCTAATAGACCGTCAAAATGCAATGGTGTTCTAGTGGAGCTAGAGCCATTGAACAAGCGACTAGCTTCAAACATGGCTTGTCCCAATTCAACCATCTTAGCACAAAGCTTTGTTCTCTCTATTTCTAGATCGGCTCTAGGGTAACATTTGTCATGATCTATCACGTTGGGCCCTTCCTGGATTCTGGCTTGATATGCTTTAAGCATCATGTCTAGATCCTAAGGAGTGGGATATGATAGGACTAATCCTACTCTGGGTGGTGGGTGGGTTACGTGTGGTGGATTAGAATGTTGGGGAATGGAAGGTGATGGGTTGGAGGGAGATGGAAATGGTGGTGGAGGGGTGGTGTGAGAGTGGTTTTGAGATGCAAGTTCACTTATCTTTGCTTTGGTTTCTCTCAAGCTTTCTTCAAGTTCGCTCATTTTCTGTGACCATTGTCTTTTCATTCTTTCGCGGCTATCTCTCCAAGCTCTTGTCCTTTTCTTAGTTATACTCTCTGTCTCACTAACCTCATAATTATTTTCCAAGCCTACTCCTTGAGTTTGCTGCAAGGCTTGAGCTCTAGTGACCACATGCACTGGGGCAGTGGAAGTTACACTTCCTGTAGAGTCTACTACTAGTCCAATGACGTTGATATGAGTGATTTTTGGCAAGTTATTGGGATTCTTTGGACACTCTCGTAAGAGATGCTCTTTTTCGCAATCTTGAAAGAAGCCCTGAATTGTCACTAGTTGGGGTTGTGTAGGGGCCGGCAGTGGGCAATCACGTATAAGGTGATCTCCGTGACATCTGAAGCATGGTCCTCTAGGAAATGGGGCTCGTACCTGCCTAGGTTGAGGTCTAGAGTTGGGGTTTGTGTATATCACATTAGCATACTCAGGCTCCCCACTATTTTCACTTGGGTCTTCATAATAGTATGACTCGTTATGCTCGGGTGATTGCATGTAGTAAGTCTGTGGGCTTTCAATATGTGTGGAGTCAAAACTATGGTCACTGGGATCACTGTCTGATAGCAATGGTGTGACTGGGACTATGGCTCTATTCATATTTTCTTCAACAGATGCATATTTCACTGGGATCACATTGGTTGGAGCAAGGGGTTGTTGCGCTAGGACTCGTTGAGGTCTCTGTTGCCCTTGATAAGGTGGCTGATAAGATTGTTGTGGTCTGTCGTATTGTTGTGGTGGGTACTGATTCTGGTATCTACCCTGTTGTGGATATGGCTGAGGGTAATTTTGCCTGACAGTTTGGGAGTCTTGTGCGGTGTGGTTGGTGTACCTTTGCTCTATGGTGGAGTACTGGCTACTAGGATTCACTTGGGGTTGGGCCATAATAGGACAAACACTCGCCATATGGTCACCTCCACACGTATAGCACCTCTTGACTGGGGCAAATCTTGGAATTTGTTTGCTAGAGACACCTAATTTTTGAGCTACCTTCTCTGCAAGTTCCTCAATGGATGTGGATTGACCAGATGTGAGGCTACTAGAGCTATCCGAATCCTTATAGATTTTTGATAGTTCTAACTCCTCACCTAGATTATCCTCAATGTCTATGCACATGCGCACACACTCTTCTATAGTTATGGGGTCCTTCAGATACACATATGACCTGAGCTTGGTGCTCAACAATCCATCTAAGAACAGAGCCACTTGCTTGGCTGGTGTGGGTAACTCAGGAATTGGGCACCTCTCTAGGTATTGCCTAAACCGTCTTCCTTCAAGTCTGACCGTCTCTTGGGGTGTTTGCCTAAAACTATGAATCAAGGAGGAGGTAATATGCCGTATGCCACTCTTAGAGAACTCAGTGATGAAAGCCTCTAAAAGTTGTTATATGCTCCTAAACTGCCTCTCATTCAGGGGTTGAAACCATGTAAGGGCAATGTTCTTGAGGGTTAGACCAAAAGCATTGTATTGCGTGAATAGGTCCTCAACGTGTTCAACTCTCAAGAGTTGCCTAAATTCTACCACATGGTCGTATGGGTGTCTAGTGTCATCGAAGTAATTCTTCATGGACTTCACCAGTTGAGTTGGCCTTAGGGTCCTAGTGTGTTCTCTAGGCCTTGGCAAAGGGAAATCATCGGCATTTCTCTGGTTCCTTGGGGCTCCAGGTCTCTCGGTCTCTTCTCTATCTATCCCTGTTCTCCTCCTTTCTGTTCCCAGGGAGTTGGCAAAGCTTACCTCAGGTTCGTCTCTACTTCTATCTCTTTGAGCTCCATGAGCTTGGAAGGTCCCAGCTCCTTGGTGGCTGTAGGACACATTGGACCGAGGTTGGGGAAAAACAAATTCACCCTTCCATGTGTAGGCATGTCTGCCATGCTCAGTGACCACTAAGATCCTCTCTGATGTATTTTCTAGGTAGGTTACTTTGCCTCGGCTATCAAGGTCTTTAAACTCATAGATTGTGAGGGATCCCGTTTCATGAGTGTTGGAACTCAAGGTCAAGCATAAAACATGGAAGCACATCAAAGAAGTGGACATAGAAGAAGAGAGAGCAAGTAGGGAGCTCCAAGAAGTGTATGTCAAATTTTTCAGAAGAATCCCCTACAAAAATAGTGATTTTCATGACTAAAAACCATTGTAAATACCATTATCTATTTTTATAACTCCATTTTGTTCAAGCTGAGGAGTCCTCGAGCTTGAGGAGTATTATAAGTACCATCGTACCAATTTTCATAATTTTTAGACTTCGTTTGAGCCCTCAAATAAGCCCTGGAACCTAATTTTTAACTAGGCCAGACACTAGGTCTGGACAGGGCCAAAACTACTCAAAAAACTATAAAAAGAGCTAGAGAGCTCATTTTTGAGGTTAGCTTGTTAGAGAATAGAGCTTTTGTAAGAGAACTCTTTGGCAATTGAAGCTTTCCATTGTTCCTCTCTTTGATCTTACCTTGTGCACGTGTGTGTATGTGTGTGCATGTTTGTGTGCTTTCACTCACGCACTTGTGCCTTCACTTGCTCGTGGTTTTCATACCGGTCCTCACGTCTCCACGGATTGACAAGTAAAGGAGGTGGTGCTTACACTTGAGCTACACCAAATTTTGGCGCCGTTGCCGGGGAGAGAGCTTCAAGGACGAGTGTTGTGATGGTAAGATCGTAGATTTGCGACGTTGGAAGGTAAAAAAACTATCATTTTTGTTCATTTTCTGATCATCTTCATCATCATCACCATCTCCATCTTCTTCCTTCTTCTTCTTCATAGAAATTTCTTGTTTTTTAGTGCATTTTCATCATTTTCATACCATCTTTCATACATTATTGTGCGAGGAGGAGTTAGGAAGTGCAAGAGAGTGCAAGCACTATGTTTTTTCATGATTTTCTACACATACGGAGCTCGCCAGTGCTCGGCACTCAGAAATTCGAAGTTCCCGCCAAAAAACGCGATTTTGTGATGAAAATCGCGATTCTGTGAAAATTCAAATTTTTTTGAAAATTGCGATTCTCTCTTTCCCGCCTAAAAGCCTTTTGAAAAGAACACGATTTTGTGGTCATTTTCAGAATTGCGATTCTGTGGTTGTGCTCAAAATCGTGATTCTCACAAATCACAATTTTCAGCAAAAATACAATTTTGTGAAAACACGATTCTGTGAAAACACGATTCTCTGCTCAAAACCGCGATTCTCAAAAAAACGATTCTCTGCTCAAAATCGTGATTCTCACAAATCACGATTTTAAGCCAAAAACACGATTTTGTGAAAACACGATTCTCAAGGTACAAAATCGCGATTCTCTAATTTCATAGCATCGCGATTCTCTTGAAGTTCACAAAATCGCGATTCTCTTGAAGTTCATAAAATCGCGATTCTCTTGAAGTTCACAAAATCGCGATTCTCTTGATTTCATAAAATCGCGATTTTTTCCAAAAGGTCCTGTTTGCTTGTTTTGACCCCCAGGAGCCTGATTTGACATAACTTTTTCATCCAAAGTCCATTTTTTGAGCTCTATAGCTCGTTGGAAAGCTTCAAGTGGGACCTGGATAGGATAATTTGAAGTTGACCTTCAAGTGGGACCTGGAACCCAAGGGGACTCCAAAGGATTTTTGAACCATACCAAGGGGAAATTTTGGACTCTTAGCAAAAGCTTATGAACTTGAGATCTGGTAGACACCTAGGCAAGGATAGACAAAGCATTAGATCTTCTCAGTCCTGTGTCAACCATATAGCTAAGTCTTGGGCACAACAACTAAGTGGTCATCCTTACAGCCTAAGTTTAGACACAAGTGACTCAGAAATGTCTTTTAGCATGGGGAAACCTGCAGGTGGCTCAGGGATTGCCCATCTACAGACACTAGAATGTCCCTATAAGACACAGTTGGAATATATTTGGACCAACCGATTAGGTGCTCGCATTTATGAGGATGGCCTGAGGCGATCAATGGTCCAACTCAAAAATCCAGATCAATCCTTTGGACTTGAACACCCGGTGGTCAAGTTCGAAGAGGTTTCATACATTGATAAGGAAAGAACCATGAATGTGGTTACCAACCAACCAGATAGGACCGATGAGTTTAGAAATATCATTCATGAGAATGAGATAGGAGACCTAGAACAAGGAAATGTAGGACAAGGACCCCAAACTCCTAGAGGCAAGTCAGTTTTGACCAGAGTGATCACTCCAGACTGGATCCCTCAAGACAACAAAAGCATAGAACTATTCTTGAATAGAGAAACAGAGGAAGCCTTTTGGAGATTCAAGCCGGGTCAACCTAGCCAATTGGGCATAGTCATCATCTACGAGTTCAAGGATCCAGAGATACCAGGCAAAGTTGTCTACCTGGATAACACGTCAGAGAAAATTTTCTTGGTAACAAAACATGATAGACATGCATATACTTGGAAGCATGAATTGATTTTCCCTCCACCAAGATCCAATGTTTCCCATGGCCTCCAAGGAGTAGGATCATCCCAAGCTCATGAAGCCCAGAGAGAAAGAACTAGAGAGAGACCTGAGGTAAGTTTTGCACACACGGTGGGCAGAAATAGAGTAGGATTTGAAAATGAAAGACCTGAAAGAGAGAGACATCAAGCACATAGGCAACAAAGAGATGAACATGATTTTCCATTGCCTAGACCCCGAGAGCACACAAGAACCCTTAGACCCACTCAAGTGATCAAGGCAATGAAGAATTATTTTGACGTGTTAGGAGATCCTTATGATCATGTGGCTGAGTTCAAACAAGTGTTAAGAGCTGAACAGGTTGAGGATTTATTCACCCAATACGAGGCATTTGGTTTGACTCTTAAGGGCACTGCCTTGGCTTGGTTTCAACCATTGAGTAGCCACAACTATCGCGATATAGGTCAGCTGCTAGACGAATTCATTGTAGAATTTTCCAAGAGTGGTATCAGGCATAACACATCATACTTGATCCACAGTTTCAAGCAGACACCCCAAGAAACAGTGCGACTAGCAGGTAGAAGGTTCAGACAGTACCTAGAAAGATGCCCTACTCCAGAGTTACCCACACCAGCCAAACAAGTGGCTTTGTTCTTAGATGGCTTACTGAGCACAAAGTTAAGATTATATGTGTACTTGAAAGAGCCTAGATCCATAGAAGAGTGTGTGCGGACGTGCATTGACATAGAAGATAACTTGGGTGAGGAGTTAGGATTGTCCAAACTCTATAAGGATTCTGATAGTTCTACTAGTCATACTTCAAAAATCTCCATGGAAATAGATGAGATAGCTGAGCAAGTTGCCAAGAAGCTAGGAGTTCAAAATAGACAAATACCAAAAGGCACCTCATTGAATCGATGTTATACCTGCGGAGGGGACCACATGGATAACATATGCCCAATGAAAAACCAAAACATTAGAGAAAGGAATGCTCCATATTGCACTATTGAGAGAAAATACATAAACCACACGGCTCAAGATTGTCCCTACAATAGGCAGGCTGTTAGACAAACTTATCAGCAACCTTTCCAACAAGCTAGATATCAGAACCAATACCAACAGCCATATTATCGACCACAACAGCAATATCAGGCATAATATAGGCCACAACCAGTCTTGGGAAACCAACCACCAACTCCTACCAACGTGATTCCAGTCAAGTATGCCGTGGGAGAGGAAAATCCAAATAGAGCATTGGTCCCACTAACCCCATTGATACCAGATAATGACTCTCATGCTCATAGTTCAGACTACTCCCATGAAGGTAGTCCACATGCTTATTACATAGAGTCACTTGAACATAGTGAGATTTACCCGTATCAATATGAGGCACAACCTATGGAACAAAATTGGGAGCCTGAATATTCCAATGTCATGTACGCAAATGCTAACCCTAGGCCCCAACTGAGACAAGTAAGACCACAAGCTCCTAGAGGACCATGTTTTAGATGTCAGGGCGACCATTTCCTTCGTGATTGTCCCCACCCACCATCTCCGAGTCAAGGATAGGCTATCACAATACAAGCTTTTTGTCCGGATTGTGGAAAAGACCATCTCCCTAGAGATTGACCAAGAAACCCCTCCAGTGCACCTAAGATTACACCCATTAATGTGGTAGGCTTAGTGGCGGATTCAAGTTCAAGTAGCAGTAATGTGGCACCTGTACAGGCAGTTACTAGGGCACAAGCATTAAAACAAGATAAACCAGCAGAACAATCGGAGTCGAGTGAATTAGGAGAGCCTAGTAAGAGGAAAACAAGAACATGGAAGGATACCAGAGAAAAGGCCAATCGTAAGTGGAATAAAAAGTTATCGGAACTAGAAGAAAGCTTGAAAGACGCAAAATCAAAAATAGAAGACATTGCATCTCAAAACCACTCACATGCCGAAACTCCATCCACTCCACCTCATCCCACCCCACCACCCATTGTAAATAGACCGCAACCAGGTTCTATTCTTGCAGATCCAACCCCAGAAGGCTTGGACATGATGTTCAAGGCCTAGCAGGCTCGACTTCAAGAAGGGCCTACAGCTGCAAACCTAGACAAGAGTTACCCTAGAGCGGACTTAGAGATTGAACAGATGAAAATGTGCATGAAAATGGTAGAACAAGCTCAAGCTATACTGGAGACTAGTCAAAAGTTCAATCAGACAAACTCTGTCAAACCGGATTTGCATTTCCAGGGCTTACTAGAAAGATTAGAGCAATTGGTAACAAACCACAAGTTTCTTTACCTCCACAGGCTCAACTAATTATTGAGAGAAGAAGCTCACCACCAATGGGAGCTTATGTTTCAAATTCCACGGATGCTGGAATACCTCCTTCAATTCAGGAGCACTCTCAAGAGTTCTTGCGGGAAATACAAGAGGAGAAATGGGCCAAGGAGAACAATAACTCCCCTCCTATTCCTGAGATTGATGATCTTCATGATCAATTTCCCCAAGACATTCCATCTATTTACGGAGATGAAGCAGAACAACAAGAAGATGAAAGATTAGATTTTGAATCTAATACCCTAGAAGAACTGCCTCAATTTCCAGGCCCATGGGAATCTGAATCTCTCCAGATTAGAGCTCCCACAATACTAGTAAGAAATGAAGACTCTGTGGTTCCAAGGAACACTGATGTCATGAAGAACACTAAGGTTCAGTGTCATCTCACTGTAGAAGAGTTGCTCAAAGAAAAACCTGAGCTTTGGAATCATGTGAAGAATCAAGTTCCAAAACTTGATTCCAAAATGCCAAAAGCAAGCTCTAAACAAAAAGTACCAGAGATACGACAAAATAGGGGACATGTGTGAGGGTGAAGAAGGTAATACTTATCTTCCAATCACCTACCAAGGCTACACAACCAAAGCAATCATAGATTCAGGTGCTGGTGTTGCTATTGTGACCACCTCCTTGTGGAAGCAATGGGGCAAGCCCACATTAAGACCAACTAGAATGAAGCTTCAAATGGCTGATGGTCATTTTGAAAGACCTCTAGGATTGCTAGAAGGGATAACTCTAACCACTTGTGGTGTAGAGTTTGAGCACACATTTGCTATATGTGACTTTGAGAAAAATAATGTCTATGAGATGATCCTAGGAAGACGCTTCCTACGACAATTGCAAATAGTACAAGATTGGGGAACCAACTCCTTGTACTTGCAGCACTTAGGGGTCACCACTAAGGTCAATTTGAAGGATTACTCCTTCAGAGATGTACCACCCCTACAGTGGAATCCTATCCACAAAGCAAAAGAAGATTCAATCTCTGTGCATTCTGAAAGTTCACCTGATCCATCATGGCTGCATGAAGATACTCATTTGTGGATGTGCAAGGTCGTAGAGGAAGAGGAAAAACGCTTGAAGGTGCGAGAAGAAGGAACTTCACCAGGAGATAGACCAATTAAAGACCCAGCTTATACACCGATGATCTTTCCAGATGAGGAATTTGAGCCTCATGGCTGGCCAGAAATCTTAGCTACCATGGACATTGCTGTTAATGAAGAACAATGGACACCTCATTGTGATGAGGAGGGTTGTGATATTTCAGTGTTCATGTGTCAGCCCTTGCTAGAAGAATGTGACCCTAGTGATGTCATAGAAGAAGAAGAGAATGACGATGATCTAGAGTCCATTGTGATGGATAGTTGCTTTAACTCAGAGCAGCACTATCTAAAAGATATAGGAGTGTTCACCCAGAAAGAAGAAGAACCTCTCACAAGTATTAAAACAGTAAATTCAAAGGATGGAAATGAGAGCAGTCAAAAGAAAAAGAAAAGAAAAGCAGTGAAACCAGAAGAGGAGGAATCATTGTTTGAAGTACCAGAAAACTTCAAGAAATATGAAGTTGACGACCGCAAAATTTTGGTACGCATGCCTAAGAGAGAGGCCATCATAGGAGAATCATATGATAATAAAGAAAAGACCAAGAAAATTGTAGTGACCATTGAAGAGAACGAAAAGAGATGCACATACATAGGAGATGACCTAAGTGCAAGAGAAGAAATGGAGCTCGTAGCTTTATTAAGGGAATATAGGGATGTGTTTGCATGGAACTATAGAGACTTGAAAGGGGTAGATCCAAGAATTTGTTCTCATACTATCCCCATGACTGCTGATGCCAAGCCCACCAAACAGAAGCCCTACACATATAATGATACATATGCAGCCAAAATAAAAGAAGAAATTGATAGGCTGATTGAAGTTGGATTCATCTATGAGATTGAGCATACTGAATGGGTGTCCCCCATTGTAGTGGTACCCAAGAAGAACGGGAAGTTGCGAGTGTGTATTAACCTTAAAAAAGTTAATGTCGCTACAACCAGAGATAGTTATCCACTTCCAATCACAGAACACCTATTGGAGCGTGTTGTAGGCAAGGAAGTTTATAGCTTCCTTGATGGATTTTCAGGTTACAATCAAGTAGCCATTGCCCCAGAAGATCAACACAAAACAGCTTTTGTCACAGAGTGGGGAATCTTTGCATTTCGTGTTATGCCATTCGGGCTCACAAATGCACCTACAACATTCCAACGGCTCATGTGTCATGTCTTCAAAGAGTTCTTGCAAAAGAGCTTAGAAGTATATGTGGATGATTTATGTGCTCATTCCCAAGAAAGAAGATTTCACATCCCTGAACTCAGACAAATCTTTAACAAGTGTAGAGAATATCGAGTGTGTCTGAACCCAGAAAAGTGTGTGTTCATGGTGCGTCAAGGTTAAATCTTAGGTCATATTGTTTCTAAGAATGGAATCTCAACAGATGAAGATAAGGTACGAGCCATAGCAGAGCTGCCACGACCAAGGAATGTTAAAGAGGTACAAGCCTTTATGGGCCATTGTGGATATTACCGTAGGTTTATCCACATGTACGCGATCATAGCTAGACCCCTTTATGCCTTGTTGTCTAATTTTGAGTGGAACGACGAATGCGAGAATTCTTTCAATGAACTGAAGAAATTTTTGTGCACAGCACCAATACTGACCACTCCTGATTGGAATAAACCATTCCATGTCCATGTGGATGCATCCAATCATGCCATAGGATGTGTGCTAGCACAACCCACCGGTGAAGGAAATTTAGATTTACCCATAGCATATGCTAGCAGACAGCTAACCGCAGCAGAACGAAACTATACCACAACTAAGCGAGAGGGCTTAGGCATGGTATATGCTGTGAAGAAGTTTAGACACTATTTATTGGCCAACAAGTTCAAGTTTTTCACTAATCATCAAGCTTTGTTATATTTGGTCAATAAACCTTGCAATACTGGACGCTTAGTAAGATGGTTCCTCTTACTAATGGAATATGACTTTGAAGCGGTTGTCAGGAAAGGTAGAACCCACCTTCGGGCAGATCACCTTTCTCGCATCACTTCAGGAGAGTCACCGCAAGGAGTGTCTGATGAATTACCCGATGCTTATCTGTTCAATTTAGAAGTTGTTCCTAAATGGGCAAATAAGTTGGTACCAGTCCTAACCTTCGGCCTTGCAAATAAGAATGTGAAAACATCACAAGAAGAAATTGTAAAATCACAAAAATATCACATATTGGCAGGAAGCATGTACAAACAAGATACTGAGAGTGTATTAGCTTGTTGTGTCGAGGATGATGAACATAGTAGTTGGTTGCAGCAAGCTCATGAAGGATTGCTAGGAAATCACTATTCTAAACAACCAACATTGCAGAATCTGAAGCATTTAGGAGTGTATTGGCTTAGCATGGACAAAGAAATACATGAGTGGATTAAGAATTGTCCAATGTGCAGAGAGAGACCCCCAGTGGAGCATGCGACCCTTTATCAAGTGTCATTAATTCCAGATTGGAGTGCTCCATTGGTAGAGTTTATGAGGTCAGGAAGATTACCCAAGGAGGTTAGTCTAGCAAGAAGACGAAGCATGGAGCAAGAGGCTCAAGGCTATGCCTTAGTAGGAGAGAACCTATACCGAAGAGGCAAAGATGGTTACTTAAGAATGTGCGTTCATGAATCAGACTATCTAAAGGTCTTAGAGTCTGCACACAGCGGTGTTGCAGGTGGACACTTTGGTTCTGATCGAGTAATCAAGACCATTCTATTCTTAGGACTTTGGTGGCCAACTCTTCATATGGGTGCACATACCTATGTGAAGAAATGTGACACATGCCAACGTGTGCAATATCCTATCAGAAAAGACGAAATGCCTTTAAGGCCCATGATGGGAGGATGTGCATTCTCAAAGTGGGGTATAGACTTTGTAGGTCCTATTAACCCCCCAGCTAGAAACTCCCATGCAGAGTACATCATTGTAGCCACAGATTACCTTACAAAATGGGTAGAAGTCAAAGCCACAACAAAGAATGATGCTCAGACAACGGCTAAGTTCTTATTCGAGAATGTGTTCACTAGATATGGACTACCAATAGAGTTAGTAAGCGATAGAGGCACCCACTTCTTAAATGAAGTCATTGAAAATCTTCTCCAAGAATTCTTGGTGATACATAAGAAGTCTGCCCCCTATCATCCCTAAGCTAACGGACAGGCCGAGAGCACAAATAAGATCCTATGTAATGTCTTGACTAAATTGGTAAATAATAAACGCTCTGATTGGGACAAACAACTTCATCATATTGTTTGGGCTTACCGAGTTGCCTAGAAAACAGTACTCAATGCCACCCCATTTCAGATGGTCTTTGGACAGAATGCTGTGCTACCTTTAGATTTCCTAATCCCAGCATTAAAAGTAGCACAAGAGCATGAGTGGAATGGACATGAATTGTCCTCTGGGATCTTTGATCTAGAACGCTTAGGTGAGACAAGGCTACGCACGGCGGCAGGTATCTATGCTGCAAAGAAAAGGCAATAGGCATACTTTGATGCACACATCAAGGATAAGGGACTGAAAGAGGGAGATCTAGTGTTGGTTTACACACTAAAGCAACATGCTCGTAAGTTGGAAAAAAGAGGATACGGACCCATGATCATTAATAGAATTTCCCTTAGTGGTGCAATTCAGTTGGCCACTCTAGAAGGAGATATCTTGCCAAACTATATTAGTGGATGTAGAGTCAAGTTATACCAAGAACCTCTTACAGAGGATATGCTTACGAGACTCAACACGGCTAAGAAGTGAAAAGAAGAAGAGTTAAGAGTAAGAGAAGAAGAACAGGCAGAGGCCAGCGAGCGTATTAGGTGAAATAAGTTAAGGCTACTAGGCCTAGATGTCAACTCAAAAGCCCTAAAATATCACATGGATATGTGTCAAAAATCAGGCATAGCGACTTCTCAAGTCATTGACCGAAGACCCTTTGTGACCATAGAGGTCGAACAAGGGAAGGGTGCAAGGACGGTGAAAGCATTGATTGACTTAGGTGCACCAAGTAGTGCAGTTAGACTTTCCTACTGCCAAGACTTGCAGTTGAACATCAATCCCATAGAAGCTTAACTCATAGGATTGGGAGGTGTGGAAACCCCTTGTTTGGGCGAGGTGGAACTCCCCATCTACCTTCAAGATGTTCCAATGAAAGTCAAAGCGCTAGTGTGTCAAGATGAGAACCTTACAGAACCACTTGTCTTAGGACAAGATTGGATTTATGACAATGCAGTCAACTTGAACCTAAGAAGTCAACTTCTTCAAGTTTGGGTCCAGGGACAATGCTTTACATTAGAACTAGAAAATGGCATACTCACAAATCCAGATGTCACATCTTGCCGTTCTCCTAGGACTAATCTTACCAAAAGAGATGTTGTATGCATCAAAAGATCTATGTCGCAGGAGAACTCAATCATGGAAGAGTAGGCTCAAAGACAAGCGGACTCCTCCTCTGGTGCAAGGACTAATGCCGCCACTACAACTCAAGCAACAAGGCAAGCACAATAGAACAGGACCACTGCTATATCAAATAAACAATGGGATTTCCAAAGGAAAGTAGTCTGGGCATGAAGCAGATCTGGATACGAAAAGGAGAGCAGCCATCACCCTTGGCCCCACAAACCCCATCCAGGCAAGTCAACCAGGCCAGAAGACGAAGGAAGAAGATCGGACAAGCTCAACCACAAGATCTCTGACAAATTTGGATACCTAAGAAATTAGTTGCAGCTCAACAAGGGCGATTACACATGTGGGTACCCAGGAAGCTCTTACATCCGCAACAACCTATGCTCTCCCATACGTGAAAAGTCTCAACAAAGAAGCCAAGGCGAGGCAAAGGTCAGAACCAAACACCAAGAACAACAGTAGACCAAGTAACCTCTTCAACGCGAGTCAAGCGACCAGCCACAGAGGTATAGGTATGGAAGCCAAAAGCACCGGTAGGCCTCACAGAACCAAAGAGCCAACCACGAAGGATCAAACCCTCAAGAAACCATCCAAACATGAAGCACCCAAAGGAGATTGCTACACAGTCGAAGACCGTTCTCAAATGGATCCCTATAAGGAGGAATGATCAACTGCCATCTCAAGATACAATGGATACCTCCAACAAAGATGGCGTCAACATCTGCAAATGACATTAAGCCTCGACGAGCGACAACCACGTTCTCCCGACACAACCCTTTCTTTTGCACCATTCATGCCATGCATTTCCAAAGTATGCATTAACATAGGGCCACATTACATGGCCGTACATAGACACAACTAAGAGTCCCATGCACAAGAGCACATTGACATATGTCAATTATTTTTTCTGATACTAACATCTCTCTTCTTGTGTGTGACATTGTTCCAAAAAGAAAAAGAAAAAGAGAGTGAAAACTTGTTCCCAGGTTTCGCTCATGGAACATGAATGAGACATGCTTAGTTGAAGATGGAACTATTGATTACTGGGCATTTATCAGTTTGGATAGAAGTGTGTCTCGGCTAGCAGGTGTGAAGAATTTGAAGGTCTGCAACTTAAGTGATGCTTAACTACTGCATGTATTATAATCTACAGGGAGATATCTGCAAGAGGTAGTTTGGTATCCTGAGAATTCTTGTCCGTATACCGGGTGAGAATTCTGCTTATGGTGAGCTAAAGAAAATGTGTGAAACTAAGCTTGGTGTAGTTACCCAATATTGTTTGCCAAGGAATATAAAGAAATTCAATTCTCAGTATTTGGAAAATGTTGCTTGAAAAAAGGAGACAGGACCAGGTGCTCAAAAAAATTCATCGGTGGACCATCAACACGAACATTCATCGACAAGGTTCCATCACAAATACCGGGTGTACAACACGAAGAGATGAACATCGGTCGAACCTTCACAATGGTAAGTATCTTTACTTTGGCAACACCATCACCATGATAGATTAGGAAACCTCTTTGTCGGCATACCCTTGAGCACTTAGCTCAAGACCCCCAATTTTTGCACCATACTTCTTCCGATGCATTTTCCAAGTAAGCATGCATAGGGCTACATTACAAGGCCGTGCACAAGGCACATATTTTCCTCAACCCATGCAAGAACACACTTACTCATCATCCATTAGGGGTTATGAGTACTTGGCATGACTACTATGAACATCATCCTTGGACGATCTGAGGTCATCAATGGAGACTCACAACGACAGAGTCATGTTGGAATCCAAGGCTGAAGCACATACCAAGGGACTACAACTTGCAAAGGCTCGCAGTGACAAATGAAGAACCGGAGAACCAACCTTGCCACTCTGGTTCATCCGCATGGACACTCCCTCTCAAAGCAACCTAGAATAACCATTACAACAAGGGTCTGTCAGGGACGACAGACTCGAGAGGGGGGAGAGTGTTGGAACTCAAGGTCAAGCATAAAACATGGAAGCACATCAAAGAAGTGGACATAGAAGAAGAGAGAGCAAGTAGGGAGCTCCAAGAAGTGTATGTCAAATTTTCAAAAGAATCCCCTACAAAAATAGTGATTTTCATGAATAAAAATCATTGTAAATACCATTATCTATTTTTATAACTCCATTTTGTTCAATCCGAGGAGTCCTCGAGCTTGAGGAGTATTATAAGTACCATCGTACCAATTTTCATAATATTTAGACTTCGTTTTAGCCCTCAAATAAGCCCTAGAACCTAATTTTTAACTAGGCCGGACACTAGGCCTGGACAGTGCCAAAACTACTAAAAAAACTATAAAAAGAGCTAGAGAGCTCATTTTTGAGGTTAGCTTGTTAGAGAATAGAGCTTTTGTAAGGGAACTCTTTGGCAATTGAAGCTTTCCATTGTTCCTCTCTTTGATCTTACCTTGTGCGCATGTGTGTGCATGTTTGTGTGCTTTCACTCACGCACTTGTGCCTTCACTTGCTCGTGGTCTTCCTACCGGTCCTCATGTCTCCGTGGATTGACAAGTAAAGGAGGTGGTGCTTACGCTTGAGCTACAATGAGGCTGGGTAGGCTTATAGCTCCAAAAAGCCTCATCGGTTTGACGGTTTAAAACCAAATCTATGCTTTTATTATCCTGCGGAATCCACTTTGGAGTCATAATCCTGGTCAAGAGTGATTTATCACGAGGAGTCCTTGGCTCTCTCTCTAAGTTCCCTTGCTCTATATCACCCATGTTGGTTTCTGCGATCACATTCCCGAACTCGTCTGTTCTATCTGGGAGAGTGGTGATGTTGGCAGCAGTCAGGGAACCGAAGGAGCCACAAGACGAAGAGAGTCGGAGCGAAGGGACAGCACAAGCATACATGGCAGTCAAAGAAGATCTAGCAAGTAGGCCATCTAAATTTTTCAGACATCCAGGAGTTGAGCACACGAGAAGACAGAGCAAGTAGGGAGCTCAAAGGTATGTATGACAAATCAATAGAGGAAATCCCTACACAAATAGTGATTTTCATCACTAAAAACCATTGTAAATATCATTTTGTATTTTTGTAGCTCCATTTTGTGCAAGCCAAGGAGTCCTTGAGCTTGAGGAGCTTTAGAAGTATCTACCTGCCAATTTTCATATTTTTTAGATCTCGTTTGAGCCCTCTAATAAGCCCTGGAACCTAATTTTTAACTAGGCCGGACACTAGGTCTGAAGAGGACCAAAGCTAGTCAAAAACTATAAAAGGAGCTAGAGAGCTCATTTTTGAGGTTGGATTGTAATTGAAATGAACTTGTAAGAGCTTTTTTTGAAAGTAATCCAAGAACTCCATTGCTTCTCACTCTTTGTCTTGCTGTGTGTGCGCGTGTGTGTGTATGTGTGTGCATGTTATTGTGCTTCTCACTCACGCACTTGTGCCTCCACTTGCTCGAGGTCTTCATACCATCCTCACGTCTTCCCGGATTGACATTAAAGGAGGTGCTACTCATCACTGAGCTACACCAAATTTTGGTGCCGTTGCCGGGGATCGAGCTTTGAGGACGAGCGTGTGATAATAAGACGTAGATTGGAGACGTTGGTGTTGTAGGTAATTTCTTTACTTTTCCTATTTTTCTCTTTCTTACCTCACCACCATCATCACCATCATCATCATCACCATCTTCCACCTCCATTTCCATCATCGCGAAAATTTCAGTTTTTTGATCATATCACCTTCTCCACCTCATTTCCCTCATTTCACTTGTGAGAGAGAGCGAGAGAGCGAAATTGTCTGTGCTGTTTTTGCATGTTTCTTGAGCTGTCTTGCAGGTACAGGCCACATCATCGTCCCCAGCACTCTGCGCAGGTACGGAATTCGCCGTAACTGTCTGTGTGTCGCCGACCTCTGTCAATCGCGACCGACAGAAAAAATGCTCAAATTGCCAAACAAAGTGCAAAACCATGATCTACAGGCCTAGAGCTTCCCAAAAATGTGTTTAGTTTTTTGAAATTCCTCAGATTTCTGTCAATCGCGATCGCTCTGTCAATCACGATCGACAAACCACGACGAATAGACCTGTCAATCGCGATCGACACGTCAATCGCGACCGACAGCCCACGACGGCTCTATCAATCGCGACCGACAGAGTCAACGACCGATTGACCACGACGGACGGACCATACGCGTGACACGTGTCAATCGCGATCGAGTCATCAATCGCGATCGACCCATCAATCGCGACTGACAGCCCACGACGGCTCTGTCAATCGCGATCGACACAATCAAGGATTGTTTGACCACGACGGACAGACCCTTGCGACCCACCTGTCAATCGCGATCGACCCATCAATCGCGACCGACACAGTCAACGATTGTTTGACCACGACGGACAGACCCTCGCGACCGACCTGTCAATTGCGATCGACCCATCAATCGCGACCGACAGAGTCAACGACCCTTTGACCACGACTGATTGACTTTTCGAGCCACCTGTCAATCGCGATCGACACGTCAATCACGACTGACAGCCACGACGGACCTGTCAATCGCGATCGACAGACTTTGCGAACACGTTAGAAGGGCAAATTAGGTCAAATTTTTAAGGCAAAAATAATGGTCTAAATTTTGGTCTAAATAATGGTCAGTCGTGTCGATCGCGACTGACCTGTCAATCGCGATCGACAGACTTTGCGAACACGTTAGAAGGGCAAATTAGGTCAAATTTTTAAGGCAAAAATAATGGTCTAAATTTTGGCCAAGTGTGGGATAAACACTAGGGTGTAGTATTGCATTACGAGGGCATGACCCAAGTAACCCGAGAATTCCTGTTTACCTGTTAACCTAGTTTAATCCTGTTTTGGCCCCAAAACCCTAAACGGTCATAACTTTCTCATACGAAATCCGTTTGCTGTGATTTTTGTTTTGTTGGAAAGCTCGCAGGGAGTACAACAAAAACATTGACTGGTTACGGTTAAATTAAGATCAGGAATATTAGTTAGGGTATTTTGAAGTTGACCATACCTAGGGGGAACAAAATTCAGGGATCTCTAGAGTTGTGTCCAAAAAGTCTTAGTGCAAATTGGTGAAGTGTTACATACATGAATGAAAGTGATTGGTTCTGTCTTTTGAATTTAAGTCTTGAGCTAATGGTGGGCCTTTTACAGGTCCTTTGAGAGCATCGAAGGGTACGCAAGCAAGAGTAAGTGCAGGCTTGGGAACGCGCGTCCTGGGCACACTAGGGCAACAACACAAGGAAAGGAACTCAAGGTTGGAAAATCCGCAACACCCTTTGTCAATTCTTAGTTTAGGCTAAGTGCGGGTAGTGTTAGAAGTAATTCCAGGCAACGACAGGCACGAGATAAATCAAAGAATATCTAAGGAATCAAGTTCAAGACAAGAGATGACCTGTGTGTGTGAACGACAACCTTAAAGGAAAAGAACCTAACGTGAAACGACCAAACTAAAGTGCGAAATTAAACTCAAGTATTCCTAACGACGTGATATCAGAAAAGAGTATAAACACGATAATCAACATAAAAAGGGGATTAAGTAATTGATACAAAGGACTCAGAAACGTGGTTGTACCTGGGAAAAATTGTGTTAATCAGTTAGGCATATGAACCTTAGATCAGGACGACATCTAGTAAGAGATAGACAAAGCCTTAGGTCTTCAGAGGCTAGTGTCAATCATACTGCGAGGTCTTGGGCCCAGTAGTTGCGTCACCACTCGCATTACCCTAGCTCTGATACCAGTGAATCAGAGATGTCTCAAGGCATGGACAGACCTACAGGAAGTTCAGGAGTGCCATACTTGCACAGGGTAGAAGGCCCATACAAAACGCAGTTGGAATACCTTAGGACCAACCGATTAGGTGCCAGCATCTATGAGGACGGCCTAGGAAGATCTGTGGTACAGATTAAGAATCCTGATCAATCCATTGGACTAGAGCGCCCAGCTGTCAAGTTTGAAAACGGAGCATACTTGGACAAAGAAGGAACCATATACGTATTCACCAGTCACCCAGATAGGACGGACGAATTTGGAAATGTGATCCCAGAAGCGGACTTAGGGGACCTAGAGCAAGGAAACATGGGTACAGAACCTAGAACCCCTCGAGGCAAATCGGTTCTCACTAGGATTATCCATGAAGAATTACTTCGATGGCACCGGAGATCCATATGATCATGTGGCTGAGTTCCGGCAAGTGTTGAGAGCAGAACAAGTGGAGGATTTATTCACACAATATAATGCCTTTGGTCTAACCCTTAGGAACACAACCCTCACATGGTTCCAACCATTGAATGAGAGACAGTTCAGGAGCATAGACCAACTCCTAGAGGCTTTCATTATTGAATTCTCTAAGAGTGGCATAAGACATAATACCTCCTCTCTGATTCACAGCTTCAAGCAAACCCCTCAAGAGACCGTGAGACTTGCAGGAAGGAGATTTAGGCAATATCTTGAAAGATGCCCTGTCCCTGAGCTACCCACACCAGCTAAGCAAGTGGCTTTATTCTTGGATGGATTGCTAAGTACCAAATTAAGATCATATGTGTACTTGAAGGACCCTAGGACCATAGAAGAGTGTGTACGCATGTGTATTGACATTGAGGATAACCTAGGGGAGGAGTTAGAGCTTTCCAAGATATACAAAGATTCAGATAGTGCCTCTAGCCTCTCTTCCACGCAATCCACATGGATTGAGGAACTTGCAGAGAAAGTTGCTCAAAAACTAGGTGTCTCCAGCAAACAAATTCCGAGATTTGCCCCGGTGAAAAGATGCTATACTTGTGGGGGTGACCACATGGCGAATGTTTGTCCCATTATGGCTCAACCCCAAGTTAATCCTAGTAGCCAGTACTGCACCATAGAACGAAGGTACACCAATCACACCGCACAAGACTGCCCATACAATAAGCAAGCGGTTAGGCAACCCTACCCTCAGCCATACCCTCAACAAGGCAGATACCAGAGCCAGTACCCACCTCAGCAGTATGTGAGACCTCAACAAACCTACCAACCCTATCAAAACCAACTGAGACCCCAGCCAGTGCTAGCACAGCAACCACCTGCTCCTACTAATGTGATTCCGGTAAAGTATACTGCTGCAGAAGAGAACCTGAATAGAGCTATAGTCCCTGTAACATCATTGCTTTCTGAAAGTGACCCGAGTGACCATAGCTTTGATTCTACACATGTTGATAGCCCCCAGGCCTACTACATGCAGTCTCCTGAGCATGGTGAGTCTTACTATAGTGAAGAGCCAAATGAACCTAGTTGGGAGTCAGATTACACAAACGTCATTTATGCAAACCCCAACCCTAGGCCTCAACCTAGGTAGGTAAGACCCCCATTCCCTAGAGGACCATGCTACAGATGTCAGGGAGATCACCTCATTCGTGATTGTCCCTTACCTCCACTCACACAACCCCAGTCAGTAACAATTCAGGGCTTTTGCCAAGAATGTGGGAAGGAGCATCTCTTACGAGATTGCCCTAAGAATCCTAATAATATGCCAAAAATCACTCCTATCAATGTTATTGGGTTGGTGGTAGACTCCACAGGAAGTGTGACACCCACCGCACCGGTACAGGTAGTGACTAGAGCTTAGGCATTACAGCAGAACCAAGGGGTAAACCAGGATAAGAACCCAGAGGCTAGTGAAACCGAGAGCATGACAAAGAAAAGGACTAGAGCATAGAAAGATAGTCGGGATTGAATGAAAAGACAATGGGCTAAAAAGATGAGTGAACTTGAGGAAAGCATAAGAGAAACCAAAGCCAGGATAACTGAACTCACATCTCAAACTCCCTCTCACACTACCCCACCACCACCATTCCCATCGCCATCCGACCCGCCACCTTCCAACCCACCTCATACGATTCCACCACCCCCTAGAGTAGGATCAGTATTAGCTGATCCCACTCCGGAAGACATAGACATGATGCTTAAAGCATATCAGGCCAGAATCAAAGAAGGGCCAAATGTAACGGATCATGACAAGTGCTACCCTAGAGCTGACCTAGAGATAGAAAGAACCAAGCTTTGCGCAAAAATGGTCGCATTGGCTCAGACTATGTTTGAAGCCAGTCGCCTTTTCAATTACTCGGGCTCAGCCAAGACGCAATTACACTTGGATGGACTTCTAGAGAAGTTAGAGGGCATAATTGCAAGATCCACCAAGGAAGAAAAAAATCAAGAAAGGGATAAAGCAAGCAAAAACATGACCCATTCCCCATCAAAAGCTTATGTGCCCAATTCCACTGAACCAGACAACCCCCCCTCCCTAGAAAGAATAGAGAATCTAATGGCACAATCACAAAAGGAACCAGCCTCTCAACACAAGGACAAGGCAAGTGAAAGAGTAAGCATTCCTGCTCAGGAAGCCTATGTGCCTGAAGCCTATGTGCCTAACTCTACGGAGCCAGACACATCATCTTCTATGAATCGGTTCACACCAGAATTCCTACGCGAGATTCAAGAAGACAAATGGGCTAAAGAAAGTGAAGTCCCTCCTCCCATTGAACTTGTGGATGAGGCACATGACCAATTCCCACAAGACATCCCATCCATTTATGGGGAGCAGGAGAGCACCCAATCTCAAGAAAGATTAGACTTCGAGTCTAATTCTTTACAAGAACTACCCCATTTCACAGGCCCATGGGAAGCAAAGTCCACCTGTATGAGAGCACCTACAGTCATGGTAAGAAACGAAGATTCAGTCATACCTAGGAACACAGAGGTAGTGAAGAACACCAAAGTGCAGTGCAATCTCACTTTGGAAGAGCTGCTTAAGGCTAGACCAGAAGTGTGGAAACATGTAGCCAATCAAGTGCCCGAGATAGCAAAACCTCGTTCCCAGGTAGGATCACATAGGACAGTGCCAGAGATACCCTTGGATAAGATAGGAGATATGTGTGAAGGTGAAGAAGGGAACACCTATCTTCCCATTACCTACCAGGAGTACACCACCAAGGCAATTTTGGACTCAGGCGCAGGAGTTGCAATTGCCACCACTTCCCTATGGAAGCGTTGGGGCAAGCCAGCACTCAGGCCAACGAAAATGAAATTGCAGATGTCCGATGGTCATATTGAACGACCCTTAGGATTGCTAGAAGGAATAACTCTCACCACCTGTGGTGTCGAGTTCGAGCATACCTTTGCCATATGTGATTTTAGCAAGAACCATGCCTATGAAATGATCTTGGGACGACCTTTTATGCGACAGTTGCAAGTGGTACAAGATTGGGGAACCAACTCCTTGTACCTGCAGCACTTAGGTGTTACGACCAAAGTCAATCTTAAGGATTACTCTCATAGAGATGTACCACCTATTCAATGGAATCCCATCCATAGAGCCGAAGATGAGACTGAGTCTGTGCATTCCATAGAATCCGGATCCTCGTGGATGCATGAAGACACCCACTTATGGATGTGTAAGGTAGAAGTAGAAGAAGAGAAGAGAGAGAAAGCTAGAGAGGTAGGTGCAAAAGAAACCCATAGATCAATTCAAGACCCAGCCTATGCACCTGTAGTTTTTCCAGACGAAGAATTCGAACCTCACGGCTGGGCAGAAATCCTAGCAACAATGGATGTAGCCATCAATGAGGAACAATGGACACCTCACTGTGATGAGGATGGCTATGACATTTCAGTCTTCTCCATAGAGCCAATCATGGGAGAGGCAGTTCTAGAAGAATGCAAACCTAGCCCTGATGCATTTGAGGATGCAAGTGACTCCGATCTAGAGTCAATCATTATGGATCCACCTTTTGCATCAGATGAAGAATACTTCCATGAAGTGGAATTTCAACCCCAGAGGCATGGAGAGCTTACAAATGATGTAAGATTAGCCACACATGTGACCCCGAAGGAAGAAGGAAAGAAACGAAAGAAGAAAGAAGTCTCACCAGAGGAGGAAGAATCTTTGTTTGAGGTCTCGGAAAATTTTAAGAAGTATGAGATAGACGACAGGAGAGTCATGATAAGAATGCCTAAACGAGAGGCACAATCAGGAGAGGCCTATGATAACAAAGAAACCACCAAGAAAATAGTAGTGGCCCTAGAAGAAGGAGAGGAGAGATGCACATACATATGCCATGACCTAACAGAGGAAGAAGAGCATGCGTTAATAGCCTTGCTAAGAGAATACAGAGATGTATTTGCTTGGAGCTACAAGGATTTGAAGGGTGTTGACCCAGACATATGCTCACACACCATCCCCATGACATCAGATGCCAAACCCTCTAAGCAAAAGCCCTATACATATAACGATAATTACGCTGCTAAGATCAAAGAGGAGATACATCGGCTGGTTGAAGCTGGATTTATCTATGAAATTGAGCACACTGAGTGGGTATCCCCCATCGTAGTGGTGCCCAAGAAGAATGGCAAGCTGCGTGTATGCATTAACTTGAAGAAGGTTAATGCAGCCATGATTCGAGATCACTATCCGCTTCTTATCACAGAGCATCTCTTAGAAAGAGTAGCAGGCAAGGAAGTGTACAGCTTCCTCTATGGATTTTCGGGCTACAATCAAGTAGCCATAGCTCCAGAAGATCAGGATAAGACAGCTTTTGCCACAGAGTGGGGTATATTTGCCTTTCGTGTAATGCCATTTGGGCTTACCAATGCACCAGCCACCTTCCAGAGATTGATGTGCCATGTATTTAAAGAGTTCCTGAGGAAGAATTTAGAAGTCTATGTTGATGATCTTTGTGCTCATTCCAACATTAGACAAACCCATATTCCTGAACTCAGACAAATCTTTGACAAATGTAGAGAATATCAAGTGTGCCTAAACCCAGAAAAGTGTGTCTTTATGGTCAGGCAAGGCAAGATTCTAGGACACATAGTGTCAAAGAATGGCATATCCACTGATGAAGAGAAAGTGAGAGCCATAGCAGAGCTACCTAGGCCAAGGAATGCCAAGGAAGTACAAGCCTTCATGGGGCATTGTGGTTACTACCGCCGGTTCATTCACATGTATGCTGTCATTGCAAAGCCCATGTACGGACTTCTGACAAACTTTGAGTGGACTGAGGAATGTGAGAATTCCTTCAATGAGCTTAAACGAAGATTATGTTCAGCACCAATCTTGACCACACCAGATTGGAATAAGCCATTCCATGTTCACGTGGATGCATCCAATTATGCTATTGGGTGTGTGCTTGCTCAACCTACTGGTGAAGGTAATATGGATCTTCCAATTGCCTATGCCAGTAGACAATTGAATGCAGCTGAATGAAATTACACCACTACGGAGAGAGAAGGCTTAGGCATGATATATGCAGTTAAAAAGTTTAGACATTATTTGCTTGCAAATAAGTTTAAATTTTTTACTGATCATCAGGCATTGCTATACCTCGTAAACAAGCCATGCAATACAGGAAGAATAGTAAGATAGTTTCTCTTACTAATGGAATATGATTTCGAGGTTGTGGTAAGGAAAGGGAGGACTCATTTGAGAGCAGATCACCTTTCTAGGCTCACATCTGGAGAAGCCCCACAAGGAGTATCAGATGACCTTCCTGATGCTTACTTGTTTAACTTGGAAGTGGTACCGCAGTGGGCTAAGCCATTAGTGCTAGTATTGACATACACACCTAACCATCCAGTAATGAACACGCAGGATAGAGAGGTAGTAAAAGCCCAAAAATATCACATCATGGCAGGAAGTATGTACAAGCACACAGATCAAGGAATCTTGGCTTGTTGTGTGGAAGAGGATGAGTACACTAAATGGTTGCAATTAGCACATGTAGGTGCATTAGAGCAACACTACTCAAAACAACGAACCCTACAGACACTAAGGAGACTCGGAGTGCATTGGCCAACTATGGAAGCTGATGTCCAAAAGTTGTGCAAGGAATGCCCAATCTGTTGCCCTAAACCACCTATGGAACATGCCACTCTTTATCAAGTGTCCATAGTGCCGGATTGGAGTGAACCACTAGTATCCTTTCTGAGGACGAAAACATTCCCTCCAGACATGACTCTGGCTAGGAAAAGGAGTTTAGAACAAGAAGCCCAGGATTACTCACTTATTGGTGATAATCTATACAAACGTGGTAAAGACGGTTACCTGAGACTATGTGTCCATGAGAGTGAGTATCTCAAGATCTTGGACACTGCTCACCAAGGTGTAGCAGGAGGACACTTTGGACCAGATCGGGTGATCAAGGCAATACTATTTGCGGGCTTCTGGTGGCCGACCCTTCACATGGATGCACATACCTATGTGAAACGATGTGATGTCTGTCAGAGAACTCAGTATCCTATACGTAAAGATGAGATGCCACTGAAACCTATGATGGGTGGACGTGCATTCTCTAAGTGGGGATAGACTTCGTAGGTCCTATTAATCCCCCAGCTAAGGGTTCCCATGCAGAATATATCATTGTTGCAACAGACTATCTAACAAAGTGAGTAGAGGTAAAAGCCACAACGAAGAACGATGCTCAAACTACAGCTAAGTTTTTATTTGAGAATGTGTTCACTAGATACGGGCTACCTATAGAGCTAGTTAGTGATAGAGGCACTCACTTCTTGAATGAAGTTATTGAAAATCTGCTCCAAGAATTCTTGGTAGTACATAAGAAGTCTGCCCCCTATCACCCTCAAGCAAATGGCTAGGCTGAGAGCACCAACAAGATCTTATGCAATGTACTGACGAAATTAGTGAACAATAAACACTCTGATTGGGACAAACAGCTACACCATGCTGTTTGGGCGTACCGAGTTGCCTACAAAATGGTACTCCAAGCCACTCCCTTTCAAATGGTGTTTGGTCAAAATGTTGTGCTACCTTTAGACTTTTTGATACCTACATTGAAAGTGGCACAAGAGCATGAATGGACGGGTCATGAACTCTCCTCTAGACTTTTTGACCTTGAACGATTAGGAGAAACAAGACTGAGAGCAGCTGCAGGGATATATGCAGCAAAGAAACGACAGAAGGCATACTTTGATGCCCACGTTAAGGATAAAGGTTTAAAGGCAGGCGACTTAGTTTTAGTCTACACATTGAAGCAACATGCGAGGAAACTGGAGAAGAGAGGCTACGGACCCATGATCATTAACAGAATCTCAACAAGTGGAGCAGTGCAACTAGCCACATTAGAAGGCGATGTTCTCCCAAATTACATTAGTGGGTGTAGAGTCAAGTTGTATCTCGAAACGGAAACAGAGCGAGCTCAGGAACCACAAACCCATACAACAACGTCAGCCCCCACCCAACCGCAAGTTGTAGAAGTCGACGTCAATGAACAAGAGACCGAACAAGAGGAAGAAGCCTATGAAGAACAAGAGTATGATGAACTTTCAGAGTTAGCAAGTGCCCCCGCGTATTCGGCACAAATAAAAAGACTATATCGAACCATGCAGCTAGTTCAAGAACAACATAAAATGTCACTTGAAGCAGGCAAGAAACTCATGAACCAATTGCTGGCGGAGGAAGGCGTGGATGATATGTTCATCGAGTCCATAAACCTACACATCGATGAAGTAGGATTGGATGAGGCCATTCATGAGGCAATGGCCTACATTCACCGATTTGAGAAAAGAGTTCCCGCCCGTTCCATGAGGTCCGGGAAACAAATTCATATCAACGTATCAGCACCAGGAGATACAACGCAAGCAGACGAACATCAGGAAGCACCACTGTCACCACCCTCCCCACCTCTCACTACACAACTCGCTCCACCACATGACACTATCACCACCACGTCCACTACCACCACAATCGTCATGGGAATTCCACTCTCTCCGGGAATCCAATTTGGGGGAGTCACCATGCCCACTTTCACCACTCTCTTCACTAATGTCACTTCCACCCCACCCACGATCCCCATTTACACGGTCACTCAAACATTTGACACTATGGAAACATCTCCTGCCACTGCACCGCTCCCTCCCCCCATGCAACCTCCGTCTCCCATACCCCCTCCACCCACATCTCCACTTGCATCCACATCATTCACAACTCCCTTTCCCGCCCCCATTCCCCCTACATCTTCACCTCTCCCTGCATCATTTAATGTAAATAGTATATTTCTAGCATTAAATCAATGCGTATATCAGCTTCAGAATGAGTACAGAGCTCTTGACGACCGGTATCAACAACTGACAACAAATCACCAGAACTTACAAAGGCAACTTACAATTCTTGAAGAGGAAAATGCAGATGTGAATCAACATTATACAACGCTTGAGCAGGCTCACCAAACACTACTGGAGGCACTCCAACCATCGAAAGAATTAGGCGTCAAACAACTAGAAGCCTTGCTCGAAGTATACCAAGCCGATAACCTACGAGTCAGACGTAACTTGGCGCTACTCAGGAAACATATGGCCACAGCACTTGAAGAGAACAAGAGACTGCAGAAAAAAAATGAAGAGAATCTCGAAGCGGCAATGGAAGGCTCTCCCCACGAAATTGATCCAGAGCAGTTTAAAGCCGTACCTTCAGAGACAATGAAGACCATCTTAGAAAGCTATGCAGATCTATTAGATGCTCATGATGAGTTGGAAAGGGAACGTGATGAGCTGCGTGGCCAGCTCAAGGAACAGGAGGCTCCAACCAAAGTAATAGAGTCGGCCTCGACTTCAGAGGAAGTGAAGGCATTGACAGAGCAGGTGGTTGAGCTCCAGAAAAAGTTACTAGAGTATGAAAGACAACCCTCTCTAGTTATTGAACCTGAGCCAGAAGACTTGGTTCCCATTGAGGTAGATGATTCGTACGAGGAACCATACGTTCCTATGCCAATGCCAGGAGGGCAACGAACCTCAGAGGGACTAGACACCTTGGAAGTGGAAGCACCCGAGTGGCTTCAGACACTGGAAAAGACAGCAAACACCCACGAAGAACGGGTGTCCATTCAGATCCAATCACTAGCAAACCTAGAAGAAACTGTCATAAAGTCAGAATATTTCAGAAGCATGTCTCATCATAGATGGATCGGCACCAATAATGACCAATATGTGCCATACTGCATACTTTTGGCCGATTACAATGCCGAGATTCAACAACAATGTGGCAAGCCTCCCACATTTGCTACACAATTTGGTCCAGACGATATACCGGAAAGTGCTAAGCGTGGGTCCATCCATCAACCCACCTGGAGGATCAGGCTTTTGGAAACATATCCTGAAATGGTCCGAACCTGGAATAATATGCCGTTGTTTATTAAATATAATCCTTGTTACGTTCCAGTTCTTCGAAGACGCACCTGGCCTGAATTCACTATTGCCATCAGAGACATCAAAGCCTGCGCAAAATGGTTAAATTACATTTATCTAGCACCTCTACGAGGACCCCCCACGGTGAACTACATGATTTCTACAATCCGTCACTGGAGCATTCGGCTACGCAATAATCCCGATGTGATGGCCCAGATGTGTATGAAAATATTTGAATTAATGCTGATCACTTTCAGGACGTTTAGGAATATTAAGGACCCCCACTTCTCAGGAGCAGGCTTCGTGACAGGAAACCAGGATCTGGTGTACGATATGAGTACCACCCCATCAATTGAAGTAATATATGCTTGGCACGCCAGAATCAAGTACCTCCCAGCCTGCTTTAAACAGACATTTGAGGAGATGTTCATCACAGGATTCTGGGAATATCACTCCGAAATCTTTATACCCAGACCATCACATCTCCTCCAATTATTTGCTGTGGAGAGAACTATTCACTCAGAACAATTGAGGGTGCCTCATCCAGATGTTCCCGGACCTGTGAATTGGGATGATTTGCTCACAGATCTAGCACGCGGCTTACGACTAGAAGAACACCACCTAGCCTCCGATGTCGTCCAATATTATGTTCAAAAACCCTCTAGACAAGGGTCTGTCAGGGGTGACAGACGTGAGAGTGGGGGGGGTGTTGGCAGCAGTCAGGGAACCGAAGGAGCCACAAGACGAAGAGAGTCGGAGCGAAGGGACAACACAAGCAGACATGGCAGTCAAAGAAGATCTGGCAAGTAGGCCATCTAAATTTTTCAGACATCAAGGAGTTGAGCACACGAGAAGACAGAGCAAGTAGGGAGCTCAAAGGTATGTATGACAAATCAATAGAGGAAATCCCTACACAAATAGTGATTTTCATCACTAAAAACCATTGTAAATATCATTTCGTATTTTTGTAGCTCCATTTTGTGCAAGCCAAGGATTCCTTGAGCTTGAGGAGCTTTAGAAGTATCTACCTGCCAATTTTCATATTTTTTAGATCTCCTTTGAGCCCTCTAATAAGCCTTGGAACCTAATTTTTAACTAGGCCGGACACTAGGTCTGAAGAGGGCCAAAGCTAGTCAAAAACTATAAAAGGAGCTAGAGAGCTCATTTTTGAGGTTGGATTGTAATTGAAATGAACTTGTAAGAGCTTTTTTTGAAAGTAATCCAAGAACTCCATTGCTTCTCACTCTTTGTCTTGCTGTGTGTGCGCGTGTGTGTGTATGTGTGTGCATGTTTGTGTGCTTCTCACTCACGCACTTGTGCCTCCACTTGCTCGAGGTCTTCATACCATCCTCACGTCTTCCCGGATTGACATTAAAGGAGGTGCTACTCATCATTGAGCTACAGGTGACTACATAAATAGTCCCTTCTTTATCTAGGTATGCTCCATTCTCGAATTTGATTACCGGGTGTTCTAGTCCATGGGGTTGATCAGGATTCTTAATCTGGACCACTGATCTTCTCATGCCATCTTCATAGATGCGAGCACCTAGACGATTAGTCCTGATGTATTCCAATTGAGTCTTGTAAGGTCCTTCTAGCTTTTCTAGGTATGCCACCCCTGAACTACGTATTGGTCTCTCCATGTTATAGGACATCTCATAATCACTTGTTTCTGATCTGGGAGTGTATGGGTAATCACTCAATTGCTGGGCCCAAGACCTAGCAGTGTGATTGACACTAGCTTCAGAAGATCTGAGGCTTTGTCGGTCTCGGCCTAAGTGTCTGCCTGACCTAAGGTTCATATGACTGGTTTATCTACCCCCTTGGTCCCAAGTCCACTCTCGTTGCGGGTTAATTTGTACCAATCTCTTTGTTCTTTTTAATTGAATATTATGTTTAGGAACTTGTCTGATATCACGTCATGAGGAGTACTTAAGTGAATTTCGCACTTGATAAATGATCGATTCAATTTTACTTTTGTCCCTTAGGGTTTTTGCACTTAAGACCTACTTAATGCTTGCACTTGGTTGATTAGTTCTCTTGGACTTGATGTGTGCCTAGCGTTGCCCTAATTAATTACCACACCTAAGTCGTACTTACCCTAAGCTAGGAATTGACAAAGGAGGGTTGAGAGAACTTCCAACCTTAATTCACTTGTTGACCAGACTTCTACACAAGCCCAGGAAACCTTCTCCCAAGCTTGGTACTCACCCTTGCTAGCTTGCTTTGAATTGCCTTGCTTGCACACAATGTTCCTGCAAAATTTCACGAGTTAGTATAGCTCCTTTACCACAATGGATTGAAAGACACACATCAACAATTACTGGCCCCCCTTGTAGTAACTCACTACACCCCCAAAATCTTATGACCACCTAGTCCCACCCAAAGGTCAACTTAAAAATACATGTTCTAAAACTCCGCTTTCCAACGAGACCAAAATCTCATCAATCGGAGTTCATATGGTGAAGTTATGACCATTCAGGCAGTTAGGGGTCAAAACAGGCTCTGAGGGTTCAGGAAATTCCTCCCTGATTTCTAGGTATTTTGCCCACTTCTAAGACTCTAATATCATCCCAATGTGTCCAAAATTAAGCCCTAAAAGTACCTCAACACACTCAATTAATTCAGCCTAAAAATTCATGCGTTAAGCTCGCGTATTGTGATAGGTCGGATCAAGGTGTCGCGATAGGTGGAGGTGTCGCGATACTTGGGAGTGTCGCGATAGGTCGAGGTGTCGCGCTACCTGGGAGTGTCGTGACACTTGGAGTGTCGCGATACTTGGGAGTGTCGCAATACTTCGAGGTGTCGCGATGGGTCGGGATATGGTGAATTTTTCTGTTCTGTCTAGTGATGCTAGGAGATCTCAGCCTGTGCAGTGTCGTGGTGCACTCAGAATTGTGATTGGGTCAACTTTTTGGTGTGTCGCGATAGCTCGAGCTTGACGCCTCGGGGCCTGTGCAGAGAAAATCCGTACCTGCTAAGCTTACTGGAGATGAGGATGAAGCTGAAACCTGCAAGAAACATGCAAAAGCACACAAAAGCAAGAACACACACGCTCTCTCTCAAACTCGCACAAAGCAAATGAGGAGAATGACAAGGAGGGAATATGTAGTGGAGAAGGAGGTGGAGATGGAGATGGAGATGGAGATGGAGATGGAAACAAGAAATTTACCTACTACTTACCATTCCAACGCGTCCTCTCTATTGTCTTACCATCACACGCTCGTCCTCAAAGCTCGAATCCCCGGCAACCGCGCCAAAATTTGGTGTAGCTCAGTGATGAGTAGCACCTCCTTTAATGTCAATCGGGAAGACATGAGGATGGTGTGAAGACCTCGAGCAAGTGAAGGCACAAGTGTGTGAGTGAGAAGCACACCAACATGCACACACATACACACACACGTGCACACACGACAAGAACAAAGAGAGTAAGACAATGGAATCACTTCTATTATAACCAAGTTCTCATACAAGCTCAAAACTACAAGAAGCCCCCCAAAAATGAGCTCTCTAGCTCTATTTATAGATTTTGACTAGCTTTGGCCCTGTCTAGACCTAGTGTCCGGCCTAGTTAAAAATTAGGTTGCAGGGCTTATTTGAGGGTTCAAACGCGATCTAAAAAATATGAAAATTGGCAGGCAACTACTTCTAAGGCTCCCCAAGCTCGAGGACTCCTCGACTTCTACAAAATGGAGCTACAAGAAGATGAAATGATATTTACAAGGGTTTCTAGTGATGAGAATCACTTTTAAAATGATGTAAGGTTTGGAAAAATTTTAATAGGTTGCCTTAGTGCTAGATCCGCATGCATGCCCATACTTGGCTTCCTCCCATATGATGCCAACAGTATCCCAAGCATCCTTACCTATTCTATAAGAGCGATTGTAAGGAATAATGGCACGTTTGACTAACAAGGCTATCAATGCATGCGCCTGAGCATCTCTACCATCCCAAAAAATTTGCTCTGAATTTGGTGCAACAGGAATCGTAGCACAAACATGAACATGAAGAATAGCATCATCTTCAATGCCATCTACATCACCTTTAGCAACTATGTTCGCACATGTAATGGGATGTCTTTGTTGGAGTTAGACATTTGCGGAAGCACGTGAACAACACAAGGAAGAAGAAGAAGCTTGGAGCACAACACACAGTACTGATTGTATTACCAATAGAATGTATAAAGATAAGTAGCCTGTTAGGGCAATAGGCGTATGTACAAGTCGGAGGAAAAAAAACCTCCTAAAGAGGGAAAAAGTGCCCCGACGGTCCTAGACTGTTCACACACATCACTACCTAAATATATCAACAAATCCCCCCTAGGAGTGATGTAGTGAACAAGGAGCTGGCACTCATGTATAAGGAAGTGCCAAGGTATGTAAAAGCAACTAAGCCCAAAGCTTTGCGGAAAGCTTCAAGCTTCTCCCTAGGTAGAGCCTTCGTAAAAAGGTCTGCAATGTTCTCCTGCATGGGCACATATGCCAAGTTGATCTTCCTAACAGAGAGCCTCACCTTGACATAATGATAATGCACCTCAATGTGCTTAGTGTGAGCATGGAACAGAGGGTTCCTCGCACATGTCAATGGACTCTGACTGCCAGTGAAGATGGTGGTGGTAGAAGACTGACCAACACCCAAATCAGCCATAAGGCATCAACCACACACACTCAACAGTCGCTGTGAAAGATGCCTATACTCAGCCTCACACCTGGAAGTGGCCACAGTAGGTTGCTTCTTGCTCAACCAAGATATACATGAGCTACCAAGCATGAAGCAAAAGCCACTAGTGGACACACAAGTGTCATAGCAACCAACCCAATCACTATAAAAAAAAGCATGCAAATCTGGCAGTAGTGATCCCCCCTTTGGATAAAACAATCCAAGTATTCGGGTAGCACTCAAGTAGCAAAAGATGCGCTTAACCACCTGCCAATGCTTGACACTTGGGCAATGCGTAAACCTGCTCATCTGTGAGACAACAAACTGAATATCTGGCCGAGTAATGCATAACTAAATCAAGCATCCAATAGCCTGCTGATAGAGAACAACATCAAATTCATCTTCAGCATCATGAAGACTCAATCCTAAACCTGTCTCCATAGGAGTGACAATAGGCTGACAGTCTTCAAGGCCAAAATGTTGCAATAATGTGTCAATATTTTTTTTTGACACAAAGCTATTCCACCATCAACTTGCATAAATTGAATGCCCAAATAATGATGCAAATGCTCCACATCAAACATCTCAAAAAAGGCATGTAAATCAGCCTTAAAATCAGCAATATGCTTCTCAATAGGACCAATGAGCAGCATGTCATCAACATAGACAACAATGATTAGAAACACATCGTTAGCATGCTTAACATATAAGGTGCTTTCAGTTCGACTGTTCTCAAAACCATGTGCAATCAGATAGGCATGTATCTTTTCATACCAAGCATGCGGTGCTTGCTTTAAACCATATAATGCCTTCTTTAGCCTGCACACTTGGTTCTCATGCCCTTTTTGCACAAAGCCATGAGGCTGAAAAACATACACTTCTTCATGCAAGTCACCATTTAGAAATGCATTTTTAATGTCCAAATGATGTATATTCCAACCATGATGGGTTGCAAGTGCATAGATGCTATGAATAGTAGTCATACGGCATGTAGGTGCAAAGGCCTCATCAAAATCAATGCCTCTTTCTTGCACATAACCCTTTGCAACAAGCCTAGCCTTATACTTGTCAACTGTTCCATCACGCTTACACCTCAGCTTGTAAAACCACTTAGTGTCAATGGCCTTCTTGCTAGGAGGCAAGTCACATAAAGACGAGGTACCATTCTTCATTATAGCATCATATTCAGATTGCATAGTAGCCATTCAATTTTTTGAATTTTTTGCTTCATCGAATGAAACATGCTCATTCTCATCACAAAGACTAGACGTAGCCATAACATAACAATCTAATGCAAATGAGGCACTATGAGATCCTGAACGAGTACGGTATGACAAAGATGCATCTAATTTGTTGTCACACAAAGTTTGCACCATCCATTTTGGCATAGCTTTTTCCTCCTCAATATCAACTCTCTCATCAACAAGTGCATCATGTAAATCTGCATCAGAAATGGAATGATCTGCATTATCACATGAAACTTCCAAAGGCTGAGAAGTTGCTTCATTAGGACCAGAACTAGACTATCCACCTATAAAAAGAGACAGCAAAGTATCATACATGTCTTTGGAGCTAATAGATGTCTCCTTAGTACATGAAAGTAAGGGCTGAAAAGCATGTTCCACAAAAACAACATCATGGCTAACTAGAATGCGTTTAGTTTGTGGATGATACGGATGATAGCCTTTGCTTTCAGAAATGTACCCAACAAGAATACATTTTACTGTTGTATCATCCAATTTTCTACGATGTTGTTCAGGCACTAATGCATATGCCAAACAACCAAGAACACGTAGATGAGCAACAGATGGCTTGCGACCATGCCAAGCTTCATATGGAGTGATAGACTGCAACACTTTAGTGAGACACACGTTAAGTACATATGTTGCACACATGACAACATCAAGCCACAAACTATGTGGTAAAGCTTGACTCTTGACCATACACCTCGCCATCTCCATGAGTCACTTGTTCTTCAGTTAAACAACTCCATTTTATTGACTTGTATATGGCATTGTACACGGATGTTTTATCCCACATTCAATCAGAAATGCATTAAAGTCATAAGACATATATTCCCCCCCTCGATCAGAACAGAGGGTGCCCACTTTACATGCTGACAGATTTTCAACCAAAACCAAAAACTGTTTGAAGCACATAAACACTTCGAACTTTGCTTGAGTGGATATACCCATGCATGCCTAGAAAAATCATAAATGGAAGTCACAAAGTAAAGATACTTTCCAAAAGAAGGTGTGTGCATAGGACCACAGACATCACAATGTACAAGCTGTAATTTTTTACTAGCCCGAACTGAACCATCTATGAGCTTATACAGCCCACGAGATAAAATGCCACAAGCAATAATCATGTCGCCATTTGACATTTCATGAATTGTACACCTATCATCAACAAATTTCACAACCAAGACAATCTTGGCTAAAGCCAAAAATGATAACAGATTCTTCTTGATCCCTGGCACAAAGAAAGCATCTGACAAAGTGAAAGAACTACCATGAGTAGTAGTCAGAATGATCTTACCAACTCCCATAACAGGATAAGAGGAGTTGTTTGTCCATGTAACAGTATTCCCTGTAGGGGCAGGCTTGAGTGAAGAGAAGAAACTACGCTACGAGGTAATATGTTTGGTCGTCCCACTATCAAAGTACCAAACATCTAAGTCTACTACGAACATGCATTGCTCATGAGAAGCTGGGTCAATATTGCAAACAGTAGTAAGTTCCCATTCTTCATCCTACACAAGATTAGCAGACTCTATTTTTGGTGTAGAGGCCTCTACAACAATCATTCCAACCTCTTTCTTCTTTGCCTCTTTAGCAGCCAGTTTTGGACAGCTCTTAATGACATGATCATTTGCTTTACAGTATTTGCAAAACAATTTCTGTTTCTCTAATTTCTTCTCATCTTTGTCTTCCTTCTTCAATGGTGCAGAGTTAGCACATTTCTCCTTACTAGTAGAAGAGCTCCATTTTCCTTTGCCCTTCTAACTAGCCAGGAAAGCTTGATCTGTAACATGCATAATAGACCTGTTTTACATAGACCGATCTTCCTGCAACAAAACAAAAACTAACTCTTCAAAAGTTAAGGCATTTGGATTGTCTCTCATCATCAAACAAAGAGTATAAGAAAAACTCTGATATGAGTCGGGAAGATGATTCAGAACAGTCTGCACAAGTGAACTTTTAGAAAGGATTTATCAGCAGAAATTAACTGTTCATTCAAATCCTTGATCTTTGTAAGAAAACTTCCTCAGGTTCTGGTTCTATGACTGATGAGGGTTGTCTTTCATATTGAAGTAATTTTCCTTGCAATTCCACGACCTGTTCTCTTAATAACTTCATCTCCTCAGTAATCTCTGTAGAATCTGTGGACCTTGTTTGTTCTTCTTGCGGCCCTAGCTATTGGCAAAGGGTATCTTGTTCTTTTCCCAAATCGTCATGCACTGCTAGATGATCAGCATAGCTTTCAAGGATGGTTTTCATGATCTTTGAAGGGATAGCTTTAAACCGTTCTGAGTTGATCTCATGAGGGGAACCTTCCATCGCTACAGGTTCTCTTTGTTTTGCTTTTGAAGTCGTTTGTTTTCTTCTAGAGCCATGGCAATATGCTTCCTTAGTAATGTCAGATTACGACGGACTTTGACATTCTCGGACTAATAAAGTTCAAGTAAAGTTGTTAGTTTTCTAACTTCGGAAGAGTCTCATTGCTGAGGAGCTTCCAATAGGGTATGGTGGGCATGTTCTAGCATAGTGTAACATTGATTTAGGTCGGTGTTCTCTTCTTCTAGGGCTGCAAGCCGCTTCTGTAATTGCTGGTGGTTTGCAATTATATGGCGATGATGATCTTCTAAGATCTGATATTTGTTCTACAGATGATATACACATTGACGATGTAATGTAGAAAAGAAATTATTTGCATTTAGGGATGCTGGGAAAGTGGAGGATGCAAGGGGAATGGGGAAGGGGAAAGGGATCGTGAATGAAGTGGAAACAAGAGATGATGTGGGGAGAGGGGGTATAGGAGATTGTGTAAGTGTGGGGGAGGGAGTGGTGCCATAGCTGGTGATGTTTACATACTCTGAAAAGTGTGTGTTATCGTGTAAGTGGGAACAGAGAGTGCGATGGATGTGGTGTCGGTGAATAGTGTTGTGAATGTAGGTGTGGCAGTCCCACCAAGTTGGGTGCCTGAAGAAAGAGGAATTCCCATAACATATGTAGTGGTGGTGGAGGTTAGGGTGGTAGTGTCATGGGGAGAAGTGAATTGTGCAGTGAGAGGTGAGGGGGTGGGTTTGGGGGTGAGGTTCAGGAGGGTGGTGATAGCAGTGCCTCATGGTATTCTTTCATCTGTGTAGTGTCACCAGCTGTCAATACATCTATATGAATTTGCTTCCCGGAGCAAAGGGGAGGAGTAGGCACTCGTTGTTCAAAGTGATGAATGTAAGCAAGAGCCAAATGAATGGCTTCATCCAGGCCAAGCGCATCTGCATGAAGGTTCAAGGACTCAATAAACTGTTCATCTACCCCTTCTTCTCCTAACATTTGACTTATTAGCATCTTCCCTGTTTCTAGTGACGACTTGTGATGTTCCTCGACTCTTTTCATGGTCTCATACAATCTTTTTATCTACGCAGTATAGGCTAGGGCACCCCCTAGTTTTGAAGTTTCCTCTTGCTCTTGGTTGTGTTCCTCGTCTGATTCCGCTTCATCGGTCTCTTCTTCATCTTCGTCTACTTCCACTATTTCAGGTTGGGTAGGAGCTGAAGTCCCTGTGGTTGGTTGCGGTCCTCGGGCCTGATCTTTCGTAGTCTCAAGGTTAGCCTCGTTAATCATCCTGGCAACTTCTTCATCTGTTAAATCATCCAGAGTGTAGCCCTTTGGGAACTCCAAGTCAGAGGGGATTAGAGGGAAAACAAGATTGGGTTCCTCTGCACTTAGCCTAGGTAAGAGAATCGTGAATGGGCGAACACGTCTTGTTTGAGGTGGTGTCACATCTGGTGTGAGGGTGGCACCCCTTGCCGGTGCACAAGGTATTTGGAATGCTCCCCTCATTTTCTTAGATGGTGGCCCCGTTGTTGATGGCCGTCTCTGGAACTCTTGGGCTCTGGACCACATGAATGCTCTTTGAATGGGCACATCATAAGTTAAGCACCTATAAATTATCTATGTAAGCGTACAACATCTATGAAGCACATTCTTATGATTCTTGTTCCAACACTGATGTGCCAAGTGAATTTGATCAATGATCGAGTGGGGTAGATTGATGGTGAGATTTTCTATCTCTGCCAAATACAAGCTGAACCAAATTTTCTTTGGTGGCATGGTGAAACGTTCTTGAGCCGGGAATGCAAAATGTTGCATGACTGTGCATAAATGGATGGCAATGGTCAGTGTCATGGCTACCATATCTTTCAGTTTGTTGAGATCTTTGTGCTTCATTCTTCTTGGAATCAATGTTTCTTTCTTTGTGGGAATGTGCATACCCTTCATGTCCATGGCCTCCCGTACTAAGTTGAGGGTAAGTTTAAAGTTTTTTAGTTCATGGAATGGTGTTAATGAGGGGATCACAAAGGTACTATCTCCTCCTTTTGCTCTACTTGGGGTGATAGTGCTGATCAGGTAGGAACAACACAAAAATTTGGTTTGGGTAATAGTGCTCTAAAGTAGTTGTCCAGGCTAGCTTTGGTCCATACTGACCTCATTACTTCTACATCCTAATAATTTTTGAACTCGCGAGTAAAGAAATGGTACCTTCCCCAATTACCATTAAATTCTATTTCAGCTTCCCAAAAGTAGGTGCCCTCTCCCAGTGGACCCGCGACGTCACTGAACCAATGTGCGTGTTTGCCTACTTGAGAAGTGTGCCCCTGCGGAGGGTCCTGAATAGGGAGTACATGCACTACCTTGAGTTCCTGATGCCTCTCTGTTAGTTGTGGCTCGAGGAGGAGAGTTTCAATGTCCACTATTTGGGTGTGTGATCCTGCCTTGGAACTGGTTCCGATTGTTTCTGCCATGTTACTTCTTGCATGCCGATTCTGTGAGAATGTAGAAGCACATGTTAACATTGTAATGGACAAAATATGACAGTTTGTCCTCGTTACAACATTAACACGAGGCATCGTGACAAGTTAGTGGGTCAGTTGATGCTCAGTGATTGTGTGTGTAGTTAGTGAATGAATAATTCCATGAGCTAAGTGGAGTGATGCAGTTAGTGGGTGGAGATGCAGTTAGTAGGTGGAGGTGAATTTGCAAATTGGGTTGGGGGGGTTTATCACAAGTTCTTGTTGCCAAATGTAATGCATGGTTTTACAATATGACTGTCGGTGGGCTTTGTGAGACTTTACATGAGTATTTATTTGAAAATGAGGCTTTTTAGGAACCCATTTACAAGTGACTCTATTCGTGCCTGTTGATGCATGTGTGAGTGTGTGTGAATGGAACCCCGTCTTGTGAATCTTATGAGTCACTATTTGAGCCCACAAGGAAGCCTTAGGTACCCAAATTTGTCTTGATTGTGGGTCAGCCGTCATCGACTTCTTGGGTACCCAGATAGATAGCCCTTTCGTGGATGATTGTCAGAGAAATGTTTTCTTAGGTGCCCTATGCCAATCACTAGAGTAGGGTTTGGTTGGGACTTCCGCTAGAGTTGCTTGGGGAAGTTCGCCCTTCCGTACCCATATCTGCTTCGATGATCGAGATGCCTTGGCCGAGGTGATCTTTGGTTTGGGCCGCTACTTCTTTGCTTCCTTCTGATCTCCAAGACTTCGCATTCTTGTTTCGAGACTTCCTTCGGACAAACAGGGAGTTCCACTTGCACCACTGCGTCTAGAGAGAATGTTTTCTGCATCACAGAATGTTGAACAAGAAAAGCATATGTTTCCATGATAGTGCTCCTAGAGGGACCAGGAGTTGGTGTCTTTTCTACTTTTTTGAGTGCTTGATTTTCTAACTCCATGGTAATGCGATTTGGACCTACCCATACCTGAAGAAGTCCACTTCTTAGTTTCAGGTTGACTGTATGATTATATATACAGTCTTGGCCCAAGACAAGAGGTTCAGTGAGATCCTCATCTTGACACACTAGTACCTTAACTGTCATTAGAACATCTTGAAGGTAGAGGGGGAGTTCCACCTCGCCCATGCAAGGGGTTTCGGCACCTCCGAATCCTATAAGGTATGCTTCTATAGGATTGACACTTAATTTCAACTCTTGATAGTAAGAAAGTCTAATAGCACTAGTGGTTGCACCTGAGTCAATCAAGGCCCTTACAGTCCTTGCACTATTGCCTTGTCCTACCTCTAAGGTCACAAAAGGACGTCGGTCAATTATTCTATGGGAACTTACACCTGACACCACACATAGCCATCTAATATCTTGGAGCTGCATAAGCATCTATCCTAGGCTGATGTCTACATTTTCTTCTTAATTTCATTCTTCGGATGTGTTCCAAAGCTTCTGACTACGCTTCTTCTCGGATTTGTTTTTCCTCTTCTTTGCGTTTCTTGGTAGTATTAAGTCGATTAAGCATTTCCTCTGTGAGGGGTTCTTGATATAGTTTGACTCTACATCTACTAATGTAACTAGGGAGAACATCACCTTCTAGTGTAGCTAATTGAATTGCTCACTAGTTGAGATCCTATTTATAATCCTAGGTCCATAGCCACGCTTCCCTAGCTTTCTTGCATGTTGTTTTAGGGTATACACCAAAACCAAGTCTCTCGCTTTCAAACCTTTATCCTTCATATGGGCATTGAAGTATGCCTTTCGTCTCTTCTTAGTTGCGTAAATCCCTATGGCAGCTCTCAGTCTCGTCTCACCTAGCCATTCAAGATCAAAGATTCTTGAAGAGAGTTCATGCCCTATCCACTCATGCTCCTGTGCTACCTTCAGTGTAGGTATCAAGAAGTCCAATGGTAGCACTGCATTTTGACCAAATACAATCTGAAAGGGTGTGGCTTGGAGTCCCATTTTATAGGCAACTCTATATGCCCAAACATCATGGTGTAGCTATTTGTCCCAATCATAGCATTTATTATTCACTAATTTGATCAGCACATTGCATAGAATTTTATTGGTGCTTTCAGCTTGCCCATTAGCTTGTGGGTGATAGGGGGCAGACTTCTTGTGTATCACCAAGAACTCTTGGAGAAGTTTTTCAATGACTTCATTCAAGAAGTGAGTGCCTCTATCACTTACTAGTTCTATAGGTAGCCCATATCTAGTGAACACGTTCTCGTTTGAGCATCGTTCTTCGTTGCGGCTTTCACTTCTACCCATTTAGTCAGATAATCGGTGGAAACAATGATATACTCCGCATGTGAACCCTTAGCTCGGGGATTAATAGGACCCACAAAGTCTATTCCCCACTTAGAGAATGCACGTCCACCCATCATAAGTTTCAAGGGCATCTCATCTTTGCGTATTGGATATTGAGTTCGCTGACAAACATCACACCTCTTCACGTAGGTATGTGCATCCATGTGAAGGGTTGGCCACCACAAGCCTGCAAATAGGATTTCCTTAATCACTCGATCTGGTCCAAAGGTTCCTCCTACTACACCTTGGTGAGCAGTTTCCAAGATCTTAAGATATTCACTCTTATGGACACACAGTCTCAGATATCCATGTTTTCCACGCTTGTATAGATTATCGCCAATGAGTGCGTAATCTAGGGCTTCTTGTTCTAAACTTCTTTGCCTAGCCAATGTCATGTCCTGATGGAATGTTTTCATCCTCAAGAAGGCTACCAATGATTCACTCCAATCTGGTATTAGAGACACTTGGTACAGTCTAGCGTGCTCCACAGGTGGTCCAATACGACAGACTTGGCATTCCTTACACAACTTATGGACATTTGCTTCCATAATTGGCTAGTGCACTCCGAGTCTCCTTAGTGTCTATAAAGTTCTTTGCCTTGAGTAGTGTTGCTCTAATGCACCCACATGTGCTATTTGCAACCATTTAGCGTACTCATCCTGTTCCACACAACAAGCTAATATCCCTTGATTTGTATGCTTGTACATACTTCCTGCCATGATATGATACTTTTGGGCTTTCACTACTTCCCTATCTTGAGTGTTTACTACTGGATGTTTAGGCCCATGTGTCAATACTGACACTAATGTCTTGGCCCACTGAGGTACAACTTCCAAATCAAACAAGTAAGCATCAGGAAGATCATCTGATACTCCTTGTGGGGCCTCTACGGATGTGAGCCTCGAGAGATGATCTGCTCTCAAGTGAGTCATGCCTTTCCACACCACTACTTCAAAGTCATATTCCATTAGTAGGAGAAACCATCGTACTGATCTGCCTATATTGCATGGCTTGTTCACTAAGTACGACAAAGCTTGATGGTCTGTAAAAAATTTAAACTTATTTGCAAGCAAATAGTGTCTAAACTCTTTAACAGCATATGCCATGCCTCATCCTTCTCGTTCGGTGGTAATATAGTTTCGTTCAACCGCATTCAACTATCTACTAGCATAGGCAATTGGAAGATCTATATTACCTTCACTTGTAGGCTGTGCAAGTACACATCCAATGGCATAATTGGATGCATCCACATGAACATGAAAGGTTTTGTTCCAATCTAGTGTAGTCAAGATTGGTGCTGAACATAATCGCGTTTTAAGCTCATTGAAAGAGTTCTCACATTCTTATGCCCACTCAAAGTTAGTCAAAAGTCCGTACATAGGCTTTGCAATGATGACACACATGTGAATGAATCGGTGATAATAGCCACAATGCCCCATGAAAGCTTGTACCTCCTTGACATTCCTTGGTCTAGGTAGCTCTACAATAGATCTCACTTTCTCCTCATCCGTGGATATGCCATTCTTTGACACTATGTGCCCTAGAATCTTGCCTTGTCTGACCATGAAAACACACTTTTTTGGGTTTAGGTAGACTTGATATTCTCTACATTTGTGAAAGATTTTCCTGATTTCAGGTATATGTGTCTGTCTAATGTTGGAATGAGCACAGAGATCATCAACATAGACTTGTAAATTCTTCCTCAGGAATTCTTTAAATACATGACACATCAGCCTTTGAAAGGTGGCTGGCGCATTGGTGAGACCAAATGGCATTAGCCGAAAAGCAAATATGCCCCACTCAGTGGCAAAAGCTATCTTATGCTGATCTTTTGGAGCAATGGCTACTTGATTGTAGCCAGAAAATCCATCAAGGAAGTTGTACACCTCCTCGCATGCTACTCTTTCTAGTAGGTGCTCGGTAATCGGAAGCCAATAGTTGTCTCGGATGGTGGCTGCATTAACCTTCTTCAAGTTAATGCATGCACGTAACTTTCCATTCTTCTTGGGCACCACTACAATGGGGGATACTCACTCAACGTGCTCAATTTCATAGATGAATCCAGCTTCCACCAGTCTATCTATCTCCTCCTTGATCTTAGCAGCATAGTTATCGTTATATGTGTATGGCTTTTGCTTTGAGGGTTTGGCATTTGAGGTCATGGGAATCGTGTGTGAGCATATGTCAAGATCTACACCTTTCAAGTCCTTGTAGCTCCAAGTGAATACATCTCTCTATTCTCTTAGCAAGGCTATCAACTCAGCTCTTCTTCCTCCATCAGGTCATGTCCTATGTACGTGCATATTTCTTCTCCTTCTTCTATAGCTACAACAATTTTCTTGGTGGTCTCTTTGTTATCATAGGCCTCTCCTACTTGTGCATCGTGTTTAGGCATTCTTATCATGACTATCCTGTCATCTATCTCATATTTCTTAAAATTTTTGGGGACCTCAAACAAAGATTCTTCCTCTTCTAACGTGGTTTCTTTCTTCTTTCTTTTCTTGCCTTCATTTTTGGAGGTCACTTGTGTGGTTAACGTCACATCATTTGTAAGTTCTTCATGTCTCTGAGGGTGAACATCTACTTTGTAGAAATATTCCTCATCTAATGCAAAAGGTGGGTCCATAATGATTGACTCTAGATCGGAGTCACTTGCATCCTCAAATGCATCAATGCTAGGTTCGCATTCTTCTATAACCGAATCATAATTGGGTCTATTGAGAAGACTCAAATGTCATAGCCATTCTCATCATAGTGGGTTGTCCATTGTTCTTCATTGATGGCTACATCCATTGTTGCTAAAATTTCCAAATACGACACGTGCATAGGCTGGGTCTTGAATTGATCTATGGGTTTCCTTCGCACCTACCTCTCTCGCTTTTTCTCTCTTCCCCTCTTCTTCAGCCACCTTGCACATCCATAAGTTGGTGTCTTCATGTATCCGTGAGGATCCTGACCCTATGGAATGCACTGACTCCGTATCATCTTTAGCTCTATGGATGGGATTCCATTGAATAGGCAATATGTCTCTATGAGAGTAATCCTTGAGATTGACTTTGGTCGTAACACCTAAGTGTTGCAGATACAAGGAATTGGTTCCCCAATCCTATATCACTTGCAACTTCTATATAAATGGTCTTCCCAAGATCATCTCATAGGCTTGATTCTTGCTAAAGTCACATACAACAAAAGTATGCTCGAACTCAACACCACATGTAGTGAGAGTTATTCCTTCTAGCAATCCTAAGGGTCTCTCAATGTGACCATCGGCCATCTGCAATTTCATTCTTGTTGGCCTAAGTGCTAGCTTGCCCCAATGCTTCCATAGGGAGATGGTAGCAATTGCAACTCCGACACCTAAGTCCAAAATTGCCTTAGTAGTGTACACTTGATGGGTAATGAGAAGATAGGTGTTTCCTTCCTCTCCTTCACTCATGTCTCCTATCTTGTCCAAGGGTATTTATGGCACTCTTCTATGAGATCCTACCTGGGAACGAGGTCTTGCTACCTTTGGCACTTGATTGGCTACATGTTTCCATAGTTCTAGCCTAACCTCGAGTAGCTCTTCCAAAGTGAGATTGCACTGCACTTTAGTTTTTTTCACTACCTCGGTGTTCCTAGGTATGACTGAGTCTTTGTTTCTTATCATGACCGTGGGTGCTCTCATACAAGTAGACTTAGCTTCCCATGGGCCTGTGAAATGGGGTAGTTCCTATAAGGAGTTAGACTCGAAGTCTAACCTCTCATGAGATTGGGCACTCTCCTGCTCCTCATAAATGGAAGGAATGTCTTGTGGGAATTGATCATGCATGTCATCCACAAGTTCAATGGGAGGAGGAGCCTCACTTTCCTTAGCCCATTTTTCTTCTTGAATCTCTCTTAGAAATTCTGGGGAATATCTATTCATAGAAGAAGATGCATTTGGTTCTGTGGAGTTAGGCACATAAGCTTCGTGGGGGGGGGGGGGGGGGGGGGGCGATGCCTATTTTTTCACTTGTCTTCTCCCTTCCTTGGGAGGTGGCTTCCTTGCCAGATCTTGCAATTATGCTCTCCAATCTCTCCAACAATCCATCAAAGTGCAACTGTGCCTTAGCTGAGCAAGAGTAGTTGAAGAGCTGACTGGCATCAAACATGGTCTGAGCCAATGCTACCATTTTAGCACAAAGCTTGGTTCTTTCTAACCCTAGATCAGCTCTAGGATAACATTTGTCATGGTCTGTCGCATTCGGCCCTTCTTGGATTCTGGCTTGATATGCTTTAAGCATCATGTCGATGTCCTCAGGAGTGGGGTCAGCTAATACTCATCCTACTCTAGGTGGTGGTGAAATTGTATGAGGTGGGTTAGGTGGTGATAGGGATGAAGGTGGTGGCGGTATGTGAGAATGTGTTTGAGAGGTGAGTTCAACAATTTTGTCTTTTGTTTCTCTTATGCTCTCTTCTAATTCACTCATCTTTTTAGACCATTATCTTTTCATCCTTTCCCAGCTATCTTTCTAGGCTCTCATCCGTTTCTTGGTTATGCTCTCAGTTTCAGTAACCTCGACACTCTTTTCTTGGCCTAAACCTTGGTTCTGCTGCAAAGCCTGACCTCTGATGACCACTTGCACTGGTTCAGTGGAAGTGAAACTTCCTGTAGAGTCTACTACTAGCCCAATAACGTTGATAGGAGTGATTTTTTGATGGAGAGTGTTAATCTCCAAAAGAACAACCTATTCTTGTGATTAGAGCACCTCTATACCAAGAATAAGTCAAAACCTTTCACTCATTTAGAGGATCAATTATTAACTATCAAAAGATTAACAATTCTGTGAAGAAGATGAAACACAGAAAAGTCTGCTGCACTATTTCTCCACATTGACCTATCAAACGTGTAAAGTTTTTGATGAAACTTTGTACGAAGTATCTCCTAGAGATTGCGCATCTACTCCAAGTTGAATCACTTCAAAAGATTAAGTATAACTTGAGAAATCAACTTCTCAAGTTACCTATGTCAGAAACTGTCATTCAGAACAGTCGACTTTACACCTGTAACTTTTAAGACTTGGTTCTCCTTGAATAGAACCCGTTTTCCAAAATGCTTTTAGACATGAGTAGCTTATCTTCCAACTTAAAGATTAAGCCCTCACTCATGCAAAACTTTAAACTGTACTAGGAGAAATGATCAAAACATTAACTTCGAAATCTGCGCCTGTTTTAGGAACCAGTGAACATACTTCACATATGAATGTTCCTACACTTAATTCACTCAGCCTGATTACAATTGGAAGCTGAAACTTTGTACAGAGGTCAAGCAACTCTCAACTTAGACTTGTACAAAAGCATTTCACAATTGATCTACTGTAGAAGGAGAACACGCAGAAACATCGGGCGCAAAAATTTTCATTTACTCAGAAGAAATACAGTTGAGTGATGAGAGCTAACTCAACTAACTTTTCCTCTATCTCATGACTTCTACCTTCCTCAATCTTGACTTCTAACTATTGTCACATATGCTCTCATACTTGCCCCGACTTTTCTCAAAGTATTTATAGATAAATTTGTACATGATTCTTACTAATCAAAAGATCTAAGTCAGCTATGACTATACTAATGTACATATGTGTACACTTCTCTTGTCCTCTGAATGTAATCTTCTTCCACACTTTAGAAATTGATTCTTCCTTCATCATTTGATCTTCCAAGCCTTCAATTGGTGATTGGTCTGCACCAACAGCTCCCCCTCAATCATCAATTGAGGTTTTCTCTGTCTTCTTTATACTTGCCATGTCTTTGAACCTTTGTAACTTAGGTCCATCCAAGCTCTTTGTCATCATATCTGCCACTTGTTCTTTTGTTGGAGTTTACATCACTTCAATCTCTTTATCTAGTACCTTTTCCCTCAAGAAATGATACTGAATCTCTATATGCTTAGTCCTGGCATGAAAAACAGGGTTAGCTGCCAAATACAAAGAACTCATATTGTCTCCAAAAATTATTGGAGTACTATGATCAATCTCAAAACTTTTCATCAAAGTCTTCAACCATATCACTTCCTTTGCAGCTTCTACCATTCCCTTATACTCAGCTTCTGTGGATGATAAAGCAACTGTATGTTGCTTCTTTGAACACCAAGAAACTAACTTATCTCCAACATAACAGAGATATCCATGAGTAGACCTTCTATCATCTGAGTCACCTGCCCAATCTGCATCACTAAATACTTTGATTCTTGTGTCAGAAGTGAAACCATAATACAAACCTTCACTTAGGGTTCCTTTGATATATCTGAGTACCCTTTGGGCTGCAATCCAATGAGTCTTCTTTGGACAATGCATGAATTGTGACAACACACCTACTGCATATGATAGATCTGGCCTTGTCAAGGTAGCATAGATTAAACTACCTACCAAACTCTGATATTTCTTCATATCATTGAACTCTTCACCTCCATACCTGCTTAATTTATGATTTACTTCCAATGGTGTAGTTGAGGTCTTGCAATCTTCCATGTTAAACTTGACTAGAAGATTCTTCAAGTATCTCTCTTGTGAAACATATACTCCATGTTGAGTATACACAATCTGCATTCCTAGAAAATAAGATAAGTTTCCCAAATCACTTATCTTAAACTCCTTCTCTATTTGTCTTTTGAGTTCATTGATTCCTTGAGCATCTGTTCCTGTAACAATAATATCATCAACATAAATGCACATGTAAATGTATCCATTTTCACTTGCCTTCACTAGCAAGCTACTATCTGCCTTTGATGCTTGAAATCCACATTCATTCAAGAACTTGACCAATCTTTAATTCCAAGCTCTTGGGGCTTGCTTCAACCCATATAAAGCTCTCTTGAGCTTACACACATAATCTGATCCAATCGATTCCATGAAGCCTTCTGGTTGCTCCATATATACTTCATCTGCAATGTATCCATTTAGAAATGCATTTTTCACATCCAATTGTGATAATTTCCATCCCTTGCAAGCAGCAATAGCAATCAATGTCCTAATTGTAGACATCTTAGCAACAAGACTAAAGGTTTCATCATAATCTACCCCATAAGTTTGGGCATAACCTTTGACCACAAGTCTAGCCTTATATCTAGACACTTTACCATCTGCAAACCTCTTTGTTTTATATACCCACTTACATCCAATGACCTTCTGATTCTTTGGTCTTGGTACTAGTTCCCAAGTTTCATTTTCAAGTAGAGCATCATACTCTTCCTGCATTGCCTTCTCCCAATTTGGCTTCTTCATAAGTTGTTGGATCTTCTTCTGTTTTCACAATGTAGGCATAATCTTTTGTTGTTAGGAAAGATGTATCATAACTATACCTTATAGGTTCTTTCCTTTCTCTTGTAGATCTTCTGATTTCTGCACTTCTTGAAGTTTCAGCCTCATTTGATTCTGGATCAAATCTTGGCCCTTCTTCTACATAATCCTGCACTCTACTTCTAGAGTCAACCTCATCAACAATTTCTTCACAAACTTTTACCTTTGCCTTTCCTTTCCTTTGTATTTCTTCAACACCTGTATACTCATTTGGTGATCCTGTATACCACATATTTTGCTCATCAAATGTTACATCTTTAGTAACAAGAAATTGCTTTGTGGATGGACTCCACAACCTGTAACCCATCTGTCTATCATCATATCCAATAAACACATACTTCTCTGCTTTTGGTTCTAGCTTATGTCTTAATTGTGAAGGAACATAAGCATATGCAATACATCCAAATACTTTACAATGATCAAGACTAGGCTTCTTACCCCACCATGCTTCATAAGGGGTTCCTCCATCCAAAGCTTTGCAAGGCAACCTATTCACAAGGTATGTTGCAGTGTTAATGGCTTCTGCCCATAAGTAATTTGGACAATTCTTTTCCTTCATCATGGCTCTTGCAAACTCTACAAGAGTTCTATTCCTCCTTTCTGCTACTCCATTCTGTTGAGGGGAGTACCTGCAAGTTACTTCTCTTTTGATACCTGCATTCCATAAATAATCATCAAACTCTTTTGAGAAATACTCTCCCCCTCCATCTGATCTTAACCTCTTTAGCTTTTGTCCTGTGATCCTTTCTGCATAGGCATGAAGATGTTTGAATGTCTTGAAAACTTCTGATTTATCCTTGATTACATACAAAGTAATCCACCTGGTTGCATCATCAACAAACAACACATAATATCTGGATCCATTTATACTATAGTCCCTTGAGGGACCCCATACATCTGTATGAACCAATTCAAGCATATTTGAATACTTGTACCCTGATTTGTTATAAGAATTCTTATGTGCTTTACCTAATTGACAAGCTTCACACTTGTACACCATATGTTGCCCTTCAATGTTTGGCAATCCAAGCACTATCTGATTCTTTGACATCTCCTTTATAGCTCTCTCATTGAAATGACCTAGCCTTTTATGCCATAGGTCTAATTCAGACACCTTTTGACCTCCATAGGTAAACAATGCATGTCCCACATTACCTTGGACTTTGAGAGTAAACAATCTTCCTTCCTTTTTCCCTGCAATTATGTTTCTATATCCCTGATTTGGATCTTGTACATAAACACCATCATTTGTGAATCTTACCTCATATCCTTTCTCCACAATTTGCCCTACACTTATCAGATTTTTAGGAATAGTAGGAACATAAAGTACCTTGCTCAGAAGTGTACTTCCACTCTTTGTCTTCACTGATCCAATGCTCTCCACTTTATGTTTGGTATTGTCACCTGTCTGAACTGTATGTCCATTCACCCTTGCTTCCATATCAGTCATCAAAGATAGATCCCCACTCAGATGGTTGCTGCACCCTGAGTCAATATAAAACACTCTTTGATCTTCTCCCATTGATTCATGAGTTGCATTCAAGATAAGAGTCATGTCATCCTTCTGATCTGATGCATAATTGTAATAATTATTGTTGTAGGACTGAGATTGGAAGTTTCTTCCACCTCCTCTACCATATGATGTCCTACCTCCTCTTCCTCTGAAATTGCCTCTTTGGTTTCTGCCTCCTCTACCTCTTTGATTATAATTCTGATTATTGCTTCCACCATTTTGATTGTTATACCAACAATCATTTGCCAAATGATTTGTTCTGCCACAAATCCAACAAGCTTTAGCATTATCTTTGTTCTTACCTCCTCTTCCTTTACCTCTGAAATTCATCTTTCCTTTTGTGAAGTTAGCTTGATTTGAATTCCCTTCATCATCATTTGATTGCTTTCCCTTGCCATTCTTTTTCTTGTCCTTGGAGTACATAGCTTGACTTGTACTTCTATCATTGTCTCCTTTAAGATCCTGCTCAAAGGTTAGCATGTGTCCTAGCAATTGATTAAGATCAGGAGTAAAGTGGTCAAGTGACAATTCTATGGACAATATAAAAGGCTTCCACTTCTCATCTCCTCTCAAACCTGTAAGTATTTGTCTTACCAACTTTTCCTCTTCAATATCTTCATCCACTGCTCCCAAGCTATCTGCAATATCTTTCATCCTTGCCACATAATCTGAAATTGATTGTGAGCTCTTCTTCTTGAAGGTTGTGAACTCAGCCCATAGTGAGGACTTCCTTGACTTAGTTGTATTTTGGAAATGCTCTTCCAAGGCATTCCAAACATCTGTAGCACTTTCCAAACCTCTGATGTGAGGTAAAAGGTAATCATTTACAGCCATGTAGATGATGCTCCTTGCTTGAGCATCCTTTCTCATCCAAGTCTTCAACATTGCAAGCTCTTCCCTAGTAGGAATACTTGGATCTGCAAACTCAAGTTTTTCTTCATCTCCTGTAATAAATGATATAAGATCTTTGCTCATGAGGTGTGCTTCCATCCTCATGGACCATGCTGGATAGTTCTCCCTATCTAGCTTATCAATCTGCAAGCTTTCTCCCATCTTGTGTCCACCTGTGTATTGAAATCTTCAAGCTTTACAAACAATGTATGTACCTTTACTTCGAATTAGACTCCTTTTGCCTTTCTTGATGTCGAATAGTCTTCTCCTCAAGCTTTGACTCCAAGCTTTCACTTCTTAGTCCTTCAAGTGTTGAATTTCTTGAATCTGCAGCAGTCGGGATCCTCCTTTCTTCAAATTGATGTCTCCTGCTCTGATACCACTGATGGAGAGTGTTAATCTCCAAAAGAACAACCTATTCTTGTGATTAGAGCACCTCTATACCAAGAATAAGTCAAAACCTTTCACTCATTTAGAGGATCAATTATTAACTATCAAAAGATTAACAATTCTGTGAAGAAGATGAAACATAGAAAAGTCTGCTGCACTATTTCTCCACATTGACCTATCAAACGTGTAAAGTTTTTGATGAAACTTTGTACGAAGTATCTCCTAGAGATTGCGCATATACTCCAAGTTGAATCACTTCAAAAGATTAAGTATAACTTGAGAAATCAACTTCTCAAGTTACCTATGTCAGAAACTGTCATTCAGAACAGTCGACTTTACACCTGTAACTTTTAAGACTTGGTTCTCCTTGAATAGAACCCGTTTTCCAAAATGCTTTTAGACATGAGTAGCTTATCTTCCAACTTAAAGATTAAGCCCTCACTCATGCAAAACTTTAAACTGTACTAGGAGAAATGATCAAAACATTAACTTCGAAATCTGCGCCTGTTTTAGGAACCAGTGAACATACTTCACATATGAATGTTCCTACACTTAATTCACTCAGCCTGATTACAATTGGAAGCTGAAACTTTGTACAGAGGTCAAGCAACTCTCAACTTAGACTTGTACAAAAGCATTTCACAATTGATCTACTGTAGAAGGAGAACACGCAGAAACATCGGGCGCAAAAATTTTCATTTACTCAGAAGAAATACAGTTGAGTGATGAGAGCTAACTCAACTAACTTTTCCTCTATCTCATGACTTCTACCTTCCTCAATCTTGACTTCTAACTATTGTCACATATGCTCTCATACTTGCCCCGACTTTTCTCAAAGTATTTATAGATAAATTTGTACATGATTCTTACTAATCAAAAGATCTAAGTCAGCTATGACTATACTAATGTACATATGTGTACACTTCTCTTGTCCTCTGAATGTAATCTTCTTCCACACTTTAGAAATTGATTCTTCCTTCATCATTTGATCTTCCAAGCCTTCAATTGGTGATTGGTCTGCACCAACATTTTTGGCATGTTATTGGGGTTCTTAAGGCAGTCTCGTAAGAGGTGTTTGTTTGAGTATTGGGTATGCACACATCTTATTTGTGCATAGGAATCCTCTTTTTGTATATACTTAGAGTTTCACATGAGAACTACCTCTTAGACACTTTTTAATATTTCTCCTAAAGTAAGGTTTTTGGAAGCATATAAATATCCATCCTTTTGGTAGAAGTCAAGAAAAATCCCACGCACGTATTCTTTTGCAGATTTGGTTGTTAGGGAATATTTGAAAAGATCCTTTTGAGATATGGTAGTTAGGCATGTGCTCCTTTTTGACTAGTCAAAAAGAGCACATGGGAGAATGTGCTTAGCCTATATATAGAGGCTCATTTCTTGTAAGAAGAGAGCTTTTGGTCGTGCTCTCATGTAAAATCCTTTCAATGGAAGAAATCTCTTTTCTCTTAGGACTTTGTGCATATATGTATTTATTCTTGGAGTGTGAGGTGTGTGTGCATGCTAGCATTTCCTATGTGTGTAAGTAGAGTGTTGCAACTTTCTTGTATTTTACATATGTGACTAGGATCCTTGACTCCCATCGCTCCATATTTTCAAGCATGTGGCATAGGTGCGGGCTGATGGCCAATGGCTTGAACATGATGGAGGATGGGGTGGATAAAAGGAGAGTCCTTCTTGAGCCTTTCTTCTTGCTTCCATGCAAGGTGGTGTGGGTCTTGGCTCCCAAGGGCATACTACAACAACAAATTTGGCGTCGTTGCCGGGGAGAATGGCCTTTCATCACTTGGAGAGCTCAAGAGCATGTGGTAAGATATTGATTTGCAATTTTTTTGCTTATACTCTTAGGTTATGTGTGTTGGCATGGCACTTTCACCCTTCCATTGGGCCATTAGTTCCTCATTTCTTGCTTTTAGTAGTTTAGTTTTAGTCTACTTTAGTAGTTGCACAAGAATCTCCCTTAGCCTCCTTCTCTCTCACTCTCTCACATATAGATCTCCACTCACACACACTCTTGGTGGCATCACCTACCACCTCTGCCATCTCTTTGGTGAGGTGAATGCCTGGGGAAGTGGAATGGGTAGTACCTCTTATCCCACCCTCTCTCCAATTTCGAGAAAAACAAAATAAAAGGAAGAGTATGTTTCCACGAGTTTTTTTTAAATTTTGAAACCACAACATTGGATTCATATTTGGAACATCACGTATTGAAAATGGGCCACCACACTTTTCAAAAGAGAACATAACTTATTGTTAGGGAAGAAGAGCAAGCATCTCTCTCTTGTCCTTTTTCATCAGCACAAAGGCTTGATCTGACATAAGGTGGGACTCTCCTCTTCTCTCTCTTCATTCAAGGACTTTTCAATCAATGACTATGCGGTGATACTTGTGCGGTACTGGGGGAGATGTTCTTCCTTCTGCCACTCTCCCTGATCGGGGTCGAGCTTCCCTGGGCTCCCCCTTCTTGCATAGTTTTCGTGGGGTTGAGCTCCAGGTGAGCTTCCCCTGCCGCACATCTTTGCCTCTGTGTGATCTGCCAAATCAAGTGAAGGGCAAATATTCACCCCCTATGCTCTGTGCAAGGCTGCATCTTCTCTCCCTATGCGTGCAGTTCACTGCTCCACGAGGGGTTGAGCGATGGCTCCCCTCCATTTTTTTACCTTCCTTTTGTACATTGGGTTGAGCGTTGCTCCCTCTGACCTTTTGCCTTGCCAACATGATGCAGGGTTGTGCCGTTTTTGTGCTCCATCTCCGGGGTGTTTTCACTATCGTGCTTCTATAATACTGATACAAGTGTGGACTTCCTGGAGGACTTGGAGCTTGGGTAAGCTTCATGCTTCTCTTGTCCCGATGGATCTCTGTTCCACATGCCCTTTGATGCCAGGTTGGATGTAAGGCTCTTCTTGCGCATCAGAAGAGTTTGTTTCAAAAGGTATTGCAAATCCCATTTTACTCCACTAATGACGAGTGAAGATCTGCTCCTCAGTCGTGCCCTCCAGCCAACTCTGCACCAAAGCCCTTAATCATAGGGTTGGGATCAGAACGAACCCCCATCTCACTCTTCTCTGCTGTGATGGCTCATCGACTCTACTGTGATTGCTCCAAATGGTGGAGGATGTACTCGAAGAAATCTATGCCGAACTCGGTTTATGATGGTCTATTGCTGCTCAATCTGTAGAAAAGGGATTGGCTATGGCTGTTGGTTAAGAAGCTCGAGCTTTCTCCATATTCATGCCCATGGCTTTCTCTGATGGGGCAGAAATCCTCTTTCTCTCCCTCTTCAAATTGCGTTCACTTTCATCAGTGGACTGAAGTCCTTGGGTCTCTATTCTTGTCTCTACTGCCAAAGTATGAAGAATTCCCCACTCCAGAACAGTGCATGGCTCCAACTTCCGAAAATGCTATGGAAGACCTATCAACCTCTTGCTTCAAGAAGAAAGCCCGTCAATGGGAGGTTGATCTACCTCGGGCCTTATCTCACTACTGCAGAACTTACCCAATCGACTTCAACCTCAACCGGCATATGCAGCTCCATGTTGCCCCGAGCATGTATGCTCACCCAAAATGCAAATGACAGGGAGTTGTTCACTATTTTTGCGAAGCTTCCCTCTCATAATTTGAGACAATGAAATACTCCAGAGCTAGCTGCTACCTATTTGCATAGCTACGACTGGGTCACATGATTAGGTAGTAGGTCTTATGACTGTCTTGGAAGAAGGCTAACTATCCACAGGCTGAGACATGGTAGTGTAAAGATGCTAGTCCATTTTAAACTGGTGGTGACCTTGAACAGGAAACAAGAGGTATCAGAATGGCTGGAATTGACAGATGACCAGAATGTAAGTTGCATACTCTTGTTTTCATTATGAACATGATTTCATGATGGAATCAGTGTCCTTGTTGCAGAACCATGTGCTCGTTCATGGAGTCTGTAGCACACTCTTGTCAAGGAAGGCTCATTGAATGTAGAATTACATGTGGTGGAGGTATCAGACATCAATAAAAAATATGGTTTCATCTCCCCTCTCTATATTGACTCATGCATGAACAATTTTATTCCGAATGTCACATAGGCTTGTGAACAGGTCTTCAGGGAAAAGAAGACTATCTAGATTACTAAATTTTTATGGGCAATAGAATTCTACTTTGCTCTATTGATGAAAACTGTGCTCTATTTGGTTGGTACGAGAACCCACATGTCTATGGAATATCAGTAATCAACATGGGTTAGGCCGCAACACCTGATATGACCTCTCAGGAGGAAGACAGTTATGGAGTCTCAAACAAAGGAGCTCCATCTGGACTGATAAGCTTGAGATGCAGTTAGCAAAGCTTCTGCAATACAAAGAAATTGGGTCCTGCCTTGGGTGATTGTGATTTTGCATTTTTCTGGATCAGGAGGATGACCAAGACTCCATCATCTGGTTTTGTCCTGATAGTCTCAACTCTATCACATTTCAAAACGATTATCTCAGTAGTCAATATGTTGTAGCTTTTGTTATCCATGCTCGCCATGAAGACCAGATCATTCTGGTGGATATTGTCAATATCATAGTTCCCATTGTACTGTTAAAATGGATGTGGTGGTTCTTCAAATGGTACTACAAAATGGGAGATTCGGTGATGGCCTCAAACACTACGACCAGCTTTCAACCAGGTTAAGAACATGAACTGCCAAGGAATTGGTTGTTGATGCTGTCTTAGCAGACTATGTCCAACTTCTACCAAAGTTACAAATATCGAAAGATTTTTCATCTCAAAAGTGTCTCTACAAAGTGGTGGAAGGCCGATGCTTGAGAGGGTATTAGAATGATACAATGGGACTGTCATGGCATGTGGACAAATTGGTACAGGTAAAACTTTTATGCTCGACAGATTGGTAGAAGAAGACATGGTTGATCATGGAATACCAGTCCGTGCTATGGAGGATATCTTAACCGGTATCCGGTAAGAGCACTCGTATCTGTGCTCGAATGCTCCTATTAGATCGTTATCTTCTCCATCAGAATAGCAAGTGAGGACAAATTGGTTGCCCTACACTGCAGTCAGATTAAAGTCAAGCTTCTTCTCCCTGCCTAAATATCTCCGATACCACATTTGTGTTGCTCAGGTTTTGGGTTTTATGAAGGAAGGATTATTGGATGGGGATATGATAGAGTCGAGGTTGGCCTCTAAAATCTTGAAACAGGCATCAGTTGTGTCTGCATGCAACTAGAACTAGTCGATTGGAGGAGCCCTATCTTCCTTTTCGTGTGACATACACGATTACAAGAACTCATGCCTCTGTGCTTTGGATGATGTGACAATGATCCTTCTCTGAGTTGTGATCATCCATCTGAACGAACCCATTTGGCTCTCTGATTTGGGTAGCACACATGAAGGAAAATTGCTTTCTGGTAATATCTGATGTATGAGCCAATATGTGTACCTTTCTTGACTATGATCAGATTTTGGGAAGCATGGTTGAAGCCATCCGATGCCATCCATTGCTTGCTGAAGTGGCAAAGCATTTGCCACCTATAGATCATTTTCTCCATTGGCTTCTGGATTTGGAACTACAAGCTTTTGTTGGAAAGCTTCCACATAAGGCAACAACTAAGCACTTAACGGATATATTGCAGTTCAGTTGGTAGCATGACAGATTTCTATGTTCCATAGAATCCAAAAAAGATTTGATAGAAAGGATTAGGTTTTGTTGCTGACCTGCTGCTCCTCACCACTTTAATCGGGCTGAGGAATTTGGTGGCTTCAGGTTTCAGGTCTCCACATCTGGTTAGACAGTGCAAAAATTGGCTCCTAAAGACCTTCGCACAAATAGCATGGGATTTTCTGTGCTTTGAGACTATTATATGTCCAGTTTAGAGGATCTTCATCATGCTGGTTGTAGGTCTTGGAAAGGGATGCAGCACCCTCTCCATATCAAAACTGTCAGAACTTTACTCTCGGATCCTTAGAGTATTTTGCAGCAACATGCGTAGATGAAACCAAGGTGGCAGATACGTTTGTCTAGAGCATGACTAGAGCGGCCAACGCATGCAAACTTGAACCACTAGATTCTGAGTTACCGTTCCAAGAGATGTCCGTGCAACTGATTGCTACAATTAAAACATAAAGAATAATTCAATGTGGACTGATGTACTACTGACTTCAAAGATGGAACTCATTATTAACTCTCTATTGTGTGCCTGGTGGGGATTTTGCAAGATGCATGATTTCCCAGGTGTGCTGCTGAGGTATTCTCTTTCATAAACTCCAAGTTTGATCTTGGATGTGAGCAGTACACAGGTCAAGGCATGCGAATTCTCAAAAGCGACATAAAGACTTTGATGCTCTTAAAAAGGATTTTGAGGTGGTTGAGAAGATGTCTACAAAAGGAAAGAACTACACCATGCTCATTGACTGGCATATGGATACCAGGGGGCCTTCATCAGAGATTCTTGGACTGAAGGGCAGTGATTTTGCTGGAATCACATATGCAAATAATGTTGGCTGTGGTGTCTGTACAACCCATGCTTCCACATAATGCAGCTACTGACAATGTCCTGAGGCTCCTATGCAAATCTGGACACTCAATCTTTTTAGCTCAGCCAACTCCTCTGGTGAATGGTACCAGCACACGTTGGAGTACAAGGACACTATGCTGGTGGACCAACCACTCTTTATTTTGAAATTTTACTAGCTCTCAGTTGAGGGAGAGTCAAGTAAGAAGAAGAAAAGAAGAAGACAACGAAAGAAGCAGCTTCACTAAAAAGAAATATCTGAAGATATATCTCTGTAAGAAGCTCCGCAGGGGTGCATTACCCATCTCTGCACAGAGCCCCACAGGGGCACGCATCAGGCAACGAGGCAAAACATCCAGGTCCTGCACGGTGGAAGAAAGCAAACAGGCTCAGAGCAATACAACAGGGTCAGATGTGTGCAACCAGGACAAATCAGAGGACCAAAAGTTAGAAAGGGGTAGAGGCTGAAAAGTTTAAGAGGGTGACTAAGAATAGCACATTCCTAGTCACTGGTGGCGTGCGTGGCAACCCAAATCAACAGGCAAGACAAATGCAGCAGGCTCTAGAGTAGTAGAGCTTGAATCAAGAACAGGCCATCAAAGCTGCATGTCTGTTTAACTACAGACAAAACTGACCAAGGGTAGCGCGCGGAGAAAAGAAGTAATCAGCTGACGAAAAGCTAAAGCCTGTCAAGGGACGACAGAGACGAGGAGGGGGAGAGTGTTGCAGAGCTAAAGGAAGCACAAAGCAGAGAAAAACACGGGCCCCAAAATTTTTCCTATTTGGACATCATATTTTTGTATCATAATCATTCTTGTAATATATTTCCCGTTGTAAATGCACTAGAGAAGTCCTCTAGATGCATCCCCACAGAAGATTAGAGATTTACCCATGTAAAATAGTAGGAAATAGTCTTTTAGTGAATAAAGTGCCGGTCTCTTGTGTGAAAGGACCATTTCTAGGGCACTAGTATATAAGTCAAATGTGACTCTTTGTAAAGGACTTTTTGGCCATTGTGAGAATAGAGAGCACAAAAATTCGAATTTGTATCTTCTTCACTCCATATCTTCTTCTCTGTGAGCTTGTGTGCATGTGTATTGCTTGGAAAGAGTGCTTGGGTGTGTTGTCTATCCATGAAAGTGTTTATTTGCTGTAGGTAAGGTGTGTGCGAAGTGTAGGAAGTGCTATAGTGTAGGAAAGTATTCCCGTGACTCAGTATTTTGCTCATAACTTGAAGTAGGAGCATCAGAATTGAGTGAACCCACTGCCATTGGATGCGTCTTCTCGAGAGCTTCGAAACGCATATGCTATTCGCTATATTTGTAGTTCGGAGCTAGGAGAAAAGTCCAAAATACTGACGGTTGCTGCACCAAGTATCGTTTCGCCATGACCGACAGTTGAAGCTTGTTTGGATAAGTCTTTGCCTTATTTACACTCTATGAGTAGTTCATTTGTATTGATCATTACATGATTGCATGTCCTCATACACTCGGTTAGGTTTGTATACTCTTTGGATTGATAATTAAAAGCGTGTATCCCCACTATATGCACTTGAGAGGGGATTGAGGTATAGTCTCTTTTTCCACAAGTCCTTAAGTTGGTGCTTAGGTCAACACACTTTTTGGCACCGTTGCCGGGGAGTGACGAATCAAACCGAGGCAATCGTGTGATGGTAAGTAGCTTTTTTGCATTGAAGTAAGTGGAGGAGTGGAAATTTTCTCTTCTTTGGTAAGTCATTTTCAGCCGCACTTGCTACTTCTCATTCTTGGAGTGTGTGTAGTGAGTTGTTAGTCTAGGGAAGTGAGTGGAAGGAGTAGAGAAGGAGTGAAGTAGGAGTAGGGAGAGAGTAGGTCAAGTCCGGAGAGTAGGAGTTAGTCTTTGTTCAGTAAAGTTTTCTTTTTGAAAGCAAGAAAGTGCCAAGTATAAAAGCCAAAAAAGGTCACTTTGCAAGTTACTTGTATTTTTGAGCAAGTATCGTGAGAGAGACCGTCGAGTATCGTGAGCTGCGCCAGAGATCGTGAGAGAGCAAACGGGCAAGCTGGGGTTGCACAGAGCAAGGGGAAGTGACAAAGAGATCATAGGAGCTACCAAGGTGAGCTAACCCACCATTTTGATCAAAATTTCTCAGCAAATCAAGTTAGGAAAGAAAAACGATCTGTGTCAGGTATCGTTTAGGAGTGGCAGAGGTTATAGAGTGTGATTTGAATGATACAGAGAGTGAGGAGAGGGTAGGAGACTTTATAAAACTTCTGTGTGTGATCAAAACTTGAAAAATCTTAGCAAAAATTTTGAAAAAGGGTCAAGTATCGTTTTGCTCCCGCGGTTGAGTATCGCGATACCTAGCAAGTATCGTTTTGCTCCTGTGGTTGAGTATCGCGATATCTCCCTCCGATCGTGTATCGTTTCATACCAATCGTGATACTTGGCCAGAGATCGTTTTGGCTAGCGATCGTTGATCGTGTATCGTCTGGTCTTCAGAGATCGCGATACTTGATCAGAGATCGTTTTGGCTAGCGATCGTTGGTCGTGTATCGTTGCATACCGATCGCGATACTTGAGAAGTATCATGTGTCGTGTATCGTTTCGGTGAAAGATCGGTATCGTCTCTCAGAGATCGCGATACTCACCAGAGATCGCGTATCGTTTGACCTAGAGATCATTTTGCTTAAAGATCGCGATACCTAACAAATATCGTGTATCGTTTTGCCAGCGATCGTCTGCAAAAGATCGTTTTGTGAGGTATCGTTTTGTGAGAGATCGTGTATCGTTTGGTGGAGGTATCATGTATCATCTGTGTTCAAGTATCGAATATCGTTTGGGATCAAATATCGTGTATTGTTTTATCCGGAGTATCAAGTATCGTTTTCATCAGGTATCGTGTATCGTCTGGTCTTCAAAGATCGCGATACTTGATCAGTGTCGTGTGTCGTTTTGTCAGCTATCGAGTATCGTCTGTAGTCAGAGATCGTGGAAATTGGAGGTTAAGTATCGTGATTTGAAAAGTTGCTTTCAGTCAATTTTTAGCCAACATTCTTCCTAGAATTTTGACCCTTAGTGAAGAACCCCTGAGGCTAGAAGGTTGCAAGGACTGATCAGAGTGGTTAGGTGGATGAACCTGAGATCTGAAAGAGTGCTAAGTAGTCGAAGAAGTGTCATATCTTCGGTAGGAAGCGCTGCTCAGGCCAGTCACCATTCCATTTACTCAAAAACCTCTAGTGATTCGGAAGAAGAACTACACATGGCTTCAGAAGACATGCAAGGTCCAACGCCAACTAGGAATTTCATGTCTACTGTTGAAGGGGATTACCGTACCTCCTTACAATATGTGTCCACCAATGCCCAGGAGATCCCAATCTACCTGGATGGATTAAACAAATCTGTTGCTAGGATGATAACTTCCCAGAATGCCACAATTGTGCCCCGACCTGCTGTCAAGTACGAAGGAGGAGCATATGTAGACAAGATTGGTCATATCTATATTGTGACTGAATTTCCTGAGAGGATCAATGAAAGAGGAGAGTTTGTGGACCCCAACAACTCCGAAAGAACACACCCTGAAGAGTCTGTGTCTACCCCGAGGGGCAGGTCTCAAGTGTCACGGGTTTTGAGAGGAGATTTGATACCTCAAGATGATTACCTGTTGGAAGTCTATATGATCCATGGATCAGACCTGTTGCTTCAAACCGACTTACCGGCTCCAGGGAGAGAAGAAAGCCCCATGACATTTTATGAGTTGAAAGACCCAGATGATGAAACTAGACTTACTTACTTGGATAAGGATCAAAGGAGATATTGGCCTGTGAGTGCCTTAGACAGGGCTCGACTAAGATACATGGGTACGCCTGTATTTCCTCAGAGAGGTCAGGCAACTACTTCACAAAATCCTTTTGGGAATCAAAATGAAACGGAGCAGACCACATCATGCCAGACCAGTCAACGAAGTGTGCCTGTTGGCATACAAAGCAACAAAGGAGTCATGCACAATACGGCAACAAGGCCAGATCATTTTTTCCCATAGATTATGTACAACCCAAGTGATTTTAATCACTACACAAACATTGTAAATCCCGTTTTTGGCAGATTAGACTCCATTTTGTGCAAGCCGAGGAGTCCTCGAGCTTGAGGAGTATTAGAAGTACCATCATACCAAATTTCATAATTTTTAGACTTCGTTTGAGCCCTCAAATAAGCCCTGGAACCTAATTTTTAACTAGGCCGGACACTAGGTCTGGACAGGGCCAAAAGCTAGTCAAAAACTATAAAAGGAGCTAGAGAGCTCATTTTTGAGGTTAGATTGTAATTGAAACGAACTTGTAAGAGCTTGTGAAAGTAATCTAAAGAACTCCATTGATTCTCTCTCTTTGTCTTGCCGTGTGTGCGCGTGTGTGTGTATGTGTGTGCATGCTTGTGTACTTCTCACTCACGCACTTGTGCCGCCACTTGCTCGAGGTCTTCATACCATCCTCACGTCTTCCCGGATTGACATTAAAGGAGGTGCTACTCATCACTGAGCTACACCAAATTTTGGCGCCGTTGCCGGGGATCGAGCTTTGAGGACGAGCGTGTGATGGTAAGACGTAGAGTTGACGCGTTGGAGTTGTAGGTATTTTCTTCACTCTCATCGAATTTCTTTTACTTTCTTCACCATCATCATCATCACCATCTCCCACGTCCATCTCCATCATCGCGAAAATTTCAGTTTTTGACTATATCCCCACCTCCACTTCATTTCCCTCATTTCACTTGTGAGAGAGAGCGAGAGAGCGAACTTGCATGTGCTGTTTTTGCATGTTTTTTGCTGTACCATCATCCCCAGCAGTGTGCGCAGGTACGACAGGCTCTGCACAGGTCCCGGGACGACAGCCCCTGTCTATCGCGACAGACAGAAAATCTTAACATTTTGTGAATGCATGTTTATCACTGTAACCTACACCTTGAGGGCACTCTAGAACACTAGAAGTTTTCCAAAAATTTGCATTTTTTCAGTCTATCGCGACAGACACCGTCTATCGCGACAGACACCGTCTATCGCGACAGATAGAAATCCGCGACAGATACCGTCTATCGCGACAGACAGAAATCCGCGACAGATACCGTCTATCGCGACAGACAGAAATCCGCGACAGATACCGTCTATCGCGACAGACACCGTCTATCGCGACAGACAGAATTTCACGACAGATAGCGTCTATCGCGACAGACACCGTCTATCGCGACAGACAAAAATCCACGACAGACACCGTCTATCGCGACAGACAGAAATCCGCGACAAATACCGTCTATCGCGACAGACACCGTCTATCGCGACAGACAGAAATCCGCGACAGATACCGTCTATCGCGACAGACACCGTCTATCGCGACAGACAGAAATCCGCGACAGATAGCGTCTATCGCGACAGACACCGTCTATCGCGACAGACAGAAATCCGCGACAGATAGCGTCTATCGCGACAGACACCGTCTATCGCGACAGACAGAAATCCACGATAGACACTGTCTATCGCGACAGACACCGTCTATCGCGACAGACAGCCCCCACGATAGATTGTGTCTATCGCGACAGACACCGTCTATCGCGATAGACAGGCATTTTCGGCAAAAAATTAAGGAGTGAATTTTTGGAAATTTAGGCTAAATTTTGGGCATAATTGCACTTTCATGTACTCATCTACTTACGAAGGCCTTAGAAAATGCATTAAAACCCCCGAAAGGTTCTGTTTGCCTAGTTAACCCCCTAAACCCTGAACGGTCATAACTTTTTCATACGAAATCCATTTTCTGAGCTCTAGGGCTTGTCGGAAAGCTCGTGACATATACTACACGCCCTCAACTGTTTTTTTTAAGAATAACGCGTTGATTTTCAGATAGGCTATTTGGAAGTTGACACACTGAGGGGTAGGAACACCAAGGGAGCTCCAGGGTAAATTTCTAACAATGCAAAAGGGGGAACAAGGGTCATTAACAAAGTGTCTGAAATAAATTGTCTGTCAATTGAAAGGTCTACTTGGAGCTAATCTTGGGATTTATGCAGGCCTATTGAGAAGCAATTGAGAGTATCCAAGCAAGGGTGTGGCACACGCTTGAGAATCCACTTCTCGAGCACTAAAGAGCAAGGTTCGGCAAGAAAGGTCGGAATATTCTCAACTCCTCTTCGTCAATTCCTAGCCTAGGCTAAGAGCGATTAGAAGTAGGAGTAAGTCAGGACGACGATAGGCAGTTATCAAGTTGAAGACTACCTAAAAACTCAAGTTCAAGTTAAAAACATAATCTCTGTACTGTCGATAACCTAAAGGAAAAGAATCTAACGTGGAACGATCAACCTAAAATACGAAGAACATTCAAGTGTTCCTGACGACGTGATATCAGACAAGACCATAAACACAATAATTGACTAAAAAGAACCAAGTGACTGGTACCAATTGATCGGCAACGAGGTTGTACTCTGAAAAAAAAAATTTGGACTAATCAGTTAGGCATATGAACCTTAGATCAGGACGACATTTAGCAAGGGAAAGACAAAGCCTTAGGTCTTCAGAGGCTAGTGTCAATCATACTGCAAGGTCTTGGGCCCAGCAGTTGAGCCACCACTCATACTACCCTAGCTCTGAGACCAGTGAGTCAGAAATGTCTCAAGGCATGGACAGACCTACGGGAAGTTCAGGAGTGCCTTATTTGTACAGGGTAGAAGGCCCTTACAAAACACAGCTGGAATACCTTAGGACCAACCGATTAGGTGCGAGCATCTATGAGGATGGCCTAGGAAGATCTGTGGTCCAGATTAAAAACCCTGACCAATCCATAGGACTAGAACACCCAGCTGTCAAGTTTGAAAATGGTGCATACCTGGACAAGGAAGGAACTATATATGTAGTCACTAGTCACCCGGATAGGACAGATGACTTTGGGAATGTAATCTCAGAAGCGGACTTAGGTGACCTGGAACAAGGGAACATGGGTGCGGAACCTAGAACCCCTCGAGGTAAATCTGTTCTCACTAGGATTATCACGCCTGAATGGGTCCCCCAAGACAACAAGAGCATAGAGTTGCTCCTCAATCGAGAAACTGATGAAGCCTTTTGGAGGTATAAGTCTAATCAGCCAACAGACATAGGAAATATCATGATCTATGAGCTTAAGGATCCGGATAGCCCAGGCAGAGTGACCTACTTAGATCATGCTTCAGAACGGATCTTTGTGGTGACAGAAAATGATAGGCATGCCTACACTTGGAAGGGTGAATTTATTTTCCCCCAACCTAGATCAAATGTATCCTATGGTCACCCTGGGGCTGGAACTTCCCAAGCTCATGGTACGCAAAGAGACAGAAGTAGAGATAGACCGGAAGTAAGTTTTGCCAACCCAGTGGGCAGAGAAAGAACGAGAACAGAGACGAATAGGGTAGAACCTGAGATGCATAGAGCTCACAGGAACCAAAGAAATGTAGATGGATTCCCTCTGCCGAGGCCTAGAGAGCACACAAGAACTTTGAGACCCACCCAGCTAGTTAAGTCCATGAAGAATTACTTTGACGGCACAGGAGATCCCTATGATCATGTGGCAGAGTTCAAGCAAGTCTTGAGAGCTGAACAAGTGGAAGATCTGTTCACACAGTACAATGCCTTCGGTCTAACCCTTAGGAACACGGCACTTACATGGTTTCAGCCCTTAGATGAGCGTCAGTTCAGGAGCATAGACCAACTCCTAGAGGCATTCATTGTAGAGTTCTCCAAGAGTGGCATAAGACACAACACCTCCTCACTGATTCACAGCTTCAAGCAAACCCCTCAAGAGACTGTGAGGCTTGCAGGAAGGAGATTTAGACAATATCTTGAAAGGTGCCCTATTTCGGAGCTACCCACATCTGCTAAACAAGTAGCCTTATTCCTTGATGGACTACTGAGTCCAAAATTGAGATCCTACGTGTATTTGAAAGACCCTAGGACCATAGAAGAGTGTGTACGTATATGCATTGACATTGAAGATAACCTAGGAGAAGAGCTAGAGCTGTCCAAAATTTACAAAGATTCAGACAGTGCATCTAGTCACTCTTCCATGCAATCCACATCAATTGAGGAACTCGCAGAGAAAGTGGCCCAGAAACTAGGTGTAACTAGCAAACAAATCCCAAGGTTTGCCCCTGTGAAAAGGTGCTATACATGCGGTGGTGACCATATGGTGAACGTCTGTCCCATTATGGCTCAACCCCAAGTAAACCCTAGTAGCCAGTACTGCACCATAGAACGGAGATACACCAATCACACCGCACAAGATTGCCCATACAACAAGCAGGCAGTTAGGCAACCCTATCCACAACCCTACCAACAAGGCAGATACCAGAACCAAAATCCACCACCACAATATGCTAGACCCCAACAAACCTACCAACCACAGTATCAGGCCCAACAAAGGCCTCAGCCTGTGCTAGCACAACAACCCCCTGCCCCAGCTAATGTGATTCCGGTAAAGTATACTGCTGCAGAAGAGAACCTGAATAGAGCTATAGTTCCAGTAACCCCATTGATCTCAGAAAATGACCCAAGTGACCATAGCTTTGATGCTACCCATGTGGATAGCCCCCAGGCTTACTACATGCAGTCCCCAGAACATGGAGAGTCCTACTATGGAGAAGAGTCGAACGAACCTAGTTGGGAGTCAGATTACACGAACATCATGTATACAAACCCCAACCCTAGACCTCAACCTAGGCAAGTACGACCACCATTTCCTAGAGGACCGTGCTACAGATGCCAAGGAGATCACCTCATTCGTGATTGTCCCTTGCCTCCACCTACGCAAACCCAGTCGGTGACGATCCAAGGCTTCTGCCAAGATTGCGGAAAAGAGCATCTCTTACGAGATTGCCCAAAGAACCCCAATAGCATGCCAAAAATCACCCCTATCAACGTTGTTGGGTTAGTGGTAGACTCCTCAGGAAGCGTCACTTCCACTGCACCAGTGCAGGTAGTCACTAGGGCTCAGGCATTGCAGCAAAACCAAGGGGTAGGCCAGGAAAAGAGCCTAGATGCTAGCGATACTGAGAGCCAAAATAAAAAGAGAACAAGAGCTTGGAAAGATAGTCGCGAACGCATGAAAAGGCAATGGGCAAAGAAGATGAGTGAACTTGAGGAAAGTCTACGAGAAACCAAGGCTAAAATCATAGAGATCACGTCTCAACCGCACTCTCACACATTCCCACCGCTACCATCCCCATCACCCTCCATCCCTTCACCCTCTAAGACAGCCCACGCAACCCACCCACCACCCCAAACAGGATCAGTATTAGCTGATCCCACTCCCGAAGACATAGACATGATGCTTAAGGCATATCAGGCCAGAATCCAAGAAGGGCCAAACGTCACGGATCATGACAAGTGCTATCCTAGAGCTGACCTAGAGATAGAAAGAACCAAACTATGCGCGAAAATGGTCGCATTGGCTCAGACTATGTTTGAAGCCAGTCGCCTTTTCAATTACTCAGGCTCAGCCAAAACGCAATTACACTTGGATGGATTCCTAGAGAAGTTAGAGAGGATAATTGCAAGATCTGACAATGAAGAAAAAAATCAAGACCAAGAAGAAGCAAGCAAAAACAGGAATCATTCCCAATCAGAAGTGTATGTGGCCAATGCCCCTAAACCGGACAACTTCCCCTCCTTAGAAAGAATAGAGAGGCCAATAGCACAGCCAGAAAAGGAACCTACCCCTCAAAGAAAGGAAAGGGCAAGAGAACGGGTAAGCCAGCCTCTTCAGGAAGCCCGTGGGCCTCCTCAAGAAGCTTATCTTCCCCCCCAAAAGGCAGATGAGCCTCCCTCGAAAGCTCAAGTACCTCCACAGGTTGCCTACATTCCTTCTCAGGGAATGTGTGAGCCTGTTCGGAAAAGTAATAGAATAAGTGATCCTCCCCAAGAAGCTTGTGCTCCAGCCATTTGCGAGAACGAGGAGAGAGTCAACAATAGAATCAGCCCTCCTTCACAGGTTGCTTATGCGCCCAATTCTACGGAGCCAGACACTTCTTCTTCTATGAATCGGTTTGCACCAGACTTCCTACGAGAGATTCAAGAAGACAAATGGGATAACGAAAGCGAGGTCGCCCCTCCTTTTGAACTTGTGGACGATGCACACGACCAATTCCCACAAGACATCCCATCTATTTACGGGGAGCATGAGAGTGTTCAGTCTCACGAGAGATTAGACTTTGAGTCTAATTCCATACAAGAGCTACCCCACTTCACAGGCCCATGGGAAGCAAAGTCCACATGTATGAGAGCACCCACAGTCATGGTAAGGAACGACGACTCAGTCATTCCTAGGAACACAGAGGTAGTGAAGAACACTAATGTGCAGTGTAATCTCAAGTTAGAAGAGCTACTCAAGGTTAGACCTGAATTATGGAAACATGTAGCCAAACAAGTGCCAGAGATAGCAAAACCTCGTTCCCAGGTAGGATCCCATAGGACAGTGCCAGAAATTCCCTTGGATAAGATAGGGGATATGTGTGAAGGCGAAGAAGGGAACACCTATCTTCCCATCACCTACCAAGAGTACACCACCAAGGCAATTTTAGACTCAGGTGCAGGAGTTGCAATTGCCACTACTTCCCTTTGGAAGCGTTGGGGCAAGCCAGCACTCAGGCCAACAAGAATGAAATTGCAGATGGCCGATGGTCACATAGAGAGACCCCTAGGATTGCTAGAAGGAATAACTCTCTCCACTTGTGGTGTCGAGTTTGAACATACCTTTGCCATATGTGACTTCAGCAAGAATCATGCCTATGAGATGATTTTGGGAAGACCATTCATGCGACAGTTGCAAGTGGTACAGGATTGGGGGACCAATTCTTTGTACCTGCAGCACTTAGGTGTTACAACCAAAGTCAATCTCAAGGATTATTCCCATAGAGATGTCCCACCTATCCAATGGAATCCCATCCATAGAGCCAAAGATGACACAGAATCGGTGCATTCCATAGGATCTGGATCCTCATGGATGCATGAAGATACTCACTTATGGATGTGCAAGGTAGCAGTAGAAGAAGAGAAGAGAGAGAAAGCCAGAGAGGTAGGTGCGAACGAAACTCATAGACCCATTCAAGACCCAGCCTATGCACCTGTAGTTTTTCCAGACGAGGAATTTGAACCCCATGGCTGGGCAGAAATTTTAGCAACAATGGACGTAGCCATCAATGAAGAACAATGGACACCTCACTGTGATGAGGATGGCTATGATATCTCAGTCTTCTCCATAGAGCCAATCATGGGAGAGGCAGTTCTAGAAGAATGCGAACCTAGCCCTGATGCATTTGAGGATGCAAGTGACTCCGATCTAGAGTCAATCATTATGGACCCACCATTTGCATCAGATGAAGAATACTTCCATGAAATAGAATTTCAACCCCAGAGGCATGGAGAGGTTACAAATGATATAAGATTAGCAACACATGTGACCCCAAAGGAAGAAGGAAAGAAACGAAAGAAGAGAGAAGCCTCACCGGAAGAAGAAGAATCTTTGTTTGAGGTCCCAGAAAATTTTAAGAAGTATGAGATAGATGACAGGAGAGTCATGATAAGAATGCCTAAACGAGAGGCACAATCAGGAGAGGCCTATGATAACAAAGAAACCACAAAGAAAATAGTAGTGGCCCTAGAAGAAGGAGAGGAGAGATGCACGTATATAGGCCATGACCTGACAGAAGAAGAAGAGCACGAATTGATTGCCTTGCTAAGAGAATACAGAGATGTATTCGCTTGGAGTTACAAGGATTTGAAAGGGGTTGACCCGGATATATGCTCACACACCATTCCCATGACCTCAGATGCTAAACCCTCTAAGCAAAAGCCATATACATATAACGATAATTACGCTGCTAAGATCAAGGAAGAGATAGATAGATTGGTTGAAGCTGGATTTATCTATGAAATTGAGCACACTGAATGGGTATCCCCCATCGTAGTGGTGCCCAAGAAGAATGGCAAGCTGCGTGTGTGCATTAACCTGAAAAAGGTTAATGCCGCCACGATTCGAGATAACTATCCGCTTCCCATCACAGAACATCTCTTAGAAAGAGTGGCAGGCAAGGAAGTGTACAACTTCCTTGATGGATTTTCTGGCTACAATCAAGTAGCCATAGCTCCAGAGGATCAGCATAAGACAGCCTTTGCCACAGAATGGGGCATTTTTGCTTTTAGAGTAATGCCATTTGGGCTTACCAATGCACCAGCCACCTTCCAGAGGCTGATGTGCCATGTGTTTAAGGAGTTCCTGAGGAAGAGTTTAGAAGTCTACGTTGACGATCTCTGTGCTCATTCCAATGTTAGGCAAACCCATATTCCTGAACTCAAACAAATCTTTGACAAATGTAGAGAATATCAAGTCTGCCTGAACCCAGAAAAGTGCGTTTTTATGGTAAGGCAAGGCAAGATTCTAGGACACATAGTGTCAAAGAATGGCATATCCACCGACGAAGAAAAAGTGAGGGCCATAGCAGAGCTACCTAGGCCAAAGAATGTCAAGGAAGTACAAGCTTTCATGGGGCATTGCGGTTATTATCGACGATTTATACACATGTATGCTGTCATTGCAAAGCCCATGTACGGACTATTGACAAACTTTGAGTGGACGGATGAATGTGAGAATTCCTTCCAAGAACTTAAACGAAGATTATGTTCAGCACCAATTTTGACCACACCAGATTGGAATAAGCCATTCCATGTTCATGTTGATGCATCCAATTACGCTATTGGATGTGTACTTGCACAACCTACTGGTGAAGGTAACATGGATCTTCCAATTGCCTACGCCAGCAGACAATTGAATGCGGCTGAACGGAATTACACCACAACAGAGCGCGAAGGATTAGGCATGGTATATGCAGTCAAGAAATTTAGGCACTATTTGCTTGCAAATAGGTTTAAATTTTTTACTGATCATCAGGCATTGTTATATCTTGTAAACAAGCCATGCAATACAGGAAGATTAGTGAGATGGTTTCTCTTGCTAATGGAATATGACTTTGAGGTCGTGGTAAGAAAAGGTAGGACTCACTTGAGAGCAGATCATCTCTCTAGGCTCACATCGGGAGAAGCCCCACAAGGAGTGTCAGATGACCTTCCTGATGCTTACTTGTTTAATTTGGAAGTTATACCGCAGTGGGCCAAGCCAATAGTACCAGTATTGACATACGGGCCTAACCATCCAGTGGTAAACACACGGAATAGAGAGGTTGTAAAAGCCCAAAAGTACCACATCATGGCAGGAAGCATGTACAAGCACACAGATCAAGGGATCTTGGCTTGTTGCGTAGAAGAGGATGAGTACGCTAAATGGCTGCAATTAGCACATGTAGGTGCGTTAGAGCAACACCATTCGAAGCAACGAACGTTGCAAACTCTAAAGAGATTCGGAGTGCACTGGCCAACTATGGAAGCGGATGTCCAAAAGTTGTGCAAAGAATGCCCAATCTGTTGCACTAAACCACCTGTGGAACATGCCACTCTCTATCAAGTATCCATTGTGCCAGATTGGAGTGAACCTCTAGTATCATTCTTGCGGACAAACACATTCCCCCCAGACATGACTCTAGCTAGGAAAAGGAGTTTAGAACAAGAAGCCCAGGATTACTCACTCATCGGCAATAATCTATATAAGCGCGGTAAAGATGGTTACCTGAGACTATGTGTCCACGAAAGTGAATATCTGAAGATCTTGGAAACTGCTCACCAAGGTGTAGCAGGAGGACACTTTGGACCAGATCGGGTAATCAAGGCGATACTATTTGCGGGCTTCTGGTGGCCCACCCTTCACATGGATGCACATACCTATGTGAAACGGTGTGATATCTGTCAAAGGACTCAGTATCCTATACGCAAAGATGAGATGCCACTGAAACCTATGATGGGTGGACGTGCATTCTCTAAGTGGGGAATAGACTTCGTAGGTCCTATTAATCCCCCAGCGAAAGGTTCTCATGCGGAATACATCATTGTGGCAACAGATTATCTCACCAAGTGGGTAGAGGTAAAAGCTACAACCAAGAACGATGCTCAAACAACGGCCAAATTCTTGTTTGAGAATGTATTCACGAGATACGGACTACCCATAGAGCTTGTAAGTGATAGAGGCACTCATTTCTTGAACGAAGTGATTGAAAATCTACTCCAAGAATTCTTGGTAATACACAAGAAGTCTGCCCCTTATCACCCTCAAGCTAATGGTCAAGGTGAGAGCACTAATAAGATTTTGTGCAATGTGCTGACAAAATTAGTGAACACTAAACGCTCTGACTGGGACAAACAGCTACACCATGCTGTTTGGGCATACCGAGTTGCCTACAAAACGGTACTCCAAGCCACCCCCTTTCAGATGGTATTCGGCCAAAACGCTGTGCTACCCTTGGACTTCCTAATCCCTACATTGAGAGTAGCACAAGAACACGAATGGACAGGTCACGAGCTCTCCTCTAGGATCTTTGACCTTGAACGATTAGGAGAAACAAGACTAAGAGCCGCTGCAGGAATATATGCCGCCAAGAAGAGACAGAAGGCATACTTTGATGCCCACGTGAAGGATAAAGGCTTGAAAGCAGGAGATCTAGTCTTGGTCTATACACTCAAACAACACGCAAGGAAGCTAGAAAAGAGAGGCTACGGACCTATGATCATCAATAGGATCTCCACAAGTGGAGCAGTGCAATTGGCCACATTAGAGGGTGATGTTCTCCCAAATTATATTAGCGGTTGCAGAGTCAAGTTGTATCAGGAACCCCTCACGGAGGAAATGCTTAGCCGACTCAACACTGCTAAGAAACGCAAAGAGGAAGAAAAGAGAATTAGAGAAGAAGCTCAAGCAGAGGCTTTAGAACGCATCAGAAGGATGAAATTACGAAGGCAAGGTAGAGATCAGCCTGGAGCGAATGACTCTGCGGACCAAGGATTTCCCATAGCCATGTGTGAAGTTGCAGGAACAAGCTCGAATAGAATAATTGATAGACGTCCTTTCATAACCATAGACATAGGACAAGGAAAGAGTGCAAGGACTGTAAGAGCCTTGATTGACTCAGGTGCTGCCACTAGTGCTGTTAAGTTGTCTTACTGTCAAGAGTTACAGTTAACTGTCCATCCTGTGGAAGCATACCTCATAGGATTGGGAGGCGTGGAAACCCCTTGCATGGGCGAGGCGGAACTTCCCCTTTACATTCATGATGAGGCAATGACAGTTAAAGTACTGGTGTGTCAAGATGAGGATCTCACTGAACCTCTAGTCTTGGGTCAGGATTGGATCTATGACCAAGCAGTCAATCTAAACCTAAGAAGTGGACTTCTCCAGGTTTGGGTCAATCATAGTCGAGTTACAGTAGAATTAGACAATGGAGCACTCAAGGAACTAGGAAAGGCACAGACTCCTGGTCCTTCCAGGGGTACACATGAAGATGACCATGCTGTTCTTGTTCAAAACCCTGTGTTGCAGAGGAATGACATTTGCAAAAAAGGAGTCAGGGATGCAACGGAACTCCCTTCTTTTCCAAAGGTCAGAAGGAGGAAGCAACCAAAGGTGGATCACAGGCAGAAGAAGCCGAGTACTACCTATGTCCGAGATCAAAAGTACCTGCGCAGCAGAATGCCCCAGAAACTCAACCAGATGTGGGTGCGGAAAGGCGAACGACCGGTTGCACCACCGTCAACCACACGGGCAAAGCCTCTTATTAGTAGCCAACAACACGACGCTAATAAGAAATCTTTCAGAAATTCTTCTGCTAAAGTAAAATCTATTTGGGTGCCCAAGAAGTCGATGAAGGCAAGCCCACAATCTAGACAAATTTGGGTGCCTAAGGCTTGCTTGCGGGCACAAGTAGTTAAGCCAAGGCCGCAACCTATGCAGCATAACCCATCTACGAGTACCACCAGAATTCCCTCGTGCTCAACACTTAGGAACACACAAAGACCCATGAGTATGCATGTAATCACTTATAAGTGGGTCCCTAAAAGGCCCCATTCCCAAACAGCGACACCGACACAGCTCTCTGGAGTCTCTACGAAACCGAAAGCAAAGCCCATCCACTGCATTTGGCAGTCTAAGATCTGTAATAAACCCCCCGACCCCGATTTGTAAATTCACCCCACTTCCTAACGGCATTAGTCTCCTAGGAATACACAAACGTTAACTACACTCACTGTCTTCGTGCACTTACTAACCACTAACTCACCATATACCTCATGTTAATGTTGTAACGGGGACAGCAACGGATTTAGTCTGTCCATTACGATGTTAACACATGCTTCTATATTCTCACGGAATCAGAAGGCAAGCAGTAAAATGGCAGAAGCGACAGGTTCGAGCTCACAAGTAGGGATACTTACTGCAGGAATTGATGTGGATAGCCTACCTGTGGACGTGCCCCCGACTGAACGACCAGTGGAGATGCAACACCTTCAGCAACTCCCGGTGCCAGACCCACCTACAGGAATCACGGAAAGAGTCCATGCCAACTCTCATTGGTTCAATGGCATGCCCGGTCCATTAGGAGAGGCTAAGTATATTTGGGAGTCTAAATGCGAGTATGACAGATCATGGGTGCGTTTCCAATTTTTCTCCAAGGAGTTCGAGACTTTACAGAACACCGAAGACCTCCAGATCATATGGCAACGAGCAGGGTTGGCGGAATATTTTGAAGCCCCACTACCTAAACCCGACCTCCTCCGATGTTACTATCTGGTCTCTACATTACAAGCTCATGAAGATAAGGACCAACCCGGATCAATTGTTCTCCCCTCATTGCTGGGCAACAACGAGTTGAAGAGGTTTGAACTTACTGTGGAGCTAGTGAGTGATGCTTTAAAGATGCATGGCACGCATGTACCCTCAGAAAAGGATGCTCTCGTTCCCAATAACATGAAGGACAGGAAAGTAGTGAAGCTAAAAGACATGGCAGCCCTCACCCCAAATGTGTCCATCCCTCTCCGCATGTGCATGCAACATTTCGCCTTCCCCGGTCAAGACCGATTCACGCAACCACACAAGAAGATCTGGTTTGCTCTCTACTTGGCGGAAGCAGGTGCGCTACCTATTAAGCTACCAGTGTGGATTATAGATCAGTTGTATGAAGCGAACAAACGGGCTTCTAGGAAATTAGTGGTGAACGGATGCTGTGCACTCACACGCATCATTTACCGATGCTTGGCATATGATGTCCCCATTGAGCGTGCCTTAACTTGGGCACAATTACAAATGTTTAAAAGGCTCAAGACATCCACACATCAGTCCAAGCGCATGAGGGGCGCGATTCCGTGTGTCCAGACAAGGGAAGTCCTGACTACTCCTGAGGCATCACCATTAAGAGAGGGCACTGTACCTCCTTTTACCATTAGGATACCCAGGTCGGAATCTGACACTACGACACAACCCACCCCATCGGCTCCTCCGGTTACACCTGAATTCGAGTTTGCTGCCACCGGAGAGGCTGAAGGATTGGACCCCCAGGATTTCGAAGCATTCCTACAAAGCACACAATTCTCTGACGTGGAGTTTTATTCAGAGGCAGAGGAGCAGGGCACATCCTCGCGGAGAAGAAGAAAGTCTACAGACGGTAGACATGTCCATTGGAGTGACGCTCAGCAAAGTCAACAACACGGACAACCGGAAGAAGAAGAAGCATATGAAGAAGAGACCACTGAAGCCCCAGCATATACAGCAGAACTCCGAAGGCTGTATCAGATTATGGAAAGAGTGCGATCGCAGCAGTTACTCACTGAACAGAGCAGCAGAGTACTTATGACTCAGTTGTTGGAAGAAGCGGGAGTTGACTCAGAGTACAGGGAAGGTCTCTTATTGATGGCAGAAACATATGGAGTTGTAGAAGCTGTGCGCACTGCCATTCAGAGGCCTTCAGTTCAATATGACCCACGAAGGTTCCAGACACGGCCTCGCTCAGGTAAAAATATCCAAATTCCCGTTACAGTTGCAGAGGAGCCAACTACTACACCAACCTCCCAAACAGCTAGTCAACAGCACCCCGCCACCCATGAAGAGTCCACCGAACCACTACCACCTACTCCCCCACCATCGCCTCCGAGAACAGAGACAGTGGAAATCCCATCGACCACTCAACCCACTGACCCAACCTTCATCTTTCGTACTCCCATCTCTAGTGCCACCCTATTCTCTACCACTGATAACCCGACCTTTGAAGCAAACCCCATCACTACACAACCCACCGAAACCCTTCCCGAGCCTGCCCTAGGACAACCATCCCCAAGGCCTTCAGCCACGGGTCATCCTGACCCCAGATCCACATTCATGGGTTTCCCTACTACCATGCCACCCTTTCCACCCTCCTCAAATTTACGACCCCAACCCCCGATATCCCTCTCTCCATTTCTACAATCCCTCCAGGACATCTTTGCTAGGGCTTTTCAACCAGGCCCTCAACCATTCCCTGTCTTTTCAGCTCCCCACCCCACTTCACACCTATTCACCACTTCCACACACACACCACCTACCATACCAGTGTATATGGCAGGCCCCACACTAACACCCACTCCTGAAGGAATGGACATTTCACCACCCACGGCCCCACCACCCACGGGTTCACCTCCTCCCATTCCCCCTCCACCAATTACACCCACACACACAACTTTCGTAGACACATCATTCACTATCTCCCTTCCCCAATTCCCTTCCCATGCATCTTCCACGGTAAACACCCCCCACTCATCTATAGGTAATGCATTGGACACCATGTTGGCTTGTATATCAAATTTAAGAACAGATTACATTCAGCTTCAGCAACAAAACGCACGCCTGCAAGAGCACTCTGCGACACTACAGCTCCGCCTTGCGGTACTAGAAGAGGAGAATGCTCGCCTCCACACACAGTTCCAAACCCTCCAAGACGCCCATAATATATTGGAAGTACAGCTACAGAACGTAGATCAGGAAGCAGTGCAGGTGGTAGAAAGTCACCTACGGACACAACTGGAACGCAACTCAAAACTTCAGCGAAATATGGCGCTACTTAAACGCCATCTTGCGGCTGCTCAGGAAGAGAACAGACGTCTGCAAATACAAAATCAAGAGAACCTGGAGGCAGCTATTGAGAGCACACCGGGGGCACCCATCAGCCCATCCAAGTTTCAAGCAGTGACCCCCGATAATATCAAGATTATATTGGAAGATTATGCCATGCTACTCGAAGCACACGATAAGCTATCGGAGGAGCTAGGACAACTGAAGCAGGAACACCAACAAGGCCCAACAGCTGCCCCTCCAACCACCCCCTCTGCAGCTTCGCTTCCCTCCGACGCAGAGGCCATAAAAGATCTCCAGCAACAGGTAACTGAATTGCAAACACGCCTACTACAATATGAGAGGCCATCTTCCCCTCCGGAGGCTCCCACGGACGAAGAAGTTGTGCAAATTCCTGTGGAACAAACGTTTGATGAAGAATATGATCCGCAACCATTCCCAGGAGGCCAACAAACAGAAGAAGCGCAGGACACGTTCGAGGCACCACGATCGCCATGGTTACGACAAGTGGAGGAAATAGGGACCTCGCATGAAGAGCGCACCGTAGTGCAAAATCAGGCTATGAGGGTCATAGAAGAGACTGTGATTACTTCAAGAACTTGTCATCGAGACGCCTGATTCTCTCATCGGAACTCCAGTACAGGCCATATTATATTATCTTGGCTGATTATAATGCAGAAATACAAAGAGTCACGGGTCAGATTCCTACTTTTGCGACCCAATTTCAACCCGAAGACCTTCCTCCAGAGGTGCGAAAAGGCAAGATTCGTCAACCGACATGGCGGCAGAAACTTTTAGAGACTTATCCAGAAATGCTACGCACATGGAACAACGCGCCACTGCACCTCCTGTACAACCCATGCTACGGTCCAGTTCCCCGCCGCAGGTCGTGGAAGGCATTTAATATCAAGGTACAGAACAATGCGCAATGCAAGGAATGGCTGAACTACCCGTACATCGCGCCACCACAAGGACCACCATCGGTAGCATATATGATGGGAACCATTCGCCACTGGATGCCGCGCTTGAAGCCCATGCCAGATGTAGCAGCGCAAATGATGCTTAAAATCTTAGATATGATGCAAGTAGTGCTGAAGACCTTTAGAAATGCAGCCGCGCCACAGGTACGTCTTCCGGGGTTTAGCAATGGAAATTACGACTTGGTGTATGACATGAGCACCACCCCCAGTATCCGTGTGGCTTACGCTTGGCATGCACGCATCAAGTACCTCCCCGCCTGCTACAAACAGACCTTCGAAGAAATGTTCAGATCTGGTTTCTGGGAGTACCACTCGGAGATTTTCGCACCAAAGCCGACACATCTGCTTCAACTGTTTGCTTGTGAACAAGCAATGTATTCAGAGTACTACACCACCCCGCAACCAGAAACCCCTGGTGCAATCAATTGGGAGGCATTGGAAGCCGATCTAGCAAGAGGCTTAAGGATAGGAGAACATGAACTGGCCACCAATGTCATCCAATATTACATCGACCACCCGCGCGAACAAAGGTCTGTCAGGGGCGACAGACGCTAGGAAGGGGGGAGTGTTGGCATACAAAGCAACAAAGGAGTCATGCACAATACGGCAACAAGGCCAGATCATTTTTTCCCATAGATTATGTACAACCCAAGTGATTTTAATCACTACACAAACATTGTAAATCCCGTTTTTGGCAGATTAGACTCCATTTTGTGCAAGCCGAGGAGTCCTCGAGCTTGAGGAGTATTAGAAGTACCATCATACCAAATTTCATAATTTTTAGACTTCGTTTGAGCCCTCAAATAAGCCCTGGAACCTAATTTTTAACTAGGCCGGACACTAGGTCTGGACAGGGCCAAAAGCTAGTCAAAAACTATAAAAGGAGCTAGAGAGCTCATTTTTGAGGTTAGATTGTAATTGAAACGAACTTGTAAGAGCTTGTGAAAGTAATCTAAAGAACTCCATTGATTCTCTCTCTTTGTCTTGCCGTGTGTGCGCGTGTGTGTGTATGTGTGTGCATGCTTGTGTACTTCTCACTCACGCACTTGTGCCGCCACTTGCTCGAGGTCTTCATACCATCCTCACGTCTTCCCGGATTGACATTAAAGGAGGTGCTACTCATCACTGAGCTACAGTGCCCAACCATACTCATGTACAGTTTGCAACTCCATGAGTGCACACACACAATCAGGCCCACGCAGAGATAGGGAACCAGTACCGACCACCAGCAAGACCACAACCACCGTTAGGAAGATAGCCTGGAGTACTGCCATTACGACCGGCTATCCTAGTCTTCCATGTGATGCCCAGACCACCTGAACCAATCAGAAGGCTGAGACCTATCCAAGTAGGTAAATGTGTAAGAAACCATTATGATGGGTTGGGAGAGCCCTATGATCATATCACAGAATTTAAACAAGTTCTAAGAGCGGAGCAGGTAGAGGACTTCTTCGTGCAGTATGAGTCTTTTGGGCTCACCCTCACAGGGACTGCTCTGTCTTGGTTCCAACCTTTAGATCCCAATCAATTCGGAAACATGGAACAATTCTTTCAAGAATTCATTGGAGAATTCACAAAGAGAGGGATTAAACACAATTCTGCATCTTTAATCCATAGCTTTAAACAAAACCCTAATGAAACCGTGAAGACTGCTGCCCGAAGATTCAATCAGTATGTGGATAGATGCCCAGTAGCTGAGAGACCCACTCAACAAAAGATGATTTCACTATTTCTAGATGGACTCACCAACGGAACCCTAAGAACACTAGTGTATGTGAAGAGATTACAAACACTGAGTGAGTGTCTTCAAGCATGCATTGATTTGGAAGACAACCTTGCCGAGGATCTCAAAGGTACAACCGACCACACTAAAACAGAAGATTTAAGGAGTACTATCACGTCCAACTCCAGTAACATGGAAGAATTAGCAGAATTATTAGCAAAGAAACTAGGAGTCCAGGGACAGAGAGCTTACCAAAACCCAGCACAAAGATTGCCTGTGTTACGAAGATGTAATTTATGTGGAGGAGAGCACCCCACACACTTGTGCGTTTGAGGAGGGGCTGGTGCACAACCCACGTATCCATACTACAGACAGCAACAACAAGGGATTTCTTCATACTGCCACATTGAGCAAAAATACACCAATCACACCACTGAAAACTGTCCCTTAATAGGCAAGCACGGCCTATCCAACCACCTCAATACCGACCATATGGATATCAACCGAGAGAGCCTGGTAGGGAGATGCCTAGATACAATCCTTATCCAACACAAGCAGGGGCACCAAGACAATATGAGCAAGCACCATACCCACCACCACAACCAATACTGGGACCCCAGCTATCACAACCTCAACAAGTAGTACTAGTGAAGTATGCTCAAACAGAAGAAAACTTAGAGAGAGCCATAGTACCAGCATCAATAAGGACCAATGTGGAATCAACCAACCCAGGGTATGAACCTCCACTAGGAGAGTACTATCCATATGAAGCCAACATGATGGAATATGAACCAACATATGACGCGACTTATTATGGTTATGAGGGCTACGATCAGACATATGGAGCAGAAACAGCCACCTTAATGTATACGGCTCCTAAAGCACAACAACCCATGAGACCTCCTGTTAGACCACCGGTGCAGAGAGGACCATGCTATAGATGCGGACGGGATCACTTCATTAGGGAATGCCCTCGACCTTATAATCCACCACCACCCAGAGTTTGGGAAGGGTATTGCAGTGATTGTGGAAAGGAACATCTTTTTAGAGATTGCCCTAAGAATCCAGCCAAACCCCAAGACACTGCACCTATCAATGTGATTGAGGTCATTGAAGGATCCGGAAGTGATAAGGAGTACACGGTGCCACTAAAGGCCATTACTAGAGCCCAAACGAAACAACAAAAAGAACAGCACTCGGAAGAGAAACAAAAAAGCAACAAAAAAATAAGCCCTTCAATTCAGATAGTGGAAGATTCTGAGGACCCATGTGAAAATTCGCGGAACACGAAAGCTCAGAAATGGAAGGAAAGACGAGAGAAACTCAAGGACAAATGGGCAAAAAACAAAACTATAAACAGTAAAAAGCAAACCAAAAACCCGAATAAACACACAGAACGAGGGAATCCTAAGGAGACCCCTGAGCTACCCGAACCTAGCTCAGATAGGGAGAAGCCCGGATCAATTCTAGTAGACCCAAAGCCAGACGACTTAGACATGTGGTTGAAAGCCTACCAAGCTAGGATCAAGATGGGCCCAAGCGTTGAACAACATGAAAGAATCTACCCTAAAGGGGAATTAGAAAAAGAAAGACTGACCATATGCAGGAAACTCATAGAAGTAGCACAAGCAACCCTAGAAAAGCCTATCCCAATTCTACCAGAGACCAGGATTGCACATAGTCTGTATGAAGAATGCTTAAAGTCCAATAACAAAGAACCTAGGAAAGAAGATGACCAAAGCGGCCAGATAACAACCCAAGAGGAATCGATGTCAATAATCCCAGATCTAGAGGCAGATTGGCCAAAAGACTTATGGAACAGAATACGAGAGGAGCAATGGAAGAAGAACGGAGATAATACACCTCCTTTTGAAGAAATAGATGGGGAAGATTGTCAACTTCACCCCAACTTGGAGGAAGTGTACGAAGAAGTATCAAGACTTGACAGAGGAAGAGAGGAAACCATAAGAATTTCAACATTGCCTAATTACATGGGAGAATACGAAAGGGAGTCAGTGATAATACGAGCACCCACAGTGCATGGAAAGGAAAAGGAAAAGGTAGAAGAGAGTTCACACAATCTAACAGAACTAAAGAAAACAAAAGTACAATGCCAATTGACGGTGGAAGAATTGCTTCGACTTAAACCACAATTATGGAAGCAAATGGCAAACCAATTAGAATCACAGCCAGAGACTGGACGACCGACAGAAAAGGAGAAGGAAAATAACTCCACAATACAAGTTCCTATGGACAAAGTGGGAGAGTTTAGTGAAGGAGATGAGGGTAACACTTGTCTACCAGTCACACACAATGGGTACATGACCAAGGCTATTCTAGATACGGGAGCCGGGGTAGGAATTGCCACCAAGGAAATCTGGGAAAAATGGGGAAAACCTGCCTTACGACCCACACGCATGAAACTCCAATTAGCAGACGGTCATGTAGAAAAACCCTTAGGAATATTGGAAAGGATCAAACTAACCACTTGTGGTGTAGAATTCGAACACACCCTAGCCATCTATAAATTCGAGAAAGCAAACAACTACGAGATGATATTAGGAAGACCCTTCATGAGACAAATGCGGGTAGTACAGGATTGGGGAAGAGATTTGTTATACCTGCAACATCAAGGAAACACCACCAAAATAAATTTGCACACATTTGCTTATCGAGATGTCCCTCCACTACAATGGAATCCAGTACATCGAGAAGAAGATGACTTATCCATTCACAGTGCTGGATCAAGTGATCAATCTTGGATGCATGAAGATGCCCAGTTGTGGATGTGTAAGGAAGCCAAGAGAGAAGAGAGCAAAAGGCAACCATGGCTGATAGGACATCCTAACCATAGATCCGTAGAGGACCCCACTTACACACCTCAAATTTTCTCTGATGAAATCTTTGAGCCACATGGATGGATGGAAATCTTGGCAACTCTAGATGTGTGTGTAAATGAGGAAGTTTTGACGATGAATGAATGCATACATGAGGAAGGCTATGATGTAAACCTCTATATGGTTGTTCTTCAAGAAGTAGAAGAAGGGGAAATCCTGGAAAAAGAATGGAAAGAGGAGTATGAAAGCATAGAAATGGAACCAGAATTCGATTACGAAGAAAGCTGCTCAAATACTATTCAGAACCAGAAGGAACAGGAACCAACAAAGATCTTAGCAATTGAAACTGCTACGGCAATACACAGGCAGGAGGAGAACAGGAGTAAGGTAGGGCCGAACCCAGATCTTTTTGAAGTTCCTGAACACTTTAAAAAATACGAAGTGGAGGAAAGAAAAGTGGCCATTCAAATGCCTCGACGAGAGGCACGAGACGGGGAAGCATATGACAACAAGGAACAAACGAAAAAAATTGTCGTGACAGTTGAGGAAGGAGAAGAAAGATGCACATATATTGGTAAAGATGTGTCTGAAGAAGAGGAAGAGGAACTCATAGACCTTATTCGGGAGTATCGAGATGTATTCGCATGGACCTATAAGGATCTCAAAGGGGTAGAACCCACTATTTGTTCCCATCGAATACCAATGACAGCAGATGCAAAACCCTCCAAACAACGTCCTTATACATACAATGAAGTCTACGCAGCAAAGATCAAGGAAGAAATAGACAAACTACTAGCAGCAAGATTCATATATGAGATAGAACATACCGAGTGGGTATCGCCACTAGTCGTAGTGCCTAAGAAAAATGGAAAATTGAGAGTGTGCATAAATTTGAAGAAGGTGAATGCAGCCACTATACGTGACAGCTACCCACTACCTATCACGGACCATTTATTAGAGAGAGTAGCAGGAAAGGAGGTCTATAGTTTCCTAGATGGATTCTCCGGATACAACCAGGTAGCTATTGCGACTGAGGACCAACATAAGACAGCATTCGCCACTGAATGGGGAGTGTATGCATTCAGAGTGATGCCCTTTGGACTAACTAATGCTCCAGCCACCTTCCAGAGATTGATGTGTCATGTTTTCAAGGAATTTTTGAAAAAAAGCATGGAAGTATATGTAGATGACCTTTGCACATACTCCAATCAAAGACCCGATCACATTCCCGAGTTGAGGAAGATATTCAACAAATGTAGACAGTACAGAGTCTGCTTAAACCCAGAGAAATGTGTCTTCATGGTAAGGCAAGGGAAAATTCTAGGACACATAGTTTCGAGAAATGGAATATCAACGGATGAGGACAAGATCAAAGTCATCTTAGACTTACCAAGACCTAAGAATGCAAAGGAAGTGTAAGCTTTTATGGGACATTGTGGATACTACCGTAGGTTCATTCACATGTATGCTGTTGAAGCTCAAAGTCAAGGACAAAGCATGGAAGCACATCAAAAGGTGGACACACAAGGAAAGGGAGCAAGTAGGGAGCTCCAAGAAGTGTATGTCAAATTTTCAGAAGAATCCCCTACAAAAATAGTGATTTTTATCACTAAAAACCATTGTAAATACCATTATCTATTTTTATTAACTCCATTTTGTTCAAGCCGAGGAGTCCTCGAGCTTGAGGAGTATTAGAAGTACCATCGTACCAATTTTCATAATTTTTAGACTTCGTTTGAGCCCTCAAATAAGCCCTGGAACCTAATTTTTAACTAGGCCGGACACTAGGTCTAGACAGGGCCAAAACTAGTCAAAAAACTATAAAAAGAGCTAGAGAGCTCATTTTTGGGGTTAGCTGGTTAGAGAATAGAACTTTTGTAAGAGAACTCTTTGGCAATCTAAGCTTTCCATTGTTCCTCTCTTTGATCTTACTTTGTGCGCGTGTGTGTGTATGTGTGTGCATGTTTGTGTGCTTTCACTCACGCACTTGTGCCTTCACTTGCTCGTGGTCTTCATACCGGTCCTCACGTCTCCGTGGATTGACATTAAAGGAGGTGCTACTCATCACTGAGCTACACCAAATTTTGGCGCCGTTGCCGGGGAGAGAGCTTTGAGGACGAGCGTGTGATGGTAAGACGTAGAGTTGACGCGTTGGAGTTGTAGGTATTTTCTTCACTTTCATCTGTTTTCTTGTTTTTCTTCACATCCTCACCACCATCATCATCATCACCATCTCCACCTCATTTCCCTCATTTCACTTGTGAGAGAGAGCGAGAGAGCGAAATTGTGTGTTTTCTTGCATGTTTCTTGAGCTTTTTGCAGGATCTTACTGAATCACCATCCCAAGCTCCCTACGCAGGTACGAAACTCGTCGAATCTGTCTCGCAGTCGCCAGCCTCTGTCGATCGCGATCGACAGAAAATTTGATCATTTGGTAAAACAAAGTTCACCACTAGCACAAGCATGATGAGCACATCCCAAATCACCTAAAATAGTAGAAAAATTCCGTGTTTTTCTGTCAATCGCGATCGACATCCTCTGTCAATCGCGACCGACAGCCTCTATCAATCGCGACCGACAGACCCTGTCAATCGCGACCGACAGACCTCACGACCGACAGACTGCCACGTAGGACCCTGTCAATCACGATTGACACCGTCGATCGCGATCGACAGCCACGACCGACTGAAATTCAACGATTGATTGACTTTTACGCGTAGCCACGTGTCCATCGCGACTGATAGGCCCCCGATTGACTGAAATTTCGGTGAAAAATCCGGAAAACGTGTCGATCGCGATTGATACCGTCGATCGCGATTGACAGCCACGATCGACTCCGTCGATCGCGATTGACACTGTCGATCGCGACTGACAGGCCCGACGGACACCTCTGTCAATCGCGATTGACAGACCTGTCGATCGCGATTGACAGGCTTTTCGGCCAAAAATTAGGGTTTGCTTTTGTTCAAACTTTGGGATAATTTTGGGGCAAAATAGTCAATCCATTAGCATTATTGGAGGTTCCTACACTTGTGTTTTGGGAGAAAACCCTAGGATCTGTCAGCCAGATTGAATCCTGTTTTAACCCCCTAAACCCTGAACTGGCATAACTTTCTCATACGAAATCCGTTTGCTGTGATTTTGGTTTTGTTGGAAAGCTCGTGGGGAGTACAACCAAAATATCAATTGGTTACGGTAAAAATAATACCAGGATTATTAGATAGGGAATTTTGAAGTTGACCCTCAGGGAAACTAGAAAACCAAGGAGTTCCAAAGGATTTTGAGCAATATAAGAGAACTTTGGGACTAGAAGCCAAGGCTTATGAACCTGAGATCTGGCAGACACTTAGGCAAGGATAGACAAAGCATTAGATCATCTGAGGCTAGTGTCAACCATACAGCCAAGTCTTGGGCTCAACAGCTTAGTGGTTATCCTTACACACGAAGTTCAGAAACCAGTGACTCAGAAATGTCTTTTAGCATGGAAAGACCCACACGTAGCTCAGGCACTGCCTATTTACAGACACCAGAAGGTCCCTATAAGACCCAATTGGAGTATATCAGGACCAACCAATTAGGTGCTCGCATCTATGAGGATGGTCTAAGACGATCAATGGTCCAACTCAAGAATCCTGACACTACAAGAAAAAGGGGGGCGTAGCGACGCCCCCGAATCGGGAAAAAAACGAAAACCGTCGCTTATGCGACGAAACCGTCGCATAAGCGACGGTAAAAATTTCGGATTTTTTTTTTTGGCCGAGCATCGTCGCATAAGCGACGCTAAACCAGAAGCGTCGCTAGTAGCGTCGCAGGTTAGCGACGCACTTAACAACGATGGCAAACTGCAGAGCGTCGCATATGCGACGCTCTGGAATGTAAAAAAAAAAATTCAATTCTCCCGGCACATTTGTGCCGGGCCTTGAACGCGAGGAAGAATACAGACCGAGAGAGAGAGAGAGAGACATACAGCGCGCGAGAGGGAGAGAGAGAAGCGAGACATACACAAGGTATGCGCACACACACACTCACACACACACATATACACGCATAGACACACACACACATACGCAGACACACACACATACACACAAATACACACATAGACACACATACACAAGACGCGCACACACATACACACACATAGACGCTCACACACATACACACACATATACACTCACAGACACATACACACATAATGATGCATCCACACACATACACATGCATACACACATAGACACACATATACACACACACACACATATGCATACACACACACATAGAGAGACATACACACACATACACATACATGCATACACATACACACATAAACACATACACACACATAGACACATACACACATAAACACATACACACTCATAGGTACACACACATACACATAGACACACACACATATAGTATATACACACACATGCACACATAGACACATACACACATACACATGCATACACACATACACATGCATACACACATACAGACACATATACACACACATACACACACATATATGCATACACACATGACACACATAGAGAGACATACACACATAAACACATACATGCATACATTTGCATACATAATGCATATGCATATGCATATAATGTACATACATACTTACATGCATACATAATGCACATGCATAGATACATACACACACAGATACATACACACATAGACACATACACACATACACACACATGAACACATACATACTCATAGATACACACACATACACACACAGACACACATACACATAGACGCGCACACACATACACACACATAGACGCTCACACACATACACACACATATACACTCACAGACACATACACACATAATGATGCATCCACACACATACACATGCATACACACATAGACACACATATACACACACACATATGCATACACACACATAGAGAGACATACACACACATACACATACATGCATACACATACACACATAAACACATACACACACATAGACACATACACACATAAACACATACACACTCATAGGTACACACACATACACATAGACACACACACATATAGTATATACACACACATGCACACATAGACACATACACACATACACATGCATACACACATACACATAGACACACACACATACACACATACACATAGACACACACACATACACACACATACACACATAATGATGCATACAAACACATACACATGCATACACACATACAGACATGTACACACACATACACACATAATGATGCATACACACACATACACATGCATACACACATACAGACACATGTACACACACATTCACACACACATTCACACACATTCACACACATATACATACATGCATACATATTGCATATGCATATGCATACATACATACTTACATGCATATGCATACACACACATATGCATACATACATACTTACATGCATATGCATACACATGCATATGCATACACATGCATATGCATACACATGCATATGCATATGCATACATAATGCATATGCATATGCATACATAATGCATATGCATATGCATACATAATGCATATGCATATGCATACATAATGCATATGCATACATAATGCATATGCATACATAATGCATATGCATACATAATGCATATGCATATGCATACATAATGCATATGCATATGCATACATATGCATATGCATACATAATGCATATGCATATGCATACATACATACTTATATGCATACATAATGCACATGCTTACATACACTGTCATAATGTATACACACACACATACACACATAGACACATACACACATAATTATGCATACACACACATACATATGCATACACACACATATGCATACATACATGCATACACATACACACACATAGATACATACATACACACTCATAGACACACACACATACACATAGACACACACACATATACACACACATACACACATAGACACATGCACACGTAATGATGCATACACACATACACATGCATACATAGACACACATAATAATGCATACACACACATACATATGCATACACACACATACATATGCATACACACACATGCATACAAACATATACACACATATACACATACACATGCATACACACATATACACATATACACATATACACATACACATGCATACACACACACATGCATACACACATACAAACACATATACACACACACATACACACATAGATACATACACACGTAATGATGCATACACACATACACATGCATACATAGACACACATAATAATGCATACACACACATACATATGCATACACATACATATGCATACATACATGCATACACATACACACTTAGACACATAGACACACATAGATACATACATACATATAAACACATACACACTCATAAACACACACACATACACATAGACACACACACATATACACACACATACACACATAGACACATGCACATGCAATGATGCATACACACGTACAAATGCATACATAGACACACATAATGATGCATACACACACATACATATGCATACACACACATGCATACATACATGCATACACATACACACATAGATACATACCCACACGTAGATACATACATATACATAAACACATACACACTCATAGACACACACACATACACATAGACAACACACACATATACCTACACACATACACACAGATGCATACACACACATACACATGCATGCACACACATACACATGCATACACACACATACACGTATATATATATTGATTTCTAACCATTTTGTTTTATATGTTAGGTATTATGGATCCCAGTAAAGAGAGAAAGGCGAAACTCACTCTCATAAAAAGTCTTATGAGAGCAAGAGTTCCGTCAGATACTCTAGGGGCCATAATGCGGGACTACGCAGACATGTCCGATGAGGAGCTGGATTATACGATCCAGATGCTTACGCGATCAGACGAGGGCTCTTCTGCGGATCCACATGCAGGAAGAGAGCTATCTGCTCATAGGTATGTTTTTTTTCATAATTTTTTTTAATGATATTATAGCACATATTTTTATTTATTTCTATCTATCTATTTTTAGGACACCTATACCACCTCCAGCACGTGATAGCAGAGCAGAGTTGCCTATGAGGACATGCATAGGCACCTTAGGACTAGAGTGCGACATAGAGCCGGAGGGGAACATTGTGTACATAGGGAATGGATTGGAGTTCAAGAGAAGAATGCGGGCACTATGCGACTCTTACCTGCGCTTTATCCACTTACCATGGAAGTAAGTAAAAGTTTTACATATAAATTGAAATGTATATCTTATGTTTTATTTACATTATGTTTTTTATTTTTGTAGTGAGCATGATGAGAGGGATAAAAAGTACGTGCTTAGTTCACTTGAGACAGAGTTTGGGACAGGATGGTCCCTTAAGTGGTGTTTAAAAGAGATGCGGACACTTATGGCTCATCGTCGCGACAATGCACGGTATGTATGTATATGAGAGAGAGAGAGAGAGAGAGAGAGAGAGAGAGAGCTATGTATGTATGTACGTATGTATGTATCTATATATGCATCTATGTATGTATGATGTCATTCCTAAAATCTATTACTCTATGTTTACTGAAAGGCATGTATATTAACTTATATATGTATCTAATATACATGTTTCTATTTTTGTAGTATGTATGTATGCATGTGTATCATGTATGTATACATCTATGTGTTGTGTATAAATGTAATATGTATATACTATGTGTATATATACATAAAAATGTGTGTATTACATTACACGTATGTATGTAGTATATATTTACTGCTATGTATGTAATATAATATAATCCATGTATGTATGTATGTGTGTGTGTATATATGTATGTATGTATGTATGTATATATATATATATATATATATATATATATATATATATATATATATATATATATATATATATATATATATACATATAAAAAAATCTAAAATAAAAATGTATATACATATACATATAAAACCTTTTAGCCATATGTTTGAAGTATATATACACCTCCGACGTCCTACTAGAGAGATGTCTCTCCTCCCAACCTTATGCCTCTATATATAGCTACTCGAATCAACGAGGATCATGATTCATAATATATGTAAAGATATATATACATCATGTAGATAGGATACATAAATATAAAATGGAGTAGATATATTATGCTTCACACATACATGCCTAAATGCACACATAAATATATATATACATACTAACATATTTACATGTACATATTTACACAGACATGTACATGCCTACATGCACACATAAACATATATATACATGCATACATATTTACATGTACATATTTACACATAGACACATATACATATATACATGTACACAATTATAAACACTTGCATATATTACGTACATGAATACATGTATACATATATCACACACATGCAAACACATACATATACATGAAATACATATATATGCATACTAATATATGTATACATATAATACACATGAATACACACACATATGCATACATACATGATAAAAATTTACTCCTCGAAGATAAAGCTATATATAAAATAATTAGGCATACCCCCGAGCTTCATGTTCTAACTTAGAAGAACATGATTTCATCTCTCTAGTAGGATTCATCGTTATTCAAGTTAATAAAAAAAACCTATTATATATATCCATTCAGAAGCTTCAAGTTACTATCTAATCTGCTCATATGTTTTCATTATTGCCATCATTTTGGTAAGACATCAATATAGTCTCATCTTCATTATCCTTATTGATTTCATTTATTTCTTCTATTGTTAAATCTATGTTCTCATGAATCACATCATCTATTGGTGGATTAATATCTATTTCTGGTAATTCCTCTTCCTCATCAGTAGAATCAGCATGTAGAGAATTATCCTCTTCATCAAAAAGATTAGTATCATTATCACGTATAATGAGTCTAATTTCTATTCCAGATGTTGATGTATCAGTATCTGATGCTGAATCATCAAGAGGACTTTCTTCAATCTCTCTAACAATAAACTGTTCAAACAATGACCTACCTCTAGGTTGCACATGAATGACTTGCCACCAAGGATGAGCATCTGGGTTTTTATAAAAAAATGCTTGTTCAATATGCCTAGGAAGAATATATGGTTCTTTAGTAGATCGCATTACCTTGGAAGAATCAATTGCCCAAAACCCAGATAATTCCTTTCTTATTGTAGAATTACTACCTTTATACTCCGCTCGATACCAGTCAACCTTCAAAATGACCTATCACAATATATAACAACAAAAACGTCCCATTATTAGGTGCTTAAAAAAAACTAACTCTAAAAAAAATATATAAACTTTTTTCTACCTGTTTGAATGTACGAAATGAAATTTCGTAGATACCAACAATAGTTCCTACGTAACCAAGTTCGCCATCTATAAGGTTCGTGTCTTTTGAGCTAGCACGTGATAGTTGCTTGAAACAAGCAACAATACTAGAATCCTCTGTTTTACGTAAAGAATCAATGGATTTGATTCTAATATGCTGTCCAAAAGCCCACATATTAGTGAACATTCGAGCCTGCAAAATAAATTGAATTAGTAAATAGAAACTAACATACATATATGAAAAAAATAAAATATATATTTTAATAAAATTACCTTTTGTTCACAACCCATCATTAACTCTCTTTGCTCATCTGAGATTTCTTCATTATTTGCGTTGGCACGTTGCAAACGACTATATAGCCAATCCGTGAAAGAAGGTATATCTGTAATCTCATTATTATCGAGATTACGTCTAGATCTTTTGTTTTTTCGCCTTTTACTTTGGAGACTTTGAAGTTCCTCGTACTCGCTAACGAATGCTTGCATGCATTCGCTATTATATGCTACAAAAGTGGAAACATCATTTTTTTCTTGAAATGTAAATAAGAATGGAACCCCCTTACCTGATAATACCTCATCGGTTATTTTTGAAGAAGACTCGTTGGTCCATGCACGTGGAGCTTCTTCATGAACTCTTTCAAGGTACTCACTAACGTAATACATGCACTCTTCAAGCATCCAACCCTTTGCCATGGATCCTTCTGGTTTTGCTCTTTGTCGCACATAACCTTTTAGTATTCCCATAAATCGCTCGACCCAAAACATCCATCGAGTGTTGACAACACCGGCAATCTCTATCTCATCTACAAGATGGACTAGTAAATGAACTTGAATATCAAAAAATGAAGTAGGAAGTTCTTTTTCCATCAAACATAGTAGCTCTTTGCATTCACGTTTTTTTTGTGGGATCGAATTTTTATCGATCTCTTTGGATGTAATCCACCTATACAAATCATAAAAACAATTGTAAAGAAGTTAATTAAAAAATAAAAGATATCCAATATTCAAACATATTAAATATAAAAGTATCATAATTACCTTATAAGTGATCCAAGACGATAGATGACATCTCGTACTCCTTTCGTTGTACATCCATCGATAACCAAAGGTAAAATATGTTTCAAAAAGTTATGCCAGTCATGGGTCTTTAATCCAGATAAGCTCTTATCATCCATAGTAAACATGTTTTGAAACGATGCTCCATATCCTGTAGGAGTCTTGATCAATTGAATTCTATTGTTGATAGTTTGTATCTCTTTTGTCGTAAGTACCCAAGGAGCAGATGCATAAGTCATTTCTTGTCGATGTCTATCAAAAACTGGCCATAACTTTGGTTTGGATTTTTGATCTTTCAAATCATTTCTTGATGTTGTAGTATCTTTTAGTCCAAGAAGATGCTGCCATAGTGAATAACCAATATTTTTGAATATATGCATAGGATCAAGAAGATGACATACTTTTAACTCTTTCCAATACTCCAAAGAATACCATATTGATATGTTCTCTGCGAGTGCCAATTTCCCTTTACCTTTGTTCACATACTCATTATCTGAATCATCACTGAAGATTTCTGCTTCTGGATCTATCAGAGGTCCATCTGTCCATTTTTTATACCAATCCATAGGCGTCATAGGTTTTGGACACTGACCTGTTTCAAGCTTTCCATTAAAATGTATCGCTTCTCTTTTAGATCTTAATGGATGATCATCAGGCAAGAATCGTCGATGTCGAAGATAAATATTTTTGTTGAGATTCTTACTATAGATTGATCTCAACCAATCACCACAATATGGACAAGCTTTATAACCCTTAGTAGATATTCCTGCATCATGGAAAATGATAAAAATATAATTAGATTAAATCATATTTATTTACATGCATATTGAATAAAAAAATTACATAAATACCTGAACAAACGCCATATCCAGGAAAATCGTGAATAGTCCAAGCCACAATACCACGAATCGTAATATGTCTTTCATTGATGCTTTTTGATATATCAATGACATTAATACCTCTCCATAACTCTTGAAGATCGTCAATGAGAGGAGCAAGATATACATTTATATCTTTAACTTGTCTTTTGCGTGGGATTAAAAGTGAAAGCATTAAATGTTCCTTTTTAATGCTAAGATATGGCGGAAGATTATAGTTTATGACTACCACTGGCCATGTTGACCATTTACTGGATTTCATGGAGAATGGATTAACCCCATCTAATGCAACTCCTAACTTTAGATTCTGTGGATTTTGTGCAAATTCAGGCCATGTAGAATCAATATGCTGAAAAGCAACACTATCATGAGGAATTCTGATTATTCCATCAGTACTTTTGTGATCATGTCCCCAAGTCAAAAGCTTTGATAATTCGGGGCTTTGAAACATATGTCTAATCCGTGGAGCCAATGGAAAATGTCTCAATACCTTATTCGGGATTTTACCTTCTTCACCCTTATATCGAGGAGATTGACATTTGGGACATGTCAAAGAGTCTGCATATTCACCTCTATATAAAATACAATCGTTAGGACATGCATGTATACATTGATAATCCATACCAAGATTGTTGATTATCTTCTTCATTTCATCATGTGAGGTAGGAAGAATATTTTGACTTGGTAAAAACTTTTCAGATAATAACCTGTAAGTTTATCAAAAAAATGATATATTAAAGAAAGTAAATAAATAAATATACATATATATATATGCATATAATTTTATATATGTGTATGCTTATGTGCATCTTTCAAAATATTCGTAAAAAATTTGATTGTTTGGATGGCAGGATACGATTGTTTGTTTTGGAGGATATGAAGTATGTATCTTCATTGAATGATTTGTCGATTCACGCATATGTTCAGTTTGAAAGTGTGAGAAGCGGATTTATAATTTGTATTCAAAGAATTTGGCACTGTTTATAGGCCATACGATGGTGACCTGGATGAATCGCATGCACAGAGGTTACTCAAGATAGAGCAACCTGATTATAAGGGACTAGTACTAGCAGGATTCCTGGGGTATGCAGTAAACCTCTTGCATGTATATGTGTGATCCTCTCAAGCCACCATGATTTCCACTTTGTATCCTAAACTTCAAATGCGCCTCATCATTGACATGCAAGAGGTTTACTGCATACCCTAGGAATCTTGCTGGCACTAGTCCATTATAATCAGATTGCTCTATCTTGAGTAACCTCTGTGCATGCGATGCATCCAAGTCACCATTGTATGGCCTATAAACAGTGCCAAATTCTTTGAATACAAATTATAAATCCGCTTCTCACACTTTCAAACTGAACATATGCGTGAATCGACAAATCATTCAATGAAGATACATACTTCATATCCTCCAAAACAAACAATCGTATCCTGCCATCCAAACAATCAAATTTTTTACGAATATTTTGAAAGATGCATTAATAGTTTTAAAAGATGCGCATATATATAAGTAGATAGAAAATTGAAAATTATACCTTAATAGTGTCGAAACAGATACATTACTCCATCCAAAACGATTTTGAAGGTTGAGAATAAGTAAGCTTGCACTTAGTCGTGTCAAACGACTTCCTTCATATACATGCTTTAGACATTCCTCTCGAAGATATTTCTCATTTTTAGAAATATCCATGCTCTCACTGTCATTTTGATACCAATCCTCAATAAAATCTGCCATGCCATCATCTTCATCATTGTCACACAAATCTTGTACTTTATCATCTTTTGAATATAGATCTTTCAACTTTGCATATTGCACAGGATTAGTTTTGCGTAGCCTCCTCATGGAAGCTTCTGATAAATGAGGTCTTATTGGTAATTGTGAATGTTGTGGACGAATATCATCAACATCATACGTTGGAATCTACACATATAAACAAAACTCATTAGTATTCCATAAATGAATAAAAATTAAACTTCAAATATAAAATTAAGTATATAACTTATTAAATATGGATAGAAAATTTTTATTCTCTCTAGCTAAAAGGTGCTCTTGGAGGTCTACGCCATCCATAATTCACTAATAGTTCATCACCAGCATGTAATGTAGTAATAGCATTGACAACTATGTATCTTGATACATCTCTACTCATGTATGGTGATTCATGACTATTTTCACGCTCCTCAAATGTGCAATTAGTCCTTGAACTATTATGTAACCCTCGACTACTATTTATTAAACCTGCTATATTTCCATGTGTGTAAGGTCTTCCATCAATATATAATCTTTCATTTTCTGCATGTAAAATCCTTCTACTAGTAAGAGATGCTGCGTTCAAGCATATTCCATAAGTACTCATGCTTTGAACATAACGTGAAAGTCGATGCCAATCTCCCCATCCATATATAGGACCACAAAATGACATAAGAGTGACTTCAGAGTTCGGAGGCACATACAAATCCTCTACAATAAAGAGACCACGACCAGCATTAGTAATAGTGGATGGAGCAATCATATAGCGATTACCCCAAAAGTTGAAAACCTCTCCATCTAAAGGAAGTGGTCCTCTATTCCATCCTCCATATCTTCTTCTATCATATGTTTGTACTAAAGAACGATCACGAGCTGGCAATGGATAATCTCCAGCCGTTTCATTCTCTAAACCAGGAGGTAGAGGATTTCTAGAAACCTCTGCTTGTAATTGATGAACAGCAAGTCCATGACGTGTACGAGGTATATTAACATTATGAGAAAAATCATTATCATCATCATCATCGAGCAAGTATTCCTGTATATCAATAATAATTTGATTTTATACATGGTTTTTAAATAAAAAAATGACATTAATATATATAGAAAATACATACCCAAGCATTATCACGTTGACTAGGTGATGGTGCATGCTCAAAAGTACCATACTCTGCCTCATGTTCAATACATTCCAATCGTGGTCTTCGATACGTGCCATAACAAGAGTTACACCAACATATAATATGCTCTTGATAGTAAAATTCATCATAATTCCTATCGGAGGACACATGTGAAGTCGTTGCATGGGTAGGAGGTGGTGGAGTACCCTCTGATTGATCAGAATCTGCACATCATAAGAAACATAAAAAAAATATATAAGTTATGTATCCATCAAATATAGTTAAAATTAAATATTTCATATACTTACAGTATAAAGTCGTTGCACGATGAGGAGACGGTGGTGGAGTTCCATCTGATTGATCAGAATCTACAAATAATGGTATTTGATATTAATAATTTGATTATCTACATAAATAAAAAATTCACATATACATATTTACACATACACACATATTCACATATACACATTTATACATACACACATATTCACATATACACAACACATATTATTGTGGGATAAATGCATGTATTTTGTATGAATGTGTATATGCATGCATGTGTGTGTACGTATATATGTGGATATGTATATGTGTGTTTATGTTATATGTATGTATATGTGTATATATATACATATATGCATGCGTATATGTTTGCATGTATATGTGTATGTGGGTATGTGTATGTGTATGTGTATGTGTATATGTGTGTATAAATGTGTATGTATTCTGACTTTTTTTTCTGTTTGAGATTAAATTAACAGGAGATATTGTATGGTCGAAAAAAATAAGAGGTGAGCTAACATACCACCTGAGTCGTGGCAGTTTTTTCGTAGACAGCTACGTCTTCAGGAGTCATTTCCTCAGCAGAAGGTACACAAATTAATAGTTTATATTTATAATTTTTAGATATTTTAGTAATTTTTTAATTTAATTTATGTATTTTTTCCTTGAATAAACAGGCTGCTGCAAGGAAGAGAGTGGAGTCGGGCCACACATCGCACTTAGGCCAAATGGGCCATAATGGTTTTGTAGCTACGTTTGTAAGTATATGTGTTATTGTGAGTATATTTTTTATTTTAGTTAAAATGCAAGCAACTAATGTTTTTTATTTGTTTCATTGCAGCGAAAGGATTATGGCCGATATCCTACGAAACACGAGATCGAGTATGCTACACATTTTGGATATCGGCATTTGAGCGAGTATATACAAGATCATCCTGATGCCTTTGTGAGTATTTTTAAATTTTATATAATTATTTTGTTGTTATGAATGTTTTAATTATTTTATTGATTTATGTTTGTTATATGTAATACAGGAGTATTATGGGGAGACAAATATGGATGAGGTGGAGAGACAGACACAGGAGGGACGATCTCGATCGTCACAGGGTGATCATGAGGATGAGGATGAGGAAGATCCATCTGATCATGATATTGCTGATGATGATGATGATCATGATGACGATGATTAGGATTTTAGACGTTGATTATGACATTGGATTATGTATTTACATTGATATATACATATATTTATCTATATATTTTTCATTTCAGTCATGTTTTGAATTGTGTGTATGGTATTAAGTAATGAAGAGTTTTGTTCTATTGATTTTTATTATTGTTTATATTAAGCATGTGTTTTAATACTTTAATTATATAATTCATTCATATGTGTGTACCTAAGTGTATATATGTGTGTGTATATGTATGTATGTGCATGTGTATGTGTGTGTATATGTATGTATGTGCATGCGTATGTGTGTGTATATGTATGTATGTGCATGTGCATGTATAAGTGCATATGTGTGTATGAGTATGTGTATGTGCATGTGTATGTGTGTATATGTATATGCATGTATATGTATAACTCTATGTGTATGTGTGTGTATGTGCATGTATATGTGTATATGTGCATGTGTATGTGTGCGTATATGTATGTATATGCATGTGCATGTATAAGTGTATATGTATGTATCAATATGTGCATGTTCTTGTGTATGTGTGTGTATATGTATAACTCTATGTGTATGTGTGTGTATGTGCATGTATATGTGTATATGTAGGTATATGCATGTGTGTGTGCTTCTTCGTCATGTATAAGTGTATGAGTGCATATCAATAAGTGTGAGTATGGTATGTAATGAAAATAACACAATTCAAATGATCTACAAATAATAGAAATTGTACTTACAATTGTGATCCATAGTTTTTGTTTGGTTAGTTTCTTGAATAACCTGCAATAAAAAGAGAGAAGAGAAAGAGAGAAGAGAGAGAGAGAGAGAGAGAGAGAGAGAGAGAGAGATCTAGAGAGAGAGAGATATCTAGAGAGAGAGAGTGAGATCTAGAGAGAGATCTAGAGAGAGAGAGAGAAAATTCAAAGAGACAAAGATGTAGAAAGAGAGAAACAAAGACAGAGGGAGACAATAACAGAGAGCTTAAGCAAAACAACAATTCTGCATATACTTGCTTCAGTTCGTAAGCGCAGCGCAATTGCGAACGTTGGAGAGCTCTTCGATCGGATGCGTGAAAATGCCGATTGCAGAGCCTCCAACGTTTTAATTTTTGTCCGTCAACAGATCGTCGCATAAGCGATGCAATGCGTCGTCGTATAAGCGATGCAATAGACCGTCGCTTATAAACCGTCGCTTATGCGACGCTAAAAAGCGTCGCTTATGCGACGCTAAAGAGCGTCGCTTAAGCGACGCCATTAACAAGCGTCGTTTATGCGACGTTAGGCATATACCGTCGCAAATACCGTCGTTTTTTGCGTCGTATAATCGACGGTCCACGCTCGACAGTATTTCCGACGCAAGTTGCAATTTTACAGCGACGAAATTCTGTCGCGTTAACCGTCGCTACACGCCCGTATTCCTTGTAGTGTGACCAACCCTTTGGACTTGAACATCCAGTGGTCAAGTTTGAAGAGGGTGCTTACATTGATAAGGAAGGAACCATGTATGTGGTCACCAACTTACCAGATAGGACAGATGAGTTTGGAAATATCATTCCTGAGAATGAGATAGGAGACCTAGAGCAAGGAGACCTAGGAGGAGAACCCAAGACCCCTAGAGGTAAGTCAGTCTTAACCAGAGTACTCACTCCAGAATGGATTCCTCAAGATAATAAAAGCATAGAACTATTCGTGAATAGAGAAACGGAGGAAGCCTTTTGGAGATTTAGGCCAGATCAACCCAGCCCAGTAGTCACCATCTATGAATTCAAGGATCCAGAGACACCAGGGAAAGCTGTCTATCTAGATCACACATCTCAGAAATTATTCTTAGTATCAGATCATGACAGACATGCTTACACTTGGCAAGGTGAATCAATTTTCCCTCCACCAAGATCTAATGTTTCCCAGGGCCTCCAAGGAGCCGGATCATCCAAGGCTCATGAAACCCAGAGAGAAAGAACTAGAGAGAGACCGGAGGTAAGCTTTGCAGACACTGTAGGCAGAGACAGATCAGGATATGGAACAGAAAGACTTGAAAGAGAGAGACATAGAGTTTATAGGTATCAAAGAGATGATCATGATTTTCCATTGCCTAGACCACGAGAGCACTCAAGAACCCTTAGACCGTCTCAAGTGGTTAAGACAATGAAGAACTACTTTGATGGATTTGGAAATCCTTATGATCATGTGGCGGAGTTCAAACAAGTGCTAAGAGTTGAACAGGTTGAAGACTTATTCACCCAGTTCGAGGCATTTGGTTTGACCCTTAAGGGTACTGCCTTAGCTTGGTTTCAACCTCTAAACAGTCGCAACTATAAAGAGATAGGTCAACTGCTAGAAGAATTCATTGTGGAATTTTCCAAAAGCGGTATCAGGCATAACACATCATCCTTGATCCACAGCTTCAAGCAGACACCCCAAGAAACAGTACGACTTGCAGGAAGAAGGTTTAGACAGTACTTGGAAAGATGCCCTGTACCAGAATTACCCACATCAGCCAAACAGGTGGCACTGTTTTTAGATGGCCTATTGAGCACAAAATTAAGGTCATATGTATACTTGAAAGAGCCTAGATCCATAGAAGAGTGTATACGGATGTGCATTGACATAGAAGACAACTTGGGTGAGGAGTTAGGACTATCCAAACTCTATAAGGACTCTGATAGTTCTACAAGTCATACCTCTAGAGCCTCCACTGAGATAGATGAGATAGCTGAGCAAGTGGCCAAAAAGCTAGGAGTTCAAAATAGACAAATGCCAAGGGTCATTTCAGTGAAGCGATGTTATACATGTGGAGGAGATCACATGACTAATGTTTGCCTGTTGACGACTCAACCCCAAGGAAACCCTAATGCTCTGTATTGCACCATTGAGAGAAAATACACAAATCATACGGCCCAAGATTGTCCCTATAACAGGCAGGCTGTTAGACAAAATTATCAGCAACCTTACCAGCAGGGTAGGTATCAGAATCAGTACCAACAGCCATATTATAGGCCACAACAATATCAACCTCAATACCAGCAGCAATATCAGGCACCATATAGGCCACAACCAGTCCTAGGAAACCAACCACCAGCTCCTACCAATGTGATCCCAGTTAAATATACGATGGCGGAGGAGAACCATAATAGAGCATTGGTGCCACTAACCCCATTGGTCTCAGAAAATGATTCTCACGCTCATGGTTCAGACTACTTCCATGAAGATAGTCCACATGCTTATTATATAGAGTCCCCTGAGCAAAGTGAGGCTTCTCAGTGTCAATATGAGACACCACCTATGGAACAAAATTGGGTGCCAGAATACTCCAACGTCATGTATACGAATCCAAATCCTAGGCCCCAATTGAGACAAGTAAGACCACAAGCCCCTAGAGGACCATGCTTTAGATGTCAGGGCGATCATTTCATTTGTGAATGCCCCCACCAACCAGCTCTAGGGCTAGGACAAAACATCACAATACAACGCTTTTGCCCTGATTGTGGCAAAGACCATCTCCCCAGAGATTGTCCAAGAAACCCCTCCAGTGCACCCAAGATTACACCCATTAATGTGGTAGGCTTAGTGGCAGATTCAAGTTCAAGTAGTAGTAATGTGGCTCCTGTACAGGCAGTTACTAGGGCACAGGCTACACAACAAGCAAAACCATCTGATCAATTGGAGTCATGTGAGTCAGGAGAGCCTAGTAAGAGGAAAGCAAGAACATGGAAGGATACCAGAGAGAAGGCTAATCGCAAGTGGAACAAAAAGCTATCCGAGCTAGAAGAAAGCCTAAGGGATACCAAAACAAAAATAGAAGACATTGCATCTCAAAGCCCCTCGCATGCTGAAGCTCCATCCACTTCGCCTCATTCCACCCCACCACCCATTGTAAATAACCCACAACTAGGGTCTGTTCTTGCAGATCCAACCCCAGAAGGCTTGGACATGATGTTCAAGGCCTACCAGGCTCGACTTTAAGACGGGCCAACAGCTGCAAACCTAGACAAGAGTTACCCTAGAGCAGATTTAGAGATTGAACGGATGAAAATGTGCATGAAAATGGTAGAACAAGCTCAAGCTATACTTGAGACTAGTCAAAAGTTCAATCAGACAAACTCTGTCAAAGGGGATTTGCATTTCCAGGGCTTATTAGAACGATTAGAGCAGTTGGTAAACAAACCACAAGTTTCTTTACCTCCACAGGCTCAACCAGTTATTGAAAGAGGAAGCTCACCACCAATGGGAGCTTATGTTCCTAATTCCACGGATCCAGGGATACCTCCTTGAATTCAACAGTACTCTCAAGAATTCTTGCGGGAAATACAAGAAGACAAATGGGCCAAGGAGAAGGGTAATTCCCCTCCGATTCCTGAGATTGATGATCTTCATGATCAATTTCCCCAAGACATTCCATCTATTTACGGAGAGGAAGCAGAACAACAAGAAGACGACAGGTTAGATTTTGAATCTAATACCTTAGAAGAACTGCCTCAATTTCCAGGCCCATGGGAATCTAAATCTCTCCAGATCAGAGCTCCCACAATATTGGTAAGAAATGAAGACTCAGTGATTCCAAGAAACACTGATGTTGTGAAGAACACTAAGGTTCAATGTCATCTCACTGTAGAGGAGCTGCTCAAGGCAAAACCGGAGCTCTGGAATCATGTGAAGGATCAAGTTCCAGAACTTGATTCCAATATGCCGAAAGTAGGCCGTAAGCAGAAAGTACCAGAGATACCTCTAGACAAAATAGGAGACATGAGCGAAGGTGAAGAAGGTAACACTTATCTTCTGATCACCTATCAAGGTTACACAACTAAAGCAATTGTAGATTCGGGTGCGGGGGTTGCTATTGCGACCACCTCCTTGTGGAAGCGATGGGGCAAACCCACATTAAGACCAACAAGAATGAAGCTTCAAATGGCAGATGGTCATTTTGAAAGACCTCTAGGATTGCTTGAAGGGATAACTCTAACCACTTGTGGTGTAGAGTTTGAACATACATTTGCTATATGTGACTTTGAAAAAAATAATGTCTATGAGATGATCCTAGGAAGACCCTTCCTACGACAATTGCAAATAGTACAGGATTGGGGAACTAACTCCTTGTACTTACAGCACTTAGGGGTCACCACCAAGGTCAATTTGAAGGATTACACCTTCAGAGATGTACCACCCCTACAGTGGAATCCTATCCACAAAGCAAAAGAAGATTCAATCTCTGTGCATTCTGGAAGTTCACCTGATCCTTCCTGGCTGCATGAAGATACTCACTTGTGGATGTGCAAGGTCGTAGAGGAAGAGGAAAAGCGCCTAAAAGCGAGAGAAGAAGGAACTCCCCCAGGAGATAGACCAATAAAAGACCCAGCCTATACACCGATGATATTTCCAGATGAGGAATTTGAGCCTCATGGTTGGGCAGAAATCTTAGCTACCATGGACATTGCAATCAATGAAGACCAATGGACACCTCATTGTGATGAGGAGGGTTATGATATTTCAGTGTTCATGTGTCAGCCCCTGTTGGAAGAATGTGATCCTAATGAGTTCATAGAAGAAGAAGAGAATGACGATGATCTAGAATCCATTGTGATGGATACTTACTTTGACTCAGAGGAACACTATTTAGAGGACATAGGAGTGTTAACCCAAAAAGAAGAAGAACCCCTCACAAGTATTAAAACGATAAATTCAAAGGAAGGAAGTGAAGGTAGTAAAAAGAAAATGAAAAGAAAAGCAGTGGAACAAGAAGAGGAAGAATCAATGTTTGAAGTACCAGAAAATTTCAAGAAATATGAAGTGGAAGACCGAAAAATTTTGGTACGGATGCCTAAGAGAGAGGCCATTATAGGAGAAGCATATGACAATAAAGAAAAGACCAAAAAAATTGTAGTGACCATTGAAGGGAACGAAGAACAATGTACGTACATAGGAGATGACCTAAGTGCAAAAGAAGAAGCAGAGCTTGTAGCTCTATTAAGGGAATATAGGGACGTGTTCGCATGGCACTATAGAGACTTGAAAGGAGTAGATCCAAAGATTTGCTCTCATACGATTCCGATGACCGCTGACGCCAAGCCCACCAAACAAAAGCCCTACACATATAATGACAATTATGCAGCCAAAATAAAGGAGGAAATTGACAGGCTGATTGAAGCTGGATTCATCTATGAGATTGAGCACACTGAATGGGTGTCCCCCATCGTAGTGGTGCCCAAGAAGAATGGGAAATTGCGAGTGTGCATTAACCTTAGAAAAGTTAATGTTGCTACAATCAGAGATAGTTATCCACTTCCAATCACCGAACATCTATTGGAGCGTGTTGCAGGCAAGGAAGTTTATAGCTTCCTTGATGGATTTTCAGGTTACAACCAAGTAGCCATTGCCCCCGAAGATCAACACAAAACGGCCTTTGCCACAGAATGGGGAATCTTTGCATTTCGTGTGATGCCATTTGGGCTCACCAATGCACCTGCAACATTCCAAAGGCTCATGTGTCATGTCTTCAAAGAGTTCTTGCGGAAGAGCTTAGAAGTATATGTGGATGATTTATGTGCGCATTCCCAACAGAGAAGTTACCACATCCCTGAGCTCAGACAAATCTTCAACAAGTGTAGAGATTATCGAGTGTGTCTGAACCCAGAGAAGTGTGTGTTCATGGTACGACAAGGTAAAATCTTAGGTCACATTGTTTTTAAGAATGGAATTTCAACAGATGAAGACAAGGTAAGAGCGATAGCAGAGTTGCCAAGACCAAGAAATGTTAAAGAGGTACAAGCCTTTATGGGCCATTGTGGATATTACCGTAGGTTTATCCACATGTATGCCATCATAGCTAAACCTCTTTATGGGTTGTTAACAAATTTTGAGTGGAACGAGGAATGCGAGAATTCCTTCAATGAGCTGAAAAGACGTTTGTGCACAGCACCAATATTGACTACTCCGGATTGGAGCAAACCCTTTCATGTCCATGTAGATGCCTCCAATCATGCAATAGGATGTGTGCTAGCACAACCCACAGGTGAAGGAAACCTAGATTTGCCGATAGCATATGCTAGTAGGCAATTAAATGCAGCTGAACGAAATTATACCACAACGGAGAGAGAAGGCTTAGGTATGGTCTATGCTGTAAAGAAGTTTAGACACTATCTATTGGCCAATAAGTTCAAGTTTTTCACTGATCATCAAGCTTTACTATATTTGGTCAATAAACCTTGCAATACAGGCCGCTTAGTAAGATGGTTCCTCTTACTAATGGAATACGACTTTGAAGTTGTTGTCAGGAAAGGTAGAACCCATCTTAGGGCAGACCATCTTTCTCGCATCACTTCAGGAGAGCCACCGCAAGGAGTGTCTGATGAATTGCCCGATGCTTATCTTTTCAATTTAGAAGTTGTTCCTAAATGGGCAAATAAGTTGGTACCAGTCCTAACCTTCGGGCCTGCAAATAAGAATGTGAAAACAAGCAAAGAAGAAATTGTAAAATCACAAAAGTATCAAATATTGGCCGGAAGTATGTACAAGCAAGATACCGAGGGCGTATTAGCTTGTTGTGTTGAGGACGACGAACATACTAGTTGGATGCAACAAGCCCATGAGGGACTGCTAGGAAATCACTACTCTAAACAACGAACATTGCAGAATCTAAAACGTTTAGGAGTGTATTGGCCTAGCATGGACAAAGAAATACAAGAGTGGATCCAGAATTGTCCAGTGTGCCAGAAGAGACCCCCAGTGGAGCATGCCACTCTTTATCATGTGTCATTAATCCCAGATTGGAGTGCTCCATTGGTTGAGTTCATGAGATCGGGAACATTACCCAATCAGGCTAGTCTTGCAAGAAAACGGAGCATGGAGCAAGAGGCTCAAGACTATGCCTTAATAGGAGACAACCTATATCGAAGAGGCGGATGGTTACCTAAGACTGTGCGTTCATGAATCAGACTATTTGAAAATCTTAGAAACTACACACATCGGTGCTGCAGGTGGACACTTTGGGCCTGACAGAGTAATTAAGACCATCTTATTCTCAGGACTTTGGTGGCCCACTCTTCATATGGATGCACATACTTATGTGAAGAAATGTGACACATGCCAACGTGCCCAATATCCGATAAGAAAAGATGAGATGCCTTTGAGGCCAATGATGGGAGGGCGTGCATTCTCGAAGTGGGGCATAGACTTTGTTGGTCCCATCAACCCCCCAGCTAGAAACTCCCATGCAGAATACATTATTGTAGCCACAGATTACCTTACAAAGTGGGTGGAAGTAAAGGCCACGACAAAGAATTATGCTCAAACGACGGCTAAGTTCTTATTCGAAAATGTGTTCACTAGATATGGGTTACCAATAGAGTTGGTTAGTGATAGAGGTACGCACTTCTTGAATGAGGTCATTGAACATCTCCTTCAACTAGGTCTGGACAGGGCCAAAACTAGTCAAAAAACTATAAAAGGAGCTAGAGAGCTCATTTTTGGGGTTAGCTGGTTAGAGAATAGAACTTTTGTAAGAGAACTCTTTGGCAATCTAAGCTTTCCATTGTTCCTCTCTTTGATCTTACTTTGTGCGCGTGTGTGTGTATGTGTGTGCATGTTTGTGTGCTTTCACTCACACACTTGTGCCTTCACTTGCTCGTGGTCTTCATACCGGTCCTCACGTCTCCGCGGATTGACATTAAAGGAGGTGCTACTCATCACTAAGCTACATATGCCATAATAGCAAAACCCTTGTATGGTCTCTTGACTCAATTTACTTGGATAGAAGAGTGCGAAAAGGCATTCACCGAGTTGAAAAAGAGACTTAGCACTGCCCCAATTCTGAAATCACCCAATTGGAGCAAGCCTTTTCATATTCATGTCGACGCTTCTAACTATGCCATTGGATGCATCTTAGCCCAGCCGGCTGATGAAGGCAAGCTGGATCATCCAATTGCTTATGCGAGTAGACAATTGAATCAAGCAGAAAGAAATTATACCACTACGGAATGAGAAGGCTTAGGAATGGTATATGCAGTGAAGAAATTCAGACATTATCTTTTAGCCAACAAGTTCAAATTCTTCATAGACCATCAAGCTTTGTTGTACTTAGTCAATAAGCCTTGTAACACGGGAAGGTTGGTACGTTGGTTTCTACTACTAATGGAGTTCGATTTTGAAGTAATAGTGAAAAAGGGGAACACACATGTGAGAGCAGACCACCTTTCGAGGCTAACACACGGAGAGCCACCGAGTGGAGTGCCCGACGATCTACTAGATGCTCATTTGTTCAATCTAGAAGTTTGCCCAAAGTGGGCAGAGAAATTGATCCCTATACTCACCCATGGCCCTCAACACTCAATCAATAGGAATAGCAAGAAAGAAATTCTTCAATTGAGGAACTTACACATTGTGTCAGGTAGTGTATACTACAAGGAACCCAACGGAGTGTTACTCAGATGTGTTGATGAGGATGAACAAACACAACTAATTGAGCAAGCACATGTGAACAAGTGGAGAACACACCAAGGGACTCATGGAACAATCCGAGAACTGAAAAGATTAGGAGTGTATTGGCTTGATATGCCCAAGGATGTTCACGACCACGTAAGTAATTGTGCAGAATGCCGAGAGACGGTTCCCGAAGATCATATGTCTCTACCTTTTTCGACCATAGCACCCAATTGGAGTACAACATTAGTGAAATTCTTAAAGACTCAGGAACATGAGTTAGGAACTAGTTTAGCAAGAAAGCGATCCTTAGAGGAAATGAGCAAGGACTACATTCTCATGGGAAAACAATTGTTCAAACAAGGGAAAGACAACCAACTCCGATTATGTGTGCATGAAGGAGAATATCTACCCATATTAGAAATGGCACATGCAGGTGCTGCAGGAGGTCATTTTTCGGCTGAAAGAACTGTTAAAATGATTCTCTTTGCGGGCTTGTGGTGGCCAACTCTACATATGGATGCGGAAACGTATGTACAAAGTTGTGAGACTTGTCAGAGAACTAAATATCCGATTCGGAGAGATGAAATGCCATTAAGACCCATGATATGCGCGAGAGCCTTCACAAAATGGGGTATAGACTTCATTGGACCTATCAACCCACCTGCCAAAGGATCACATGCGGAGTACATCATAGTAGCCACGGACTACTTGACTAAATGGGTAGAAGCAAAAGCCACTAGGAAGAATGATGCTCAAACTACCGCAAAATTTCTCTTTGAGCATATCTTCACCCGCTTTGGCTTGCCTATTGAGATTGTTAGCGATAGGGGAACGCATTTCCTCAATGAGGTAATCGAGTCATTAATGAACGAGTTCTTAGTGATTCATAAAAGATCAGCACCATACCATCCCCAAGCCAATGGACAAGCTGAGAGCTCTAACAAAGTACTGTGCACGGTGTTGACTAAGCTTGTCAATAATGGAAGGTCTGATTGGGACAAACAATTGCATCATGCAATTTGGGCATTCCGAGTTGCATATAAAACAGCCATTGGAACTACACCTTTCAATTCAGTGTATGGGCAAAATGCAATTTTGCCAATTGACTTCTTAGTGCCTACATTGAAAGTGGCCCAGCAATATGAATGGAACGGTCATGAATTATCCCAACAACTAGATCAAATTGAGAAGTTACATGAGACTAGATTGCAAGCAGTAGCAAGCATTTATGCTGCTAAACGGAGACAAAAGGCATATTATGATGCACATATAAAAGACAAGGGACTTAAAGAAGGAGACTTAGTCCTAGTGTACACCCTGAAACAACATGCCAAGAAGTTACAAAAACGCGGATATGGACCTTTGATCATAAATAGAGTCTCTACTAGTGGTGCAGTCAATCTCGCCACGCTAGACGGAGACATTCTTCCCAACTACATCAGTGGATGTAGAGTAAGACGATTCATGGAGCCCTTGACTGATCAAATGCTAGCACGATTGGTAGGTGCTCAAAATAGGAAAAAGGAAGAAGAGAGAATTAGAGAGGAAGCTCGACAAGAAGCACTAGAGCGCATTAGGAAACGGAAAGAATGGATCAGGCAAAGAGATGAACGCTATCTCCAAGGAGAAGAGCCCATCCCTATGGCAAATTACCAAGTCGAAAATAATGGTAAAACGGGTATGTGTAAAATGCAGCCTTACCTAAACCTAGGGATTGGCAAGACAGAGTACAAATTGATAGATGCATTGATAGACTCAGGAGCAGGACTTAGCTGCATGCGAAAGAGAATAGCAAAAGAGCTGCAATTAGAGTTGAATCCCACAAAAGCCCGATTAATAGGAATTGGAGGTCACACCCTAGAATGTATTGGAACCACGAATGTATCCCTCCACCTAGGAAATTCATCAATGGAACAAAGAGTTCTAGTGTGCGAGGATGAAGATTTGATAGAAGACTTCATCCTAGGACACGACTGGATCATTGAGATAGAGGCGTGTATCCATCTAGCTCAAGGCTATATTTCGGCTAAGATAGGGCATAAGGAGATTTTCAGCTTACTTGAAGAGAAACCATGTATTCAAACAAAATTAATGCCAAGTTCAGAGGAAGATCAGAAAACGACGTTAGAAAGTATCAACAAGCCTCAAAATTCTGAAACCAAAGGCGTAGAAGCTGAAACTTCAATCCTAGCAACGTCAGCATTAGAATCGAAGTCATCCAATGCAATTGAAGGAAAACCAACCGTTAAGGAGACGTGCTCTCCTCCACCTGCTCCACACATCAAAAGATCGCACTATTGGAAACCAACAAGCAGATACTCAAATCAAGACCCACCCAAATATAAATGGGTATGCAAGGATCAAATACAGAGCCGAGAAACGTCCGCACCCACTCTTAAGAAGGAAACAGGAATCACCAAACCAACTTCACAGAAGTACATACAGGAAGAATCAGTGCAAGTATGGATCCCTAAGACTTTACTCGAAGCTCAAAGATCGCGACTTCAGATATGGATCCCCAAAAAGCTGAAACAAGCAGCTAAGCAGGCTTTAGAGACAAAGGAAGAGGCACTACATCAGACAAGGCAAAAGATAACAACACATAAGAGTCATCCAAGAAATTGGAAAAGCAATGCTAATTTCACTCGAACAATGGAGGAAGCAAACAGAACAAAAGGAGCTGTAGGCATCAAGGAAACGGAACGACCTCCCTTAGTGTTCACGAAAGGGGTCTGGAAACCAAAGCAACCACGAGGAACGGATCAAAGAGATGAAGCTTTCCATTGCACTCATGAAGTGTTTAATGCACCTCAAGTAAGCATGATAGGGCCACATTACAAGGCCAAGCATTCGGCACATCCTTCTTCTATTTCAGGATAGTCAAGCACATTTTCCTCTTGGGAAATAGGAGCGCACTTGTACATACATTAAGAAAATTACTTCAAAAAATTACTAACGGCTTCGGCTATAAACTAACTTTTCTGTTTTCCTTTTCAGATGAAAATATAAAAATACTTAAAAATGTGAAAAATCCAGGTATTACCTTTCTCACACACACGGGTAAGGGACGACACCATTCACTCGGAGCAATATCGAGCTTATCACAAACAAACAAAGGAGGATTTCTGATAATATATGGCAACTAATTCATGCTCTATATTGAGTGCAGATGGCGTCTACTAATTCTGAAGCTACACAAGAGGAAGAGGTCCAGCTTTTCCCACTCGAGTCAATTACGAACGCAAGAGGTCACTGGTTTCGGGATGACCAACCAGTGGCAGATCTCATCTTCATGGCAACTATCAAAATTATGGACATAGATCACTATTTTCCTATCATGTCACAAGACTTCAAAACCATAATACAGGGGTTACCTCATATTGAAGATGTATGGACACAAGTAGGCATAGAGGCATTCCTCAAGTTGCCAATCTATGTGCCAGATTTTCAAAGATGTGCACAAGTAATGAACACCATGCAACCTGCCGCTACAAAGATATCAGTTCCAGAAGCACGCGTCTTGGATAAAGTCGGGACTTGGAAGACCATCCAATTCACACACGAATTAATCAACAGAGCATTTGGATGGAAGCAAGAAGGCGTCACAAGTGTCAAAGCAGAGTGTCATGATCCCAAGAAGAGATCATTTTTGGATATAAACAGAATTGACATAGAAGATGCTGCTCGATTGGTGCATCAACACTTTTGTTTCCCAAGCATGCACAGGTACACCGCTCCACAGAAGATAGTAGTACAATTATTATCGCATGCCATGAGACAAATTGGGAACAAAGTGAATATGACAAGCTATGTCCAAGAAAGATTATTTGAAGCCCAGAAGAAATGGGGACAGAAGAAATTTTTGAATGGCAGTTCGGCTCTCACGTTACTGATATATGAAGCTCTAGATATGAAGAATTGTTTGAAAGAGATGCCAACTTCAGAAAAGCTAGCTCAATATGCAAAATCCGCTACAGTCCCTAAGAAAAAGAAAGCAGTAGTTACGGTTGAGGAAGCTGGAACGAGCACACAAAAACCCATGAGGGGTACAAAGCGTCTACGGGAGGAGGAAGCCCAAGCTACACCACAATCAAAGAGAACTCATCTCTTACCGAAAATCACAACGGCACAAATGCCTATTACAAGGAGAGATCTTTCCGCTGCCCTCGAAGAAACACATCAGTACATGCAAGGGCAGGTGAACTTAAACATTCAAGGTCATCATTATAGACAGGCAAGTCAAGAGAAACAACAACGGAGTCCAGAGAAGACACCAAAACAAGCTGGAAGATACAAAGAACTAGGGATAGATGATTCCAGTACCAATCCGGATTCCAGCCCTGAAAAAGATACCTTGGATACTGATATACGGACAGAAACTCAAGAAGACGAATGGAATGAGATCAATCAAGTGGAAGTGACGCCAGGCAATCGTAAAGAAAAGGAAAAGAGAGTAGAAGAATCTATGGAACATGAGCATGTCATTCAATTGAATGACACTACAAAGATCAGCATCAAGGAAGATACAACCAGTGTTACACATGTAAAACAACCTATTAAAGAGGAAGAACAAACTCCAGTGAGTAAGGAAACGGAAGGGCTACGAAACTAAGAACAGATTGTGATCGAGGTGCCAGATGATACATCTCAAGAAAATCAACCAAACATGGGGGTTGAGCCAAGGATCCAGCTTCAGATTAGGCAGCCCCATGACACTACATTACATGTGGCACAGGGTAAAGATGTCAATACCGGAGAAGAACCAAGTATACCAAAAACATGGCTTAATGTGGATGTTACTCAGCTGAAGCCTGTAGTCAAGCAGATGATTCAAACAGCCATGGACACACAACAGCAATTGATGGACATAGATGCAGACCATGATAGAGCAATGCGAGAAAAGCATCAATTCCAGATAATGAGTGAACAACTATCATCACAGCTCATCGAGACACAAAAGGCGCTCACAATCAAAAGCAACGAATGGCTCGACACAAAAACGCAATATGAATCAGTAATCACTCAGCATCACCAACTCCAAGCACAACTCGCAAATTTACAGAGATCATATGATGCAAGCGAGGCGGACAAAGAGAGAATGAGAGCTAGAAGTACGTTGCTCGAGACACAGCTAAAAGTATATATGGAAGAAAATGACACATTGAGAAACAGGAATAAGGAATTAATGAAATCATTATTATATGATCAACCAATCGAGCAACAAGAATCCACAGAAACCAAAGAAAAAGAATTAAGAGATCAAATCTCAAAATGTGAAGAGCTGCTAAAGCAAGAACAAGCAAAGATAGAGGAATGGAAGAGCAGATACGCCAATGAAACCAATGAATTGAAGAGTCAATTACAAAAGGTGAACGCCAAATTGATACAAAGCTACAGCGAAAATATGGATAATGTAGCTGACATTGGTAAAGAATTGCTGGCCGCTAAAGAAACACTCAGAGAAGCCATGCAAGAGGTAAAAGACAAAGACAAATGCATAGCACGACTAAAGACGCAAATGACAGAGAAAACACCGATCGGGACACCAGTAGTGCCAGCTACAGAAAATCCTACTGACGAGGTAGAGGTAAGTCCTCTATCTCACCCGATCTATAATTCTCCACTACATGAGCAATTGGCCGCCATACATGACGAACATCCAATGCCCTACACTGCAGAAATAAGTCAGAAGGAACGGGCACTAGTGGTGTCCCGGTTAACGGAAAATTTTGAAAATGAAGTGGTCAAAGTGATGAAAGAGGCCAAGATCAAAGGTAAAGACCTGGACAAGATTATGAAGCCGTTCAATATTCCATACGGACTCTTGAAAGAGAAAACAAGACGTTATATAACGAAGATTACATAGAAGAGTCCAGATGAGCAGCTGAATTTCAAACACGACACATTCGCGTACACGCAAGCAGAGTTTGAAGCTGCACAACCAGTGTGGCGATGGAAATTTTTGGAGAAACATCCCACACTACGAGTGCATTGGCAAGCAGCGCCATATGCATTCCAGGTAAACCCTTCATTTTGTCCACTACCACGTAGAAGGGATACCAGGGAATTTTTGGATTTGCAAAGAAGCGGCACTATAAATAAGCAGTGGCTCAATTAACCTATGCTTCCGAGCCCGCCACATAACTACTTGCCAACGGAAGATTATATGGTCAAAACCATAGAATTTTGGCTACAGAATTATGCGACAGTACCCGATTTAACTGTAAAAATGACCAACAAAATACTTAGCATGATCCTTACAGTCTTGAAGGTATTCAAGCATACAGCCTACACTTTTTTGAACTTCATAGGTATTAATCAGGGCACGGAAATACTCATTTTTGATCTATCAGTTATGCCTAGCAGACCAACTATAATGGCGTATTATTCCAGATTAATGTTCTTGCCAAGTGTATATATGCAGACTTTTGAAGAAGCTTTCTTTACAGGATTTTTTGAGATGGATTCAGAAATTTTTTTGAAGATGTCATCCAATTTAAATGCCAGATTAGTGGCATATGAACTTAGCTTCTTCGCAGATCACAGACAGCCACCAATGACGGTGTGAAGGCAAAACAATGGAAACAACTCATGATACGTGAAGCAAATCTGCTAAATGACACAAAGCAAAGAGTATATCAAACATATGCCCGTCGCTTATCAAAGCCTGTCGGGGACGACAGAGTCCAGGAGGGGGGCAGTGTTGAGGGAGAGTCAAGTAAGAAGAAGAAAAGAAGAAGACAACGAAAGAAGCAGCTTCACTAAAAAGAAATATCTGAAGATATATCTCTGCAAGAAGCCCCGCAGGGGCGCATTACCCATCTCTGCACAGAGCCCCGTAGGGGCACGCATCAGGCAACGAGGCAAAACATCCAGGTCTTGCACGGTGGAAGAAAGCAAACAGGCTTAGAGCAATACAACAGGGTCAGATGTGTGCAACCAGGACAAATCAGAGGACCAAAAGTTAGAAAGGGGTAGAGGCTGAAAAGTATAAGAGGGTGACTAAGAATAGCACATTCCTAGTCACTGGTGGCGTGCGTGGCAACCCAAATCAACAGGCGAGACAAATGCAGCAAGCTCTAGAGTAGTAGAGCTTGAATCAAGAACATGCCATCAAAGCTGCATGTCTGTTTAACTACAGACAAAACTGACCAAGGGTAGCGCGCGGAGAAAAGAAGTAATCAGCCGACGAAAAGCTAAAGCCTGTCAAGGGACGACAGAGACGAGGAGGGGGAGAGTGTTGGAGAGCTAAAGGAAGCACAAAGCAGAGAAAAAGACGGGCCCCAAAATTTTTCCTATTTGGACATCATATTTTTGTATCATAATCATTCTTGTAATATATTTCCCGTTGTAAATGCACTAGAGGAGTCCTCTAGATGCATCTCCACAGAAGATTAGAGATTTACCCATATAAAATAGTAGGAAATTAGTCTTTTAGTGAATAAAGTGCCGGTCTCTTGTGTGAAAGGACCATTTCTAGGGCACTAGTATATAAGTCAAATGTGACTCTTTGTAAAGGACTTTTTGGCCATTGTGAGAATAGAGAGCACAGAAATTCGAATTTGTGTCTCCTTCACTCCATATCTTCTTCTCTGTGAGCTTGTGTGCATGTGTATTGCTTGGAAAGAGTGCTTGGGTGTGTTGTCTATCCATGAAAGTGTTTATTTGCTGTAGGTAAGGTGTGTGCGAAGTGTAGGAAGTGCTGTAGTGTAGGAAAGTATTCCCGCGACTCAGTATTTTGCTCATAACTTGAAGTAGGAGCGTCAAAATTGAGTGACACCACTGCCATTGGATGCATTTTCTCGAGAGCTTCGAAACGCATATGCTATTCGCTATATTTGGAGTTCGGAGCTAGGAGAAAAGTCCAAAATACTGACGGCTGCTGCACCAAGTATCGTTTCGCCATGACGGACAGTTGAAGCTTGTTTGGATAAGTCTTTGCCTTATTTACACTCTTTGAGTAGTTCATTTGTATTGATCATTACATGATTGCATGTCCTCATACACTCGGCTAGGTTTGTATACTCTTTGGATTGATAATTAAAAGCGTGTATCCCCACTATATGCACTTGAGAGGGGATTGAGGTATAGTCTCTTTCTCCACAAGTCCTTAAGTTGGTGCTTAGGTCAACACACTCTCATTTTTAATGTGCTCTTTGTAGTGGTCGCACATCATTTACAGGCCAAGCATATGCATATAGGGAATGGATTGAGGTTGCTCTTGGGCATCAGGGCCTATTGATTGGTCTTCCAATCACTATGTTGCAGTCTGTTCCTCACTAGCTTACTTGGATCCAGGTTGTTCCCTCATCACTCTATTGATGGCTTAAAGCACCAGGTTTGTTGACTACTGGCAGGGAGGCTGCATGACATTTTCATGAGGACTGTTCTTTTAGTCCTTTAACTGATGGTTTTCTACCCGCAAAATTATAGGAAACTAAGTCCTCTGGCTTTCAAATGGTTCAAGCTCTTTGCTTTATTGTTTGTATTTGAATATTCAGCAGATATTGGCTGGCATAGGATTTTTAGGTTTTTGTGTGACTGCCCCAAGTGGGGATTATGTTTGCTGCCTTTTCTCCCATTTGGAGAAGATGCTCTACATTATATGTTGTTGCTTTGCTCAGATATTTGCTTCTCAGACTCTCAGAAGTGGGTCCTCCATTCTGTTATGATGATGTCTGCTCATATGGTCGGGGATGATAGTCAGCAGGAACCGATTGTGAATTTTCCCTTCTGGGGGACTATGTCTCAAGTCCTATCTACACAACAAGATACTAAAAGTGCTTTCTACATGTTGGTGATGGTGCACACTCACCAATCACGAAGCTTGATGGATGCGAAAGCTGGTGGTGCCCTGTCAATCTCTTTCTTACTCAGGGTGTGCTGTTAGATATTGGACTTGAGCTACTTCTGTGTGTGACTTCCCTATTTTGGGGATTGTGTCCACTTTCCCAACCATCCTGTGGGAAGCTTGGTACATTATTGATGTTAGGACTGCTATCCTAAGACGTGCCCTTTCTTGCTCTGTCTTGTTTGCAATGGTTGTGTATGCACATGAAGTTTTTGGACTCGCAGTTTTCAGGTCCTCTAAAGACTTGCTTAGAGGGATTGCTGCATATTTGACAACAGAGGCTGTTGTTTACATGGTTGGGTTGATTGCCCCCCAAGGGGATTGTGTCGCTCAACATTAAAGACCTAAAGACTTGAAGGGCTGCAGATTTCAAGATTTGAAGACTCAAAACAATTATGCTATGTATGATCCCCTTCTCTTAGCTTTGTCGAGGACGACAAAGTCTAGGGGGAGGAGGGTGTTGAGTATTGGGTATGCACACATCTTATTTGTGCATAGGAATCCTCTTTTTGTATATACTTAGAGTTTCACATGAGAACTACCTCTTAGACACTTTTTAATATTTCTCCTAAAGTAAGGCTTTTGGAAGCATGTAAATATCCATCCTTTTGGTAGAAGTCAAGAAAAATCCCACGCATATATTTTTTGGAGATTTGGTTGTTAGGGAATATTTGAAAAGATCCTTTTGAGATATGGTAGTTAGGCATGTGCTCCTTTTTGACTAGTCAAAAAGAGCACATGGGAGAATGTGCTTAGTGTTAAACGCGCGTTGCCGTCACAGGCGTGTTTAAGCTTTGTTCGGGTTCTTGGGAGTGGAAGGGGTCTGTTAATCAGAGGCCCTATTACTTAATTTTCCCAATCAACACATTTACTTCGTAGTACTTTAACACTCAAAACTCTGCATACAAATTACTATCAACCCTTTGATTCGTTCTCTCACAGTCTTACTGTTTGTACTTAGACTATTGCTAGTTCTTCCACAACCTTATCGATTACACTCCGGTTGCTACATTTTCAATACAAAGCGCCGAAGCTATTCATTACCGTAATACAGACTTACGTTTTCTAACTTAAAGGAATTGTGCCCAAACACAAGCTAATGTAATAAAAAAGAGACAAGAACAGTAATACTCAGATCTTTTCAACACCGCGCTACGACAACTTCACAGAATGCAATCGCCCAAACAACTAGTCTGGCGATCCTCCTGATCGTTACCGAAGTATCCTTTCATTAGATTATAAATAGATACAACTCTACGCAACGACCTTTCGGTTCGTGCGGAATATGAAAAGAAAAAGATTTACAATTGCCAATCAGACGGCTTACACTGGCACGCACGGTGGGACTTGAACCCGCAAGTTTACAAAATTTATGGCTCTTCTACTATACCCTGAATATACATTGTTCGGGCTAACTTAAATGTTCTGGCAATTTTCTGCTTCAGCGAGTCCAACATCTTTTTTAGAATCTTCGGTTCTACAAGCTGAGCATCAGTTCTAACTGAACTTGTGGCAATTACTTGGCTCATTAGAATTTCGGCTTGTGTCTATAAAAAGACCTCTTGCAGATAGAAATCGTTTGCTAGTGTTGTGTCACGGCTCAATTTCATATCGGCAATCTGTTGATCGACACGGGATAAACGCTCTGCTTGAGCTCCGAGCTGCTTTTCTCTTCTCTCTAGTTCGTGTGATTGGTACTTGATGGTTTGGTAATAAGCATTTCGCTCTCTTCGAATTCCTGCAACTTCCTTCTGGAGTTGAGCGACCAATGTCATCTGCATTTTAAGAGCAGAATTTGCCTCAAACACATTGGCATCTGCTCTTTGGGTTCTTCATTAGTCCGCTTAGCTAAATCTGCCATTTCCTGTCCTTTCTATATAACTTCATCCAACTGTACTCTAGTTTCTTCCAACAAGTTTTCCAATGCTACATGAGCATCCTCTCTATCCTGGGCTAACTGTTTTAACTGGATAATTTCTGCATCAGCAGCACACAATAAATCATCTTTAGCTTGTATTTCAGCTAATGCAGCATCTCTTTGGCTGATTAATGATTCCTGTTCGGCAAGTCTGGTGGAGCTATTGAATCTGTAGGTGCAGAGCATGATTTTTTGCTTTTACTACATCCGCTTCTTCCTGGAGTGGATTAATATCTGCTTCAAGAACATCGAGCTTATGCTGGAATTCTTGTATGAGATTATCAGTAACCTCCATCATCTGTTTTGGTAGCTGCTGCGACAGTTGGATCAGCATATGACCCATGGATGCTAGCTCAGTAAACATAGGTATTGAAGGAAATAGAAGAGGAGGATGTGGTTGAGATGAAGAAGTAGTCAAGAGTTGTCGGGAAGAGGGTGGAGAATAGTTAGGTGAAGAGGAGGAAGAATCCGGTGCTTCAGGGACAATAGGTAAAACAGGTTCAATGGGCTTATTCGGAGGCATGGGTGGAGGAGTGGGTAGAAGAGTGTTAGCCACCAACAATTTTTCGGTAGGTTGCTGCGTGGTTGCTTCAGTGCGGGTACTGATAGACTCCACGAGAGAGATTATTTCATCGAGCATGCCCGCAACAAGATCTTGCACTTCTTCTTGGGATTGGTGTTGAGACTCTTGTCGTGAAGAATCTGCGTTAGAAGCAGTGGTGGAAACACTGTGTTCCTATTGGTTATCCTGAGAAGATTGTCCAGAAGAGTCAATATGGATTGAAGTAGCAGTGTCGTGAAAGGTTTCTTCTTCATGTCCTTCTTCTTCATTTCCAACGACGGAACCTTGTTCTTGACTTTCAGAGGTGCTTATCTTTCTGCGTTTTCGACGGAGAAGTTGGAAGATATCTTCATCATCATCTTTGGTATCTTCAAGTATTTGTGCAGATTCCTCATGGTATAGGACGGGAGCGTTTGGAGGTGGTTGCGCTGCTTGGATGGTAGAAAATAGAAATGTCAGGATGTGGGGAAGACGTGATCGTGGGAGATCACCTTTGTTAACGTGCTTAATGACCGTAATGCATTCATGGTGAATGCACCAGAAATAGTAAGAAACAAAATTGACAGGCTCTCTAGCAGCCATATCAATCATCGAGTAGAATGGGCAAGAAATCCCGTAAGTGCGTTTCTGTAAGTTCAGTATGGCTACTAAAAATTGAAGGGCAGTCCGTTCAGGATCAGGGCGACAGAGTATGGCATACTCATTTGAAGAGTGCCAGGGGAACAATTCAATCATAGTAGCGATCGGAAGGTTAGGACCATTCTCTCGTCCTTCCAGAGGAAGTCGGAAAGCGGCAGCAAATGACTGTTGGGTGATTACAACACGAGATGGGAAACACATAATAGGCCAACTCTGCTCCGTAGCAGGTGTGGCGGAAATAGCAGCGATAATTTGAGCATAATATGGATGACACTCCACTGAATGCCAAGGCAATTCAGCGAAGCTGGACAAACCTCGGACACGCAAGAATTCACTCATGTCCTGAGGGAGTCCATCACAGAAGGTAGAAAAATTTGCTAAAGCTTCCATGATCTACACGCGAAGTAGAACGAATACACAGTTATTACAGAAAGCACAAAGCACACAGACACAATAGCGATTAACAATGAAAAGAAGAAGATTAAGTAGAAACTTGGCAACGGGCGGCGATCGAAAATGATAATCATCGTGTGGTGTTGAGATGATAACCTTCATAACTATGGCGTGCATGCATGTGCATAATCGATAATGCAGGGCGGCTGTTGATCATAATTAGATATCAAAACGAGGATATTTATAGACTTATTTAATTAATCACGCAAAAAATAAAAAAGAAAGTAAATAACATGCAGAAAAACAAAGAACACGTTAGCGAGAATCAGGTGCTTGGTGATACGGCCGCAACTTTGAACCATTGAGCACTTTAGGAAGAGGAACTCCGATCAATGTAGTCAACCAAAAAGTAGCTGAGCCCACTTGTTCACTAATCCGATAAGGGCCAAACCACCATAATTTGAATTTTCCAGCCGCACGATTTGATTTAACATTATAAAATAGCACAGGCTATCCCACCGTAAAAACTGAAGTTTTAAGATACCTACCATGAGTACGAGCTTGCCGCAACTGAACTTCTTGAAGAACTAGTAAACTCTCCCAGCGATGTTCATCCAAGTTTCTGAGTGCTTCCAACCGAAATGACAAAGAGTCTTCAGGTAACAATTTCTAAGTGATAGCCACGCGTAAACTAGGTACTACAAGTTCCATTGGTGCAATTGCTTCCAGCCCATAAGCAAGCTTGAAAGGAGTCAGTCCGATTGCTACTTTGTATGTAGTCCGGTATGCCCATAATACTGCAGGCAGTAACTGATCCCATCTTTCTCGTGATTCCACAATTAGTTTACGAAGCATAGTCAACAATGTTTTGGTTGTACTCTCAGCTAAGCCATTAGCACGAGGATAATATGGTGAACTGAATTTATGCAGAATCTGAAAAGTGTGTGTGAGCACTCGCATTAAATTGTTGACAAAGTGTGTCAACAGGTAATCCATAATGTGGGAATACGTCCTTCATCAGGCATTTGGCCACCGAAACAGCTATGGCGGACCGTAAGGCCCAAGCTTCTGCGCATCTGGTAGCATAATCTGTGCATGTCAGAATGTATCGATTGTTGCTAAGGATTGCTAGAGGTGTGATTGGTCCTATAAAATCAAGACCCCACTTCTGGAAAGGTTCCAAAGGTAATACAGGTTGCAGAGGAAAGAAATGGCGTTGTAATGGCTGGCCAAATCGCTCACAATTGTCACACTGCTGCACAAACTGAGTCACATCTTTGTACATAGTAGGCCACCAGAGCCCACTTTGCAGAATTTTTCGGTGCATTAAATCTGCTGCAAAATGTCCACCGGAAGGTATTGAATGTGCCATAATAATAACCGAGTTTACTTCATGTGGAGGAATACAACAAAGCAAAACCCCAATGTGATCCATATAACACAACTGTCCGACAATCAACCGGAATCTGCGACTGTAAACTGCAATTTTCCGCCTCATCACAGGAGAAGTTTGAGGGTGTTAGAGGATGTATTTTTGGAAGCATTTTTGAAGGAGAATAATTGTAAAATGATAGAAATTTGTAAAAATATTTATGCAATTGTTGTAAAAATAAGGAAGAGTCTTCCTTATATAGGATAGTGTTAGTCGGCCGTCGGAGTAGGACAGATGTAACAGATGCCAGATGTAACGGAGTTTTTTGAAACGCACGCTAAAAGTTGGTACGCGCATCCTGTAAAATCTATATAAAGCAATGTAAAGAGAATGGTCGAGAGAGACGTTTTTTTTCTGGAATTGCCAGATTGGTCGCCTGAGTATTTGTCAGAGTATTGTTTACACTGTGAAGTTCTGAGTACTGTTAGTATTGAATATGTTCTGCATCATCTGTGCATATTGTAGTTCACCGTAACGAGTATTGAAGTGACGGGTTGCGTGTCTGATTACTATTATCGTGTTGCATTGTTGAGTGTTCTTCATATTGTTTAAGTACTATGAATTAGTATGAGTAGTGATATCACGGTGTGAGTTTGAATAGACACTTGAAACGTTGCTGTAATGTGTTTTGGTGTTCTAACGGATTCATTGCATTCGGGGTTATTATCTGTTTGAACCTGAATACGAGGCAGAACTAGTACTGTCAATGAACGTGAATCTTTCATCTGAAGATCATTGTAAAGTGTTGCGATAAATGAATCTATCAACCATAGTGTTCGTTCTGGTTGATTTACTACCGGTGAGTTTGTAGATCGGACTACTGCTCTGTCCAATAGCAGGTTAGCTGAAGAAGTCCGGTACCCCGAAACATAGAAATCAAGTATTGTTAGTTAATGCTAGTAACTGAGCTAAAGACACGCATTACTGCTTTTATTGTGTGATGAAGATTTGGGAAATAAGTACAGGGCCTCTGTCTAACAGACCCCTACCACTCCCAAGAACCCACGTTAGTTCGGTAACGATTTTTGGCTAGTCAGTAACACATTTTACGTTTAACATTTGGCGCCGTCTCTGGGAAGGTGGCATCAAGATTGCCAGTCGTCTGTCAGAATCGAACATCCAGATTATCGTTCGATTGGAAGTAGCAAAAGAACCAGATTGTTGCAAACTGTTTCGTTAGTAATACTACGCGATTAGTAGAAAAGATGATACATGCCGGTTACTCGATCCGGTGAAAAGTATCCCAAGAACCATCAGTCTGGAGTACTTAATGTACTAAAGCCAACTTTGGGAGGTAGAAGTACAACTAGGTCTGACCCAGTTGTCAAGAAAGTTAAGAACGTTAGAACTTATTCCGGTCACATTCCGGTAGAAATGGTGTTGAAGCTCAAAGTCAAGGACAAAGCATGGAAGCACATCAAAAGGTGGATACACAAGGAAAGGGAGCAAGTAGGGAGCTTGTAGCTCAAGCGTAAGCACCACCTCCTTTACTTGTCAATCCGCGGAGACGTGAGGACCGGTATGAAGACCACAAGCAAGTGAAGGCACAAGTGTGTGAGTGAAAGCACACAAACATGCACACACATACACACACACGCGCACAAAGTAAGATCAAAGAGACGAACAATGGAAAGCTTAGATTGCAAAAGAGTTCTCTTACCAAAGTTCTATTCTCTAACAAGCTAACCCCAAAAATGAGCTCTCTAGCTCCTTTTATAGTTTTTTGAATAGTTTTGGCCATGTCCAGACCTAGTGTCCGGCCTAGTTAAAAATTAGGTTCCAGGGCTTATTTGAGGGCTCAAACGAAGTCTAAAAATTATGAAAATTGGTACGATGGTACTTCTAATACTCCTCAAGCTCAAGGACTCCTCGTCTTGAACAAAATGGAGTTACTAAAAATAGATAATGGTATTTACAATGGTTTTTAGTGATGAAAATCACTATTTTTGTAGGGGATTCTTCTGAAAATTTGACATACACTTCTTGGAGCTCCCTACTTGCTCCCTTTCCTTGTGTGTCCACCTTTTGATGTGCTTCCATGCTTTGTCCTTGACTTTGAGCTTCAACACTCCCCCCCTCTTGAGTCTGTCGTCCTTGACAGACCCTTGTTGGAAGGGCTGTTCCATGGAGTGCTTTGAGAGGTGGTGTCCATCCGTTGTATGAGTTGGTTCCTTGGATTCCAGCAAGAATGTGTCATTGTGAGCTTTCAAAACTGCAAGTTGCTCAAAAGAGGTTGTCAAGAGTGATTCGGAGCAACTACTGGCTTCAATTTGCTTCCGAGATATGGATGTTGTTCCCATAACGTCCGCTAGCTCTTCCAAAGATGATGTTGAGAGCAGTCATGCCAACTACTCATAACCCATAATGAATGATGGGTAAGTGTGTTCGTGCTTGGGTTGAAAAAAGTATGTGCCTTGTGCACGGCCTTGTAATGTAGCCCTACACATGCTTACTTGGAAAATGCATTGGAAGAAGCATGGTGCAAAAATTGCGGGTCTTGAGCTAAGTGCTCAAGGGTATGCTGACGAAGAGGTTTCCTAAACTATCATGGTTATGGTGTTTCCAGAGTAAAGATACTTACCATGGAGAAGGTTGATGGATGTTTGTCTCTTCCTGTTGTACACTCGGCCTTTGGGATGGAACATTGTTGATGAATGTCCATGTTGATTGTCCACTGATGAGATCTTTTGAGTGGTGGATCTCCTCTTCTCTTTTCAAAGCAACATTTGTCAAATACTGAGAATTGAATTTCTTTATATTCCTTGGCAAGCAACATCGGGTAACTACACCAAGCTGAGTTTCACATATTCTCTTTAGCTCACCATATGCAGGAGTCTTCTCCTCTAGAACTACCCTTTGCAGATATCTCCTTGGATGCTCTGGTACATGAAGTAGTTAAGCATCACTCAAGTTGCGGACCTTCAAGCTCTTCATTCCTACAATGGTAAGAGAAAATCATAGTTGTAGATGCCATGTTCATGCCAAATTCTTTTCATCTACCAGATAAGGTAGCAATAATCTCACTGCTGGCCGAGACACACTTCAATCCAAATTGATAAATGCCTAGTAATCAACAGTTCCACCTTCAACTAAGCATGACTCATTCATGTTTCATAAGCCAAACCTGGGAACAAGCTCTCTCCCGCTTTTCTTTCTCCCCTTTTTTTTTTTTTTTTTTTTTAAGGAAAAGGATATCACAAAACAAGAACACAAAAGTTAGTATCAATAGAAATATTTGACATATGTCACTGTGCTCTTGTGCGTGGGATTCTCAAGTGTGTCTATGCACGGCCGTGTAATGTGGCCCTATATTAATGCATACTTTGGAAATGCATGACCTGAATGGTGCAAAAGACAGGGTTGTGCAAGGAGCACATGGTTGTTGCTCGTTCGAGGCTTTCGATGTTATTTGTGGAGGTTGATGCCGTCCTTGGTGGAGGTATCCATTGAGTCTCGAACTGATGTAATCCTCCTTATTGGAGTCCATTTTGGAACATCATTTGGCACTGTAGAGGTCACTTCAGGCGTCTTTCTCTTTGGATGCTTTCTGAACTGTGGTATCCAGTGTGGTTGACGCTTTGGTTCGGTGGAGGCTACTTGCACTTTTGGCTTCCAAACCCATATCCTTGCATGTCTTCCTACTAATGTTGAAGAGCTGATTTGATCTTCCTTTGGTCTCTGTACGTGGTTCTTACCCTTTTCTCTTTTTGGCTTCTTTGTTGAAACCTTTTGCATGTGGGAGAACAAAGGTTGTTGTGGATGTAGGAGCTTCTTAGGTACCCACATCTGTAATTGCCCTTGTTGAGCTGCAGCTAACTTCTTAGGCACCCAAACTTGTTGGATACCTTGTGATTGAGCTTGTCTGAGCTGCTTCCTTCGTCTTCTGGCCTGGTTGGTTTGCATGGATGGAATTTGTGGGGGCAAGGTTGGTGGTTGCTCTCCTTTGCGTACCCATATCTGCTTCATGCTCTGAACTGCTTTTTTATCGAATGGTGTCTTTCTATTTGATGTAGCAGTTGTCGTGAACGGTTGTGTTTGCTTGTGTGGTGGACTCACTACTGTGGCTACTTGATTCTTTGGAGAAGAAGAAAGATCCACCCGCCTTCGAACCTGGTCTTCCACGATTGACTCCTTCTGCATCATAGAGCTTTTGACACATACAACATCTTCTTTCATATGATTAGTCTTGGAAGAACTAAGAGAGTGTGTGGTGCCATGATTTAGGAGCATGCAGTTCTCTAATTCTAATGTAATGCATTGTTCATGTACCCAAACTTGAAGAATTTGACTTCTTAGGTTTAAGTTAACTGCATGGTCATAGATCCAATCTTGACCCAAGACAAGTGGTTCTGTAAGGTTCTCATCTTGACATACTAGCGCATTGACTTTCATTGGAACATCTTGAAGGTAGATGGGAAGTTCCACCTCGCCCAAACAAGGGGTTTCCACACCTCCCAATCCTATCAGATAAGCTTCTATGTGATTGATGTTCAACTGCAAGTCTTGGCAGTAGGAAAGTCTAACTACACTACTTGCTGCACCTGAGTCAATCAATGCTTTCACCGTCCTTGCACCCTTCCCTTGTCCTATCTCTATGGTCACAAAGGGTCTTCGGTCAATGACCTGAGAAGTCGCTATGCCTGACTTTTGACACATATCCATGTGATATTTTGGGGCTTTTGAGTTGACATCTAGGCCTAATCACCTTAACTTATTTCGCCTAATACGCTCTCTGGCCTCTACCTGTGCTTCTTCTCTCACTCTTAACTCTTCTTCTTTTCGCTTCTTAGCAGTGTTGAGTCTCATTAGCATATCCTCAGTAAGAGGTTCTTGATATAGCTTGACTCTACAACCACTAATATAGTTTGGCAAGATATCTCCTTCTAGAGTGGCCAACTGAACTACACCACTAGTGGAAATTCTATTAATGATCATGGGTCCGTATCCTCTTTTTTCCAACTTACGGGCATGTTGTTTTAGTGTGTATACCAACACTAGATCTCCCTCTTTCAATCCCTTATCCTTGATGTGTGCATCAAAGTATGTCTTTTGCCTCTTCTTTGCAGCGCAGATGCCTGCTGCCGCTCGTAGCCTCGTCTCACCCAAGCGTTCGAGATCAAAGATCCTAGAGGACAATTCATGCCCATTCCACTCATACTCTTGTGCTACTTTTAAGGCAGGGATTAAGAAATCTAATGGTAGCACAGCGTTCTGTCCGAAGACCATCTGAAATGGGGTGGCGTTGAGTATCGTTTTGTAGGCAACTCGATAAGCCCAAACAGCATGATGAAGTTGTTTGTCCCAATCAGAGCGTTTATTATTTACCAGTTTTGTTAATACGTTACAGAGGATCTTATTGGTACTCTCGGCTTGTCCGTTAGCTTGTGGGTGATAGGGGGTAGATTTCTTTTGTATCACCAAGAATTCTTGGAGAAGATTTTCAATGACTTCATTCAAGAAGTGTGTGCCTCTATCGCTCACCAACTCTATTGGTAGTCCATATCTCGTGAACACATTCTCGAATAAGAACTTAGCCGTAGTCTGAGCATCATTCTTTGTTGTGGCTTTGACTTCTACCCACTTTGTAAGGTAATCTGTGGCTACAATGATGTACTCTGCATGGGAGTTTCTAGCTGGGGGGTTAATAGGACCTATGAAGTCTATGCCCCACTTCGAAAATGCACGTCCTCCCATCATTGGCCTCAAGGGCATCTCGTCTTTTCTCACTGGATATTGTGCACGTTGGCATGTGTCACATTTCTTCACATAGGTATGTGCGTCCATATGAAGAGTGGGCCACCAAAGTCCTGAGAATAGAATGGTCTTGATCACTCGGTCAGGACCAAAATGTCCACCTGCAACACCGCTGTGTGCAGTCTCTAAGACCTTTAAATAGTTTGATTCATGAACGCATAGTCTTAAGTAACCATCTTTGCCTCTTCGGTATAGGTTGTCCCCTACTAAGGCATAGCCTTGAGCCTCTTGCTCCATGCTTCTTCTTCTTGCTAGACTAGCCTCTTTGGGTAATCTTCCCGATCTCATAAACTCTACCAATGGAGCACTCCAATCTGGAATTAATGACACTTGATAAAGGGTCGCATGCTCCACTGGGGGTCTCTCTCTGCACCTTGGACAATCCTTAATCCACTCATGTATTTCTTTGTCCATGCTAGGCCAATACACTCCTAAACGATTTAGATTCTGCAATGTTCGTTGTTTAGAATAGTGATTTCCTAGCATTCCTTCATGGGCTTGTTGCAACCAACTACTATGTTCATCATCCTCCACACAACAAGCTAATACACCCTCAGTATCTTGTTTGTACATGCTTCCTGCTAATATGTGATATTTTTGTGATTTTACAATTTCTTCTTGTGATGTTTTCACATTCTTATTTGCAGGGCCAAAGGTTAGGACTGGTACCAACTTATTTGCCCATTTAGGAACAACTTTTAAATTGAACAGATAAGCATCGGGTAATTCGTCGGACACTCCTTGCGGTGACTCTCCTGAAGTGATGCGAGAAAGGTGATCTGCCCGAAGGTGGGTTCTACCTTTCCTGACAACAACTTCAAAGTCATATTCCATTAGTAAGAGGAACCATCTTACTAAGCGTCCAGTATTGCAAGGTTTATTGACCAAATATAACAAAGCTTGATGATCAGTGAAAAACTTGAACTTGTTGGCCAATAAATAGTGTCTAAACTTTTTCACAGCATATACCATGCCTAAGCCCTCTCGCTCAGTTGTGGTATAGTTCCGTTCAGCTGCAGTGAGCTGTCTACTAGCATATGCTATGGGCAAATCTAAGTTTCCTTCACTTGTGGGTTGTGCTAGCACACATCCTATGGCATGATTGGATGCATCCACATGGACATGGAATGGTTTATTCCAATCAGGAGTGGTGAGTATTGGTGCCGTGCACAAACGTTTCTTCAGTTCATTGAAAGAATTCTCGCATTCGTGGTTCCACTCAAAATTAGACAACAAGGCATAAAGGGGTCTAGCTATGATCGCGTACATGTGGATAAACCTATGGTAGTATCCACAATGGCCCATAAAGGCTTGTACCTCTTTAATATTCCTTGGCCTTGGTAGCTCCGCTATGGCTCGTACCTTATCTTCATCTGTTGAGATTCCATTCTTAGAAACAATATGACCTAAGATTTTACCTTGACGCACCATAAACACACACTTTTCTGGGTTCAGACACACTCGATATTCTCTACACTTGTTGAAGATTTGTCTGAGCTCAGGGATGTGAAACCTTCTTTCTTGGGAATGAGCACATAAATCATCCACATACACTTCTAAGCTCTTTCGCAAGAACTCTTTGAAGACATGACACATGAGCCTTTGGAATGTTGCAGGTGCATTGGTGAGCCCAAATGGCATCACACGAAATGCAAAGATTCCCCACTCTGTAGCAAAAGCTGTTTTGTGTTGATCTTCTGGGGCAATGGCTACTTGATTGTAACCTGAAAATCCATCCAGGAAGCTATAAACTTCCTTGCCTGCAACACGCTCCAAAAGGTGTTCTGTGATTGGAAGTGGATAACTATCTCTAATCGTAGCGACATTAACTTTTTTAAGGTTAATACACACTCGCAACTTCCCGTTCTTCTTGGGTACCACAACAATGGGGGACACCCATTCGGTATGCTCAATCTCATAGATGAATCCAGCTTCAATCAACCTATCAATTTCTTCTTTTATTTTGGCTGCATAGGTATCATTATATGTGTAGGGCTTCTGTTTGGTGGGCTTAGCATCAACAGTCATGGGGATAGTATGAGAGCAAATTCTTGGATCTACCCCTTTCAAGTCTCTATAGTGCCATGCAAACACATCCCTATATTCCCTTAATAGAGCTATGAGCTCCATTTCTTCTCTTGCACTTAGGTCATCTCCTATATATGTGCATCTCTCTTCGTTCTCTTCAATGGTCACTACAATCTTCTTAGTCTTTTCTTTATTATCATATGATTCTCCTATGATGGCCTCTCTCTTAGGCATTCGTACCAAAATTTTGCAGTCGTCAACTTCATATTTCTTGAAGTTTTCTGGTACTTCAAACAATGATTCCTCCTCTTCTTGTTTCACTGCTTTTCTTTTCTTTTTCTTTTGACTACTCTCACTTCCATCCTTTGAGTTTACTGTTTTAATACTTGTGAGAGGTTCTTCTTCTTTCTGGGTGAACACTCCTATATCTTCTAGATAGTGCTGCTCTGAGTTAAAGCAACTATCCATCACAATAGACTCCAGATCATCATCATTCTCTTCTTCTTCTATGACATCACTAGGGTCACATTCTTCTAGCAAGGGTTGACACATGAAAACTGAGATATCATAACCCTCCTCATCACAATGAGGTGTCCACTGTTCCTCATTGACAGCAATGTCCATGGTGGCTAAGATTTCTGGCCAGCCATGAGGCTCAAACTCCTCATCTGGAAAGATCATCGGTGTGTAGGCTGGGTCTCTAACTGGTCTATCTCCTAGCGAAGTTCCTTCTTCTCTTGCCTTTGAACGTTTTTCCTCTTCCTTTGCGACCTTGCACATCCACAAATGAGTATCTTCATGCAGCCATGATGGATCAGGTGAACTTTCAGAATGCACAGAGATGGAATCTTCTTTCGCTTTGTGGATAGAATTCCACTGTAGGGGTGGTACATCTCAGAAGGTGTAATTCTTCAAATTGACCTTGGTGGTGACCCCTAAGTGCTGTAAGTACAAGGAGTTAGTTCCCCAATCCTGTACTATTTGCAATTGTCGTAGGAAGGGTCTTCCTAGGATCATCTCATAGACATTATTTTTCTCAAAGTCACATATAGCAAATGTGTGCTCAAACTCTACACCACAAGTGGTTAGAGTGATCCCTTCTAGCAACCCTAGAGGTCTTTCAAAATGACCATCAGCCATTTGAAGCTTCATTCTAGTTGGTCTTAATGTGGGCTTGCCCCATTGCTTCCACAAGGAGGTGGTCGCAATAACAACACCAGCACCTGAATCTATGATTGCTTTGGTTGTGTAACCTTGGTAGGTTATTGGAATATAAGTATTACCTTCTTCACCCTCACACATGTCCCCTATTTTGTCTAGAGGTATCTCTGGTACCCTTTGCTTGGAGCCTGCTTTTGGCATGTTGGAATCAAGTTCTGGAACCTGATCCTTCACGTGATTCCAAAGCTCAGGTTTTGCTTTGAGCAGCTCTTCTACAGTGAGATGACACTGAACCTTAGTGTTCTTCACGACATCCGTGTTCCTTGGAACCACTGAGTCTTCATTTCTTACTAGTATTGTGGGAGCTCTAATCTGGAGAGATTCAGATTCCCATGGGCCTGGAAATTGAGGCAGTTCTTCTAAGGTATTAGATTCAAAATCTAACCTTTCGTCTTCTTGTTGTTCTGCTTCATCTCCGTAAATAGATGGAATGTCTTGGGGAAATTGATCATGAAGATCATCAATCTCAGGAATAGGAGGGGAATTACCCTTCTCCTTAGCCCATTTCTCTTCTTGTATTTCCCGCAAGAATTCTTGAGAGTACTGTTGAATTGAAGGAGGTATTCTTGGATCCGTGGAATTAGGAACATAAGCTCCCATTGGTGGTGAGCTTCCTCTTTCAATAACTGGTTGAGCCTGTGGAGGTAAAGAAACTTGTGGTTTGTTTACCAACTGCTCTAATCGTTCTAGTAAGCCCTGGAAATGCAAATCCCCTTTGACAGAGTTTGTCTGATTGAACTTTTGACTAGTCTCAAGTATAGCTTGAGATTGTTCTACCATTTTCATGCACATTTTCATCCGTTCAATCTCTAAGTCCGCTCTAGGGTAACTCTTGTCTAGGTTTGCAACTGTAGGCCCTTCTTGAAGTCGAGCCTGGTAGGCCTTGAACATCATGTCCAAGCCTTCTGGGGTTGGATCTGCAAGAACAGACCCTGGTTGTGGTCTATTTACAATGGGTGGTGGGGTGGGATGAGGTGGAGTGGATGGAGTTTTGGCATGCGAGGGGCTTTGAGATGCAATGTCTTCTATTTTTGTTTTCGCTTCTTTTAAGCTTTCTTCTAGTTCCGATAACTTTTTATTCCACTTGCGATTGGCCTTCTCTCTGGTATCCTTCCATGTTCTTGTTTTCCTCTTACTAGGCTCTCCCGATTCACTCGACTCTGATTGTTCTACTGGTTTATCCTGTTTTAAGGCTTGTGCTCTAGTGACAGCTTGTATAGGAGCCACATTGCTACTACTTGAACTTGAATCTGCCACTAAGCCTACCACATTAATGGGTGTAATCTTGGGTGCACTGGAGGGGTTTCTTGGACAATCTCTGGGGAGATGGTCTTTGCCGCAATCAGGACAAAAAGCCTGTATTGTGATAGCCTATCCTTGACTCGGAGATGGTGGGTGGGGACAGTCACGAATGAAATGGTCACCTTGACATCTGAAACAAGATCCTCTAGGGGTTTGTGGTCTCATTTGTCTCAACTGGGGCCTAGGGTTAGGATTTGTGTACATGACATTGGAGTATTCTGGCTCCCAATTTTGCTCCATAGGTGGTACCTCATATTGATACGAGTAAATCTCACTATGTTCAGGTGACTCTGTGTAATAAGCATGTGGACTACCTTCATGGGAGTAGTCTGAACAATGAGCATGAGAGTCATTATCTGGTATCAATGGGGTTAGTGGCACCAATGCTCTATTTGGATTTTCTTCTCCCACAGCATATTTGACTGGAATCACGTTGGCTGGAGCTCGTGGTTGGTTTCCCAAGACAGGTTGTGGCCTATATGGTACCTGATATTGCTGTTGTGGTCTATAATATGGCTGTTGGTATTGGTTCTGATACCTACCTTGTGGGTAAGGTTGCTGATAATTCTGTCTAACAGCCTGCCTATTGTAGGGACAATCTTGAGCCGTGTGGTTTGTGTATTTTCTCTCAATAGTGCAATATGGAGCATTCCTTTATCTAATGTTTTGGTTTGTCATTGGGCATACATTAGCCATGTGGTCGCCCCCACAAGTATAACACCGATTCACTGGAGTGACTCTCTGTGTTTGTTTATTTTGGACTCCCAGCTTCTTGGCAACTTGCTCAGCTATCTCTTCTATTTCTGTGGAGATCTTTGAAGTATGACTAGTAGAACTATCCGAATCTTTGTAGAGTTTGGACAATCCTAACTCCTCACCCAAGTTATCTTCTATGTCGATGCAGGTCCGCACGCACTCTTCTATGGATCTAGGCTCTTTCAAGTACACATATGATCTTAATTTTGTGCTCAGTAAGCCATCTAAGAACAAAGCCACTTGTTTAGCTGGTGTGGGTAGCTCTGGAGTAGGGCATCTTTCTAGGTACTGTCTGAACCTTCTACCTGCTAGTCGCACTGTTTCTTGGGGTGTCTGCCTGAAACTGTGGATCAAGGATGATGTGTTATGCCTGATACCACTCTTGGAAAATTCTACAATGAATTCGTCTAGTAGTTGACCTATATCGCGATAGTTGCGACGACTCAGTGGTTGAAACCAAGCCAAGGCAGTGCCCTTAAGAGTCAAACCAAATGCCTCGTACTGGGTGAACAAGTCCTCAACCTGTTCAGCTCTTAACACTTGTTTGAACTCGGCCACATGATCATAAGGATCTCCTGATTCGTCAAAATAATTCTTCATTGCCTTGATCACTTGAGTGGGTCTAAGGGTTCTTGGGTGCTCTCGAGGTCTAGGCAATGGAAAATCATGTTCATCTCTTTGTTGCCTATGTGCTTGATGTCTCTCTCTTTCAGGTCTTTCATTTTCAAATCCTGATCTATTCCTGCCTACGGTGTGTGCAAAACTTACCTCAGGTCTCTCTCTAGCTCTTTCTCTCTGAGCTTCATGAGCGTGGGATGATCCTACTCCTTGGAGGCCATGGGAAACATTGGATCTTGGCGGGGGGAAAATCAATTCATTCTTCCAAGTATATGCATGTCTATCATGTTCTGTTACCAAGAATATCTTCTCTGATGTGTTATCCAAGTAGACAACTTTGCCTGGTATCTCAGGATCTTTGAATTCATAGATGATAACTATGCCCAATTGGCTAGGTTGATCTGGCTTGAATCTCCAAAAGGCTTCCTCTGTTTCTCTATTCAAAAATAGTTCTATGCTTTTGTTGTCTTGAGGGATCCAGTCCGGAGTGATCACTCGGGTCAAAACTGACTTACCTCTGGGAGTCTGGGGTCCTTGTCCTACATTTCCTTGTTCTAGGTCTCTTATTTCATTCTCAGGAATGACATTTCCAAACTCATCAGTCCTATCTGGTAGGTTGGTGACCACATACATGGTTCCTTCCTTATCAATGTATGAACCCTCTTCGAACTTGACCACTGGGTGTTCAAGTCCAAAGGATTGATCTGGATTTTTGAGTTGGACCACTGATCGCCTCAGACCATCCTCATAGATGCGAGCACCTAATTGGTTGGTCCGAATATATTCCAACTGTGTCTTATAGGGACCTTCTGGTGTTTGTAGATGGGCCGTCCCTGAGCCACCTGCAGGTTTTCCCATACTAAAAGACATTTCTGAATCACTTGTGTCTGAACTTAGTAAGAGATGACCACTTAGTTGTTGTGCCCAAGACTTGGATGTATGGTTGACACTAGCCTCAGAAGATCTAATGCTTTGTTTATCCTTGCATAAGTGTCTACCAGATCTCAGGTTCATAAGCTTTAGTCAAGAGTCCAAATTTTCCCTTTGGTATGGTTCAAAATTCTTTGGAGCCCCCTTGGTTTCCTAGTCCCACTTGAAGCCCAACTTCAAATTATCCTATCTGAAAATCAACATGTTATTCTTGAAAAAAACAAATGAGGTCGTGTAGGATTTGAAACGAGCTTTCCAACGAGCTATAGAGCTCAAAAAATGGACTTTGGATGAAAAAGTTATGCCAATTCAGGCTCCTGGGGGTCAAAACAGGCCAACAGGACCCTTTGAAAAAATCGCAATTTTGAGTAGAAAATCGTGTGTTGAAAAACGCGATTTTGAGTAGAAATCGTGTTTTGAAAATCGCGATTTTGAGTAGAAAATCGTGTTTCTGAAAATCGCAATTTTGATCACAAAATCGTGTTTCTGAAAATCACGATTTTGATCACAAAATCGTGTTTCTGAAAATCGCAATTTTGATCACAAAATCGTGTTTTTGAAAATCGTGATTTTGATCACAAAATCGTGTTTCTGAAAATCGTGTTTTTTGACAAGAAAATCGCGATGTTGAGCACAAAATCGTGTTTATGAAAATCATGCTTTTGAGCACAGAATCGTGTTTTTTACATGAAAATCGCGATTTTGAGCACAGAATCGTGTTTTTGAAAATCGCGATTTTGACTCAGAGAATCGTGATTCACAAAATCGTGTTTTTTGCTGAAAATCGTGATTTGTGAGAATCGCGATTTTGAGCCCGCTGAAAATTGTATTTTCTCAGAATCGTGTTTTTGGCATGAAAATCGCGATGTTGAGCACAAAATCGTGTTTTTAGAAAATCGCGATTTTGAGCAAAAAATCGTGATTACACAGAATCGCCTTTTTTTTTCACAAAATCGTGTTTTTTTACTGAAAATCGTGATTTTTTGAGAATCGCGATTTTGAGTAGGGAATCGTGTTTTCTCAAAATCGTGTTTTTTGACAGAAAATCGTGATTTTTTGAGAATCGCGATTTTGAGCACAATCACAGAATCGTGATTCTGAGAATGACCACAGAATCGTGATTTTTTCAGCCAACTTTTAGATGGGAAAACAGAAAATCGTGATTTTTCAAAAAATTTTGAATTTTCACAAAATCGCGATTTTCATCACAGAATCGTGTTTTTTGGCGGGAAATTCAAATTTCTGAGCGCCGGCTATGGCGAGCTCCGTATGAGCAGAAAATCATAAAAAAAACACAGCGCTTGCTCTCCCTTGCTTCTCCTAACTCCTTCCCACACAATAATGCATGAAAAATGGTATGAAGATGATGAAAATGCACTAAAAAACAAGAATTTTCTATGAAGAAGAAGATGGAAGAAGGTGGAGATGATGATGATGATGAAGATGAAGAGGAAAAAACAGAAAATGAACTGAAATGACAGTTTTTTACCTTCCAACGTCGCAAATCTACGATCTTACCATCACAACGCTCGTCCTCGAAGCTCTCTCCCCGGCAACGGCGCCAAAATTTGGTGTAGCTCAAGCGTAAGCACCACCTCCTTTACTTGTCAATCCGCGGAGACGTGAAGACCGGTATGAAGACCACGAGCAAGTGAAGGCACAAGTGTGTGAGTGAAAGCACACAAACATGCACACACATACACACACACACGCGCACAAAGTAAGATCAAAGAGAGGAACAATGGAAAGCTTAGATTGCAAAAGAGTTCTCTTACCAAAGTTCTATTCTCTAACAAGCTAACCCCAAAAATGAGCTCTCTAGCTCCTTTTATAGTTTTTTGACTAGTTTTGGCCCTGTCCAGACCTAGTGTCCGGCCTAGTTAAAAATTAGGTTCTAGGGCTTATTTGAGGGCTCAAACGAGGTCTAAAAATTATGAAAATTGGTACGATGGTACTTCTAATACTCCTCAAGCTCGAGGACTCCTCGGCTTGAACAAAATGGAGTTACTAAAAATAGATAATGGTATTTACAATGGTTTTTAGTGATGAAAATCACTATTTTTGTAGGGGATTCTTCTGAAAATTTGACATACACTCCTTGGAGCTCCCTACTTGCTCCCTTTCCTTGTGTGTCCACCTTTTGATGTGCTTCCATGCTTTGTCCTTGACTTTGAGCTTCAACAGAGCTCCAAGAACTATACGTCAAAATTTCAGAAGAATCCCCTACAAAAATAGTGATTTTCATCACTAAAAACCATTGTAAATACCATTATCTATTTTTATAACTCCATTTTGTTCAAGCCGAGGAGTCCTCGAGCTTGAGGAGTATTAGAAGTACCATCGTACCAATTTTCATAATTTTTAGACTTTGTTTGAGCCCTCAAATAAGCCCTGGAACCTAATTTTTAACTAGGCCGGACACTAGGTTTGGACAGAGCCAAAACTAGTCAAAAAACTATAAAAAGAGCTAGAGAGCTCATTTTTGGGGTTAGCTGGTTAGAGAATAGAGCTTTTGTAAGAGAACTCTTTTGCAATCTAAGCTTTCCATTGTTCCTCTCATTGATCTTACTTTGTGTGCTTGTGTGTGTATGTGTGTGCATGTTTGTGTGCTTTCACTCACGCACTTGTGCCTTCACTTGCTTGTGGTCTTCATATCGGTCCTCACGTCTCCGCGGATTGACAAGTAAAGGAGGTGGTGCTTACGCTTGAGCTACACACCGCAAATAGCTGTAATAGATGAGATGGTCTGGGAATGAATATCTCTGAATGATATTCCCAGAACCCCGTGATAAACATTTCTTCAAACGTCTGTTTGAAGCAAGCAGGTAGATATTTTATTCGGGCATGCCATGCATAGACGACGCTAATGGATGGCGTTGTGCTCATGTCATAGACAAGGTCCTGATTTCCTTCATTAAATCCGAGAGCCAAAAGATGGGGTTCCTTGACATTCTTGAAGGTCCTGAAGGTGACCAACATGAGCTCAAAAATTTTGAGGCACATTTGGGCCATAACATCTGGTACATTTTTGAACCGGACCCCCCAATGCCGAATCGTTGAAATCATATATCCTATGGTAGGTTGGCCTTTAGGTGGTGCTAAGTAGACATAATTGATCCATTTCTCACATCCTTTGGTTGTCAGCACAGTTTTTGTGTATTTCGGCCACGACCTTCTTCAAAAGACAGGGCAGTAGCATGGGTTGTATTTGATATACAAAGGCATGTTATTCCATGTCCTTACCATCTCAGGGTAGGTTTCAAGCAGACGAATCCTCCAAGTAGGTTGATGTATATTCCCCTGCTTGGCACTTGCTGGGATGTCGTCCGCCGACGTTGGTTCTTTTGAGGTGTGGTGCTTGATTTCAGCATTGTAATCCGCCATTAAGACACAGAAAGGAACATACAAATCGTCGGATGTGCCGATCCACCTATGATGGGAGAGGTTTCTAAAGTAATCTGATTTTATGACTACCTCTTCCAAATGTGACATAGACGCTATCTGAACTGCAACTCTGTCATCATGGGTTGTGGCCACTTTCTCTAACCTCTGCATCCATTCAAGAGCCTCGATTTCGATGGTGTCCATGCCCTCTTCTGTTTGCTTGCCCCCTGGTGCAGGCATGGGAACGTATGGGTCTTCAAAGGTTTCCTCTACTTCAATTGGCACTAAGTCTTCAGGTTCAGATTCTACAAGGGGAGAGGGTTGACGCTCGTATTGCATGACTTTATTTTGTAATTCGTCTAGTTCCGCTCTGAGTTTTTCGACTTCTTCAGACGTGTCAACTGCGGTTGTGACTTTGCTTGGTGACTCCTGCTAGGTTGCCAGCTGCTTTAATAGGTCATCTCTTTCTCTTTCTAATGCTGCATGGGCTTCCAGGAGGTCGGCATGGGTTTCCAACACGATTTGCATGTTCGCGGAGGGGATGGCCTTGAATTTATCTGGGTCGATTTCCTGCAGTGAACCCTCCATTGCTACTTCCAAGTTTTCTTTGTTCTGTTTCTGTAGTCGTTTATTTTCCTCGAGTGCTGTAGACATGTGTTTGCGTAAGAGGCCCAAGTTGCGTCGAAGCTTGAGATTCTCTGTTATGTGGGCGTGTAGCATATCATCCATTTGTTGTTTTTCTTCTGCATCTGACTGGGGTGGATTGGCCACTAACTGCTCATGTTGTTCCTGTAGAGTGACATACTGTTGTTGTAGTAGCCGCTTTTCCCTTTCTAGATCAATGAATCGTGCTTGAAGTTCTTCATGGCTTCGGAAGAGTCTTGTATGTTGGTTATCAAGGTGCTGGTAGTGCTGTTGTAGTTGAGACATACACTGATACATATTATTAAATACATTATTAATAGGGATGGATGCGGGAAGGGTGTTGAATGCAGAAGGGAAGGGAAATGGGAAGGGGAGCGTGGATGTTGTGCTTGAAAAGGGTGAGGTTGGTGGTGGGGGAATGGGAGATTGTGGACGTATGGGGGGAGGGGGGGTGCAGAGGTAGGTGATATGTCCATGAAATCAAAAGTGGATACAGTCCTGGGCGTGATTGTGAACATGGGAATTGTGGGTGCGGTGATAGTGGTGAAAGTGTATAGTGGTGTGTGCAATTGTGAATACGAACTGCCAGGAAGTGTGATCGAGGGAATGAGGTTTTCCGTGGCTGCGGTTAGAATTACTGTGTCAGTGGTCGTATAGACAAGAGGTGTGGAGATAGGGTGTGTGGGTTGTGTGGGTTGACTGACGGTCTGTGCTTCGGTATGGGTAGTGGACTCGGAGGTGGTGACAGTAGTGGTTACACTGGTAGTGGGAGGTGAATGTGGTGGAGTTGGAGGTAGGGGTGGCAAAGGGGGTGACGGAGGTGCACTTGATGTATGGGTTTCCTCATTATCATGAACGGTGTGTGTTGTGCCCGTGGTTGTGGATGTTCCTTGTGGTTCTGATACTAATACATTCATCTGTTTTCCTGATCGAGGGGGACGTCTGTTGTATCTTCACTCCGTTCTTCATGATTGTGCAAGGGTGGTATGCATCGTCTCAAGTACCCCCAACGCATCGGCTATCATGTCAAGGGTTGCTCGATATTGCTCATCCACACCTTCCTCCTCAAGGATTTGGTTCATGAGGGCTTTTCCTGCTGCTAGGGACAGTCTGTGTTGCTCTTGAACTCTATTGATGGTATCATACAGCTTTTTCAATTCCTTTGTATAATCCGGGGGCTCCTTCAAGTTCCTGTTGAACTTCTTGCTCATATTCATGCGCTTCCTCATTAGAAAATCCTTCCTGTTCATCCTCTTGTTCTTCTTCTTCTTCATCCTCCACTTCAACTACTCTTGGTTGATCTGGATGGGGTTGGTCTGCGATTGTCTGCTGGCCGCTTGCCTGTTCTGCCTCGACTTTCGCGTTAACTGCCTCGATTATCCTGGTTACCTCCTCATCGGTTAGGTCTTCTAATGTGAATCCGTGAGGAAACTCTAAGTCTGTTGGTACCGATGGAAACACCAGATTCGGTCCATCAGTGTTGTGTCTTGGTAATCTGATAGTGAAGGGTTGTACAGGCCTCGGAAGTCGTGGAGTTGTCTCAGGTGTCAGTGTCGCACCGCGGGCTTGTGCACAGGGCATCTGAACTGCGCCTCTCATTTTCTTTGATGGCGGCCCTACGGTTGATAGTCTACATTGAAATTCCTGTGCCCTGGTCCAAATTAATGCCCTCTGAACTGGCACATCATAAGCCAAACATCTATACACAATCCTGGTGAGGGCACAACATCCATACAGTACAGACTTTTTCTTTTTATACCACCTTTGATGAGCCAAGTGGATTTGGTCGATAATCTAGTGGGGCATGTTGATTGTCAAATCGAAGGCGTCGGCCAAGTATAGACCAAACCATATCTTTTTGGGTGGCATTGTGAACCTCTCCTGAGCGGGGAATGCGAAATGCCGCATGACCATTCGCACATCAATGACAATCGTTGGTGTCATTGCTACCATGTCCTTTAATTTCGTTAGATTCCTATTCTTCATATTGTCGGGGACCATGGACTCCTTCTCAGTGGGAATGTGCATTCCTTTCATGTCTAGAGCTTCCCTTACCAAATTGATAGTTAGCCTGAAGCGCTTCAGCTCATTGCCCCTTGTAAGAGATGGGAGGACAAAGGTGCTGTATCCCTTTTTGTCTTTGCTCGGAGTGAGGGTGCTAATCAAATACGAGCATCTTAGAAAGTCGGGCTTTGGCAATTGGGATTTGAAGTAATCGTAGAGTCCCGCCTTCTTCCATATAGGTTTCAGCCCTTCATTATTTTGTAGTTTCTCGAATTCCCTGGTGAAGAAGTGATACCTGCCGTAGCGCCCATTGAATTCTATCTCTGCCTCCCACATGTAAGTGCCTTCACCCAGAGATCCTGCCACATCACTGAACCAATGTGAGTTTTTGCTGACCGGCATTGTGTGTCCGTGTGGAGGATTCTGAATCGGTATGGCATGTAATGCCCTCAATGCCACTGGGCGTTCCTTCAATTCCTCCTCAATGGGAAGACTTTCAATTTCCACGACTTGGGGGCTGGTGCCTGCCTGGGAGCTAGTTCCTGCCGTATCTGCCATGTTACTTCTTGCCTCCTGACTCTGTGAGAATATAGAAACATGTGTTAACATTGTAAAGGACAAGATAGAACCATTTTTGTCCCCATTACAACATTAACATGAGGTTCGGGAGAGATTAGTAGGTTATTAAGTGCTTGGTGCTTGTGTGTGTAGTTAGGAATTGGGTAGACCTAGGAGCTACGTGGAATGATGTAGTGTGAGAGTGACGTAGTTAGTAGGTGGGCATGGATTTACAGCTGGGGTCCGGGGGTTTATTACAAGTTTTAGGCTGCCAAATATAGTGGATGGGTTTTGATCTTGATTTTGTGGAGACTCTGGAGAGCTTTATAGGAGTATCTGCTTGAAAATGAGGCTTTTTAGGGACCCATTTACAAGTGATCCTACTTGTGCTCATGGAAGAATATGTGTCCGTGCGTGATGTATAAGAATGGGCATCAAATGTTTGAGTGAGTGAAACATGTTGTATCGAGTGTGGCCTCGGTGTAGCTATTTGAGCCCACAAGCCAGCCTTAGGCACCCAGATTTGTCGTGATTGTGGGCTGGCCTTCATCGACTTCTTGGGTACCCAAATAGACTTTACTTTCGCAGAAGAATTTATGAAAGACTTCTTATTAGTGTCGTGTTGTTGATTACTAATAAGAGGTTTTGGCTGTGGGGTTGGCGTGGTCGCAATAGGGTGTTCGCCTTTCCGCACCCACACTTGTTTCAATGGCTGAGACATTCTACTTCGCACGTTCTTTTGACCTCCAGCATAGGTATTACTCTGCTCCATCTGTATTTGATCTGCCTTTGGTTGCTGCATCCCTCTGGTCTCTGGAAAAGAAGGGAGTTCCGTTGCGGCCCTGACTTCTTGATTGAAATCATCATTCCTCTGCATCACACAGTTTTGGACAAGAACAACATGGTCATCTGCATGTGTACCCCTGGAAGGACCAGGGGTGTGTGCCTTGTCTAATTTCTTGAGTGCTTCATTTTCTAACTCAATTGTAATGCGATTCTGATTTACCCAGACCTGAAGGAGTCCACTTCGTAGGTTTAGGTTGACTGCATGATCATAGATCCAGTCTTGACCCAAGACAAGAGGCTCCGTGAGATCCTCATCTTGACACACTAGCACTTTGACTGTCATTACTTCGTCTTGAATGTAGAGGGGAGTTCCACCTCGCCCATGCAAGGGGTTTCCACACCTCCCAATCCTATGAGATATGCTTCTATAGGATTGACAGTTAATTTCAACTTTTGACAGTAAGAAAATTTAACAGCACTAGTGGCTGCACCTGAGTCAATCAAGGCTCTTACAGTCCTTGCACCCTTTCCTTGTCCTATCTCTAAGGGTATAAAAGGATGTCGATCAATTATCCTATGAGAGCTAATACCTGAAACTTCACACATAGCCACATGATATCCTTGATCTGCATATGCATCTGTCCTAGGTTGCTCTCTACCCTGTCTTCTCAACTTCATTCTCCGGATGCGTTCCAATGCTTCTGCTTGAGCTTCTTCTCGAATTCTTCTTTCTTCTTCTTTGCGTTTCTTAGCAGTGTTGAGTCGACTTAGCATCTCTTTGGTCAGAGGTTCCTGATATAACTTGACTCTGCATCCGCTTATGTAGCTCGGGAGAATATCGCCTTCTAATGTGGCTAGTTAAACTGCTCCACTTGTTGAGATTCTATTAATCATCATGGGTCCGTAGCCTCTCTTCTCTAGTTTCCTCGCATGTTGTTTCAAAGTGTAGACTAGTACTAGGTCGCCTGCCTTCAAAGCTTTATCCTTAACGTGGGCATCAAAGTATGCCTTCTGTCGTTTCTTAGCTGCATATATCCCTGCAGCCGCCCTCAGTCTTGTTTCTCCTAATCGTTCAAGGTCAAAAAGTCTAGAGGAGAGTTCATGACCCGTCCATTCATGTTCTTGTGCTACTTTCAATGTAGGTATTAAGAAGTCCAATGGTAGCACTGCATTTTGGCCAAATACCATCTGAAAGGGGGTGGCTTGGAGTACCAGTTTGTAGGCGACTCGGTATGCCCAAAAAACATGGTGTAGCTGTTTGTCCCAATCAGAGCGTTTATTGTTCACTAATTTCGTCACTACATTGCATAAGATCTTATTTGTGCTCTCAGCCTGGCCATTAGCTTGGGGGTGATAGGGGGAAGACTTCTTATGTACTACCAAGAACTCTTGGAGCAGATTTTCAATAACTTCATTCAAGAAGTGAGTGCCTCTGTCACTGACTAGCTCTATAGGTAACCCGTATCTCGTGAACACATTCTCAAATAAGAACTTAGCTGTTGTTTGAGCATCGTTCTTCGTTGTGGCTTTTACCTCTACCCACTTGGTTAGATAGTCCGTGGCAACAATGATATACTTTGCATGGGAACCCTTAGCTGAGGGATTAATAGGACCTACAAAGTCTATTCCCCACTTAGAGAATGCACGTCCACCTATCATAGGTTTCAGGGGCATCTCATCTTTGCGTATAGGACACTGAGTTCTCTGGCAAACATCACACCGTTTCACATAGGTATGTGCATCCATGTGAAGGGTAGGCCACCACAAGCCTGCAAATAGGATCGCTTTAATCACTCGGTCTGGTCCAAAATGTCCTCCTGCTACACCTTGATGAGCAGTTTCCAAGATCTTGAGATATTCGCTCTCATGGGCGCATAGTCTGAGGTAACCATCTTTACCACGTTTGTATAGATTATCACCAATGAGTGAGTAATCCAGGGCTTCTTGTTCTAAACTCCTTTTCCTAGCCAGAGTCATGTCTGGAGGGAATGTTTTCGTCCTCAGGAAGGATACTAGTGGTTCACTCCAATCTGGCACTATGGACACTTGATAAAGAGTGGCATGTTCCACAGGTGGTTTAGTGCAGCAGATTGGACATTCCTTGCACAACTTTTGGGCATCAGCTTCCATAGTCCTTAGTGTCTGTAGGGTTCGTTGCTTTGAGTAGTGTTGCTCTAATGCACCTACATGTGCTAATTGCAACCATTTAGCGTACTCATCCTCTTCCACACAACAATCCAAGATCCCTTGATCTTTGTGCTTGTACATACTTCCTGCCATGATGTGATACTTTTGGGCTTTTATTACCTCTCTATCCTGTGTGTTTATTGCTGGGTGGTTAGGCCCGTATGTCAATACTGGCACTAATTGCTTAGCCCACTGCGGCACCACTTCCAAATTAAACAAGTAAGCATCAGGAAGGTCATCTGACACTGCTTGTGGGGCTTCTCCAGATGTGAGCCTAGAGAGATGGTCTGCTCTCAAGTGAGTCTTCCCTTTTCTTACCACAACCTCGAAATCATATTCCATTAGCAAGAGAAACCATCTTACTAATCTACCTGTATTGCATGGCTTGTTCACGAGATATATTTAGGAGACTACATGTAGTAAGCCTAGGGACTATCAACATGCGTAGAATCAAAGCTATGTTCACTTGGATCACTTTTTGAAATTAATGGTGTTACTGGGAATATAGCTCTATTCAGGTTTTCTAGGCAGCTGCATACTTTATCGGAATCACATTAGTAGGAGCAGGTGGTTGTTGTGCTAGCACTGGCTGGGGTCTGAGTTGGGCCTGATATTGCGGTTGGTAATTTTGCTGAGGCCTAGTATACTGTTGTGGTGGGTATTGATTGTGGTATCTGCCTTGTTGATGGTATGGCTGAGGGTAGGTTTGCCTAACCGCTTGCTTATTGTATGGGCAGTCTTGTGCTGTGTGATTTGTGTATCTTCGTTCTATGGTGCAGTACTGGCTACTAGGATTTACTTGGGGTTGAGCCATAATGGGACATACATTCGCCATATGGTCACCTCCACAAGTATAGCATCTTTTCACAAGGGCAAATCTTGGGATCTGTTTGCTAGTGACACCTAATTTCTGAGCTACTTTCTCTGCTAATTCCTCAATAGATGTGGATTATGTGGAATAGAGGCTAGAAGAACTATTAGTATCTTTATAGATTTTTGAAAGCTCTAATTCCTCCCCTAGGTTATCCTCGATGTCAATGCACATGCGTACACACTCTTCTATGGTCCTAGGGTCCTTCAAGTACACATATGATCTCAATTTGGTACTTAGCAATCCATCCAAGAATAAAGCCACTTGCTTAGCTGGTGTGGGTAACTTAGGGACAGGGCATCTCTCTAGGTATTGCCTAAATCTTCTTTCGGCAAGTCTCATGGTTTCTTGAGGGGTTTGCTTGAAGCTGTGAATCAACGAGGAAGTGTTATGTCTTATGCCACTTTTAGAGAATTCGATAATGAATGCCTCTAGAAGTTGGTCTATGCTCCTGAAGTGCCTCTCGTTTAGTGGCTGAAACCATGTCAGGGCGGTGTTCCTAAGGGTTAGACCAAAGGCATTGTACTGTGTGAACAGATCTTCAACTTGTTCAACTCTCAAGACTTGCCTAAACTCAGCCACATGATCGTATGGATCTCCAGTGCCATCGAAGTAGTTCTTCATGGACTTAACTAGCTGAGTCGGTCTCAAAGTCCTTGTGTGCTCTCTAGGTCTTGGTAGAGGGAACTCATCCTCATTTCTTTGATTCCTTGCTCTAAGTACCTCAGGTTCCACTGTATTTGTTTTCGGTCTCGTTCTTTCTCTGCCCCCTGGGTTGGCAAAGCCTACTTCTGGCCTATCTCTACTTCTGTCTCTTTGAGCTCCATGAGCTTGGGATGCTCCAGCTCTAGGGTGACCATAGGACACATTCGATCTTGGTTGGGGGAAAATGAATTCACCCTTCCAAGTGTAAGCATGCCTGTCATGTTCTGTAACCACAAAGATCCTCTCTGAAGCGTGATCTAAGTAGGTCACTGTGCCTGGGCTATCAGGATCTTTGAACTCATAGATCATGATTGACCCTACATCATTTGGCCTATTTGATTTATACCTCCAAAAGGCTTCATCGGTCTCTTGGTTTAGGAGCAGATCTATACTCTTATTGTCTTGGGGAACCCACTTGGGATTGAGGATTCTAGTAAGAACAGATTTCCCTCGAGAGGTCCTAGGCTCTCCTCCTATGTTCCCTTGCTCTAGGTCACCTATGTCCGTCTCAGGGATCACATTCCCGAATTCATCTGTCTTGTCTGGGTGACTAGTGACCACATATATGGTTCCTTCTTTGTCCAAGTATGCTCCGTTTTCAAACTTGACAACTGGTTGTTCTAGTCCAATGGATTGGTCAAGGTTTTTAATCTGGACCACGGATCTTCCTAGGCCGTCCTCATAGATGCTAGCACCTTATCGGTTGGTCCTAAGGTATTCCAGCTGCGTCTTGTAGGGGCCTTCCACCCTATACAAATATGGCACACCTAAACTCCCCGTAGGTTTCTCCATACCTTGAGACATCTCTGATTCACTAGTCTCAGAGCTAGGGTAATGCGAGTGGTGGCTCAACTGCTGGGCCCAAGACCTAGCAGTATGATTAATGCTAGCCTCTGAAGACCTAAGACTTTGTCTATCTCTTACTAGATGTCGTCCTGATCTAAGGTTCATATGCCTACTTAAGTAGCCCAATTTTTGCCCAAAGTACAACCTCGTTGCCGATCAATTGGTGTCAGTCATTTGAGTCTTTTTAGTTAATTATCGTGTTTAAGATCTTGTCTGATATCACATCGTCAAGTATATTTGAGTGTATTTTCGCACTTGAAGTTGATCGTTCCACGTTAAGTTCTTTTCCTTTAAAGTTCTTGGTCACACACAGGTTATCTCTTGAACTTGATTTCTTAGATAGTCTTTGACTTGTCTCGTGCCTACCATTGCCCTGACTTACTTCTAGCACTATTCGAACTTAGTCTAAACTAGGAATTGACAGAGGGAGTTGAGAATATTCCAACCTTACTTGCTGATCCCTTGCTTTATGATGCTCAAGAACCCGGTTCTCAAGCTTGCAAAGAAACCCTTGCTTTGGATGATCTCAATTGCTCTCAATGGACCTGTGAAAGTCCCAAAGTTAGCTCAAGACTTAGATTCAAATGACAGACAGATCACTTTCATGCATGTAATTTGGATATCAATTATGTCCCCTGACTCTATTGCAAACAATTCTAGAGATCCCTTGGTTTTGTTCCCCCTAGGTATGGTATTTGATACACAGGATTTTTCTCAAGACACACTTGTAGGGACCTCACAAATCACTAATTGCTAGACCAATATGCCAAAAACTATCCCCCAAAACTTGGAATAAAAACCCTAGTTTTTTTTTGGCCAAAAAGCCTGTCAATCCTGTTGATATATTTAGGTAGTGATGTGTGTGAACACTCTAGGACCGCCGGGGCACTTTTTTCCCTCTTTAGGAGGTTTTTTTCCCCCAGCTTGTATATACGCCTATTGCCCTAATGGGCTACTTATCTTTGTACATTCTCTAGTAATACATTCAGTCTTGTGTGTTGTGCTCCAACCTTCTTCTTCTTCCTTGTGTTGTTCGCGTGCTTTCGCAGACGTCTAACTCCAACAATTGGTATCAGAGCAGGTCATCGCTTCATCTAGGGCACCATCGACACTCCTCCGTTTGCAGTCTCAGATTCGCACGAAATTTGGTGAGCATACTCAGGGTGTTTCCGAGATCAAAACTACTTCGCTCTGTGGTGCCGAAATCGCGATCTGAGCTCGTTTCGGCCTCCGAACGCACTATCGCAGTGCTTGTGCAAGCTATTTCGTCCTTTTGTGCCAAAGATATATACCAGTTTCTGTTCGCCAGTTTAAGCGTCTCGAAGTCTGCTACAGGTCTAGCAGAACTCGTCTGGGCAGTTCCGTTCAACTTTTTGAGATACAGTCAATTTTCTGCATCAAGGTATTTTAGTCATCGGCCATGGCTGAAAGCAGTGATGTATTCCGTATGTTGGCTGTTGAGGATAAGTTGGATGGTACCAACTACCCATTATGGGCTTATATGATGCGACATGTACTGGTTGCAAAAGGATTGTGGAACATTGTGCAGGGTGTTGAAAGACGTCCTGTTACACCTGTAACGACAGGTACTGCAAATACAGGTGTTGGAGGTGATGAAGATAGTGTCGAAGATGATATTCTGCAGATTCCTATTCGTGCTTTTGTTTCTATTGCACCTACTGCAGAGCAGATTCGTTGGGATGGCAGAGATGCCCAGGCACATGCATTGATAGCTTTGTCTGTCAAACGTGCCATTATTCCTCACATTCGCTCTTGCAGAACAGCAAAGGATGCTTGGGATACACTTACCACTTTGTACCAGGCTAGGAATGAGGCTCGTGTTGCTTACCTCTGAAAACAGTTGGAGAGTGAGCACATGAATGAAGGTGATTCTATGGACAGTTTTCTTACAAAGATCAAAGACCTGAAGGAACAATTGATTTCTGTTGATGAGGTTATACCAGATAGCTCACTTGTGCAGACCGTTCTGAATGGTCTTCCTGATTCATATCAGAGTTTTGCCTCTACTCTTAGGTTGATGATGAAAGGCAATCCGAATGCCTTGTCATTTGAGGAATTAATCTCTGTTCTGTTGCAGGAAGATCAGTCCAGGCAGAACAAGTCCATTATGTGTGTTGCAGATCAAGCTTTCCTGGCTAGTCAGAAGGGCAAAGGAAAATGGAGCTCTTCTACTAGTAAGCAGAAATCTGCAAATGTTGCACAATCGAAGAACCAGGATAAAGATGAGAAGAAATCACAAAAGCAGAAATTGTTCTGTTGGAGTTTATTGATCTCCAAAGTATAGCTAGAAGTAGGTGAAACCCAACAGGACCTAGTTGACTTTTTCACAAACTTGTATGCACATACCAATTTTCTTGTAGAGCAAATTGCTCTTTACTCACTTAGAATTTTCCAGAACTGTCTCACACACATAAACTAGACTCTAAGAGCTTTCCAACAAGATATAGAACACCTCAAATGGATAAATACACAATGAGCTATGACCTCTGCAATATGCAGCTTTAATGGAGACCTTGAAACAGAGATGAACCTGAGGACACACATCACTTGCAGAGACTACTACTCTTACCTCACAACTCCAATGACTTTGAAACTTTCCAGAATACAAGTAGACTTAAAGAGCTTTCTAGCAAGCCAAAGAACACATGGTTTGGGTACATACACAGGGAGATATGACCTCTGCAATTTTGAGGTTTAATGGAGACCTTCAGCAGGGATAAAAAACAGAGAATGCACACTACTTGCAGAGAGTATTGCTCTCAGCTCACAAATCCAATGATTATGAAAATTTACAGGAAGAAATTAGACAGTAAGAGCTTTCCAATGAGCTATCAAACATGTAATTTGAATATATAATGAGGGAGATACAAGCTCTGCAATCTCTGCATACAAAACTACAGCAATGTAGAGATACACATATGACTCTCTTGGACATCCCACAAGATCACGACTTTTCTCCTCTTTTTATAGCATGGGAAACTAATCTAAAACCTTCCTAATACATCTAAATTCATGGTAGACACTTGGATGGAGGTATTACATGACTCAAGTGCTCAAATAAGCAAAGTATTGATGGACTTTGAGAACTAGCCACATCGACCTTCCACTAGGACACCACTGAAGCTCCTTTGTGACTCACTAATTTGACTCACCATGTTCTAGAACTCACGTGGTATTTTTGCTACATTTTATGAATAATATGAGCCTTCTTGAAGTATTTGAAGACTTCCCAAAGGTATTTACATAAATTGAAACTTGTACCCTACATAAAACAAATGTTCGCAACATTCTCCCCCTCAAGTTTCAAAGGGTATTTCCTTCATGCCAAGAATATAGTTGAATCTTTGAAGCTTTGGTCCATCCAAGGATTTGGTGAAGATATCTGCAACTTGATCCTTTGTTCCAACAAAAGAAACCTGCACTTCATTGTTCATGGCCTTCTCTCGAACATAATGATAGTGAACCTCTATATGCTTTGTTCTAGCATGAAAAATAGGATTTGAGGTCATATGAATGCTGCTCAAGTTATCCCCATATATCAGTGGTACATCAACCTGCACATTCAAGTCATGAAACAACTTTTTAAACCACATAACCTCAGTAGTAGCCAATGCTAAACCTCTATACTCAGCCTCTGTAGAAGATAAAGCAATTGTAGGCTGTTTCTTTGAACTCCATGTTAATGTCTTGTTTCCTGCTATTACCACATATCCACTTGTGGATCTTCTGTCATCTTTGCTTCCAGCCCAATCTGCATCACTAAAGACTTTAAGAGTTAGATCAGCATCATGACTATAAAATAATCCTTTGTTCATGGTATCTTTCAAATATCTAAGCACTCTTTTTGCTGCATGCATATGAGGTACTCTAGGTTCATGCATAAACTGTGACAATACTCCCACTGCATAGCATATATCAGGTCTAGTTTTTGTTGCATAAATCAAAGATCCTACCATGGATCTATATGCATTCATATCATGCAACTCATCACCTTCCTTTGCAATCAACTTTACATTACATTCCATTGGAGTAGAAACAAATTTACATTCCTGCATACCAAACCTTTTCAACATATCACATATATACTTTCTCTGTATCAACCACATACCTTCATCGCCATACACAATTTCAATCCCAAAAAAGTATCTAAGCAAACCAAGATTTGAAATTTTAAATTCCTTTCCCAAATTACCTTTTATCTCATCAATTGCTTTTGCATCATTCCCTGTAATCAACAAGTCATCCACATAAATGCATACATAGACACACATGTCATCTACATGTTTTACATAAAGTGAAGGATCAGCATGACTCGCTGTGTATCCTTGCAGCATAAGATACTTTACCAACCTTGCATTCCATGCCCTTGGCGCCTGTTTAAGACCATACAATGCCTTCTTTAACCTGCATACATGATTAGGAAATTTTGCATCCACATACCCATCTGGTTGTGACATATACACTTCTTCATTTAACTCACCATTAAGAAAGGCATTCTTTATATCAAGTTGATATATATTCAACCTTTTACTTGCAGCTAAAGCCAATAAAGTTCTCATCGTTGCCATGTTTGCTACTGGACTAAATGTTTCCTCATAGTCCACACCTTGAGTTTGATTATATCGTTTTGCTACAAGTCTAGCCTTATATCAAGACACACTACCATCACTATTTCTTTTAATCTTAAAAACCCACTTGCAACCAATTACCTTTTTTTTTGGTGTACTTGGAACTAAATTTCAAGTCTTGTTATCCTGTAGTGCTTCCATTTCTTCTCTCATTGCTTTCTCCCACTTTTCATCTCCTTTGGCCTCATCATAACATGTGGGTTCATTTTCCTGCTCAACTTTTGTCATAAAAGCATAATGAGTATTCATGAAAGATTCATAAGTATACCTTTGAGGTTGCTTACTTACTCTTGAAGTTCTTCTTACCTCCAATGTAGATGCTCTTCCTTTCTTATTAGGAACCTTTGATGATTCTCCATACTCACATACATCACTAATTTCCTCTCCTTCATCATTAACTTCAACAAGTTTGAGTTTACCTTTACTTTTAACACTTGGAGGTGACTCTTGCCTTAATCTTCCATTGAAAGGTGATCCTCTTTCTTCATCTAAACCACTCCTTTCATCATTTAAACTTCCTGATGGCTGAACTATGCATTCATCTCCTTCAACCACACCTTCATTTTCATCCATGACCTGCAAACAATTCTTATCTGCATACCATGAAACTAATTCATCAAAGTTTACATCTCTTGATACAACAACCTTATTGGTATGAGGATTATAGAATCTATATCCTCTTTGAGTATCTGCATAACCAATAAATATACATTTTTCTGATTTTGCATCAAGTTTAGATCTCACCTCACTAGGTACATGTACATAACATACACAACCAAATACTTTCAAATGACTTACACTTGGTTTCCTTCCATGCCATACCTCATATGGTGTCAAATGATGAACTCCAGCAGTCGGAACTCTATTCATAATGTAAACTCTTGTGCTAACAGCTTCAGCCCAAAAATAATTAGGTAAACACATATCATTAAGCATGCTTCTAGATGCTTCTGCTATGATTCTGTTCCTTCTTTCTGCGACTCCATTTTGTTGTGGAGTATACCTGCATGTAACTTTGCTTTGGATCCTCAATGAAGCAGCCTGCATGATTAAATCTCACTTGTAGACCTTTTTCTACCATTTGACCAACCGGCATCAAATTCTTAGTGATCGTTGGCACATAAAGTCCATCCTTCAAGCAATTTGTCTTGCTCTTATCCTGCATAACAACATCTCCAACCTGCATAATCTTATGTGTTGTATCATCTCCTGTTTCAACATGACCTTTACATGACGGATTATGCATATTAGAAAACCATGAAGCATCATGAGACATGTGATTAGAACAACCACTATCTACATACCATACATCGCTATTGCAATTCTTCTTAGTTTCAACATTCATCATTAGAAGCGAATCATAATCATCACTTTTACCTTCAACTGCATAATTTCCTTGTTGTTTACCTCTTCTTGAATAGCCTCCTCTTTGATTACCACTTTGATTATTTTCATTTTGATAGCAATCTTTGGCATAGTGTCCATACCTTCCACATATATAGCAATTCTTGTTATCTTCACTCCTTTGTCTTTGGTTGTAGTTGTAGTAGCCTCTCGTACCTCTAGCGCTTGATCTTCCTCTTCCTCTTGTGTTGAAGAAGCCACTTGAAGTCCTTTGATCATCGCTCCTTCTTCCTCGGCCTCTATTTGAACCTCTTCCACCTCTGTTTCCACCTCTTGATGATCCTACATAAAGAGCTTGTCCTTGAGATCCTTTTTGATTTGAAGTAGAACCATTTAGATTCATCTCCTCCGTGACCATGAGGGCAATAAGTTGATCAAAATCTGGTAATTCTCCTCTGACATAAACTGAAGTAATGAAGGGTTTCCATCTCTCATCATCTTTGAGTCCGTTGAGAGTACGTGCAACCAAGTCGTCGTCCTCCACATGAGCTTGAATTGATCCTAGTTTATCTGCAATCTCTTTAACTTTCAATATGTAATCATTGACCGATGTACTTGTATCTTTCTTTATGTTATTCAACTCATTTTTGAGTTGAATCTTCCTTGCTCTTGTACCTGTAGCATACAACCTTTCCAATGCAAGCCAAACATCTCTACTTGTGTATAGATCTTGTATGTGTCCTACCATTGAATCTTGAATATTTTGTGATAAAATGAATATAACCCTTTTGTCTCTCTCATTCCAAAGTCTAAACTCCCTCAATTGTTGCTGAATTGGGTCCTCTGGTAATGTGGGTTTGATATCTGTGCCGTCAATCAAACCATATAAGCCTCTACCTTGCAAGTATGCCGTGATTCTAAACTTCCATGCCTGATAATTGGTCTTATCAAGCTTCTCTATTTGTGCATGTTGGTCTCCCATAATACAAATGCTAAGCTTCCTCCTTTAAGCCTCCTTTCCAATGTGTGTGATGAGAAGAAATATAATATTTACCTTGTAAATGAGGTATGTGCACCTTTCTTTGCTTGGATGTTGCTTGAGATGCCTCCTTGCAATCTTCTTCTACCTTTGTGTAGTGTTGATGATGAACTGCTTCTTTGATAGCTTCAAATTCTTCGTCAAGGTATGATAACCTTCTCCAAGCCTCCACGTACTTGCTCTGATACCAATGTTGGAGTTTATTGATCTCCAAAGTACAGCTAGAAGTAGGTGAAACCCAACAGGACCTAGTTGACTTTTTCACAAACTTGTATGCACAGACCAATTTTCTTGCAAAGAAAATTGCTCTTTACTCACTTAGAATTTTCCAAAACTGTTTGACACACATAAACTAGACTCTAAGAGCTTTCCAACAAGATATAGAACACCTCAAATGGATAAATACACAATGAGCTATGACCTCTGCAATATGCAGCTTTAATGGAGACCTTGAAACAGAGATGAACCTGAGGACACACATCACTTGCAGAGACTACTGCTCTTAACTCACAACTCCAATGACTTTGAAACTTTCAAGAATACATGAAGACTTGAAGAGCTTTCTAACAAGCCAAAGAACACATGATTTGGATACATACACAAGGAGATATGACCTCTCCAAGTTTGAGGTTTAATGGAGACCTTCAACAGGGATAAAAAACAGAGAACACACACTACTTGCAGAGAGTATTTCTCTCAGCTCACAAATGCAATGATTATGAAAATTTCCAGGAAGAAAGTAGACAGTAAGAGCTTTCCAATGAGCTATTAAACATGTAATTTGCGTATATAAGGAGGGAGATACAAGCTCTACAATCTCTGCATACAAAACTACAGCAGTGTAGAGATATACATATGACTCTCTTGGACATCCCACAAGATCACGACTTTTCTCCTCTTTTTATAGCATGGGAAACTAATCTAAAACCTTCCTAATACATCTAAATTCGTGGTAGAAACTTGTATGGAGGTATTACATGACTCAAGTGCTCAAATAAGCAAAGTATTGATGGACTTTGAAAACTACCCACATCGACCTTCCACTATGACACCACTGAAGCTCCTTTGTGACTCACTAATTTGACTCACCATGTTCTAGAACTCACGTGGTATTTTTGCTACATTTTATGAATAATATGAGCCTTCTTGAAGTATTTGAAGACTTCTCAAAGGTATTTACATAATTTGAAACTTGTACCCGACATAAAACAAATGTTCGCAACATGTTCTGTAAGTACTGTAAAGGCAATGATCATATCATAAAGAACTGTCCAAAACTGGATGCAAAACAGGCAAAGAAAAAGGAGGGTGGAATGGTTGTTGTAGAAGCCTCTACACCAAAAACAGAGTCTGCTAATCTTGTGCAAGAAGAAGAATGGGCGTTTACTACTGTTTGTAGTTTTGACCCATCTTCTCATGAGCAGTGCATGTCTGCAGTGGACTTAGATGTTTGGTACTTTGATAGTGGGGCAACCAAACATATTACCTCGCAGCGCAGTTTCTTCTCTTCACTCGAGCCTGCCCCTACAGGGAATACTGTCACATGTGCCAATAACTCCTCTTATCCTGTTATGGGAGTTGGTAAGATCATTCTGACTACTGCTGATGGTAGTTCTTTCACTTTGTCAGATGCTTTATTTGTGCCAGGGATCAAAAAGAATCTGTTATCAGTTTCTGCATTAGCCAAGATTGGCTTGGTTGTGAAAGTTGTTGATGACAGGTGTACAGTTCATGATCTCTCAAATGGCGATGTGATTATTGCTTCTGGCATTTTATGTCGTGGGCTGTATAAGCTCATAGACTATGAAAGATCTGTGAATAATTCGGCATGTGCAATTCATGATTCTCAGGCTATGTCAGATGCAAAGCTTTGGCATGCACGCTTTGGTCATCTGAATTTTGCTAGTTTGTTACGCCTGCAGAAATCTGAAATGGTGTCCTCTTTGCCCAAACTTGAGGCACCTGGAAAACATGTTTGTGAAGGCTGTATTTTGGGCAAAAAGCAGCGTTCTTCCTTTCCAAAAGATGGTTCAGTTCGGGCTACGCAGAAATTGCAGCTTGTACATAGTGATGTCTGTGGTCCTATGCAGACACCCTCTTTTGGAAATTACCTTTACTTCATGACTTTCATGTTGGTGCATTTTAACCAAGCCTACATGCTTGATATATTTGATATTATCCTCATTTGTAAGTCACATGAGTAGTCATGTGAACACCTCTTGTAAAAGAGTTCATTTTTATCTCTTGTATTTGGAAAAAGAAAAAAGGAAAAGGATGGCTTACCTCATCCATGATGTAAAAGCAAATTCGTGGCTCCAACTACCAAAATCACGAATTTTTGAGCTGAGGGAATCTCTCCTAACTTTGGGGATCACTTTTAGGTGGAGCCATTCAAAATCGAATTCAAAACTCCCTCCAAGAATAGCTATAAAAAGAGCAAGAAGGAAGAGGCGATTAGCAAGCCTTGTACGTGACCACTTCATGTCATTTTGTAGAGATTGAAGAGCTTACTCCATAGCTCTATCATTCTACTCCCATTGTGCAAATATTCATTGCCAATGTGGTTGTAATCATTTGTGAATCTATACATTTATTATCATCTACTTCTCTGTTTTGTTCTCTGTTATACTCACTCAGTGCAGTACCTTCAGAAGGTCATATCTCGAGTTTTACTGAACCTTTTTCAGTGTTTTAAAGTGCGTTGGATAGCTCTCACTGTCTAGTTTTTACCTATACATTTTCAAGGTCATTGAATTTATACTTTTGGAGATATCTGCATTTTACTGCTTACTGGTCTATCTCTGCAGAGCCCCGAGAATTGTGGGAAGGTTCCAGAAATTGTTGAAACTTGTTCTCAGTGCTCAGTCCATCATTTGAAGTGTTTTAACTTGGAATAGCAAGCTTGTTAAGTCTATTTGCTATGCCCAAAAGGAATTTTTCTAATTCTTTCCAGATTGAGAGCACTGTTCATTTTTTCCAGCAGGTGTATGTCCAAAAATAGCAAGTTTTGGGAGCTAGTCATTTCGCAACTAGTCTGTCTTGACTTAAACTTTTGGGATACATGTTCCAAAGTACTTGGCTGATATTTTGGTGGATTTAGGAAGCTCAAAGGGTATACTAATCAACTCTGAAGTCTCAGTTGGCTGGTATGAAGCTGGTTGTACCAGCACCAACTCATCTTTGGATTGCATCCACCATCTCTCTTCACAGTGGTATCAGAGCATAGTCAAGCAACATGGGAGATGGATTTCCATCAACAATTGACAAATTGGATCGAAACAACTACCCGGCATGGTCTCTAAGGATGGAGGCTTACCTTCAAGGGAGGAATCTATATGGATTCATATTCGGAGATGAAGCAATGCCAACCATGAGGAACAAAGGGCAACCATCACATGAAGAAGTGGAAGGACTTTCGAATTGGTGTTCGAAGGATGCACTTGCAAGGTCCTATATTCTAAACTCAATCTCTGACTTTCTTTTACCTCATGTCAAGGGATGCAAGACATCAAGAGAGACCTGGAATGCACTTGCTTCTTTCTTCTCTTCCAACACTCGAGCAAGGAAGAACCAATTGTGGATGGAGTTCACAACAATGAAGAAAAGCCCGAAGAAAAATATGACTGATTATGTCACAAAGATGAAGGAGATTTCCGACCAACTTGGAAGCATTGGAGAAGTAATTGAAGAGGAGCAAATCATAAGACAAATCATGAATGGAATCAAAGCAGACGACAAGTGGGAGTCATTCACAACAGCCATGGATTTATACATGGATATGCATGTACCCGACCTCAACACACTTATGGGCCAACTCTTCACTCATGAAGCAAAGATTAGCAAAGGTGGTGAGTCCTCAAGAGGTAATCAAACTTCTGCCTTATATTCTGATAATGCTAAGGTCAAGGACAAGTCAAAGAATAGGAAGAATGAAGATGAAGGAAGCTCTTTCCAAGCAAACTTTGCAGGTAGAGGAAGAGCTAGAGGAAGAGGCAGAAGTGGAAAGCAAGGCAGGGGGAGATTCCAATCATCTCAACCTTGCAACATATGTGGCTTATCTAACCATACTACTGAAGAATGTTTCAGGAACCCGAGGAACTCAAGAGGAAGAGGATTCAATAGAGGTGGCTATGGATCAAATAGAGGTAGATACAATGGAGGCTACAACAACAACAACAACAACTACTACAACAACAACAACTACTACAACAACAATTACAACAACAACAACAACTATCAAAGTGGCCATAGAGGAAGAAGAGATTACAATAACTATGCAGAGGACCAAAGTCAAGAAGATTCATTATTGATTATGAATCTATCAACGAAGAAGGGTAAGGATGATGATCACATATTTTACATTGATTCGGGATGCTCGAACCATGTAGCAGGAAATGTGGCTTTACTTTCTGATTTGGAAGATCCTCATAACAAGCATGAAGTGCAGACAGGAGATGACACAAAGCACTCAGTGGAGAAGATAGGTAATGTGAAGACATCATATGGGAATATGAACCTCTTAAGCAAAGTCTTGTATGTCCCTACAATTACCAAAAATTTAATAAGTGTTGGACAAATTGTTGAAAAAGGATTGCAGGTTAGATTCAATCGATTTGGAGCATATGTTGAAGACCCAAGGCAAGGCTTTCAAAGGATTGCCAAAGGAGAAAAGACAGGAAGGCTTTTCACTTTTGAAGTGGAAGATACAAAGAACATAGCTTTGTTTAGCTATGGATCTCAAAACTCTAACAGAGTTGGAGATATGGCACAAAAGGCTTGCTCACATTGGTGAGAGGACACTCAAACAGATTTGCAGAGACCAAAGTGTACTTGGTTTGCCTAATATCACAAGGCAACACATGATTTATAAGTGTGAAGCTTGTCAACTCGGCAAGGCTCATAGACAACCTTTCAATAACAAAGGATATATGTATCAAAATCTTTTGGATCTAGTGCACACGGATGTGTGGGGTCCAAGTAAGGAGCCATCTATATCAGGCTCAAGATATTATGTGTCTTTCATAGATGATTGTAGCAGGTGGACCATTCTGTTTTTCATGAAGCACAAGGATGAAGTGTTTAATTGCTTTAAGAAGTATATTGCTCTTGTTGAAAACCAAACAGGTAGGACTTTGAAACGACTCAGATCAAATGGTGGAGGAGAATACTTCTCTTCTGAATTTGATGCCTTCTTGCATGAAAGAGGCATTAAAAGGGAAGTCACTACAAGGTATACACCCGGACTCAATGGTGTAGCAGAGAGGAGGAACAGAGCTATTGTCGAAGCTCCAAGGTCCATGCTCAACGAAAAGGGATTGCCAAACTACCTATGGGCAGAGGCTGTGTCTACAGCCACATATCTCATAAATAGACTTCCATCTAAGTCACTAGATGGAACCACTCCATATGAAGTGTGGAATGGAAGAAGACCTAGTCTAGAGCATTGCAAAATCTTTGGATGCTTAGCCTATGCTCACATTCCTTCTCAAGTAAGAGGGAAATTGGATCCCAAGGTAGAGAAGTGTGTATTTATTGGTTATGATCAAAACCAAAAAGGATATAGATTGTACAATCCAACCAATAAAGGATTTTCTGTGAGTAGAGATGTAATTTTTGATGAAAACAAATCATGGTTTGATGATGACAGGAAAGTGAAGCTACCGTATGACTTGGATGAAGACTTTCCATCACTTCAACCAAAGGAGCCAAAGCAGATTGAAGAAAGTGATTCGGAGATTGACCTAGAAGACTTGGAAAGACTAAAGCTATGGAAGAACAAAGGTAAAGCAAAGATGCAGGATGCTACATATGGACCGGAGAGCTCACATCAACCACTTAGAAGGTCTTCAAGGGAGAAGAAGAAACCAGAAAGGTTTGGTTATGATACTTCTTTGGTCACCAAGCACTCAATCTACATTGCAAAGGATTCAACCAATGAAGAACCTACCACATTCGAAGAAGCACAAAGCAAGAAAGCTTGGAGAGATGCAATGGATGAAGAAATGGAAGCCTTGAAGGAGAATGACACTTGGGAGCTTGTACCTAACAAGCCATCTATGAAGATAATCGGATCTCGATGGATATACAAAATCAAGAGGAATCCAGATGGAAGTATAAATAGACACAAAGCAAGGTTAGTTGCTAAAGGGTTTGCTCAAACCCATGGTATTGATTATGAGGAGACTTTCTCTCCTATTGCAAAAATGCCTACAATTAGGGTTCTCATTAGTCTTGCTGCATCTAGAAATTGGAATCTTTATCAACTTGATGTAAAGAATGCTTTCTTGAATGGATGGATTTCTGAGGAAGTGTATATGGACAACCTCCTGGATATGAGGATGCACATCATCCTAACTATGTATGCAAACTAAAGAAAGCTTTGTATGGATTGAAGCAAGCTCCAAGAGCTTGGAATTTCAGATTGGTGACTTATTTGTAGGACCAAGGATTCAAAGCTAGCAAGGCGGATACCTCTTTGTTCATAAAGAGGAATGGATCTCAAGTGATCTATTTATGTGTGTATGTTGATGATATTATTATCACAGGCAATGATCTTGAAGGAATCAAACAAGTAAAGAGTCAAATGAAGGAGGAGTTCAAAATAAGTGACCTCGGACCACTCACTTATTTTCTTGGATTGGAATTGATCTACACAGATTCAGGTATATACATCACACAAAGGAAGTATGTCCATGACATGCTCGTCAAGTTCAAGATGGAAAATACCAAGTGTGCAGGTACACCTATGGAGCAAAATCATAAGCTTAGTGCTTATGAAGGAGAGCCGATTGAAGACATCACAAGCTATCAAAGCTTGGTTGGAAGTTTGAACTATGCAACACTCACAAGGGTGGATATATGCTATAGTGTTAGCATATTGAGTCAGTTTATGCATAAGCCGAGAAGACCACACATGGAAGCGGCCAAGAGAGTCCTCAAGTACCTAAACGGGACTATGAATGAAGGTTTGTTTTATTCATTTACTTCAGATATTGAGCTAAAAGTCTACTCAGATGTAGATTGGGCCGGATCTAGAGATGATAGAAGAAGCACATCCGGGCATATATCATTTGCAGGTTCAAAAATCATTTCTTGGTCATCAAAGAAGCAACCAACCGTGGCATTATCTTCTACCGAAGCCGAATATAGAGGTTTGGCTAATGAAACTCAAGAAATCATGTGGTTAAAGTCTTTGTACACAGATCTTGGACTTCATTCTTCAACACCTCACATTTTTGGTGACAACACAAGCTCACTACATCTAGGAGCTAATCCGGTATACCATGCTAGAACCAAGCATATTGAAGTCCACTACTATTATGTAAGGGAGAAGCTAATGAGCAAGGATATTCAACTATCCTATGTCTCTACAGATATGCAATGTGCCGACATGTTGACTAAAGCTCTTGATGGTACAAAATTAAGTAGATTCAAGTTGATGATTGGCTTGCAGGAAATCAAGGACAATTGAAGACTTATTTGAAGGCCAAGCATGTTAGGCTTGAGGGGGAGCTGTTGGTGCATTTTACCCAAGCCTACATGCTTGATATATTTGATATTATCCTCATTTGTAAGTCACATGAGTAGTCATGTGAACACCTCTTGTAAAAGAGTTCATTTTTATCTCTTGTATTTGGAAAAAGAAAAAAGGAAAAGGATGGCTTACCTCATCCATGATGTAAAAGAAAATTCGTGGCTCCAACTACCAAAATCACGAATTTTTGAGCTGATGGAATCTCTCTTAACTTTGGGGATCACTTTTAGGTGGAGCCATTCGAATTCGAATTCAAAACTCCCTCCAAGAATAGCTATAAAAAGAGCAAGAAGGAAGAGGCGATTAACAAGCCTTGTATGTGACCACTTCATGTCATTTTGTAGAGATTGAAGAGCTTAATCCATAGCTCTATCATTCTACTCCCATTGTGCAAAGATTCATTGCCAATGTGGTTGTAATCATATGTGAATCTATACATTTATTATCATCTACTTCTCTGTTTTGTTCTCTGTTATACTCACTCAGAGCAGTACCTTCAGAAGGTCATATCTCGAGTTTTACTGAACCTTTCTCAGTGTTTTAAAGTGCATTGGATAGCTCTCACTGTCTAGTTTCTAGTTGTACGTTTTCAAGGTCATTGAATTTATACTTTTGGAGATATCTGCATTTTACTGCTTACTGGTCTATCTCTGTAGAGCCCCGAGAATTGTGGGAAGGTTCCTGAAATTGTTGAAACTTGTTCTCAGTGCTCAGTCCATCATTTGCAGTGTTTTAACTTGGAATAGCAAGCTTGTTAAGTCTATTTGCTATGCCCAAAATGAATTTTTCTAATTCCTTCCAGGTTGAGAGCACTGTTGATTTTTTCCAGCAGGTGTATGTCCAAAAATAGCAAGTTTTGGGAGCTAGTCATTTCGCAACTAGTCTATCTTGACTTAAAATTTTGGGATACATGTTCCAAAGTACTTGGCTGATATTTTGGTGGATTTAGGAAGCTCAAAGGGTCTACTAACCAACTCTGAAGTCTCAGTTGGCTGGTGTGAAGCTGGTTGTAGCAGCACCAACTCATCTTTGGATTGCATCCACCATCTCTCTTCACATTTCATTGATGATTTTTCTAGGCATGCATGGGTATATCCACTCAAAGCAAAGTCCGAAGTGTTCATGTGCTTCAAACAGTTTTTGGTTTTGGCTGAAAATCTGTCAGCATGTAAAATGGGCACCCTCCGTTCTGATCGAGGGGGGAAATATATGTCTTCAGATTTTAATGCATTTTTGGCTGAACGTGGGATAAAACACCAGTGTACAGTACCGTATACACCTCAACAGAATGGAGTTGCTGAACGAAAGAGCAGGTCACTCATGGAGATGGTGAGGTGCATGGTCAAAAGTCAGGCTTTACCACATAGTTTCTGGCTTGAGGCTGTCATGTGTGCAGCATATGTACTAAACAAGTGTCCCACTAAAGCGTTGCAGTCTATCACTCCATATGAGGCTTGGCATGACCACAAGCCATCTGTTGCTCATCTGCGTGTTTTTGGTTGTTTGACATATGCATTAGTGCTTGAACAACATCACAGAAAATTGGATGATAAGGTAGTAAAATGTATTTTTGTTGGGTACAGTTCTGAAAGTAAAGGCTATCGTCTGTATCATCCACAGACTAAACACATTCTGGTTAGCCATGATGTTGTCTTTGTGGAAGATGCTATTCAGCCGTTGCTTTCATGTACTAAGGAGACATCTGTTAGCTCCAAAGACATGTATGATACTTTGATGCCTCTTTTTACAGGTGGACAGGCTAGTGCTGGTCCTAATGAGGCAACTTCTCAGCCTTTGCAAGTTTCATATGATGATGCAGATCATTCCATTTCTGATGCAGATTTACATGATGCACTTGTTGATGAGAGAGCTGATATTGAGTAGGCAAAAACTATGCCAAAATGGTTGGTGCAGACTTTGCGTGACAGCAAATTAGATGCACCTTTGTCATATCGTACTCGTTCAGGCTCTCATAGTGCCTCCTTTGCATCAGATTGCTATGCTATGGCTGCATCTAGTCTCTGTGATGAGAAGCCTATTGCCACTCCTATGGAGACAGGTTTATGATTGAGTCTTCATGATGCTGGAGATGCATTTGATACTGTTCTCTATCAGCAAGCTGTTGGATGCTTGATTTACTTATGCATTACTCGGCCAGATAGTCAGTTTGCTGTCTCACAGATGAGTAGGTTTATGCATTGCCCACGAGTCACGCATTGGAAAGCGGTTAAGCGAATCTTTCGCTACTTGAGTGGTACTCGGCTACTTGGGTTGTTTTATCCCAAGGGGGGATCACTACCGCCAGATTTGCATGCTTCTTCTGACTCAGATTGGGCTGGTTGCTATGACACTTGTGTGTCCACCAGTGGTTTTTGCTTCATGCTTGGTAGCTCATGTATATCTTGGTTGAGCAAGAAGCAGCCTATTGTGGCCACTTCCAGTTGTGAGGCTGAGTATAGGGCAGCTTTCACAGCGACTGTTGAGTGTGTGTGGCTCATACGCCTTATGGCTGATTTGGGTGTTGGCTAGTCTTCTACCACCACCATCTTCACTGACAGTCAGAGCGCATTGGCAGTTGCAAGGAACCCTGTGTTCCATGCTCGCACTAAGCACATTGAGGTGCATTATCACTATGTCAGGGAGAGGTTCTCTGTTGGGGAGATCAGCTTGGCATATGTGCCCACACAAGAGAACATTGCAGACCTTTTCACGAAGGCTCTGCCTAGGGAGAAGTTTGAAGCTTTCCGCAAAGCTTTGGGCTTACTTCCTTTTGTGGAGTGATTTCCACATAGCTTGGCACTTCCTTATACATGAGTGCCAGCTCCTTGTTCACCGCATCACTCCCAGGGGGGATTTGTTGATATATTTAGGTAGTGATGTGTGTGAACACTCTAGGACTGTTGGGGCACTTTTTTCCCTCTTTAGGAGGTTTTTTTCCCCCGGCTTGTATATACGCCTATTGCCCTAATGGGCTACTTATCTTTGTACATTCTCTAGTAATACATTCAGTCTTGTGTGTTGTGCTCCAAGCTTCTTCTTCTTCCTTGTGTTGTTCGCGTGCTTCTACAGACGTCTAACTCCAACAAATCGCGATCGACAGGTCTCTCAATCGCAATTGACAGAGGTGTCCCTCGGGGCATGTTGGTCGCGATCGACACAGATCGACAGAGTCAATCACGATCGACAGAGTCGGTCATGGGTCCTGTCGATCATGTTCGATGGTGTCAATCACGATCGACACGTTTTCCGGGATTTTCGCCATAAATTCAATCGATCGGGGTTGTATCCGTCGCGATGGACACGTGGCCATGCGAGAATTTCAATCAATCGTCAAAATTCAGTCGGTCGCGATCGACGGTGTCAATCGCGACTGACAGAAGTGTCGGTCGTGGCTGTCGATCGCGATCGATGGTATCAATCGCGATTGACAGGGTCAGTCGGTCACGATCGACAGAATCTGTCGATCGTAGCTGTCGATCGCGATCGATGGTGTCGGTCGCGATTGACAGAGGAATACGAAATTTTTTAGTTTTGTTTAGTGATTTGGCATGTGCTCTCCATGTGCATTAAGGTGGTGTACTTTCTTTTACCAAATAGGCGATTTTTCTATCGATCACGATCAACAGAGGTCTGCGACACAGAGACAATTCTGAGCGTTTCCGTACCTGAGCAGCGTGCTGGACACGATGATATAGCAAGAATCTGCAAGAGTGCTCAAAAACATGCAAAAACACGGCACACAAGTCGCTCTCTCTCTCTCACAAGTGAAATGAGGGAAATGGAAGGAGAAAGGAGGTATAATCAAAAACTAAAATTTTTTGCGATGATGGAGATGGAGGTGGATGATGGTGAGGATGATGATGGTGATGATGATGGTGGATTAAGAAAGAGAAAAATAAGAAAAGTAAAGAAATTACCTACAATGCCAACGTCTCAATTCTACGTCTTACCATCACACGCTCGTCCTCAAAGCTCGATCCCCGGCAACGGCACCAAAATTTGGTGTAGCTCAGTGATGAGTAGCACCTCCTTTAATGTCAATCCGGGAAGATGTGAGGATGGTATGATGACCTCGAGCAAGTGAAGGCACAAGTGCGTGAGTGAGAAGCACACTAATATGCACACACATACACACACACGTGCACACAAGGTAAGACCAAGAGTGAGAAGCAATGGAGTTCTTTAGATTACTTTCAAAAAAGCTCATACAAGTTCAAATCAATTACAAGCTAGCCCCAAAAATGAGCTCTCTAGCTCTATTTATAGTTTTTGACTAGGTTTTGGCCATGTCCAGACCTAGTGTCTGGCCTAGTTAAAAATTAGGTTCTAGGTCCTACTTGGAGGCTCAAACAGAGTCTAAAAATTATGAAAACTGGTAGGTAGCTACTTCTAATGCTCCCCAAGCTCAAGGACTCCTTGGCTTGCACAAAATGGAGCTACCAAAATATGAAATGGTATTTACAATGGCTTTTCGTGATGAAAATCACTATTTTTGTAGGGATTTCCTCTATTGATTTGTCATACACATCTTCGAGCTCCCTACTTGCTCCTTCTCCTTGTGTGTCCATCCCTTTGATATGCTTTAGCTTCCTGAAAAAATAATGGCCTACTTGCCAGATCGTCGTTGACTACTCTGTCTGCTTGTGCCTTCTCTTTTGTAAGCTTCCTTGTCTTGTGAGTCCCTCAGTTCCTTGACTAGTGCTAACAGAGGCATACCTCATAGGGCTAGGAGGCATGGAAACCCTTGCATGGGTGAGGTGGAACTTCTTGGCCAAGATTGGATGTATGATCACTCAGTGGACTTAAATATTAGAAAATGATCCCTCTAGTTTGGGGTGGTGATCCAACAACAAGTGATACTACTAGAGATCCCTAGTTCCCTCCACTAAGAGGAGGAATACCCATGCCCTCCCAAAATGAAGGAGAAGGTGGATCGAAATGTCTTTGGACAAATCCTCCCACCAATGGTGACCCTCTTTGGATAGATGGGGACTATCCTTGGACAGAGGAGTACCCAAGATATTTTACTCCCCTTCTTTAGCCAAGAGGGCACAATCCCTAGACAAATGGGTACTATCAATTGTCAAATGGGGAGCAATTTGTCAAATCTCTAGACAAATAACACCTTGAGCACACCCTCCACACTTTCAACATGCATGCCTAGATCTGTTGTACAAATGCTTCATTTCCTAATGGGCAGGTCATGCAACTGTTGGAACCCCCTTCTTTTTCAAAGTAGAGCGTCCACCTGGCCTCTCATGAACCACCATGGAAAAGTCAACCATGATCCACACACCTTAATAGAAGGCCAATTTAGACTACTCCATGGATGTACTGAAAGTCTCCAAACATGTACATCCAAAGGACAGTTGACATTTATGACTTTCTTCAGTTCATCGCACAAACCAAGGACAATGACGAGTCAACCTTGACTCTCACCATCGCCAAGACATTATCCTTCAATGAGAATTGGACAATTCTAGGTACCTAAGAAGTCTATGGCATCCAAGCCTGAAACCACTCACATATGGGTCCCCAGGGCTTGTTTTGTAGCTCAACAACTAAGCCATGTAACAATAGTCCCTCCAAAATCACACTGATCATCCATCTCTTCATCCTCCAATCATATTTTGTATCTAAGCCAAAGAACCATTTCCCTTCATCAATCACTAGGAAATGGGTGCCTAAACAACCTCAAAATCCTCAATCCCCTCTATTGTACAATGTGAAACCTCATGAAACTAGTCTTTCTCTTTGTAATAATTCACTAACACCCAAGCTAATCGATTAAAAATAAACCCTTACTGACCTCCAACCATAGCTTATGACATCTCTCATGAATGGTTATTTATGCATTATTCCAATCATGTTGGAAGTCTAGCGACATGCATTAGGCACTGAGAGACTGTTTGAAAATCACTTCACAACACAGGGCTACATAGGAGGTGTTAGGAAAGATGGATGGACACTCCAAGAAATGAGTTGGTACTACTAATCCCTGCTCTCTATCAACCCTCTTTCACTTCAGAGTTGAATTGTAGGCCCTTTTTTCTTTCCAATGACACTAAATAAGTGCCTATGTACTTTGGAGATGATCCATGTAATGATTGATCCAAAACAAATAACTTCACAATTCACAAATCATCAAAAACCTTCTATTTTGGTTCACACACCTGCTACTTGTTAAGCTCAGTGCTCCCAGCATAGTAGGAATTAGAAAAATTCATTTTGGAGATATATTGTTATCTTAAAGAGCTAATGATTCCAAGTGGAACCACTTAAAATGATTGCCTATACACAAAGCAATCAATTTAGCAAGTGAAGCATTACCCCCGATTTTTTAGGACCTTTGTAGAGAATGACCAGTGTTCACTTCGAGCCACTTTTCTCCCAATCCACTGAATGGAATGTCTTCAAAATTTGTCCGCATGTAGTAGACTTAGAGCAGATTCCAACATAGAACATTGAAAATGGTGGAGTAATGACTGAGATAAGAGCAAGATAAGAACATTGTTCTGAGTGACTATGATAGAGAGATCAAGAGATATAAGCAATGATCTATTGTATTATATGACAATGTTGTACATGATCATTGGCATGATAATCAATGCCCAATGATAGTGAGAAGTGTAGGCTATGAGATGAGCCACACACTCTCTACAATGTTATCAACTAAGGCACAAGAATGGAGAGCTTATCCCACGAGTTTTTTACAATCATTTTATAGATGCTTTGATAAAATTTGAATTTGAATTCAAATTTGGCTCTCACTAAAAAGTGATCTCTTAATCTAGGAGATATTCTCTCTAAATGAAGTTGTAGCTTTTCATTCTATCTAACTCCACGAGTTTAGTGGATTGACAAGATTCTTCCAAGTCAATTGACTTTTACAAAGGGTTAAAGATAAAAATCCATAAGCAATGGTTATCATTCAATCATTTGTACATAAAGACTTCTCATGTCTAGCCAAGTGTGTAGGCTTGGCACTTGCACCAACAGGAGGCACATCAGTCATGGAAAGGGATTGCGGTCTTTCTATGTTGGGATTGAGATTAATTTACATGCTAATGTGTTATCCTTTTGTAGTAGATATTTCACACAAACATTCAGGATCAATATGTAGGCAAGAGAATCCCCAAGGGCAGGAATCAACTTACTCACTGTAGATTTTGGAAATTTACCAATAGAAGTCCTTCCTTTGATGCTACCTCTAGATTTCCAAGGTTTATAGGCCCAATGCTTATTGAAGTCCCACCCATTGGATGGATAAAATGGGTTCACAACAAGTCTCATTGGTCTCAAGGTCTAGCAGGATCCCTTGCCAACACAAAACACATCTATAAACGGAACCTATGCTTTAGTGGTAACACTTGGGGAATATACCAATTCTTCTCCAAAGACTTTGAAGAGCTCCAAAATATAAAGAAATTGAGGCCAATATGGGAGAAAGTAGGTTTCATTGAGTACTTTATTGCACCCCCTGCCCAAACTAGATTTTTATCGATGTTACTAGATGGTCACCACTCTCCATGCTTTGATAAGAAAAGAACTCCTAGGTATCTTCATATTGATCTCCTTGGTAACAGAACCTCCCTTCAAGAAGTTTAGACTCTTGATGGATCTCATCCGGGCAACATTGAAAATTCATGGTACTCTCCCCACAAAGAAAGAGTGACTTATCTCAAAGCCCATGAAAAAAGGTGATGTCTTGAAATGGGCAGATATATTTGCTATTATGCCACAATTGTCTAAACCACTATGCATTTGCATGCAACATTTTTCATTTTCGGCACAGGACTGCTTTACGCAACCTCACAAAAGAACCTAGTTTGGACTATACCTAGCAAACTTCAGCCCTGAGACAATCGACTTGGCTAGCTGGGTCCAAGAACAATTATTTTTGGCCAATCGGAGATGGACAAGGAAGAAAGTGATTCATGGATGTTGTGCTATGTTAGTTGGTCGACGCAATAGGACAGTTGTAACGGAAATCCTGGTAAGACATGCACGAAAAACAGTTACGTGCATATTTGTAAATCTTTATAAAGCAATGAAAAGAAGTACTCCGTAGCGTGGAGAACGCGGGAGTTTTGGGCTTAATTCTTGTACTATCACCAGACTGTTTGTCTGATTGTCTGTCGGACTGTTGCGTGAGTGTGTGTTGTTTAGTTCCTGAGTGCTCTGAGTCGTTGTGTGTAACTGTGTTATCCTTCATGATTGAGTTTGTGCAGTTAATCTTAAGTGTTACTGTAGTAGGTTGTTGCAGAGCTAAAGAAAGTACAAAGCAGAGAAAAAGACGGGCCCCAAAATTTTTCCAATTTGGACATCATATTTTTGTACCATACTCATTCTTGTAATATATTTCCCGTTGTAAATGCACTAGAGGAGTCCTCTAGATGCATCCCCACAGAAGATTAGAGATTTACCCATGTAAAATAGTAGGAAATTAGTCTTTTAGTGAATAAAGTGCCGGTCTCTTGTGTGAAAGGACCATTTTTAGGGCACTAGTATATAAGTCAAATGTGACTCTCTGTAAAGAACTTTTTGCCATTGTGAGAATAGAGAGCACAGAAATTCGAATTTGTGTCTTCTTCACTCTGTATCTTCTTCTTCGTGAGCTTGTATGCATGTGTATTGCTTGGAAAGAGTGCTTGTGAGTGTTGTCTATCCATGAAAGTGATTATTTGCTGTAGGTAAGGTGTGTGCGAAGTGTAGGAAGTGTTGAAGTGTAGGAAAGTATTCCCACGACTCAGTATTTTGCTCATAACTTAAAGTAGGAGTGTCAAAATTGCGTGAAACCACTGCCATTGGATGCGTCTTTTCGAGAGCTTCGAAACGCATATGCTATTTGCTATATTTGGAGCTCGAAGCTGGGAGAAAAGTCCAAAATACTGACGACTGCTGCACCAATATCGTTTCGCCTTGACCAACAGTTGGAGCTTGTTTGGATAAGTCTTTGCCTTATTTACACTCTTTGAGTAGTTCATTTGCATTGATCATCACATGATTGCATGTCCTCATACACTTGGCTAGGTTTGTATACTCTTTGGATTGATAATTAAAAGCGTGTATCCCCATTATATGCACTTGAGAGGGGATTGAGGTATAGTCTCTTTCTCTGCAAGTCCCTAAGTTGGTGCTTAGGTCAACACACTTTTTGGCGCCGTTGCCGGGGAGTGACGAATCAAACCGAGGCAAGCGTGTGATGGTAAGTAGCTTTTTTGCATTGAAGTAAGTGGAGGAGTGGAAATTTTCTCTTCTTTGGTAAGTCATTTTCAGCCGCACTTGCTACTTCTCATTCTTGGAGTGTGTGTAGTGAGTTGTTAGTTTAGGGAAGTGAGTAGTAGGAGGAGAGTAGGAAGAGTGAGGGAGTAGAGTAGAGTAGCTTTCACTTCTTGTCTTGTTGTTTCATTTTTAGTAGATAGAAAATCCCAAGTATAAAAGCCAAAAAGAGTCATTTTGAAAATCACTTGTTTTTTAGCAAGTATCGTGAGAGAGACTGTCGAGTATCGTGAGCTGCGCCAGAGATCGTGAGAGAGCAAACGGGCAAGCTGGGGTTGCACAGAGCTAGGGGAAGTGACAAAGAGATCATAGGAGCTACCAAGGTGAGCTAACCCACCATTTTAACCAAAATTTCTCAGCAAATCAAGTTAGGAAAGAAAAACGATCTGCGTCAGGTATCGGTTGAGACTTTCAGAGGGTAAAAACGAGTGAGTTGAGTGGTACAGAGAGTGAGGAGAGAGGAGAGGGTCTAGTAAAACAAGTGCATTAAACCAAAACTTGAAAAATCTTTCCCAAAAGTTGTCCAAGGGTCAAGTATTGTTTTACTCCCGCGGTCGAGTATCGCGATACTTAGCAAGTATCGTGACCTCCTGTGGTCGAGTATCGCGATATTTCCCTCCGATCGTGTATCGTTTCATACCGATCGCGATACTTGGTCAGAGATCGTTTTGCCAACGATCGTTGATCGTGTATCGTCTATCGTGTATCGTTTCGTGCCGGTCGCGATACTTGAGAAGTATCGTTTTGATCAAAGATCGCGATACCTCCCAGAGATCGAGTATCGTTTGGTCTTCAGAGATCGCGATACCCAACAAGTATCGTGTATCGTTTGGTAGTCCAAGTATCGTGTATCGTCTTCGCTAAAGATCGCGATACTTGTTGCCGATCGTGTATCGTCTTGGCCAAACATTGTCGATCGTGTATCGTTTACCAGAGATCGCGATACTTACCAAATATCGTTGGTCACGTATCGTTTGGGTTAAGTATCGTGTATCGCTTCTCAGAGATCGCGATACTTACCAAATATCGTGTATCGTCGATCGTTTCAATCCAAGTATCGTGTATCGTCACTTTCGTCGATCGTGTATCGTTGGGTCTTTAGAGATCACGATACCTAACAAGTATCGTGTATTGTTTTGCCAGCGATCGTTTGTGAGAGATCGTGTATCGCCTGTGCCCAAATATCGTGTATCGTTTTCTTCCAAGTATCGATATCGTTTCACTCAAGTGATCAGTATCGTCTATCAGATATCGCGATATTTGTCAGGGATCGAGTATCGTCTAAACCCAGAGATCGTGTATCGTGGAATTTTGGAGACAAGTATCGTGATCTGGAAAAAATTCTTTTTCAGTCATTTTTTCAGCCAAAGTCTTCTGGAAATTTTTGACCTGTAGTGAAGAATCCCAGAGGCTACAAGTTAGCAAAGGCTGATCAGAGTTTAGAAGTGGATGAACCTGAGATCCGGAAGAACCCTAGGAAGCCGAAGAAGTGTAATTTCTTCTGTAGGTAGTGTAGCAGAGCCAAGTAACCGTTCACATTATTCTGAGACCTCCAGTGAGTCAGAGGAAGAAATTCCCATGGCTTTAGAGGATATGCAGAACACAGTACCCATGATTGGCGTGATGTCAATCATTGAGGGAGAGTACAGGACCTCCTTGGAGTATGTGAACACCAACCAAAATGAGGTCCCCATTTATTTGGATGGTCTAAACAGATCAGTGGCTAGGTTAAAGAAAGCGTCAGAGGCTTACATAGTGCCTAGACCAGCAGTCAAGTACGTAGGAGGACTTTACATGGACAAAAGGGATATCCAATATGTTCTCACAGAACACCCAGAAAACATTAATGAAATTGGTGAAGAAAATAATGCTCCAAACTTAAATGGAGGAGGGAATGAAGAGCAAGTAACTACACCTAGAGGGAGATCTACGGTAGCTAGGATATGGAGAGGAGATCTGATTCCCCAAGATGACACCTTAATGGATGTATATTTGATCAATGGGATGGAGCATCTCCTTAGAGCACATTCCTCAATTTGGGAAGCTGCTCCTAATCCAGTCACCATCTATGAGTTGCAGGATCCTGATTTTTCCACCATTATCACATATCTGGATAGAAATCAGAGAAGATATTGGCCCATAACAGAAGCGGAAAGAGCTGAGTTGAAATATCAAAACATCCCAGTGTTCCCCCCTAGGGACCAAGCCACTACTTCAAGAAACCCACTGGGAACGTCCCATAATGATTCATATCAACAGTCGGGCCAAACACGACAAACACAACAAACACAACCAACTCAAATCCCCGTCAGACCTCCTGTACAGTTCGCAATGCCTGCAAACAACCCTAATTACCGACCTCAACCAACTATTGACCCCAGACATGGAATTCATGCTCCAGTCAGACCGCCGGTAGTAAGAGGACCAGGCATACCAATAGGAAGGCCAATTTTCCCAGTGATGCCTAGACCACCCGAAGCAGGAAGACGACTAAGGCCAATCCAAGTTGCCAAATGTATGAGAAATCACTATGATGGCTCTAGTGAACCTTACAACCATATAGCTGAATTTAAACAAGTAATCAGAGCCGAACAGGTAGAAGACTTTTTGATTCAATATGAGTCCTTTGGTCTTACACTGTCAGACACTGCATTAGCATGGTTTCAACCATTGGACCCTAATACCTTTCAGAACATGGAGCAGGTATACCAAGAAATGATTGAGGAATTTACTAAATCAGGAATTAAAAACAATTCTTCATCATTGATCCATAGCTTCAAGCAAGTCCCTACCGAATCAGTGAGATTGGCTGCAAGAAGATTCAAGCAATATGTAGACAGATGCCCAGTAGAAGAGAGACCGACACAAAATAAAATGGTGTCATTATTTTTGGAAGGATTGTTGAACGGATCTTTAAGATCATTGGTGTATGTGAAAAGGGTCCAGACTTTGCAAGAATGCATGAAGGAATGCATAGACTTAGAAGACAACCTAGCAGAGGACCTAAAAATACCTCAAGGAAGCTTGAAAAGTGAAGATTCGGCCAGCAACTCATCAATTCCTAAAAACAATGTAGAGGAAATAGCGGATTTGTTAGCGAAGAAGTTGAACGTTCAAGGACAGAGAACTACCCCAATAACCCTATGAGAGTACCCATGCTCAGAAGATGTATGCAGTGCGGAGGTGATCATCCTTCTCACTTGTGTACTAGGGGAGTAGTTCCACCACCTGCTTATACCTATAATAGACCCACTGTCCCAGGACCTCTACAATATTGCAGTGTGGAACAAAAATATACAAATCACAGCACGGAAAATTGCCCCTACAATAGGCAAGCTAGACCAGCACAGCCATACATGAGACCCTATGGATACCCTGAGAGAGATCAGGGAGGTGAAGCCTTTAGGTATCCCTCTTATCAGCCGCAGGCACCAGCACCACGACCGTATGTATATCAAGGATACACACAACCACAACCAGTACTAGGACAACAACCGCCCCATCCTCAGAACGTTGTCCCAGTCAAGATTGCCCAACCTGAAGAAAACCTGGAGAGAGCAATAGTCCCAGCCACACCTTTGACTAGTAATGAACCATATGACTCGTTTTATGACCCTAGTCAAGGAACATACCCTAATTATGAAAGCTCAATGATGGAATATGGACAATTGTATGAACCATATGCCTATGGCATGGAAGCATCAGATAGTTCATACGGTTATGAGCAGGACTATGTGTCATTGATGTATACAGCTCCTAGAGCAACCATACCACCCCGACCCATGAACAGACCACCTGTACCCAGAGGACCATGTTACAGGTGTGGAGGTGATCACTATATCCAAGAATGCACATTGCCAAACCCACCACCACCACAACGAGTCTAGGAAGGCTACTGTAGTGATTGTGGTAAGGAACACCTTTTCAGAGACTGCCCCAAGAATCCCAACAAGGTTACATCTAACGTGCAAATCAACGTAATAGAAGTAATTGAATCATCAGGGAGTGATAAAGAGTACACAGTACCATTGAAAGCAATAACGAGAGCCAAAGCCAGAGAGACCCCTGATAAAACGGAGGAGAACAACCAAAGTGACAAGGAGAGGGACACACCCATCCCTCAGAGAGTTGAAGTCTCAGAAGAGCCGGAGAAGAGTACTGCAAGTAAAAGGTCCCAGAGATGGAAGCACCGAAGAGATAGGATAAAAGAAAAGAAGTTATTACAAAAGAAGGAAAAGGAGGAAAACAAACAAAAACCAAAGGAAGAACCGAAGAGGGAAAAAGAAATTAAAAATGAAAAGTATCAGAAAGAAGAGGTTGGATCAGTCTTAGCAGATCCTATGCCTGAAGAATTAGCCATGTGGATTCAGGCATACAAGGCACGAGTAAGAGCAGGACCTACCATAGAACAACACGAGAGAGAATATCCAAGAGGCGACTTAGAAAAAGAAAGACTAGAGATCTGCAAGAAATTGATAGAAGTTGCACAACAGACTTTAGAAAAACCTGCATCGCCTTTACCCAACATCCGAATTTCCGAAGGAGAATTCCAAGAGTGTGTAAACACTCATGAAAAGCCTGAAGTAAGTAGAACACAGAATGACGAATATGGTATTGAGAGAAGGGAAGGATCCATAGTTCCTGAAGTAGAAGGAGAATGGACTAAAGATCTATGGGCACGAGTTCAAGAGGACAAATGGAAGAAAGTGGAAGGAATTGAACCACCCTTTGAAGAATTAGAAGCAGAAAACGAAATAGAGGGTTCAATACCTGAACTAAATTCAGAAGAAATTTTTCCAATGGATGCAAGTGACCAAGGAGAGGAAGATGTAAAGGAACTGCCCAATTACACATGGGAATACGAACACAATTCAGAATTGTATCGCATTCCATCAATGAGGAAACGAGAAACGAACCCATCAGTTCAAACATCTGAGATCATACAACGCCTTAGAGAGGTAAAAATCCCTTGTACCCTAACATTCGAAGAACTGTTGAAGGTAAAACCACATTTGAAGGAAAAATTAATCGATCAATGGGAAGTCAAGGAGAAAAAGAAAGAGATAGCAGACGAAGTAAACACAGTGAGAATTCCAGTGGATAAAGTAGGAGACTTTAGCGAGGGAGATGAAGGAAATACTTGCCTTCCAATTACTTATAGGGGTTACACTACCAAAGCCATCTTAGATTCCGGAGCTGGTGTTGGTATTGCTACCAAAGAAATTTGGGAGAAATGGGGAAAACCAGCATTAAGACCAACACGCATGAAAATACAAATGGCAGATGGACATACGGAAAGACCCTTAGGATTGTTGGAGCGAGTAGTCTTCACTACGTGTGGAGTGGAATTCGAACACACTTTAGCAATATGTCACTTCGAAAGGCCAAGCAATTATGAAATGATCCTAGGAAGGCCTTTCATGAGACAGCTAAAGGTCGTACAAGATTGGGGAAAAGATGCGGTATACCTACAACACGCAGGAACCACCACTAGAATAAACCTACATACGTACACATATCAAGATGTTCCACCTCTACAATGGAATCAAATTCATAAGGAGGAAGACGATCAATCAATTCATAGTGTAGGTTCTAGTGATCAATCCTGGATGAACGAGGACACTCATCTATGGATATGCCAAGCTGCAAAGAAGGAAGAGGAGAGAAGAAAAGGTTGGCAGCAAAAACAAGAAATAGCGAGGTCTGTACAAGCTCCCGCTTATATGCCACAAGTATTTCCGGATGAAGAATTTGAACCACACGGTTGGATGGAAATTTTAGCGACCCTCGATGTCTGTGTAAACGAAGAAGTAGTGACCATGAACGAATGTATCGATGAGGAGGGTTATGATGTTAGCCTGTATGTGGTAGTCCTTCAGGAGGCTGAAGAAGGAGAAGTGATCGAGAAAGACTGGAAGGAGGACTACGAGAGCATTGAAATGGAGCCCGAACCAATGGATCTAGGGAATAGTACCACCAACATAAATATCACAGCCAAAGAGAAACACCAGGAACTCACACAGAAAAGGGAATTAGAATTTGAAAGAGAATCAGAAGATGAAGAAAATAAACCCCAAGACCAATTTGAGGTACCAGCTCACTTTAAAAAATATGAAGTGGAGGAAAGAAAAATTGCTATTCAAATGCCGAAAAGAGAAGCACAGCCTGAAATAGCATATGATAATAAGGAACAAACCAAGAAGATAGTTGTAACTGTAGAAGAAGGAGAGGAACGATGCACCTTCATAGGACAGGATGTCTCATTAGAGGAAGAACAAGAGTTAATTCATCTCATAAGAGAATATCGGGATGTCTTTGCTTGGACCTATAAGGACTTGAAGGGAGTAGATCCATCTATATGTGCGCATAGAATCCCCATGACATCCGAAGCCAAACCTTCTAAACAAAGACCATATACTTACAATGATGTGTATTCAGCCAAAATAAAGGAAGAAATAGACAAGTTACTAGATGCTGGATTCATCTACGAAATTGAGCACACGGAATGGGTGTCACCTTTGGTGGTTGTACCGAAAAAGAATGGAAAGTTAAGAGTGTGCATCAATTTGAAGAAAGTAAATGCCGCAATCATAAGGGATAGTTATCCTTTACCAATCACAGATCATCTCTTGGAAAGGGTAGCAGGGAAGGAAGTCTATAGCTTTCTCGATGGCTTTTCAGGGTATAATCAGGTAGCCATTGCTCCTGAGGACCAACATAAAACAGCATTCGCAACTGAGTGGGGAGTATACGCCTTTAGAGTCATGCCTTTTGGTTTAACGAATGCCCCAGCTACCTTCCAAAGATTGATGTGTCATGTGTTCAAGGAATTTCTGAGAAAAAGTATGGAGGTATACGTAGATGATCTTTGTACTTATTCAGCTATACGATCAGAGCATATCCCTGAACTAGAAAAGATCTTTGCCAAATGTCGACAATATCGAGTATGCCTCAACCCTGAAAAATGTGTCTTCATGGTTCGACAAGGAAAAATCTTAGGACATATTGTCTCTAAGAATGGGATTTCCAACAGATGAAGACAAAATCAAAGTAATTCTGGATTTACCAAGACCTAATACAGCTAAGGAAGTTCAAGCATTTATGGGACATTGTGGATACTATCGAAGATTCATACATATGTACGCCATAATTGCTAGACCTCTTTATGCATTATTGACTCTATTTAATTGGACCGAAGAATGTGAAAAAGCTTTTAATGAGTTAAAGAATCGATTGAGTTCAGCACCAATCCTTCGAGTCCCTAACTGGAATAAGCCGTTTCACATTCATGTGGATGCTTCCAAGTTTGCCATTGGTTGCATCTTAGCTCAACCTGCTGACACAGGAAAATTAGACCACCCTATAGCCTATGCTAGTAGACAATTAAATCAAGCAGAACGCAATTATACTACCACGGAGAGAGAAGGCCTAGGGATGGTGTACGCAGTCAAAAAGTTCAGACATTACCTACTGGCAAACAAATTCAAATTCTTCATTGATCATCAAGCCCTATTGTACCTAGTCAACAAGCCTTGTAATACAAGACGACTAGTACGATGGTTTTTATTGCTAATGGAATTTGATTTCGAGGTAGTAGTCAAGAAAAGAAATACCCACATAAGAGCAGATCACTTATCAAGAATGACCCATGGAGAACCACCCTTAGGAGTACCAGATGATCTGCCAAATACGTACCTTTTTAACCTGGAAGTATGTCCTCAATGGGCAGAAAAGTTGATCCCTATACTTACACATGGACCTAAAGATGGGATCACATCAAACCAAACCCAAGACCTCTGGAGGACTAAAAACCTTCACATCATTGCGGGAAGTTTGTATCACCACGATTCAAGTGGATTATTAATGAGATGCGTGGAAGAAGAGGAACAAGAAATGTGGCTTCAGAAAGCACACATAAACCAATGGAAAACTCATTTGAATACAAATGGAACGTGGCAAACACTCAAGAGATTTGGCATATATTGGCCAACCATGCAAAGAGATGCACATAACTATGTATCAACCTGTCAGACCTGTCAAGAACAAATCCCAGATGAGAACTCTACCTTATGCTATTCTACAATAGCACCAAGATGGAGCATGCCACTGATAAAGTTCTTGAAAACTCAAGAATACCTAGATGGAGCTACTTCAGCAAGGAAACGTGCACTTGAAGAACAAAGTAAGGATTACGCCATTATAGGAAAACAACTTTTTAAACGAGGGAAAGATAACCAATTATGAATGTGCATTCACGAAGACGAATATCTTTCTGTTTTAGAGATGGCTCATACAGGAGCTGCAGGAGGACACTTCTCTGCGGATAAAATAGCAAAAATGATCCTCTTTGCTGGAATGTGGTGGCCAACTCTACACCAAGATGCCATAACATATGTGCAACGGTGTGATACTTGTCAACGAACGAAATATCCAATTAGAAGAGATGAGATGCCACTTAGACCCATGATGAGTGCTAGAGCTTTCACAAAATGGGGAATAGACTTCATAGGACCTATTAGCCCACCAGCAAAAGGATCCCATGCCGAATATATAATTGTAGCCACAGACTACCTGACCAAATGGATTGAAGCCAAAGCAACCAAGAAAAATGACACAAGAACCACAGCTAAGTTCCTCTTTGAGAACATTTTCACTAGATTTGGACTACCTATAGAAATTGTGAGTGATAGAGGTACGCACTTTGTGAATGAAGTTATAGAAGCTTTATTGAATGAATTCTTGGTAATTCATAAGAAATCAGCTCCTTATCACCCACAAGCCAATGGACAAGCCGAAAGTTCGAATAAAATCTTGTGTATAGTTCTCACCAAAATTGTTAACAATGGTAGATGAGATTGGGATAAGCAATTACATCATGCTTTATGGGCATTTCGAGTAGCCTATAAAACCGCCATAGGCACTACTCCTTTTAACTTAGTGTATGGACAAAATGCTAATTTGCCAATTGATTTCTTAATTCCCACTCTGAAAGTAGCAACTACTTACGAGTGGACAGGACATGAACTATCAGCTCAATTGGATCAAATAGAAAAGCTTCACGAAACTAGGTTACAAGCAGTAGCAGGCATTTATGCTGCTAAACGACGACAGAAAGCCTACTTTGATGCGCACATTAAGGAAAAAAATTTGAAGGAAGGAGATTTAGTTTTGGTATACACCTTGAAACAACATGCTAAGAAGTTGCAAAAGAGAGGATATGGTCCATTAATCATTAATCGCATATCTACAAGTGGAGCCATCAGCTTAGCAACCTTAGATGGAGACGTGTTACCAAACTACATCAGTGGGTGTAGAGTAAAAAAATATCTAGAACCATTGACCGAAGAAACAATGTCTCGATTAATCAAAGGTAAGAATAGACGCATAGAGGAGGAAAGGATACGAGAAGAAGCGAGACAGGAAGCATTGGAAAGAATAAAGAAACGGAAAGAGTGGATGAGAGAGCGAGATGAGAGATATCGACTAGGAGAAGAACTCATCCCAATGGCTAGTTTTAGAGCCACTCAAAACCTAGGATCGCAGAGAACACAAACATATTTAAATTTGGGAGCAGGTAAAAAGGAGTACCACTTGGTGGATGCTCTCATTGATACCGGAGCTGCTGTAAGCTGTATCAAGCTTTCTCTGACCCACAAACTCAAGGAGGCAGTACGCCGATCGATGGCCCAATTGATAGGAATAGGAGGAACGATTACTCAATGCATAGGTGAGATCACCTTACCGTTGCATCTTGGCAACAACACTATGGAACAAAAGCTATTAGTGTGTCATGATCAAGATTTACTTGAAGAGGTAGTGTTAGGTGAAGACTGGATTTACGAATATGAGGTGACCATTCAATTGGCTTTAGGATACATCTCAGCCAGAATAGGACATCGTGAAGTATTCAGTCTGCTAGACGAACGACCAATCAAATCTGTGAGCATAGAGCAAAAAGTTCATTCCAATGAACAAAGTCATGAATGTATGTTCACTAGCACTATAGAAACACCTTCATCAAGTACTATATGTGCGGACACATTGAATTCTGCTTGCACACCATCTTCTAGTCTAGCAAGTCACGAGAGTGTCAATCAAGTTGAAACCAACCTCAGTGAAGCACCATGCATCAGAGAGACTAGTTCTCTGAGTAATTCAAAATCTGTACCCATTAAAATATACCCTATTCCATACTCTAACCAAGCGTAAATAAAGAAAGATGAAGCGGAGGAATATCTTCGACAACAGAAGCACAACCGACATCAGAACAGACAATCAAAGGAGAAACCAACTCAGTCTGAACAATGAAGTCATCGACGAATTGCTACAATATGGATTCCAAAGAAAGTAGTAGCCGCTCAACAGGATCGTTCACAAATCTGGATTCCTAAGTCATGCGCTACAAAGAAACCAAACCGAAATGATGATCCTCAGCACAAGAAGAACCAATATGGTCCACAGACAAAACAGCCACAAAAAAAGAGTTACTGGAGAAAGAAGGAGTCTGTAATGGCAACCCAAACCATTCCGCGATTTACAAATCAGATCAAGCAGACCTACAACAAGAAGAAAAGAGCCACATTCAGTGGAATTAGGCAACATACTACAAAGCCCAGCAAAAGGAAGCAGATTTGGATACCTAAAGACAAAATAAACGGCATGCATCAACCAACTACTTCCAATTGCACACATATGGAATTGTCAATACCCAAAGTATGCATGATAGGGCCACATTACAAGGCCAAGCATTCGGCACATCCTTCTTCTATTTCAGGATAGTCAAGCACATTTTCCTCTTGGGAAATAGGAGAGCACTTGTACATACATTAAGAACATTACTCAGAAAAATTTAATAACCGCTTCGGCTATAAACTAACTTTTCTGTTTTCCTTTTCAGATGAAAATATAAAAATACTTAAATATGTGAAAAATCCAGGTATTACCTTTCTCACACCCACGGGAAAGGGAAGACACCATTCACTCGGAGCAATATCGAGCTTATGACAAACAAATAAAGGAGGATTTCTGATTATATATGGCAACTAATTCATACTCTATATTGAGTGCAGATGGCGTCTACTGATTCAGAATCTACGCAACAGGAAGAGGTGCAGCTTCTTCCGTTGGAATCAGTAACAAGAGCGAGAGGCCATTGGTTTTATGATGACCAACCAGTCTCGGAACTCATTTTCATGGCAACTATCAAGATAATGGATACAGATCACTACTTTCCAATCATGTCACAAGATTTCAAGACAATAATACAGGGGTTACCTCATATTGAAGATGTATGGACGCAAGCAGGCATAGAGGCATTTCTCAAATTGCCTATCTATGTTCCAGACTTTCAAAGATGTGCACAAGTCATGAATACCATGCAACCGGCTGCTACAAAAATATCAATCCCAGAAGCACGCGTATTGGATAAAGTAGGGACATGGAAAACCATCCAATTCACTCACGAAATAATCAATAAAGCTTTTGGATGGAATCAAGCAGGTATTACTAGTGTCAAAGAAGAATGTCATGATCCCAAGAAGAGATCCTTCCTGGAGATTAACAGAATCGACATAGAAGATGCTGTCCGATTGGTGCATCAACACTTTTGTTTCCCAAGCATGCACAGGTATACCGCTCCACAGAAGATAATCGTACAATTACTATCGCATGCCATGAGACAAATTGGGAACAAAGTGAATTTGACAGGCTATGTTCAGGAAAGATTATTTGAAGCCCAGAAGAAGTGGGGCCAGAAGAAATTTTTGAATGGTAGTTCGGCTCTCACGTTACTGATATATGAAGCCTTGGATATGAAGAATTGTTTGAGAGAGATGCCAACTTCAGAGAAGCTAGCTCAATATGCAAAACCAGCCACGGTCCCAAATAAAAAGAAGGTTGCCATCAGCGGAGAAGAAGCCGAAACAAGTTCTCAGCCGAGAATGAGAGGCACAAAAAGACTAAGAGAAGTCAAGCAATATGAAGAAGGAGAACCTATGACAAAAAGAGTCCATGTACTTCCCAAAGTGACCATTGCAGGACAGAAACAAATCACGGAAGAAGAATTGACTAAATCACTAGAAGAGACGCACAAATACACGGAAGGACAAATAAACTTACCAGTGCAAGGTCATCATTATTAGCAGTCACAACAGGAATTAAAAACAAAAAGAAGACTCACTAAAGTTCACCGATACCGCGAAATCGGATTAGACAATTCCAGCTCGTCATCTCAGGACAAAGAAGAAAAGGACACATCATTGTTGGATGTGGATATTCGAAGCGAATCGAAAGATGATGGGCAATGGACCAAATTAAATGAAGTTGATTATGGTGAAGAACCAGAAGGCCTCAAGCCAATAGATCAAGAAATAAAAGTGAATCAAAAAACCACAAGCACAAAGACAGATGAGGAGATATCGGAAATGGAGAATGAAGATAATGCTATAGAAACGGAAGAACCCTTCACACCAATCAGGGTTGTGGCAGAACCCCCCCCCCCAATGGATGTCACGTTTCAAGGGAGTGCCACTAAAAAGGATGAAGCAAAAGGAGATGATGAAGAAACCAAAATACAACTGCAAGTTAGACAACCGCATAACGAGACACTCCAGGTGGCAGAGGGCAAAGATGTGCAAACAGGAGAGACTCCAGGAATAGCAAAGACATGGCTGAATGTAGACATAGCTCAGCTCAAGCTTGTTGTGCAAGATATGATTAGAACAGCTCTGGACACACAACAATTGATGCTTGACGCTGATGAAGATTACGACCAAGCCATGCGAGACAAGAAAGAACTTGAAAGAGCAGGTAAACATCTTTCCGAAGAATTATCCAAGGTGCGAGAACAAGCTCTGAATAAAGAAAAGGAAATTCAAGAGGTCAAAACACAAAACAACATGCTAGAGATAGAGCAGACAAAACTGAAAGACCAAGTCCAGGAATTAACAAAGAAATTAGAGATGAGTGAGACTGAGAAGACACATCTTCAAGCACGAAGTAAAATCTTAGAGTCTCAGCTTAAAGTCAGTATGGAGGAAGCTGACAATATGTGACAACGAAATAAAGAGTTAATGACAGCTCTCATTAGTGATCAGCCACTGGCAATTACTGATGAACAACAAGGAAATATCAAGAACTTGGAAGAACAAATCACTAAACTAGAACACCAGCTCAGACAGGGGCAAGCTGTCATTACAGATTGGGAAAAGAGGTACATGGAGGACACAGCTGCCCTCAGAACGAAATGGAAAAAAGCAGAGAATAACTACGTGCGATAATGTAAGGAAGACACAGAGCACATGAATATTGTGGCTCAGGAATTAATTAAACACCAGGCAACTATTGCTAAGGCCGAAGAGGAAAACAAGAAAAAAGATGATTTAATCAAACAGCTTCAGGAGCAATTAGAGCAGCGAGCAAAACAGGGGACACCAGTAGTTCTACAAGAGACCACGGCTACTGTGGAGGAAGAGGTACGTCCTCTCTCTCCCCCCTCGTATCATTCACCAATAAGGGCGGAAAAGGAGGTTCCCATTGAACCTAACATTCGAGACATTGCAGAACTAAGCCGGGCAGACAGGGCACTACTGGTGTCCTAGCTTACTGCGGAATTTGAAGATCAAATCATCAAATTAATGAAAGAGGCTCAAATTGGCAGCAAGCAACTCGAGCACATACTCAGGCCATTCAATGTACCATACGGGCTATTGAAGGAACAAACTCGGCATTACATAAAGCATACGACAAATAAAGAACCGGATCATAATCTCCACTTTCGGTATAACACGTTTAACTATACTCAAGCCGAGTTTGAGGCAGCAGATCCAATATGGAGAAGAAAGCTCTTGGAAAAGAACCCTACACTACGGGTATAGTGGGAAGCATCCCCGTATGAGCTTCAAGTCAACCCATCATTTTGCCCACTACCCCGTAGAAGAGCCTGGATGCAATTTTGGGAAGGCCAGCGACAAGGCAGCATTAATAACCAGTGGTTAAATTATCCACTGTTACCTAGTCCACCACATAACTACCTACCAATAGAGGAATACATGGTCAAAACCATGGAATTTTGGCTTGCAAGATATGCTACCGTTCCAGATTTAGCAGTCAAAATGACAAATAAAATATTTAGCATGTTTCTGACGGTAATAAAAGTGTTCCAACATGCACAGTATACATTTTTGAATTTCATCGGCATTATGCAAGGATCAGAGGCATTAATTTTTGATTTATCTACTATTCCCAGCCGGTTAACTATTATGGCATATTTTTCTCGTCTCATGTTTCTGCCATCAACATATATGCAGACTTTCGAAGAAGCATTCTTTACAGGCTTCTTTGAAATGGATTCAGAGATTTTTATTAAAATGACCTCCAATTTGAATGCAAGACTGGTGGCCTACGAGACAAGTTTCTTTGCTGATCATAGACAGGCGCCAGAGGACGGAGTAAAGTCTCAGCAATGGAAGGAGTTCATGCTATGTCATGCTAATCTGCTAAATCAAAGAGAGAAACAAGCCATCCAAACCTACACACGTCGCCACAAAAAGCCTGTCGGGGACGACAGAGTCCAGGAGGGGGGCAGTGTTGAGGGAGATTCAAGTAAGAAGAAGAAAAGAAGAAGACAACGAAAGAAGCAGCTTCACTAAAAAGGAAATATCTGAAGATATATCTCTGCAAGAAGCCCCGCAGGGGCGCAACACCCATCTCTGCACAGAGCCCCGCAGGGGCACACACACCAAGGAAAGGACGTAACCCATATGGGTGCTTCAACCTCTTGATCTCTGGAAGGTCCAGATCGAAGACTGAAGCACCACATCTTCATGCCTTCCACTGGTGGCGTGCGTGGCAACCCAGAATTAATGAGCCTATAGGTGAATTAGACTGCACAATATCATGTAGTCAGCCTAACTCCAAGGGTTGCGGGCAAGCAAGTCAAATGCGTCAGGCCCAGAGAATGTAAAATAAGAATTAAGAAGAGGCCGTCAAAACTGAACACCTGTTTTATAAACAGGTATCAATGAGCAAAGGTTGCGTGCAGAGAAAAGAAGTGAATAACACAGCAAGGTCTGATGTGTGCAACCAGGACAAATCAGAGCGCCTCTAAAACGTAATGCAAGATCAAGAATCAGGCAATACTAACCACTGGGTGCGTGCGGACAAAAAACTGATGAAAAGAAGCAAAGCCTGTCAAGGGACGACAGAGACGAAGAGGGGGAGAGTGTTGCAGAGCTAAAGAAAGTACAAAGCAGAGAAAAAGACGGGCCCCAAAATTTTTCCGATTTGGACATCATATTTTTGTATCATACTCATTCTTGTAATATATTTCCCGTTGTAAATGCACTAGAGGAGTCCTCTAGATGCATCCCCACAGAAGATTAGAGATTTACCCATGTAAAATAGTAGGAAATTAGTCTTTTAGTGAATAAAGTGTCGGTCTCTTGTGTGAAAGGACCATTTTTAGGGCACTAGTATATAAGTCAAATGTGACTCTTTGTAAAGAACTTTTTGCCATTGTGAGAATAGAGAGCACAAAAATTCGAATTTGTGTCTTCTTCACTCTGTATCTTCTTCTTCGTGAGCTTGTATGCATGTGTATTGCTTGGAAAGAGTGCTTGTGAGTGTTGTCTATCCATGAAAGTGATTATTTGCTGTAGGTAAGGTGTGTGCGAAGTGTAGGAAGTGCTGAAGTGTAGGAAAGTATTCCCGTGACTCAGTATTTTTCTCATAACTTGAAGTAGGAGTGTCAAAATTGAGTGAAACCATTGCCATTGGATGCGTCTTTTCGAGAGCTTCGAAACGCATATGCTGCTATATTTGGAGCTCGAGCTGGGAGAAAAGTCCAAAATACTGACGCCTGCTGCACCAATATCGTTTCGCCTTGACCAACAGTTGGAGCTTGTTTGGATAAGTCTTTGCCTTATTTACACTCTTTGAGTAGTTCATTTGCATTGATCATCACATGATTGCATGTCCTCATACACTCGGCTAGGTTTGTATACTCTTTGGATTGATAATTAAAAGCGTGTATCCCCACTATATGCACTTGAGAGGGGATTGAGGTATAGTCACTTTCTCCGCAAGTCCCTAAGTTGGTGCTTAGGTCAACACATAGGTCTTATTTAGTTCTGCGTACTCTGTGGTATTCGGCGTATTATCTGTCAATCGTGGTTAAGTGGTGGATGGAATCCATTCAGTAAGACAATGAATTGTTGTCTGGAAGAGTTACGGTGGAGTTGTTCTGTTAAGTTGTACAACGTAATGTTCTTTCCCTGTCGAACCGCTAAGTCTGTGTGACTGTAGCGATCTTCATTAGAGTATTGTGCAGAAGTGGTGTTGACCTTGATCTGCACTTGTGCGATGAGAAATTACCTAGGATTGCGGGTAATGTGAGTATATGATAGTCCTCATACTGGAAGTAAATCAGTAGATACCTTCCGTGATTCGACTGCTTGACTGTGAGCACTACCTTGCTGAAGGATGTGTTACCAGATGCTTACAGTAGAGGATCGCTTGAAGTAGTTTGGTACCAGTTTACAGAGAAGTTCGGTATAGTCTAGCTGCTACCGTATATTGAGCTAAGGCAGTGTCGACACTGTTTCAGGGTAGTAGATGTCAGTTATTTTTGGGAACTAAGTATAGGGCCTCTGTTTTTACAGGCCCCTTCCACTCCCAAGAACCCACATTGGTCTGGTAACGACTTTCGGATAGTCAAAGACGCTACAATCTAAGCGATGCGGTTAACATCGGTGATGCTTAACGTTTAACATTTAACGGTTTTAACGATTAACAGGTTTTACATTTAGCACTTGGCGCCGTCTGTGGAAAAGTGGCATCAAGATCGTCATTCGTCTATCAAGATCGAACATCAAGATTACCGTTCGTTTGCCGGAAGTATCAACAGAACTAGATTGTTGCAAACTTGCTATGGAAACGTGATTATAAAATTTTATCGATAGTAATACTATGCGACTAGTACAAAAGATGATACATGCCGATTACTCGATCCGGTGAAACGTATCCCAAGAACCATCAGTCTGGAGTACTTAATGTACTAAAGACAACTCTGGGAGGTAGAAGTACAACTAGGTCTGACCCAGTTGTCAAGGAAGTCAAGAACGTTAGAACTGATTCCGGTCATATTCCGGTGGAACGTGTTACGCCTCTGGTATATTCCGGTACTATTCCGGCACAGTCTGTCGGAGATAAAGTAACTCCAGGATCTACCAAAACGCAGTCTGAAGTTAGTTTAACAATTTTGGATAAGGATTTGAATTTGTTTACGATTAGAAATACTTTAGCCAAAGAAATCGGTGAAAGCAGAAAAACACCTTATTCTGGCAAAATTTCGGTACATTCCGATGATATTTCGGTAGTAGAAGCATAGTTTTTTGGCAACGGTTTACCATTTTTTGGTGAATCTTCAGCCTAGCCACCACTTTTTGAAGTAAGTTCCCCTACACTGGACATCCAGAAGGAAGGCAAGTTGTTCGAAACAGAGATTCGAAGCATACTGAGCAAGATCATCGCACCGAAAAGTGCACCAACAGACGATATAGATTCCGATAGTTCAGATATTCAGCCCCGAGATTCAGAAGATAGTCACAATACATTTATCATGAACGGGCAACAACAACAACAACAGCAACAACAACAACAATTATGCCCACCAAGGCCGTCGCCGACAGGAGTGACGTACACTAAATTTGGTGGATTCCCAGGAGATGATCTAGATGCTCACGTACGCACCGTCTAGATAAGCTATGCAATTCTTAACCATCCACCAGATCAGACGTATAAAGCTATTGTCTTTCAATCTACATTGGTCAATGAAGCAGCGAGATGGCTTACAGAATATGATGATAATCACTTCGGCATATATAAAGCGGTACGAGATGCCTTTTTGCAGCGATTCAGACTAAAGAAGAATCCAGCCGAAATCTTTGAGTATCTGCAAAACAACAGACAGAAGGTAAATCAAACTGTACAGGAGTACGCTACCCTATTCAGGACACATCTAAGGCTATTGTCTTTCAATCTACATTGGTCAATGAAGCAGCGAGATGGCTTACAGAATATGATATTAATCACTTCGGCATATATAAAGCGGTACGAGATGCCTTTTTGCAGCGATTCAGACTAAAGAAGAATCCAGCCGAAATCTTTGAGTATCTGCAAAACAACAGACAGAAGGTAAATCAAACTGTACAGGAGTACGCTACCCTATTCAGGACACATCTAAGGCTATTGTCTTTCAATCTACATTGGTCAATGAAGCAGCGAGATGGCTTACAGAATATGATATTAATCACTTCGGCATATATAAAGCGGTACGAGATGCCTTTTTGCAGCGATTCAGACTAAAGAAGAATCCAGCCGAAATCTTTGAGTATCTGCAAAACAACAGACAGAAGGTAAATCAAACTGTACAGGAGTACGCTACCCTATTCAGGACACATCTAAGGCAGTTATCGCCAGCACATGCCAACCTACTGGACGACGTTATTACTCAATGGTTTATCAATGGCTTGACTCCACAATTGAAACAGATTATGATCATACGCTGTGTAGGAGCAATGACACTAGATGCAGTAATTGCAATGGCTCTGCAGTTGGAAAACAAGGTTGGAGGATTTACAGAAGATCTGGAGTGGTTGAAAGCAAACAGAAATATCGTAGAAGATGTGACCAAACAAGTGTACTGCATCACATGCAAGAATTCAGGCCATACGAGTGCCACTTGTGCACTTAATCAGTTATTCTATGCTATCTGTAACACGGCCGGACACACTACCGAAAACTGTGCATACAACGCCAAAGTGCAGGGAACCGCAACCGTCAATGCTATTATACAAGAACCAGGACAACCAGCCAATCATTATGTGCCTCCGCAATTGAGGAACAATCAGCAACAAGGATATCGAAACTACAGAGGACAGAGAAATAACAACTATAATGCAAATCGCTGGCAGACAAGACCGCCACCGGAAAATCCCAATCTACTGCCACCACGCTGTCATTTCTGTGGTGAATTTGGTCACATTAGAAGATTTTGTAAAGATGCAATTGAGTATGATCAGAGGAAGAAAGAAAATCAAAATCCAATGGCTAATATGGTCCAAATTACACCAGTGGAACCACACGCTGCAGTAATTTAGATCCGCTCCGGTAAACAACTGCAGCCGGTAGCAGAAATATTTGAGCCAGGGATACGTGAACAACACAAAATGTACAACAAGGCTAGTCAATGGACCACAACAGAACCACCAGTCTTCCTAGAGCCTATTCCGGTATCCCAGCCCTCGTTAACAAAGGAAGAAACACAACAACGGGAGTCAGCAGCGGGAACATCATCAGCAGCAGACACATTACCAACCGTAGACACCTCTGTATCAGCAGAGGCATCAACTTCAACATCAGTGGAGCCTGTCAACCAATCTCAACAGGCCTGGGAAATCCTATCCAAGGCATCTATCACTCTGCCTCTGGGTCAACTACTGGCATTAGTACTTGGAGTTCGGCAACAGTTCCAACAACAGTTCAGTCCGGTGCCTTCTTGTATTCCAGCGACAGCAGCAGTCCAACCAAAACCTGAATCTACGGTTGATCATTCAGTTCCCTTGATTACAGTATGGTATAAAAATCATAAGATTACACAGGTACTAATTGATGGAGGCTCTGGTGTTAACATTGCGACTGCGGCATTATGCAAAAGGTTAGGATGGACCGAAATCGAACCAGTTCAATTTTTTGTCAGAATGGCAGATCAATCAAGAGTCCATCCCGTAGACTTGTGCGGAATGTACCCATCACTTTGCAAGGGACGACCTTTAAAATGACCTTTGTTATACTAGATCTGCCCGAATCCACTTTGGATTACAACCTCCTTTTTGGCCGACCTTGGCTGAAGCATGCGAAGGTAATACAGGACTGGTCTGCACAAGAGCTTACGTTTAAATATGCCAATCGTAGATATATGGTAAAATTAGATGCTATACAACCTTGCGAGCTACACGCTAGACCGTATTTTGCTGAACCAGTCCATATGCTAGATGGATTGTCAGATGATGAAGAAGAAGAGTTTCTGAAGAGTAACGCTGATTTAATTTCCTTAGGGACTGTTGATCTACAGTCCGTTGTAGATAATTGGAACGCTTCAGTCTGTACAGTAATACCCATCACAAAAGAGGCTAAGAAGGAAGACATTGTTTCGACACATGACGATGAACTGTAGCAACTTCTTAAACCAATAGACGACACAGAGAAACCTCAACAGTTCTATGTCCCCGAAGATCAGCTGATCACTTACAATTTAGGAGATGAAGATCATCCGCGTCCTGTGAAGGTAAAGCAAAACTTACCGGAAACATTTCAAGCAGGCTTAATCCAGCTACTCCAAGAATTCTCCGACGTCTTTGCATGGGATTACAAAGATATGAAGGGATTGGACCCGCGCATCTATCAGCACAGAGTTATGTTGAAGCCGGAAGCCAAACCGAACAAGCAACCCAGCTACCGGATGAATCCAAACTATGCATCACAGGTAAAGGTAGAACTTGATAGGCTACTTAAAGTCGGATTCATCGTGCCAGTAGAGCATGCTGAATGGATCTCTCCGATTGTGATTGTGCCAAAGAAAAACAAGCAATTACGAATATGTGTAGATTACCGGAAACTGAACGCAGCGACAGTGCCTGATCCCTTTCCAATCCCCTTTTTAGATACCATGCCTGATAGAGTAGCAGGCCACAAAATGTATTCATTCCTAGATGGATACAGCAGCTACAACCAAGTGAGAATGGCCGAAGAAGATATACCAAAAACTGCATTTATTACCAACTAGGGTGTCTTTGCTTGTACGATAATGTGGTTTGGATTGAGAAACGCACCAAGCACATTTCAAAGATGTATGCAGGAGATATTTTCTCCTTATCTAACTTCCTTTATGCAAGTATATCTCGACGATTTCTCAATTTTTGGTAAAATGATGGCACATTTGTTCCATTTACGATGTTGTTTTCAGAAATGCAAAGAGTATAGACTCTGTTTGAATCCAAACAAATCGGTGTTTGCGGTTTCGTGTGGCAAGTTACTTGGCCACATTGTATCTGCACAAGGTATCCAAGTAGATCCAGATAAAATTTTGGCAGTACTAGAAGCTCCGGTGCCCGCTACTCCAAAAGAAGTCATGCGCTTTATGGGCCAAGTATGGTGGCATGGAAGGCACTTACAGTGGCTTGCTCATTTGGCAATACCACTGAACAAGCTAATCACCAAGACTCCTCGACAATTTGAATGGACCCAGGAATGCTAGATAGCATTTGATCGTTTAAAGAATCTATTAACACAAGTTCCTATCTTACAGCCACCGGACTGGGATCACCCATTTCATGTATTTGTTGATGCTTCAGATATAGCCATAGGAAGTGTGTTGATGCAACAAACTGATAAGTGGTTCAGACCAGTGTATTATGTAAGTCGAAGATTAGCCCCTGCTGAGAAGAATTACTCTGTAACAGAAAGAGAATGTCTAGGGCTAGTATATTTGGTCAAGAAATTCAGACATTACTTGCTGGGCCGTAAATTCACATTTCATGTAGATCATACTGCACTTGTCTATCTAGTTCGGCAACAACATTTAGGTGGTCGATTAGCACGATGGGTGCTACTCTTACAGGAATTCGACTACGAAGTCATTCACCGGCCAGGCAGTTCACATGCCTTAGCAGATTTCCTCTCCCGCTTAGATTCCGGTGAAGCTCCGGTAGGCATAGATGACACGACACTCGCGATCTATGTGTCAGAAGCAATTAATGAAGAATCTGCAGACCCACCTATCCCATTTTCATATTATGATCAGATCCTGACCTTTCTCAATGATGGTTGCGTTTCATTTCAGACTTATAGGGCAGTACGAAGGAAAATTGTAATCATTAGCCGCTGATTCCGGTTAATCGCAGGAGAACTATACTATGTAGATCATACCGGAATCCTACTTCGCTGTATTTCACCACATGAAGTTAACTCAGTTATCACGTTGGCTCACTCAATTCCTTCCGGTGGCCATTTTGCTGCAGATTTAACTCACCGGAAAATTCTGCAGAGTGGTCTCTGGTGGCCAACTATGTACAGAGATATATCACAGTTTGTCAAACAATGTGATACTTGTCAAAGATCTGGACAACCTTTGCAACGTCATCTTTTTCCTCTACAACCCATCTTACCATTGGAACCCTTCCAAAAGTGGGGTTTAGATTTTATCGGTCCGATTACACCTCCAGCAGTCTTCAGTAACAACCGTGACATACTGACCTGTACAGGCTATGCAACCAGATGGGCAGAAGCCTGGGCTTTACGGTCTACTATAATAGTTGCGATAGCCAAATGTCTACTAACCGATGTCTTTCCACATTTTGGTTTACCACTGGAACTTGTCTCAGATCAAGGCACTCATTTTGTAAACAATTTAATGAAGGCACTTACATAGTCGTTCCAGGTCACACATAAATTTAGTTCTCCTTATTATCCTCGTGCTAATGGTTTGGCCGAAAGTACAAACAAATCTTTACTAGATATGCTTCGAAAATTGATCATGGAAGCACCGGAAAGATTGGATCAACTGCTACCTACAGTGTTATGGGCATACCGGACTACATACAAGGTAACAACAGGATTGACGCCTTTCAAACTAGCTTATGGATTAATTTCGGTTGGACACGCTCAGAGAGTTAGACGAGCACCGATGGCTCAGTTTTTTAACTATGCAGGAAGTACAACTAAGACAGGCTCGGACGCATGACAGACACTTGAAAACTCCCATTTTTATGGTGGGACAACTTGTCCTCTTCTATAATGCAAAATCAATAGATCCGCAAGCAAATTCAAATTACGATGGTATGGCCCTTACCGGATTTCAGAACAAGTGAGCCCAGCAACTTTTTGGTTGACTACGTTGACCGAAAATCCGCCCCCGAAAGTAATCAACGGTTCGAAGTTGCGGCCATACCAACACACATCTAATCCGCACTAAAACGTTTTTCGGTGGGCCGCATCGTTTGGCGCTCGCTTTTCATTCCTTTTCTTTTCCTTCTTTTTATTTTTTGTATGTTTAAAAATATAAGCCTGTAATTATCCACGTTTTGAACCCTATTTATGACTAAAGCCGCCCTGCCCTTTCAAGCTCTTCATGCATGCATACCAAAATTAAGAATTAGTAACCCCCCGCCGCGTGATTATTACTGCTTCTGATTATTCTCCGCTACAGCACCACTACATAACCTTCTCCAGTCGCCGAAAAAATGCTATTGTGTTCTTGTGATTGTGCTTGTTGTAGCTCAGTGATGAGTAGCACCTCCTTTAATGTCAATCCGGGAAGACGTGAGGATGGTATGAAGACCTCGAGCAAGTGGCGGCACAAGTGCGTGAGTGAGAAGCACACAAGCATGCACACACATACACACACACGCGCACACACGGCAAGACAAAGAGAGAGAATCAATGGAGTTCTTCGATTACTTTTCAAAAAGCTCTTACAAGTTTGTTTCTATTACAATCTAACCTCAAAAATGAGCTCTCTAGCTCCTTTTATAGTTTTTGACTAGCTTTGGCCCTGTTCAGACCTAGTGTCCGGCCTAGTTAAAAATTAGGTTCCAGGGCTTATTTGAGGGCTCAAACGAGATCCAAAAATTACGAAAATTGGCAGGTAGGTACTTCTAAAGCTCCTCAAGCTCAAGGACTCCTTGGCTTGCACAAAATGGAGCTACAAAAATATGAAATGGTATTTACAATGGTGTTAAGTGATGAGAATCACTTTTAATTGGTGTAAGGGTTTTTGAAAAGTTAAAGGGTTGCCTAAGTGCTAGATTTGCGTGAATGCTCATACTTGCTTCTTCATGAGGAAAATTATTGGCCTATTTGCCAGATCTTCTTTGACTGCCATGTCTGCTTGTGCTGTCCCTTCGCTCTGACTCTCTTCGTCTTGTGGCTCCTTCGGTTCCCTGACTGCTGCCAACACCCCCCCCCCCCCGCTCTCGCGTCTGTCGCCCCTGACAGACCCTTGTCTAGAGGATTTTTGAACATAGTATTGGACGACATCGGAGGCTAGGTGGTGTTCTTCGAGTCGCAAGCCGCGTGCTAGATCTGTGAGCAAATCATCCCAATTCACAGGTCCGGGGACATCTCGATGAGGCACCCTTAATTGTTCTGAGTAAATAGTTCTCTCCACAGCAAATAATTGGAGGAGATGTGATGGTCTGGGTATAAAGATTTCGGAGTGATATTCCCTGAATCCTGTGATGAACATCTCCTCAAATGTCTGTCTAAAGCAGGCTGGGAGGTACTTGATTCTGGCGTGCCAGGCATATATTACTTCAATGGACAGGGTGGTACTCATATCATACACTAGATCTTGGTTTCCTGTCACAAAGCCTGCACCTGAGAAGTGAGGGTCCTTAATGTTTTTAAACGTCCTGAAAGTGATCAGCATTAATTCAAATATTTTCATGCACATCTGGGCCATCACATCAGGATTATTGCGTAGCCTAGTACTCCAGTGACGGATTGTAGAAATCATGTAGTTGACTGTGGGGGGTCCTCGTGGAGGTGCTAGATAAACATAATTCAACCATTTTGCACAGGCTTTGATGTCTCTGACAGCTATAGTGAATTCAGGCCAGGTGCGTCGTCGAAGAACTGGAATGTAACAAGGATTATATTTAATAAACAAAGGCATATTATTCCAGGTTCAGACCATTTCAGGATACGTTTCCAAAAGCTTGATTCTCCAGGTGGGTTGATGGATGGACCCACGCTGAGCACTTTCCGGTATATCATCTGGGCCAAATTGTGTAGCAAACGTGGGAGGCTTGCCACATTGTCGTTGAATCTCCGCGTTGTAATCGGCCAAAAGTATACAGAATGGTACATATTGGTCATTATTGGTGCCGATCCATCTATGATGAGACATGCTTCTGAAGTATTTAGACTTTATGACAGTTTCTTCTAAGTTCGCTAGTGATTGGATCTGAATGGCCACCCGTTCTTCGTGGGTGTTCGCTGTCCTTTCCAGTGTCTGAAGCCACTCAGGTGCTTCCACTTCCAATGTGTCTAGTCCCTCTGAGGTTTGTCGCCCGCCTGGCATTGGCATAGGAACATATGGTTCCTCGTACGAATCATCGACCTCAATAGGGACCAACTCTTCTTGCTCTGGTTCGATCACTGGAGATGGCTGCCTTTCGTATGTCAGTAACCTCTGTTGTAACTCTGCTACCTGCTCAGTTAAGGCCTTTACTTCGTCTGAGGTGGAGGTTGATGGGACACTCTGCGGTTGTTCTTCCTGTTCCTTAAGCCTGCTCTGAAGTGTGTCACACTGTCTTTCCAAGTCATCATGGGCTTCCAAGAGATCTGCATAGCTTTCTAGAATGGTTTTCATGGTCTCCGTTGGAACTGCTTTGAACTGCTCTGGATCTATCTAGTGAGGGGAGCCTTCCATTGCTGCTTCCAGATTCTCTTCATTTTGTTTTTGCAGTCTTTTGTTCTCCTCCAGTGCTGTGGCCATATGTTTCCGTAGTAGCGCCAAGTTGCGTCTGACTCGCAGGTTATCGGTCTGGTATACTTCGAGCAAAGCTTCTAGTTGTTTGACACCTGATTCTGTTGATGGTTGGGGTGCCTCCAATAGTGTTTGGTGAGCCTGCTCAAGCGTTGTATAGCGTTGATTCACTTCTTCATTTTCCTTTTGTAGAATGTGAAATTGCCTTTGTAAGTTCTGATGGTGTGTTGTCAGTTGTTGATACCGGCCGTCCAGAGCTCTGTACTCATTCTGGAGCTGATATACACATTGATTTAATGCTAAAAATATGCTATTTACATTAAATAATGCTTGGAGGGGTGAAGATGCAGGGGGAATGGGGGCGGGGATGGGAGTTGTGAATGATGTGGATGCAAGTGGAGATGTGGGTGGAGGGGGTATGGGAGATGAAGGTGGCATGGGGGGAGGGAGCGGTGCTGTGGCAGGAGATGTTTCCATAGTGTCAATTGTTTGAGTGACAGTGTAGATGGGGATCGTGGGTGGAGTGGATGTGACGTCAGTGAACAGAGTGGTGAAGGTGGGCATGGTGACTCCCCCGAATTGGATTCCCGGAGAGAGTGGGATTCCCATGACAATGGTGGTGGTAGTGGACATGGTGGTGCTAGTGTCATGTGGTGGAGTGAATTGTGTAGTGCGAGGTGGGGATGGTGGTGACAGTGGTGCTTCCTGATATTCGCCTGCCTGCGTTGTCTCTCCTGGTGCTGATACATTTATATGAATTTGTTTCCCGGACCTCCTGGGACGAACGGGAACCCTCTTCTCGAATCTGTGAATGTAGGCCATTGCCTCATGAATGGCCTCATCCACTCCTACTACGTCGGCATGAAGGTTTATGGACTCAATGAACAACTCGTCCACACCTTCCTCAGCTAGCAACTGGTTCATGAGTTTCTTGCCCGATTCCAGTGACATCTTATGCTGTTCTTGAACGAGTTGCATGGTTCGATAGAGTCTTTTGATTTGTGCCGAATACGCAGGGGCACTTGCCAGCTCGGAAAGTTCGTCATATTCTTGTTCCTCGTAGGCTTCTTCTTCTTGTTCTGTCTCTTGTTCCTCGGCGTCGACTTCTACCACTTCTGGTTGGGTGGGGGTTGCTGTGGTTGTCTGGGGTTGTGGTTCCTGAGTACGTTCTGTTTCCGTCTCGAGATTAGAATCATAGATCAATCGGGCTACCTCTTCATCCGTGAGATCATTTAGAGTAAAACCCTGTGGGAATTCCAGATCTGATGGGACGGGTGGGAATACCAGATTAGGCCCATCTGTGCTTGGTCTTGGTAGCCGGATTGTGAATGGCCTAACGCGTCGTGTCTGGGGAGGGGTAATTTCTGGTGTAGTGGTGGCTCCCCTTGGTTGAGCACAGGGTAATTGTACTCCCCCCCTCATCTTCTTTGATGGGGGACCTGCTGCTGAGAGTCGTCTCTGGAATTCCTAGGCGCGGGGCCATATGAGTGCCCTCTGAATAGGCACGTCATAGGCCAGACATCGGTAGATTATCTTTGTTAGAGCGCAACATCCATGAAGCACATTTTTCTGCTTCTTGTTCCACCTTTGATGGGCTAGGTGGATCTGATCTATGATCGAGTGTGGCACATTGATGGGAAGGCCTTCCGTCTCTGCCAGATACAAGCTGAACCAAATTTTCTTTGGAGGCATTCTGAATCTTTCCTGGGCGGGGAAAGCAAAATGTTGCATGATGGTCCGTAGGTGAAGCGCAATGGTAGGTGTCATCGCTACCATATCCTTCAACTTATTAAGATCTTTGTGTTTCATTCGACCTGGAACCATGGTTTCCTTTTCTGTGGGGATGTGCATGCCATACATGCCCAACGCTTCCCGTACCAGATTAAGGGTCAACTTGAATCTTTTAAGCTCATGACCCGGCAGCAGTGATGGCAACACAAAGGTGCTGTCGCCTCCTTTGGCCTTGCTTGGTGTGATGGTACTGATAAGATATGAACAGCGTAAGAAATCCGGCTTTGGTAAGTGGGCCCTGAAATAACTGTCCACACCCGCTTTGATCCAAACTGATCGCATGACTTTGGCGTTTTGATAGCTTTCAAACTCGCGCGTGAAAAAGTGGTATCGTCCCCATTTGCCATTAAATTCCAATTCTGCTTCCCAGAAATAGGTTCCATCGCCCAATGGTCCAGCGACATCACTGAACCAATGCGCGTGCTTACCTACTTGAGAAGTGTGCCCTTGAGGAGGATCCTGAATGGGGAGCACATGCACGGCTTGAAGTTCTTGCAGCCTTGCGGTGAGATGTGGCTCGAGGAGGAGTGTTTCTATGTCCACAATCTGTGCACCAGATCCGACTTGAGAACTGGTACCTCCTGCTTCTGCCATGGCCCTGCTTGCTGGTTGGGTCTGTGAGAATATAGAACCACGTGTTAACATCGTAATGGACAGAATAAATCCGTTGTTGTCCCCGTTACAACATTAACATGAGGTAGATGGTGAGTTAGTGGTTAGTAAGTGCACGAAGACAGTGTGTGTAGTTAATGCTAAGGTAGTCCTAGGGGACTAATGAAGTTAGTAAGTGGGGATGAATTTACAATTTGGGGTCGGGGGTTTTATTACAGGTCTTAGGCTGCCAAATGCGGTGGATGGGCTTTGTTTTTGGTTTCGTAGAGACTCTAGGGAGCTTTATAGTTGTATCGGCTTGAAAATGAGGCCTTTTAGGGACCCATTTACCAGCGATTATGTTCGTGCTCATGGGCCTTGGTGTGTTCTTGAGTGTTGAAAACGAATGAATGCTGGCTGTGCGAGTGAATGGGTTACGCTGTATAGGTTGTGGCATCGGCGTAGCTATTTGCGCTCGCAAGCAAGCCTTAGGCACCCAAATTTGTCTTGATTGTGGGCTAGCCTTCATCGACTTCTTGGGCACCCAAATAGATTTCACGTTAGCAGAAGAATTTCTGAAAGACTTCTTATTAGTGTCGTGTTGTCGGTTACTAATAAGAGGCTTTGCCCGTGTGGTTGGCTTGAGTGCAACCGGGTGTTCGCCTTTCCGCACCCACACTTGGTTTACTTGCTGAGATATTTTGCTGCGCAGGTACTTTTGATTTCCAGCATAGGTAGTACTCTGCTTCTTCTGCCTTTGATCCACCTTTGGTTGCTGCCTCCTTTTGGCCTTTGGAAAAGAAGGGGGTTCCGTTGCATCCCTGACTCCTTTTTTGAGAATATCATTCCTCTGCAACACATAGTTTTGGACAAGAACAGCATGGTCATCTTCATGTGTACCCCTGGAGGGACCAGGAGTCTGTGCCTTTCCTAGTTCTTTGAGTGCTCCATTATCTAACTCTACTGTGATTCGACTATGATTGACCCATACCTGAAGAAGTCCACTTCTTAGGTTTAAGTTGACTGCTTGGTCATAGATCCAGTCTTGACCCAAGACAAGAGGTTCAGTGAGATCCTCGTCTTGACACACTAGTACTTTAACTGTCATTGCCTCATCATGAATGTAGAGGGGAAGTTCCACCTCGCCCATGCAAGGGGTTTCCACGCCTCCCAATCCTATGAGATATGCTTCCACAGGATTGACAGTTAACTGCAACTCTTGACAGTAAGACAATTTAACGGCACTAGTGGCTGCACCTGAGTCAATCAAGGCTCTTACGGTCCTTGCACTCTTTCCTTGTCCTATATCCAAGGTTATGAACGGACGTCGATCAGTTATCCTATGTGAGCTTGTTCCTGCGACTTCACACATTGCCATATGATATCCTTGATCTGCATAGTCATTTATTCTAGGCTGATCTCTACCTTGCCTTCGTAACTTCATCCTTCTGATGCGTTCTAAAGCTTCTGCTTGAGCTTCTTCTCGAATTCGCTTCTCCTCCTCTTTGCGTTTCTTAGCAGTGTTGAGTCGGCTGAGCATTTCCTCCGTGAGGGGTTCCTGATACAACTTGACTCTGCAACCGCTAATATAGTTTGGGAGAACATCACCCTCTAACGTGGCTAGTTGTACTGCTCCACTCGTGGAGATCCTATTGATGATCATAGGTCCGTAGCCTCTCTTTTCTAGCTTCCTCGCGTGTTGTTTCAGTGTGTAGACTAAAACTAGATCTCCTGCTTTCAAACCCTTATCCTTCACATGGGCATCAAAGTATGCCTTCTGTCTCTTCTTGGCTGCATATATTCCTGCAGCGGCTCTCAGCCTTGTTTCCCCTAATCGTTCAAGGTCAAAGATCCTAGAGGAGAGCTCATGACCTGTCCATTCGTGCTCTTGTGCTACTCTCAATGTAGGAATCAAGAAGTCCAAGGGTAGCACAGCGTTTTGGCCAAATACCATCTGAAAGGGGGTGGCTTGGAGTACCGTTTTGTAGGCGACTCGGTATGCCCAAACAACATGATGTAGCTGTTTGTCCCAATCAGAGCGTTTAGTGTTCACTAATTTTGTCAGTACATTGCATAAGATCTTACTAGTGCTCTCAGCTTGTCCATTAGCTTGAGGGTGATAGGGGGCAGACTTCTTGTGTATTACCAAGAATTCTTGGAGTAAATTTTCAATCACTTCGTTCAAGAAATGAGTGCCTCTGTCACTTACAAGCTCTATAGGTAGCCCATATCTTGTGAATACATTCTCAAACAAGAATTTAGCAGTTGTCTGAGCGTCGTTCTTTGTCATAGCTTTTACCTCTACCCACTTAGTTAGATAGTCTGTTGCAACAATGATGTATTCCGCATGAGAACCCTTAGCTGGGGGATTAGTAGGGCCTACGAAGTCTATTCGCCACTTAGAGAACGCACGTCCACCCATCATAGGTTTCAGTGGCATCTCATCTTTGCGTATGGGATACTGAGTCCTTTTACAGACATCACACCGTTTCACATAGGTATGTGCATCCATGTGAAGGGTAGGCCACCAGAAGCCCGCAAATAGTATTGCCTTGATCACCCGATCCGGTCCAAAGTGTCCTCCTGCTACACCTTGGTGAGCAGTTTCCAAGATCTTAAGATATTCACTTTCATGGACACATAGCCTCAGGTAACCATCTTTACCACGCTTATATAGATTATCACCAATGAGTGAGTAATCCAGGGCTTCTTTTCTAAACTCCTTTTCCTCGCCAGAGTCATGTCTGGAGGGAATGTGTTTGTCCTCAGGAAGGATACTAGAGGTTCACTCCAATCTGGCACAATGGATACTTGATAAAGAGTGGCGTGTTCCACAAGTGGTTTAGTGCAGCAGATTGGGCATTCCTTGCACAACTTTTGGACATCCGCTTCCATAGTCGGCCAATGCACTCCGAGTCTCTTTAGGGTCTGTAAAGTTCGTTGCTTTGAGTAGTGTTGCTCCAACGCACCTACATGTGCTAATTGCAACCATTTAGCGTACTCATCCTCTTCTACGCAACAAGCCAAGATCCCTTGATCTGTGTTCTTGTACATACTTCCTGCCAAGATGTGGTACTTTTGGGCTTTTACCACCTCTCTATTCCGTGTGTTTACCACTGGATGGTTAGGCCCGTATGTCAATACTGGTACCAATGGCTTAGCCCACTGCGGCACCACTTCCAAATTAAACAAGTAAGCATCAGGAAGGTCATCTGATACTCCTTGTGGGGCTTCTCCCGATGTGAGCCTAGAAAGATGATCAGCTCTCAAATGAGTCCTCCCTTTTCTTACCACAACCTCAAAATCATATTCCATTAGCAAGAGAAACCATCTCACTAATCTTCCTGTATTGCAAGGCTTGTTTACGAGATATAGCAATGCCTGATGATCAGTAAAAAATTGAAACTTATTTGCAAGCAAATAGTGTCTAAATTTCTTAACTCCATATACCATGCCTAATCCTTCTCGCTCTGTAGTGGTGTAATTCCGTTCAGCCGCATTCAATTGTCTACTGGCATAGGCAATTGGAAGATCCATATTACCTTCACCAGTAGGTTGAGCAAGTACACACCCAATGGCATAATTGGATGCATCCACGTGAACATGGAATGACTTATTCCAATCTGGTGTGGTCAAAATTGGTGCTGAACATAATCTTCGTTTAAGCTCCTGGAAGGAATTCTCACATTCATCCGTCCACTCAAAGTTTGTCAGAAGTCCGTACATGGGCTTTGCAATGACAGCATACATGTGTATAAATCGTTGGTAATAACCACAATGCCCCATGAAAGCTTGTACTTCCTTGACATTCTTTGGCCTAGGTAGCTCTACTATGGCTCTCACTTTCTCTTCATCAGTGGATATGCCATTCTTTGACACTATGTGTCCTAGAATCTTGCCTTGCCTGACCATAAAAACGCACTTTTCTAGGTTCAGGCAGACTTGATATTCTCTACATTTGTCAAAGATTTGTCTGAGTTCAGGGATATGGGTTTGTCTAATGTTGGAATGAGCGCAAAGATCATCAACGTAGACCTCTAAATTCTTCCTCAAGAAATCCTTAAACACATGGCACATCAGTCTCTGGAAGGTGGCTGGTGCATTGGTAAGCCCAAATGGCATTACTCTAAAGGCAAAAATGCCCCATTCTGTGGCAAAAGCCGTTTTATGCTGATCCTCTAGAGCTATGGCTACTTGATTGTAACCCGAAAATCCATCAAGGAAGCTGTACACTTCCTTGCCTGCTACTCTTTCTAAGAGATGTTCTGTGATGGGAAGTGGATAGTTATCTCGAATTGTGGCTGCATTGACCTTCTTCAAGTTAATGCACACACGCAGCTTGCCATTCTTCTTGGGCACCACTACGATGGGGGATACCCACTCAGTGTGCTCAATTTCATAGATAAATCCAGCTTCGACCAGTCTATCTATCTCTTCTTTGATCTTAGCAGCGTAATTATCGTTATAAGTATAGGGCTTTTGCTTAGAGGGTTTGGCATCTGAGGTCATGGGAATGGTGTGTGAGCATATGTCAGGGTCAACACCTTTCAAATCCTTGTAACTCCAAGCGAATACATCTCTGTATTCTCTTAGCAAGGCAATTAACGCATGCTCTTCTTCCTCTGTTAGGTCATGGCCTATGTACGTGCATCTCTCCTCTCCTTCTTCTAGGGCCACTATTATTTTCTTGGTGGTTTCTTTGTTATCATAGGCCTCTCCTGATTGTGCCTCTCGTTTCGGCATTCTGATCATAACTCTCCTGTCATCTATCTCATATTTCTTAAAATTTTCTGGGACCTCAAACAAGGATTCTTCCTCTTCTGGTGAGACTTCTCTCTTCTTCCGTTTCTTCCCTTCTTCCTTCGGGGTCACATGTGTTGCTAATCTTACCTCGTTTGTGAGCTCTCCATGCCTTTGGGGTTGAAATTCTACTTCATGGAAGTATTCTTCATCTGATGCAAATGGTGGGTCCATAATGATTGACTCTAGATCGGAGTCACTTGCATCCTCAAATGCATCAGGGCTAGGTTCGCATTCTTCTAGAACTGCCTCTCCCATGATTGGCTCTATGGAGAAGACTGAAATGTCATAGCCATCCTCATCATAGTGGGGTGTCCATTGTTCCTCATTGATGGCTACGTCCATGGTTGCTAAAATTTCTGCCCAGCCATGGGGTTCGAATTCCTCATCTGGAAAGACTACAGGTGCATAGGCTGGGTCTTGAATGGGTCTATGAGTTTCGTTTGCACCTATTTCTCTAGCCTTTTCTCTCTTCTCTTCCTCTACTGCTACTTTGCACATCCATAAGTGGGTGTCTTCATGCATCCATGAGGATCCTGACCCTATGGAATGCACAGATTCCGTATCATCTTTGGCTCTATGGATGGGATTCCATTGGATAGGAGGGACATCTCTATGAGAATAATCCTTGAGATTGACTTTGGTCGTAACACCTAAGTGTTGCAGGTACAAGGAATTGGTTCCCCAATCCTGTACCACTTGCAACTGTCGCATGAGTGGTCTTCCCAAAATCATCTCATAGGCATGATTTTTGCTAAAGTCACATATAGCAAACGTATGCTCAAACTCGACACCACAAGTGGTGAGAGTTATTCCTTCTAGCAATCCTAAGGGTCTCTCTATGTGACCATCGGCCATTTGCAATTTCATCCTCGTGGGCCTGAGTGCCGGCTTGCCCCAACGCTTCCATAGAGAAGTAGTGGCAATTGCAACTCCTGCACCTGAGTCCAAAATTGCCTTGGTGGTGTACTCCTGGTAGGTGATGGGAAGATAGGTGTTCCCTTCTTCACCTTCACACATATCTCCTATCTTGTCCAAGGGAATTTCTGGCACTGTCCTATGGGATCCTACCCGGGAACGTGGTTTTGCAACTTCAGTTACTTGACTGGCTACATATTTCCGCGCTTTTGGTCTATCCTTAGGCAGTTCTTCCAAAGTGAGATCGCATTGCACCTTGGCGTTCTTTACTACCTCCGTGTTCCTAGGTATGACTGAGTTGTCGTTCCTTACCATGACTGTGGGTGCTCTCATACACGTGGACTTCGCTTCCCATGGGCCTGTGAAGTGGGGTAGCTCTTGTATGGAATTAGACTCAAAGTCCAATCTCTCGTGAGACTGAGTACTCTCATGTTCCCCGTAAATAGATGGGATGTCTTGTGGGAATTGGTCGTGTGCATCATCCACAAGTTCAAAGGGAGGGGCGACTTCACTTTCGTTATCCCATTTGTCTTCTTGAATCTCTCGCAGGAAGTCTGGTGCAAACTGATTCATAGAAGAAGAAGTATTTGGCTCCGTAGAATTAGGCACATAAGCAACCTGGGAAGGAGGGCTTATTCTATCGTTGGCTCTCTCCTCGTTCTCATAGATGGCTGGAGCACAGGATTCCTGGGGAGGATTACTTATTCTATTACTTTTCCGAACAGGCTCATACGCTCCCTGAGAGGGAATGAAGGCAACCTGTGGAGGTACATAAGCTTTCGAGGGAGGCTCATCTGCCTTTTGGGGGGAAAGATAAGCTTCTTGAGGAGGCACATGGGCTTCCTGAAGAGGCTGGCTTATCCTTTCACTTGCCTTGCCCTTGTGTTGAGAGGCTGGTTCCTTTTGTAATTGTGCCATTAGATTCTCTACTCCTTCTAGGGAGGGGGAATTGTCGGGTTCAATGGAATTTGGCACATAAGCTTTCGGTGGGAGATGGGTCCTATTTTTGCTTGCTTCCTCCCTTCCTTGATTTTTTTCTTCCTTGGCAGATCTTGCAATTATGCCCTCTAACTTCTCTAGAAGTCCATCCAAGTGTAATTGCGTCTTGGCTGAGCCTGAGTAATTGAAAAGGCGACTGGCTTCAAACATAGTCTGAGCCAATGCGACCATTTTCGCGCAAAGCTTGGTTCTTTCTATCTCTAGGTCAGCTCTAGGGTAACACTTGTCGTGATCTGTGACATTTGGCCCTTCTTGAATTCTGGCCTGATATGCTTTAAGCATCATGTCTATATCTTCAGGAGTGGGATCAGCTAATACTGATCCTACTCTAGGGGGTGGTGGAATCACATGAGGTGGGTTGGGAGGTGGCGGGTCGGATGGTGATGGGAATGGTGGTGGTGGGATAGTGTGAGAGGGGGTTTGAGAGGTGATTTCAGTTATTCTAGCTTTGGTTTCTCTTATGCTTTCCTCGAGTTCACTCATCTTTTTAGCCCATTGTCTTTTCATTCTTTCCCGACTATCTTTCCACGCTCTAGTCCTTTTCTTTGTTATGCTCTCGGTTTCACTAGCCTCTAGGCTTTTTTCCTGACCTACACCCTGGTTTTGCTGCAGTGCTTGGGCTCTAGTGATTACTTGTGCTGGTGCAGTGGAAGTCACGCTCCCTATGGAGTCTACAACCAACCCAATCACATTAATGGGAGTGATTTTTGGCATATTATTAGGATTCTTAGGGCAATCTCGTAAGAGATGCTCCTTTCCACACTCTTGGCAATAGCCTTGGATCGTCACTGACTGGGGTTGTGTAGGTGCAGGCATGGGGCAATCACGAATGAAGTGATCTCCCTGACATCTGTAGCATGGTCCTCTAGGAAATGGAGGTCTTACCTGCCTAGGTTGAGGCCTAGGGTTGGGGTTTGCATACATGACATTCGTGTAATCTGACTCCCAACTTATTTCATTTGGCTCTTCACTATAGTAGGACTCACCATGTTCTGGAGATTGCATGTAGTACGCCTGGGGACTATCAACATGTGTCGAATCAAAGCTATGGTCACTCGGGTCACTTTCAGAAAGCAGTGGTGTTACAGGGACTATAGCTCTATTCAGGTTTTCTTCTGCTGCTGCATATTTTACTGGGATCGCATTAGCTGGGGCAGGGGGTTGTTGAGCTAACACAGGTTGAGGCCTTTGTTGGTTTTGGTAGGGTTGCTGATACGGTTGTTGCGGCCTGCCATATGGTTGTGGAGGGTACGGGTTCGGGTATCTTCCCTGCTGAGGGTATGGCTGAGGGTAGGGTTGCCTAACAGCCTGCTTATTGTAGGGGCAGTCTTGCGCTGTGTGATTTGTGTATCTCCGTTCTATGGTGCAATATTGGCTACTAGGATTTACTTGGGGCTGGGCCATAATGGGGCAGACATTCGCCATGTGGTCACCACCACAAGTATAGCACCTTTTCACAGGGGCAAACCTTGGGATTTGTTTACTAGTTACACCTAATTTCTGAGCTACTCTCTCTGCAAGTTCCTCAATTGATGTGGATTGCGTGGAAGAGAGGCTAGAGGCACTATCTGAATCTTTGTATATCTTAGCAAGCTCTAACTCCTCCCCTAGGTTATCCTCAATGTCAATACACATGCGTACACACTCTTCTATGGTCCTAGGGTCCTTCAAGTACACATAAGATCTCAATTTAGTACTTAGCAATCCATCCAGGAATAAAGCCACTTGTTTAGCTGGTGTGGGTAGCTCCAAGAGAGGGCATCTTTCTAAGTATTGCCTAAATCTTCTTCCTGCAAGTCTCACGGTTTCTTGAGGGGTTTGCTTGAAGCTGTGAATCAGCGAGGAGGTATTATGCCTTATGCCACTCTTAGAGAATTCAATAATGAAAGCCTCTAGGAGTTGGTCTATACTCCTGAACTGCCTCTCATTTAGTGGCTGAAACCATGTCAGGGCAGTGTTCCTAAGGGTCAGACCAAAGGCATTGTATTGCGTGAATAGATCCTCCACTTGTTCAGCTCTCAGGACTTGCCTAAACTCAGCCACATGATCATATGGATCTCCAGTGCCATCGAAGTAGTTCTTCATGGACTTGACTAGCTGAGTCGGTCTCAAGGTTCTTGTGTGCTCTCTAGGTCGTGGTAAAGGGAACTCATCCGCGTTTCTTTGATTCCTGCGAGCTCTAAGTATCTCAGGTTCTACTCTATTTGTTTCCGTCCTCGTTCTCTCTCTTCCCACTGGGTTGGCAATGCTTACTTCTGGTCTATCTCTACTTCTGTCTCTTTGCATTCCATGAGCTTGGGATGTTCCAGCTCCAGGGTGCCCATAGGATACATTCGATCTTGGTTGGGGGAAAACGAATTCACCTTTCCAAGTGTAAGCATGCCTATCATTTTGTGTCACCACAAAGATCCTCTCCGAAGCGTGATCTAAGTAGGTCACTCTACCTAGGCTATCAGGATCCTTCAACTCATAGATCATGATTGTTCCTATATCAGTTGGTTGATCAGGTTTATACCTCCAAAAGGCTTCGTCAGTTTCTCAATTGAGAAGCAAATCTATGCACTTGTTGTCTTGGGGAACCCATTCAGGTGTGATAATCCTCGTGAGAACAGATTTGCCTCGGGGTGTTCTAGGTTCTACTCCCATGTTTCCTTGTTCCAAGTCACCTAAGTCCGCTTCTGAGATTACATTCCCAAATTCATCTGTCCTGTCTGGGTGACTGGTGACTACGTATATGGTTCCTTCTTTGTCCAGGTATGCACCATTTTCAAACTTGACTGCTGGGTGCTCTAGTCCTATGGATTGATCAGGATTCTTAATCTGTACCACAGATCTTCCTAGGCCGTCCTCATAGATGCTAGCACCTAATCGGTTGGTCCTAAGGTATTCCAACTACGTTTTGTAAGGGCCTTCTACCCTGTACAAGTATGGCACACCTGAACTTCCCGTAGGTCTGTCCATGCCTTGAGACATCTCTGACTCACTGGTCTCAGAGCTAGGGTAGTACGAGTGGTGGCTCAACTGCTGGGCCCAAGACCTAGCAGTGTGGTTAACACTAGCCTCTGAAGACCTAAGGCTTTGTCTCTCTCTTACCAGGTGTCGTCCTGATCTAAGGTTCATATGCCTAACTGATTAACCGAATTTTTCCCAGGTACAACCACGTTTCTGAGTCCTTTTGTATCGGTCACTTGGTTCTTTTTATGTTGATTATCGTGTTTAGACTCTTGTCTGATATCACGTCGTCAGGAATACTTGAGTTTAATTTCGCACTTTAGTTTGGTCGTTTCACGTTAGGTTCTTTTCCTTTTAAGATTGTCGTTCGCACACACACAGGTTATCTCTTAACTTGCACTTGATTTTCTTAGATAGTCTTTGATTTAGCTCGTGCCTATCGTTGCCTGGAATTACTTCTAACACTATCCGCACTTAGCCTAAACTAAGAATTGACAGAGAGTGTTGCGGGTTTTCCAACCTTGAGTTCCTTTCCTTGTGGTGTTGCCCTGATGTGCCCAGGACGCGCGTTCCCAAGCTTGCACTTACTCTTGCCTTGCGTACCTTTTGCTTCTCTCAAAGGACTTGTAAAAGGCCCACTGTTAGCTCAAGACTTAAATTCAAAAGACAGAACCAATCATTTTTATTCATGTAACACTTCACCACTTGGCACTATGATTTTTTGGACACAACTCTAGAGATCCCTGAACTTTGTTCCCCCACGGCAAACGGATTTCGTATGAGAAAGTTATGCCGGTTCAGGGTTTTGGGGCTAAAATAGGATTGAGCTAGGTTATCAGGCAAACAGGAATTCTAGAGTTACTTGGGTCGTGCCCTCGTAATGCAATGCTACACCCTAATGTTTGTCCCACACTTGGCCAAAATTTAGACCCCCCTTTTTTTGCCTTAAAAATTTGACCTAAATTGCCCTTCTAACGTGTTCGCAAAGTCTGTCAGTCGCGATTGACAGGTCAGTCGCGATCGACGTGTCGATCGCGATTGACAGGTCCGTCGTGGCTGTCAGTCGCGATTGACTGGTCAGTCGCGATTGACAGAGGTTACGAAAAGTCAATCAGTCGTGGTCAAAGGGTCGTTGACTCTGTCGGCCGCGATTGATGGGTCGATCGCGATTGACAGGTCGGTCGCGAGGGTCTGTCGGTCATGGTCAAACGGTCGTTGTCTGTGTCGGTCGCGATTGACAGAGCCGTCGTGGGCTGTCCGTCGTGGTCAAACAGTTGTTGACTGTGTCGATCGCGATTGACGAGTCGGTCGCGATTGATGACTCGATCGCGATTGACACGTGTCACGCGTATGGTCAGTCGGTCGTGGTCAATCGGTCGTTGACTCTGTCGGTCGCGATTGACAGAGCCGTCGTGGGCTGTCGATCGCGATTGACGTGTCGATCGCGATTGACAGATCTGTCCGTCGTGGTTTGTCGATCGCGATTGACAGAGCGATCGCGATTGACAGAAATCTGAGGAATTTCAAAAAACTAAACACATCTTTGGGAAGCTCTAGGCCTGTAGATCATGGTTTTGCACTTTGTTTGGTGATTTGAGCGTTTTTTCTGTCGGTCGCGATCGACAGAGGTCAGCGACACACAGACAGTTACTTCGAATTCCGTACCTGCGCAGAGTGCTGAGGACGATGATGTGACCTGTACCTGCAAGACAACTCAAGAAACATGCAAAAACAGCACACGCAATTTTGCTCTCTCGCTCTCTCTCACAAGTGAAATGAGGGAAATGAGGTGGAGATAGGGATATAGTCAAAAAACTGAAATTTTCGCGATGATGGAGATGGAGGTGGAAGATGGTGATGATGATGATGGTGATGATGGTGGTGAGGTAAGAAAGAGAAAAATAGGAAAAGTAAAGAAATTACCTACAACGCCAACGTCTCCAATCTACGTCTTACCATCACACGCTCGTCCTCAAAGCTCGATCCCCGGCAACGGCGCCAAAATTTGGTGTAGCTCAGTGATGAGTAGCACCTCCTTTAATGTCAATCCGGGAAGACGTGAGGATGGTATGAAGACCTCGAGCAAGTGGCGGCACAAGTGCGTGAGTGAGAAGCACACAAGCATGCACACACATACACACACACGCGCACACACGGCAAGACAAAGAGAGAGAATCAATGGAGTTCTTCGATTACTTTTCAAAAAGCTCTTACAAGTTTGTTTCTATTACAATCTAACCTCAAATATGAGCTCTCTAGCTCCTTTTATAGTTTTTGACTAGCTTTGGCCCTGTTCAGACCTAGTGTCCGGCCTAGTTAAAAATTAGGTTCCAGGGCTTATTTGAGGGCTCAAACGAGATCCAAAAATTACGAAAATTGGGAGGTAGGTACTTCTAAAGCTCCTCAAGCTCAAGGACTCCTTGGCTTGCACAAAATGGAGCTACAAAAATATGAAATGGTATTTACAATGGTGTTAAGTGATGAGAATCACTTTTAATTGGTGTAAGGGTTTTTGAAAAGTTAAAGGGTTGCCTAAGTGCTAGATTTGCGTGAATGCTCATACTTGCTTCTTCATGAGGAAAATTATTGGCCTATTTGCCAGATCTTCTTTGACTGCCATGTCTGCTTGTGCTGTCCCTTCGCTCTGACTCTCTTCGTCTTGTGGCTCCTTCGGTTCCCTGACTGCTGCGAACACTTGTGTTTTTTGTGTTCTGTATATCCGTGTTCTGTGTTCTGTGTATCCGTGTTCTGTGTTCTGTGTATCCGTGTTTGCGTGCGCAATGGAAGCATTGGCAAATTTCATAGACTTCTGAGATGGTATCCCTACCGAGGTAGGAGAATACCTACGCACCCGAGGGTTGGCCAACTTTGCTTAGTTGCCTTGGCACTCAATAGAAGCCCATCCCTTTTTCGCGCAGATCATACCTGCCATCGCCCAATCCCCCATCGCTGAACGAAAATGGATCTTCCCCTCCCTACCATCGCAAACCGTAGTAACCTTCCAAGCCTCTGCCGAATCCTTCCGCCTCACTCCACAAGGCCGCGAGAATGGCCCAAGCATTCTCGTAGCCCGCATGACAGAACTCTTCCCCCACTATTCATCAAACGAGTATGCCATCCTCTGCCGCCCTGAACCTGAAAGAACTGCACTCCAGTTCTTAGTCGCCATCCTAAACCTACAGAAACGCACCTACGTCATATCCCGCCCTTTCTACTCCGCCATCGACATAGCTGCCCAAGAACCCGTTAACTTCGCCTCCTTTTTCTTTCACCGTATCCACAAGGAATGCATAGCCATAATTAAACAAGTAAATAGAGGAGGTACGCCAAGATCTAGATTACCCCACATAATTTCATTTCTTTTCCTGACCATACTCGCAGCACAACCACCACCACGGGGGCCCGTCCTGAGACATGAGGAGTCGATACAGTTGCTAGAGGATAATGAAGAAGAAGATGAAGAAGAGCTCGACCAGCTATTCCGCCGGAAACACATCAGGATCAGCTCATCCGAAAGTGAGGCACAAGGCTCGGCCGGAAAAGATAAAGATGACAATAAAGAAGGCGAGAAGCAAGAAGATGAGACATTCCATGATACAGCCACATCAATGCAGAATGAATCATCGGCTGAGCAACAAGAACAACAAGATGGCACAGAAACAGAAATGATTTCGACCGAAAAAGAATCAGAGCAATAGGTAGATGAGCAACAATCTGCTAGGGAAGCACTAGACAAACTACTCAAGGAAGTTGAATCCACAGAGGCCAACAATACAGAAACTGAACAACAGTCAATAGATAAGGTAACAAACACTGACTCTGCCCTTCCCAAACCACCACTAGTCAACCCCATTCCCCCGCCGGATCCACCCCGCATTCCCATCCAGCCCAGTCACCCTACCGAAAACGTTGAATCCTCGTCATCCTCCCTCAATTACTCCCCAACGAATTCCCAACAACTCCTCACCGCATCCTCTTCGCAACCTCGCCCTCCTCTGCCACCCCACTCCATTCCAGTCTTCTCTGAGTTAGAATCTATGGGTTGGCTATTGATAAACTTATCCCAACAACTGCTGCAACATCTGAAGCAAATCACAGACAATGCACGAGATGACTTCCAACACAAATTGGAAGTGATGGAGGCAGATATCACCCCCCTCCAGGAAGAGTTACAGGCAGTAAAGGCAGAAAACCACGCACTCCATGAACAGATAAAGCAATTACAGGCCACACTTCAAGCACAGGAAGAAATCACAAGCCAACGAGATAAGGCTCTGACAGCAATGCATGCAAAAGAAGATTTACTGATTGCTGTCGACGTAGAGATCACAAAGTTAAATCAAACACTCAAAGACACAGAAGATACCACAATCACGCAAGGAAATCTACTAGAAGAAACAAGAGTCCAGCTGCAGGAAGCAATACAAAAGAACCAAGAGCACCAGACAGAAGCTAAGCAGGCAGAAGAACAACTACGGAGAACGAAAGAATCCTTAGACGAAGTCAATACTATACTTAAACATCAATTACTCAGGGAAGCTAAATATCAGAAGGATTTAGCAAATGCTCGAAGAGAAAGAGATGCGTATCACAAAACAATACAATTCCAGAACCAACAATTCAAAAGAATAGATAATCAATTGCGCAACCAGAAGGACTGAGTCAGTGATATGCGGAAGCAAGTAGCTAAAATGAAGACATCCAGAGATGCGGCGTTATCAAATGATTTCTACCTACAGGAGGCCTTTTTGCAAACACAGGCCGAAATTTTGCTCACCGAAGCCATCGCTCTTAGCTCTGTTAGAGTAGATGCGCAAGTATTAGAGAGCCAGAAATATGTATTTAGAAGGAATCATCGACGAACAATAATTTGGTAAACAAGAATAACTTGCGGGTTCGAGTCCACTGTGCATGCGAGTGTTAGTCGGCCGACGGAATAGGACAGTTGTAACGGAAATCCTGGTAAGACACGCACGAAAAACAGTTACGCGCATATTTGTAAATCTTTATAAAGCAATGAAAAGAAGTACTCCGTAGCGTGGAGAACGCGGGAGTTTTGGGCTTAATTCTTGTACTATCACCAGACTGTTTGTCTGATTGTCTGTCGGACTATTGCATCAGTGTGTGTTGTTTAGTTCCTGAGTGCTCTGAGTCGTTGTGTGTAACTGTGTTATCCTTCGTGATTGAGTTTGCGCAGTTAATCTTAAGTGTTACTGTAGTAGGTCTTATTTAGTTTTGCATACTCTGTGGTATTCGGCGTATTATCTGTCAATCGTGGTTAAGTGGTGGATGGAATCCATTCAGTAAGACAGTGAATTGTTGTCAGGAAGAGTTACAGTGGAGTTGTTTTGTTAAGTTGTACAACGTAATGTTCTTTCCCTGTCGAACCCCTAAGTCTGTGTGAGTGTAGTGATCTTCATTAGAGTATTGTGCAGAAGTGGTGTTGACCTCGATCTGCACTTGTGCAGTGAGAAATTACCTAGGATTGCGGGTAATGTGAGTATATGATAGTCCTCATACTGGAAGTAAATCAGTAGATACCTTCCGTGATTCGACTGCTTGACTGTGAGCACTACCTTGCTGAAGGATGTGTTACCAGATGGTTACAGTAGAGGATCGCTTGAAGTAGTTTGGTACCAGTTTACCGAGAAGTTTGGTATAGTCTAGCTGCTACCGTATACTGAGCTAAGGCTGTGTCGACACTGTTTCAGGGCAGTAGATGTCAGTTATTTTTGGGAACTAAGTATAGGGCCTATGTTTTTACAGACCCCTTCCACTCCCAAGAACCCATGTTGGTCTGGTAACGACTTTCGGATAGTCAGAGACGCTACAATCTAAGCGATGCGATTAACACCCGTGATGCTTAACGTTTAACATTTAACGGTTTTAACGATTAACAGGTTTAACATTTAACAGCTATTACAAGAATCATATATATGTGCCGAGCATATGATATTCTAATAGAAAGATCCTTATCAAGTTATGAGTTAAAACAATAATAGGGTGCCAGTAAGTCCCAAAAATAGCCCAAAGCATGCTCAAGAAAAAGAATAAGGGGATCCATCCCTTTCCTACAAGTAGCTATCTCACCGTACCCTCAACCATCACCTCAGTAGTCACCCCTCACCAACATTCCTAATCAACCATCCCCCTCTCATTTACCTTTGTGAGAACCCATCCTCTTAACTTACTCATCAATGTCTGTATTTAATGCAGCATTGTCAGTACAATCACACCACTTTACATAATTAGATCACAACACACATCTAGTGATATGGATATTTCACCACCCACAACACCTCCACTCACTATGTTCACTTCTTTCACCATCACCCACACACCCACCACAACACCTACACTCTTTTCCATGCACTTTTCCACAATCACATTTGCATCCACATTTCCCTACCCCACTCCCATCTCCTCTACATCAAATATATAACAACATGCATTTTTACTTTCACCTTCACTCTTTTCATCATCCATTATAGATAATGCATTTAAGCAAATGTTTTCTTTTATGAACCAACTTCCAAAAGAATTTTCATATCTAGGATAGCAATACCAGGCTCTACAATAGAGCAGAATTCAATTACAAGCTAGTCTTAACTCCATCACAATTGAGAACGCTTCACTCAATGCACGAAATTAGGAGTTATAGGAGTCATATAATACTTTGGAGCTCGAGTTGGAGCAAAAGGCAAAACAAGCGATTGCAGATGTTGAGGAGAAGCTCAGACAACAAGGAACATGCAATGCACAACTTACAAGGAATATGGGACTCCTCTGACATCATTTCGGAGAAAAAGAGGAGAATTAGTGACTACAAGAGTAGAACATAGAGAATTTTGAAGCAATTATGGACCATCTCAACAAACCACTCAACCAAATTCGGTTCAAGGCTCTCCCTCAGAGACAATCAAGACATTCCTCGAGGACCACAACCACCTATTAGAATATTATGATTGATTATCCGAAGAGTGTAATGTCCTTCAAATAGACATTGAAGCTTTGCATTTACAAGAACCACCTATGCCATTTGTCACTCAAGACATGATACCACCTAAAGCTATGAAAGAATTAAATACATTGTGGTCAAAACTAAATAAATTTCAAGGATAGCTACTAGACCCAACAACCATTCCACATCTAGAATCCCCACGTGAGCTCCCAGAAGCAGAAGAAATTATAACTATTTATGTGGAATTGACATTCGAAGAAGAATACGAGCGGGGTAGGAAACATTTGAACTTCCTTGACCCGCATGGATGAAACCAGTCAAAGAACTAGGGGAAAAACACTCAGCAAGGATAGAGGTGTAGTTACAGGCCATGGTGACTATAGAAAAGACCATTTTACAATCTTTCTACTTTGCAAAGATCACCCTAAGAAGGTACATCTCCATCAATGAATTACAATACAAACCCTACTTCATGTACTTAGCAGAATATAATCTTGCAATCGGGCACATAACTGGGAAGAAACCATGCAACACAATTCCAACCTAAGGATCTGCCTCCAAGCACCAACTAGGGATAATTTCCTTGCCCAATTGGAGAAAATAACTACTACAAGAGTACCTCAAAATGATGTACACTTGGTCGAAGGCACCCTTACACATCCTCTAGAACTTGTGCTATGGTCTAGTTCCACATCATCGATCTTGGAAAGCCTTCGCGATTAAAATACAGAACAATCACTTATGCCATGATTGGTTAAACTACCCATACTTCACACCCCCACAATGTCCTCCCATAGTGGCATATATGATTGCAACCATACAGCATTAGCTACCATGCCGTCATCGCATGACATATGTTGCTACTCAAATGACATATGATGCACACAATTTTCATAGTCTTCTGACATGTATACACACCTCACCTCTCTACCCTAGGGTTCGAGCATGGTAATAATGATCTTGTCTATGATATGCATACAACACCATCCCTGAAGATATTCTATGCATGGCACTACAAAATTAAGTATCTACTGGCATGTTACAGATTGACTTTCTAGGAAATGTTCACCATGGGCTTAGACTGACCAACACCCAAATTAGCCATAAGGCATCTAAGCCACACACACTCAATAGTCGCTGCGAAAGTGCCCTATACTTAGCTTACAACTAGAAGTGGCCACAATAGACTGCTTCTTGCTCAACCAAGATATACATGAGCTACCAAGCATGAAGCAAAAGCCACTAGTGGACACACGAGCATCATAACAACCAACCCAATCACTGTCAGAAAAAGCATGTAAATCTAGCGGTAGTGATCCCCCCTTAGGATGAAACAATCCAAGTAGCTGGGTACCACTCAAGTAGCGAAAGATGTGCTTAACCACCTACCAATGCTTGACACCTAGACAACACATAAACCTGCTCATATGTGAGACAACAAACTCAATATCTGGCCAAGTAATGCATAAGTAAATCAAGCATCCAATAGCCTGCTGATAGAGAACAACATCAAATGCATCTCCAGCATCATGAAGACTCAATCATAAACCTATCTCATAGGAGTGGCAATAGGCTTACAGTCTTCAAGGCCAAAACGCTGCAATAATGTGTCAATATATTTCGCTTGACACAAAGCTATTCCATCATCAACTTGCATAAACTGAATGCCCAAATAATGATGCAAATGCACCAAATTAGACATCTCGAATGAGGCATGTAAATCAGCCTTAAAATCAACAATATGCTTCTCAATAGGACCAATGAGTAGCATTTCATCAACATGGAGAACAATGATCACAAGCACATCGTTAGCATGCTTAACATATAAGGTGCTTTCAATTGGACTGTTCTCAAAACCATGTGCAATCAGATTGGCATGTTTCTTTTCATACCAAGCATGTGGTGCTTACTTTAAACCATATAATGCCTTCTTTAAACCATATAATGCCTTCTTTAACCTGCACACCTGGTTCTCATGCCCTTTCTACACAAAAGCCACATGGCTGAAAAACATACACTTCTTCATGCAAGTCACCATTTAGAAATGCAGTTTTAATGTCCAATTGATGTACATTCCAACCATGATGGGCTGCAAGTGCACATACGCTAGAAACAGTAGTCATACGTCATGTAGGTGCAAAGGTCTCATCAAAATCAATGCCTCTTTCCTATGCATAACCCTTTGCAACAAGCCTAGCCTTATACCTATCAGCTATTCCATCAGGCTTATGCTTCAAGTTGTAAACCCAATTAGTGCCAATGGCCTCCTTTCCAGGAGGCAAGTCACATAATGACTAGGTACCATTCTTCATTATAGCATCATATTTAGATTGCATAGCAACCATCCAATTTTCTGAATTTTGTGCTTCATCAAATGAAAGAGGCCCATTCTCATCACAGAGACTATACATAGCCATAACATAGCAATCTGATGCAAAAGAGGCACTATGAGGGCCTGAACGAGTATGGTATGACAAAGATGCATCGAATTTGTTGTCACACAAAGTTTGCACTAGCCATTTTGGCATAGTTTTTGCCTACTCAATATTATCTCTCTCATCAACAAGTGCATCATGTAAATCTGCATCAGAAATGGAATGATCTGCATCATCACATGAAATCCATAAAGGCTGAGAAGGTACCTCATTAGGACCAGCACTAGACCGCCCACCTATAAAGAGAGGCAACAAAGTATCATACATGTCTATGGAGCTAACAAATGTCTCCTTAGTACATGAAAGTAAGGGTTGAATAACATCTTCCGCAAAAACAACATCACGGCTAACCAAAATGTGTTTACTCTATGGATGATATAGACGATAGCCTTTGTTTTTAGAACTGTACCCAACAAAGATACATTTTACCGCTCTTGGGGGATTCTTGTGTAGAAACAGACTTGAGTGTTTGTAAGAGAATGGAGAGTAAAAACAAGAGAATTAATGACACTGAAAGCTTCTGATCAATTAGGAAGAGAAGAATACAAGCTTGTACATAAGACAAATGCTCTGTGCAATATGCCAAAGACTAAATAATGCTCATGAAACATAATTAAAAAGTATTTAGAATATGTCGCCGACCTCTACACCAGACCTCCACCTTCTCCAAGCTTGCCCTTGTGCACACCTTGCACCAAGCTTCCAATAAGGGGAGGGATGGACACCTTCTGTGGACGCACACCTTCAATGGGACTTTGGAACTCTTGCTATTCCTCTCTTCTTGCACCTTGTAATGGCTCTCAGTGTTGCATGCACTCTCTCTAAATATATGTCTCCTCTCTCTCTTGCTCTAGAATATCTCACAATAGCTTAGTCCAACCAAGAATACTCCTTCTCTTTGGTGTCGGTTCACGTATGCTCCTAACTCCCATAGCATCTTGGTGCTCACTTTGATGTCCCAAGATTGTCTCCAAAAGTGGGCAACCAACTGTTACAAGGCCGACGGAGCGAGACAACCGCAACCGCAGAAGAAGGACAAACAAGAATTTTGGCTGAAATGACGGAGATGCAGGAAATTACGCAAGAGTCAGTAAATGAAGGATGCGAAAGCGATAAAAAGTAGGATGAAGAAGAAGGAAGAGAGAAAACGTCCGCCGCTCCGTTGGGCTGGTGGGAGCAGAGATCACTGTGTGAGAAAGAGAGAGATAGAACGTTTTGGATTGATAGTTGAGATGGGAGAGACAGGTGGAAGAGAATTGCGTATGTGAAGGTTAACAGGAATTTACTCGAGAGAAACAGAGAGTTAGAGACGTCAAGAGAAAGCAAGAGTTCAACTGTTGTTTGTGTCACGATTGTTATTTTGTAAGTGCATAGCATTGAGTACTTCTTGAGAAGAAAGGTTAGTCGATATCTGCAAGAAACTGTGATACTATTCTCTGTAGTAGTGAATCTAATTAATGTATTGGGATATACCTCTTTTTGAGTACTCTGAATTAAGTGTTACAGTAGATGACGTTCAGTATATTGTTATATCATTTTTTGACGGTATGTGTGCGCACTGTTGATAATAATTTTCTGGTATACACCATTGGTATAACGGATTGTGTGATTGAAGATGAATATGACAGCTTGGAAAGTGTAGTATCGTGAACCATTGAGTAATCTGTTGTGGTGTTGCAGTACTGTGTACGACGTTTTATTCTGTTATAATCAGAATATAGAATAAGAGACGGTATATTCTGTTTACCTTTGTTGAGAGGACGAGGAAGATAACAACAACTTTGATGTTAGAACTTTTAAATAGTAAGAACGATAGTATGGCAATAAACTGACGCACCTGATCCGTGTTAAGAACGATTTTACTGTTGTGAATTGTCCGCAAATCTATTTTGGATATTGATGAAGGATTAGATAAGATGTGGAATGATTAGATGGGAAAATAGTACAGGGCCTCTATCTAATAGACCCCTACCACTGCCAAGAACCCGAGGACCCGATAATACTCTTCCGAAAGTTGGATAGAAAGTATTATCGTTTAACACAACGAATCCCTGTTTTATCCTATAGTGACTTTAGACTAAAACAAAATTTTTGATTAGGGGCCATACTTTCACTTTTGTGTACGCTGCCACTTCACATACCTTCATATTTTGCCTTTTATTTCTTCAAATGTGCACCTAAGAAAGGGTTCACCTGAACCTTCCAAAACACTTTGAACCTTAGAGAAATTATAGAAAGACACTCTACAACCTGTAGCCTGCATCCAACTTTCTGCAAATATAATCTTTGTGAACAATTAATTGTGCACAACATGTGCACCTTGACGTCCAAAATTTGAATGCTTTGACTTTGCCCATGTTGACTTTGATTAGGGTTGACTTTGACCAATCATGACTTTTATGGGCTCAACAATCGCTTTATCATCCAATTTTCTACGATGTTGTTCATGCACTAATGCATATGCCAAACAACCAAAAACACGTAGATGAGCAACAGATGGCTTGGGACCATGCCAAGCCTCATATGGAGTGATAGACTGGAGCGCTTTAGTGGGACACATATTAAGTACATATGCTACACATGACAGCCTCAAGCCAAAAACTATGTGGTAAAGCTTGACTCTTGACCATACACCTCTCCATCTCCATGAGTGGCATGTTCTTCCGTTCAACAACTCCATTCTGTTGAGGTGTATATGGCACTCTACACTGATGTTTTATCCCCCATTCAACTAGAAATGCATTAAAGTTAGAAGACATATATTCCCCCCCTTGATCAGAATGGAGCCAGTTTACATGCTAACAGATTTTCAGCCAAAACAAAAAACTATGTGAAGCACATAAACACTTCGGACTTTGCTTTGAGTGGATATACCCATGCATGCCTAGAAAAATTATCAATGAAAGTCACAAAGTAAAGATAGTTTCTAAAAGAAGGTGTCTACGTAGGACCACAGAGATCACTATGTGCAAGCTGAAATTTTTGAGTAGCCCGAACTGAACCATCTTTTGGAAAGGAGGAACACTGCATTTTGCCCAATACTGCCTTCACAAACATGTTTACCGGGTGCCTCCGTTTGGGCAGAGAGGACACCATATCAAATTTTTGTAGGCATAGCAAACTAGCAAAATTCAGATGACCAAAGTGTGCATTCCAAAGCTTTGCATCTGACATAGCCTGAGAATCATGTACTACACATGCTGAATCATTCAAAGATTTTTCATAATATATGAGCTTATACGGCCCATGAGATAAAATGCCAGAAGAAATAATCACATCACCATTTGATAGATCATGAATTGTACACCTATCATCACCAAATTTCATAACCAAGCTAATCTTGGCTAAAATTGAAACTGAGAATAGATTCTTCTTGATCACTGGCACAAATAAAGCATCTGACAAAGTGAAAGAACTGCCATCAATAGTAGTCAGAATGATTTTACCAACTCCCATAACAGGATAAGAGCAGTTGTTTGCGCATGTAACAATATTCCTTGTAGGGGCAGGCTCGAGTGAAGAGAAGAAACTGTGCTGCGAGGTAATATGTTTGGTCGCCCCACTATCAAAGTACCAAACATCTCAGTCTATTGCAAACATGCATGGCTCATGAGAAGATAAGTAAAACTACAAAAAGTAGTAAACACCCATTCTTCATCTTGCACAAGATTAGCAGACTCTATTTTTGGTGTAGAGGCCTCTGCAACAACCATTTTGGCCTCTTTCTTCTTTGCCTCTTTAGTAGCCAGTTTTGGACAGCTCTTAATGACATGATCATTTGCTTCACAGTATTTGCAAAACAATTTTTGCTTCTCTGATTTCTTCTTATCTTTTTCTTCCTTCTTTGATTGTGCATAATTAGTAGATTTCTGCTTAATAGTAGAAGAGCTCCATTTCCCTTTGCCCTTCTGACTAGCCAAGAAAGCGTGATCTGCAACACGCATAATAGACTTGTTCTGTGTAGACAGATCTTCTTGCAATAGAACAAAAACTAACTCTTCCAATGTTAAGGTATTTGGATTGCCTTTCATAATCAAATGAAGAGTAGAAGCAAAACTCTGATATGAGTTGGGAAGAACATTCAGAACAATCTGCACAAGTGAACTATCAAGAAGGACTTCATCAGCAGAAATTAGTTGTTACTTCAAATCCTTGATGTTTGTAAGAAAACTATCCATAGAATCACCTTCATTCATGTGCTCACTCTCCAACTGTTTTCAAAGGTAAGCAGCATGAGCCTCATTCATAGCCTGGTACAATGTGGTAAGTGTATCCCAAGCATCCTTAGCTATTCTATAAGAGAGAATGTGAGGAATAATCGCTCGTTTGACAAACAAAGCTATCAATGCATGTGTCTGAGCATCTCTGCCATCCCAATGAATTTTCTCTATAGTAGGTGCAACAGAAACAACAACACAAATAGGAATCTATAGAATATCACCATCTTCGACACCATCTGCATCAGCTTCAGTACCTATATTTGCAGGTGTAAGAGAACGTCTTTCAACACCCTGCACGATATTCCATAATCCTTTTGCGACCAATACATGACACATCATATAAGCCCTAAATGGATAATTGGTACCATCCAACTTATCCTCAACAATTAGCATATGAAATACATTAGTGCTTTCAGCCATGGCCAATGACTAAAATACATTGATGTGGAAAAATGATTGTATATGAAAAAGTTGAACAGGACTACCCAAATGAGTTATGCTAGACCTGTAGCAGAGTTTGAGATGCTTATATTGGCAAACCAAAACTGGTATATATCTTTGGCACAAAAAGACAAAATAGCTTGCACAAGCACTACGATAATGCATTCAAAGGCGAAAACGATCTCAGATCACTATTTTGGCACCACAGAGTGAAGCATTTTTATCTCCTAATCACCTTGAGTATGCACATCAAATTTCATGCGATTCTGAGACTACGACCTAAGGAGTATCGACGATGCCATAGATGAAGTGGCGACATGCTCTAATACCAATTGTTGGAGTTAGATGTCTATGGAAGCACGTGAGCAGCACAAGGAAGAAAAAGAAGCTTGGAGCACAACACATAATACTCAATGTATTACCACCAGAATGTACAAAGATAAGTATCCCATTAGGACAATGGGCATATGTACAAGCTGGGGAAAAAAACCTCCTAAAGAGGGAAAAAAGTTCCTCGACGGTCCTACACATCTCTACCTAAATATATCAGTAGGGCCTACTATGGAAGGAAGTTTGTGTAGAATACTTCAAAGTTTTTGAAACTTATATATATGTACGCAATACGTTGTTGGTTTTAATCCAAAAGAGCATATACACTCTCAAGCCTTTAAACTTTATGAACTTGAGAATCACGTTACTAAGATATCTAAGGATGTTAATTTTTATGAAAACTCTAAGTATTCATCACAACTTGAAGTATCTAAGACACTTAATCCACCCATCTGTCCTCTACAAGGGAATCAACTATTGGCAGTAGTCAAAGGCACAGATGATAGGAAGCATTGCAAATTGGAACCTTAGACCAATAGTGACTGATACCGCTTGACTTCCCTAACAACACTCGGCCTGAGGTATGTAACCCTAGCCCCTATGAAATGATTGCAACGGAGGACCAGAAGATCTTTGGTCAAATCCATCAGCTAAGCATGCTCCTTCCAAAGTCAACCCATGACAGCTTGGCGATGGATAGTAGCTACACAGGAGGATGTCAAGAGATCTTCCCCTAGTCTTCCATTAGTGGACAAATGGGCACCATCAATGGCCATGTGGGTTACATCAGCGGTCCGATGGACTACGTCAACAGATAGATGGGCACAATAGCCTCCAGTGTCCCCTCCTCCACACTTACTATGGATTGGCCTAGATCTGTTGTACAAAATGCCTCACTTCCTAATGGGAAAGTTTCACAAGTGTTGGACCTCCCTTCTTTTCCAAAAGCAGAGTGTCAACCAAACCTCTCACCCTCAAGCACGAAGGAGTCAACCATGACTGAGAAACCCAAACCGACAACCATATCAGATGACACAAAGAAGGCAACAATATCAACATCACAAAGCAAGCATCATGAGATAAATATGGGTGCCAAAAGGATAGAAAGTTCCAACAGTTTCCAACAATGCAGACAACGATACAAAGAAGTCCAGGTAGAAGCCAAGTCAGCATCCAACATCTCCTCGACCTTCTTCTACATCGATGAAGATTCGACAGATTTGGATCGCCAAGCAGTACTTAACCAACCGACCCAGACCCACGCAGATCTAGGTACCAAAGCCTTGTATTATAGCTCAAACCTCTAGCCATGTAATGTATAACCCTTTGACATCCCTTCTCCTATCGACACCTCAACCACCAAAATCACCTTTTGTACCTCAACAGAAGAATACCACCCACTCATCAACTCTTAGGAAATGGGTGCCAAAATGCGTCCAGGTGCAACCACATGATCCTTTGTACAACATAACACCCATCCCAACTAACCCCTATCCTTGTAATAATTCACTCACAACTAAACCTTGTATAAATTCACCCACACTAACCCACTGTCACTTGTAATGCAAAACTCACCACAAGTAATGTATGCATTATCTAAAGCATGTAGGTGTCTAGTGACCTGCATTAGTTTCTGAAAAAGCATTCCATAAACCACTCCACGACACTCGGCTACATGGGTTACACATCGGTTATGGAAAGGGATTGTGGTCTCACTTAATTGGGATCCTAATTAATTTCCATACTAATGTGTTTATCTATTGTAGCAGATCACCAAAGCACTCACTTCAGGTCATCATGCAAGCAAAAGGACCCTCCGCAGTTGGGCCCAGTGTGCCAATCACCAACTTTGGTAACCTATTAGCTGAATCTTACCCTACCTCACGACCACGAGAGTTTTGCAAATTCCCAAGACCAATGCCCATAGACGATCGTCCTATGGGATACCGTGAAAAAGTTCATAGCAATTCTCATTGGTTCCAAGGTTTAGCAGGACCCTTGGCAGATGTAGACTTTATCTTTGATGCCATGCTGGGTTTTGACAATATCAAGTGGAGCAGGTATCTATTTTTTCTCCAGAGAATTTGAAGCGCTTCAAAATTCAGAAGAATTAAAGCACATTTGGGCTAGAGTTGGTTTTATGGAATATTTCAATGATCCATTGCCCAAACCTGACTTCTACCGATGCTACTATTTGGAGACTACACTTCAAGCCTCTGAGCACAAGGACTTGCCCGACACATTCATTCTTCCATCTTTGGTAAATGACCCTCCTTACAAGAAGTTCTATCTTTCAAAAGATCTCATTCGGGCAGGGATTAAGATCCACATGACTCACACTGTAGCTCAGTGATGAGTAGCACCTCCTTTAATGTCAATCCGGGAAGACATGAGGACGGTATGAAGACCTCGAGCAAGTGAAGGCACAAATGTGTGAGTGAGAAGCACACTAACATGCACACACATACACAGACATGCGCACACACGGCAAGAACAAAGAGAGTAAGACAATGGAATCACTTCTATTGCAACAAAGTTCTCATACAAGCTCAAAACTACAAGAAGCTCCCCCAAAAATGAGCTCTCTAGCTCTATTTATAGTTTTTGCCTAGCTTTGGCCCTGTCCAGACCTAGATTCCAGCCTAGTTAAAAATTAGGTTCCAGGGTTTATTTGAGGGCTCAAACGAGATCTAAAAAATATGAAAATTGGCAGGCAACTACTTCTAAGGCTCCTCAAGCTCGAGGACTCCTCGGCTTGTACAAAATGGAGCTACAAAAAGGTGAAAATGGTATTTACAGGGGTTTTTAGTGATGAGAATCACTTTAAAATGATGTAAGGGTTTTGAAAAAAATGAAGGGTTGCCTTAGTGCTAGATCTGCATGTGTGTCCATACTTGCTTCTTCCCGTATACTGTCAACACTCTCCCCCCCCTAGGGTCTGTCGCCTCTGACAGACCTCTGCTCCATTGTTTGATCGATGTACTTCTGCAGGAGGTCGGTTGCCAATTCTTGTTCTTTTATACGTAGTCCCTGGACCAAATCGCTCTGGAGGGCATCCCAATTCATGGCTCTAGGCATGTTAGGTTGTGGCGTAGTGTAGAGCTCTGAATGCATTGTTTGCGCGCACACAAATAGTTGCAGCAGGTGGGTTGGTCGTGGTGCAAATACCTCTGAATGTGCTTCCCAAAATCTCGTGGTGAACATGTCGTCGAAAGTTTGCTTATAGCAGGCAGGGAGATATCTGATGCGTGCGTTCCATGCATAAGCAACTCATATGCTTGGGGTTGTGCTCATATCATACAGGAGGTCATAATTACCATTGATGAAGCCGGGAATCGGAGGCTGAATGTTACATACGTTGCGGAAGGTTTTGAGCACAACCTGCATCATATCAAATATCTTGAGTAGCATCTGTGCAGCTACATTTGGCATGGAGTGGAGGCGTGGAAGCCAATATCAGATGGTAGCCATCATGTACGCTGTTGTAGGTGGCCCTGTCGGTGGTGCGATTTTGGGGTAGTTCAGCCACTGTTTGCAATTCACATTGTTCTGAACCTTGATGGCGAATGCTTTCCATGAGCGTCTTCTTTGTACCGGTCCAAAGCATGGGTTATATTTCAGATGCATGGGAGCATGATCCCATGTTCGTAACATTTCCGGATAGGTCTCCAGTAACTTTTGCCTCCATATGGGCTGGAATATGGCCCCTTTTTTGGCTGCCTCTGGGATGTCCTCGGGTTCGAACTGTGTTGCGAAAGAGGGATACTTGTTGGTTATGCGTTTGATCTCAGCATTGTAGTCCGCCAACAATACAAAATAAGGTTTATATTGTAACTCTGAGCTAGTTATCAACCGCCTAGGAGCCAAGTTCGAGAAATATTCAGACTTGAGTATGGTCTCCTCTATGGTTTTCATGGCTAGCATCTGGGTTGCAACCCACTCTTCGTGAGTGTGGCCCATCTCCTCTACCTGCTTCATCCATGCTGACGGGGGTTCCTCATATGTATCATGTCCCTCTTCAGTGATCCTGCCACCTAGAAGAGGTTGTGGCTGATAATTATCTTCGAATGTTTCTTCCACCGGAATGGCAATGGTCTCCTCTTCACTTGGCTGATCAGGTGGGGAGGGGGTTCGTTCATATTGTAATAATTTAATTTTTAACTCGGCCACCTGCTGACGTAGCTCTCGTACTTCATTGGTTACTGATAATTCCGGCTCTGGTGAGGTTGCAGCGTTGGCCATCTCTTTAGGTTCTCGTTGGTGTGGTGCAGGCACTTGGGATTTTTGTAGGTCTTTGACTTGGTGAGCAAGCTGATCATGTGCTTCTAAGAGATTGGCATAGGTTTCCAATATTTGTTGTATGTTTTCTGAGGGGATGGCTTGGAATTTAGCAGGGTCGATGGGTGCTCCCGGGGTGTTTTCCATGGCCGCTTCTAGGTTCTCCTGGTTTTCTTGTTGTAGCCTTCTGTTCTCTTCTTGAGCCGCTACTAGATGGCGACGTAGTAGAGCCATGTTGCGTTGAAGTCTCGCATTGCGGCCCATTTGTTCTCTGAGTTGTTCCTCCATAGCTTTGCCTGTCTCTGCATACTTAGCTTCGAGTTCTGTCTTCGATTGTTGGAGGTCAGTCACCTGGTGTTGTAGTGTTGTATTACCTAGTTCCAAGGCATCCACTCGTGCCTGGAGTTGAGCCGAGAGATTGCACAGCTCTGTGTTATTTTCTTCTAATAACTTATACTCTTGCTTAAGCTGAGTGGCCGCTTCAACCATGGTGTCTAGTGCATTACTAAATGATGTGGATGCATGGGTAGAGGTGGAACATGCAAAGGGTCGGGAAATGGGGAAGGGAAAAGTGGATGATGTGCCTATGAGTGAAGTGAGATGTGATGATGGTGGAACAGACGTGGCGGTGGGTGCTCCTGTGGATGGTGAAATATCCATGGGATCGGATGTGACAGTGTGTGAAGTGTGAATTGTGAAACGGGAACGGTAGGTGGTGTTTTAGTGGTGGCCGTGAATGTGGGGGAGTGGGGTTGGGGAAGGGACTTTTTATTATAATTCTCCACCTGTTGGAGTATATTTACAAGGTTTGTCCAGAATGACGGTTGTGTGACTTGGGTTGAGCCTGAGGCAGTTACAAGGGAAGTGGTGGATAGGGTTTGGGAGAGGGGAAATGTGTGGGTGAATGGAAAAGGACGGGATAAGGTCTGGCTAGTGGCAAGTGGTTGTCCAAGGGCGGGGAGATAGGAAGGGTAACCTATTATGGTTTGATCGGTGGCAGGATGTCCTGTGTGAGATTCACAAATTTGGGCGGAAGTGATGGATGTGGGTAAGGGGGAGGATGTAAAAACGGAGGTGTGTACAATGGTTTCATGATGGGTGGATATCGGTTGTTCAGAAAGACTAGTGGATAAGGGTGCTGAGGGTTGAATGGAAGGTGACGGTGGAGATGGTACCTGTGTATTTACATCTTGTTCATCAGTGGGACTTGGGCTAGTCATGTGAACATCCTCTGGAATTGTGGTAGGCAAGGCAGTAGAGACTTCCATTTGAATCATTTTTCCTCGCCGGGGTTGTGTATCAATCCTTCGTTGATCATAGGTAGGGTTCTCCCGATAGACCATTGTCCTCATTGCTTCCCCGATCCCACATGTGTCCGCCAACAGATTCAATGATTCAACAAAATGTGGGTCTACATTCTCGGCCTGCAGCATTTGGTTCACTAGGGCTCTGTTCGCCTCTTCTGTCATCTTATGTCTTCTCTGTACCTACTTGATTGTCTTGTATAGCCGCTTGAGTTGTGCTGTGTAAGCAGGGGCCTCCTCTTCACTCTCCTCTGGTTCATTCCCCCGTTCTTCTTCCTGATTTTGTGTGCTAGGACCATGAGTATGTGGTGCCTCTTCTCCCAAATGTACCCTGCTTGTCTCGCCCTGTGGATGTTCTCCTTGGAATGATGATCCCGGATCGGCATTGTCAGGAAAATCTTCACTATCAGATAAGTGGGACGTCTGCAAGAATCTTTCAAAATCAAAATTGGGATCCTCAGTTAAAGCGGCCATAGATGCAAACTCGGCCTCAGTAGGTAGTGGAGGGGCGGATGGGGTGGGCTGTACCACATCCCTTGCTTGAACTCCTTGAAGATGGATCGTGAAAGGTGCGACCTGGGCTTCTTCTCTGGGGGAAGCTTCGGTCGTGGCCTCGTGAGGGATCATTACCTGGGAGAGTGATCCACGCATTCGTTTCGCAGGCTGGCTCCTTGACTTCCGTCCTTTGAAAAACTCCAGCTGTGAATATTTTAGGGCTCTGGCAACCGGCACGTCATATGCAAGACATCGATAGATAATCCTTGTAAGCGCACAGCAGTCGTGTAGAGTAGGCTTCCTCACACCCCGCTTGCCTGCTTCATACACTTGGTCCAAGATCCATACAGGCATCTTAATGGGCAAGCTTCCAGTCTCTGCTAGATATAACCCATACCATATTTTCTTGTCTGGTTGGGTGAAGCAGTCTTGAGCTGGAAATGCGAAGTGTTGTAGGCACATTCGCAGAGGTATGGCGATGTTAGGGGTGAGGGCACACATTTCCTTTAGCTTTTTTATTCTGTTGCTCTTCATCGAGTCTGGTATCAAGGGGTCGCGATCAGACGGTACGTGAGTGCCATACATTTGAAGGGCTTCCCTGATTAAGGTAATATTCAATTCAAACTTCCTCATTTCTTCCCGGTTTGATAAGGAGGGCACCCAGAATGTGCTTGAATGATCTTTATCACCTGTCGGCTTCAGTGTGGCAATTAGGTAGTAGCACCTGAGGAAATCGGGTTTAGGCAGAGCTGCACTAAAATAAGTTTTTAATCCTACTTTTTGCCAGATATCTTGAAGTGGAGCTGCATTCTGTAAGGTTTCGAATTCTCTTGAAAAGAACTGGAAGGTCCACCACACTCCTCCACACTCCATCTTGGACTCCCATATATGATCTGCGTCTCCCAAGTCTCCTGGCATTTCATTGAACCAATGAGAGTGCCCTTTTACTCTTTTGGTTAGGCCATTTGGTGGATCTGGAATAGGAATTCTCCGCACGTTCACGAACTCTTCAGGCCGAGCTGTTGGTGGCGCCTCCATCGGCATGGCATCCCAATTGATTTGAGCACCAGAGCCTGCCTGAGAGCTTGTGCCTGCTGCTGTTGCCATGAGAGTAGGTTGCTTATCTGCTGGAAGAAGAAAGGTACATTAGTGTTGCATAGGAAACAAGATGTAATGGTGTTCCCTTCACAATACTAACATGACAATCCCGGAGGTCAGTGGTTAGTGGTGAAGTGTTTGTGATAGGTGTGAGTGGTGATTAGAGGTCAGTGTCATCCTAGATGCATACTTTGGTTATGCAATGGGCTCAGAATGCTCCTGTGTTAGAGTGGACGGATTTACAAAATTGGGTCAGGGGGTTTGATACACAGTTTAATTCTCCAAACTTTGATAGAGGATTCGTAGCTCTTAGAACTAAAGACAGGTGAAGATTTCTGGATGAGAGTGTGATGTATTTGGGACCTTTTGGGTACCCATTTCCAGACATTCCTCGATGTGACTGAGTGTGGGTCAGAGTGGTATTTAGGTAGAGTTCTTGCGTTGTTAGTCGAGAGGACTTGAGAGTGTTGAATTATGCCAGTAACTAGAGTTGGAGCTATTTGGGCTCGTAAACAGGCCTTGGGCACCCATATGTGTCTAGCATTGGGGCTAGCCTTCCTTGACCGCTTAGGGACCCAAATAGATGTGGTGTGCCTAGGAGGTTTCCTAGGGTATTCCTTCACTTGTGTCCGTGATGGTGTGGCTTGTTTGTTGTCTCCTCGAGAGTCTGCTATTAGAGTTGTGGGTTTTCCATCCTTGCGTATCTAGATCTACTTCGCGCCACGAGGTGCTCTGTGTTGCACGGGTTGGCGCTCCTGCCTCTTGATCAGCGGCCTCCTTCGTGTAGAGTGATGTTCGGTCTGCCCGTTTAGAATCTTCTTTGGATCAGTTGGGAACTCCTTATTGGCTCCTGTACCTTCAGTAAGATTGACAATCCTATGCACCATAGAAGTTTGGACAAGAACAACATTGTTATCTTCATGTGGATTCCTGGAGGGACCAGGAGTTGGTGCCTATTCTATTGGTTTGAGTGCTTGATTTTCTAATTCAATCGTGAGACGGCTTTGGCCTACCCAGGCCTGAAGAATTCCACTTCTTAGGTTGAGGTTGACTGCGTGATCGTAGATCCAGTCTTGGCCCAGGACCAGAGGTTCGGTCAGATCCTCGTCTTCACACACTAGCACTTTTGCTGGCATGAGGACCTCTTGTATGTAGAGGGGAAGATCCACCTCTCCCATGCAAGGGGTTTCAACACCTCCTAATACTATCAGATATGCTTCTAGGGGTTTTACCTCCAATTGCAGCTGCTGGCAATAAGAAAGCCGAACTGCACTTGTGCTGCTCCTGAATCAATTAAAGCTCTCATGCTTGTTGTGCTGTCTCTTTGTCCTATTTCCAGGGTCACAAAAGGTCCTCGATCCACTATCTTATGGGTACGTTCACCTAAAGCCTCACACATGGCCATGTGATAGCCTGGGGACTCTTGAGGGTCAGGCATAGGCTGATCCCTCCCTTGTCTCCTTAGCTTCATTCGTCTGATGCTCTCTAAGGCCTCTGCCTGTGCTTCTTCTCAAATTCGTTTTTCCTCCTCTTTACGTTTCTTAGCCGTATTGAGTCGACTTAGCATTTCCTCTGTGAGGGTTTCCTGATACAACTTGACTCTGCATCCGCTAATATAGTTTGGGAGAACATCACCCTCTAACGTGGCTAGTTGTACAGCTCCACTTGTGGAGATCCTATTTATGATCATAGGTCCATAGCCTCTTTTCTCTAATTTTCGTGCGTGTTGTTTCAATGTGTAGACTAAAACTAGATCTCCTGCTTTCAAGCCCTTATCCTTCACATGGGCATCAAAGTATGCCTTCTGTCTCTTCTTAGTTGCATATATCCCTGCAGCTGCTCTCAGTCTTGTTTCTCCTAATCGTTCAAGGTCAAAAAGTCTAGAGGAGAGTTCATGACCCGTCCATTCGTGCTCTTGTGCTACTTTCAATGTAGGTATTAAGAAGTCCAAAGGTAGCACGGCGTTTTGGCCAAATACCATATGAAAGGGGGTGGCTTGGAGTACCGTTTTGTAGGCGACTCGGTATGCCCAAACAGCATGGTGTAGTTGTTTGTCCCAATCAGAGCGTTTATTGTTCACTAATTTTGTCAATAGATTGCATAGGATCTTATTGGTGCTTTCGGCTTGCCCATTGGCTTGAGGGTGATAGGGGGCAGACTTCTTATGCACTACCAAGAATTCCTGGAGCAGATTTTCAATAACTTCATTCAAGAAGTGAGTGCCTCTATCACTAACTAGCTCTATAGGTAGCCCGTATCTTGTGAATACATTCTCAAACAAGAATTTAGCAGTTGTCTGAGCGTCGTTCTTCATTGTGGCTTTTACCTCTACCCACTTGGTTAGATAGTCCGTGGCAACGATGATATACTCAGCATGGGAACCCTTAGCTGGGGGATTGATAGGACCTACAAAGTCTATTCCCCACTTAGAGAATGCACGTCCGCCCATCATGGGCTTCAGTGGCATCTCATCTTTGCGTATAGGATACTGGGTTCGCTGACAAATCTCACACCTCTTCACATAGGTATGTGCGTCCATGTGAAGGGTGGGCCACCAAAATCTTGCAAATAGGATTGCTTTGATCACCCTATCTGGACCAAAGTGTCCTCCTGCTACACCCTGGTGAGCAGTTTCCAAGATCTTTAGATATTCATTCTCATGAACACATAGTCTCAGGTAACCATCTTTTCCGTGCTTGTATAGATTATCACCAATGAGTGAGTAATCTAGGGCCTCTTGTTCTAGACTTCTTTGTCTCGTCAGGGTCATATCTTGAGGGAATGTTTTCGTCCTCAGAAACACCACTAGTGGCTCGCTCCAATCTGGCACTAGAGACACGTGATAAAGGGTGGCATGTTCCACTGGTGGCTTAGTGCGACAAATTGGGCATTCCTTGCACATTCTATGGACTTCTGCTTCCATAGTTGGCCAGTACACTCCAAGTCTCCTCAATGTTTGCAGGGTTCGTTGTTTTGAGTAGTGTTGCTCTAATGCACCTACATGTGCTAATTGCAACCACTTCGCGTGCTCGTCCTCTTCCCTTGATCCGTGTGCTTGTACATACTTCCTGCCATGATGTGATATTTTTGAGCTTTTACTACCTCTCTATCCTGCGTGTTTATTACTGGGTGGTTAGGCCCGTATGTCAATACTGGTACCAATGGCTTAGCCCACTGCGGTACAACTTCCAAATTAAACAAGTAAGCATCAGGAAGGTCATCTGACACTCCTTGTGGGGCTTCTCCAGATGTGAGCCTAGAGAGATGATCCGCTCTCAAGTGAGTCTTCCCTTTCCTTACTACAACCTCGAATTCATATTCCATTAGCAAGAGAAACCATCTTACTAATCTTCCTGTATTGCATGGCTTGTTCACGAGATATAACAATGCTTGGTGGTCAGTAAAAAATATAAACTTGTTTGCAAGAAAATAGTGTCTAAATTTCTTAACTGCATATACCATGCCTAAGCCCTCTCTCTGAGTAGTGGTGTAATTTTGTTCAGCTGCATTCAGTTGTCTACTGGCATAGGCAATTGGGAGATCCATATTACCTTCACCAGTAGGTTGTGCGAGTACACATCCAATAGCGTAATTGGATGCATCCACATGAACATGGAATGGCTTGTTCCAATCTGGTGTGGTCAAGATTGGTGCTGAACATAATCTTCGTTTAAGCTCCTGAAAGGAATTCTCACATTCATCAGTCCACTCAAAGTTAGTCAGAAGTCTGTACATGGGCTTTGCAATGACAGCATACATGTGAATGAACCGGCAGTAGTAACCACAATGCCCCATGAAAGCTTGTACTTCCTTGACATTCCTTGGCCTAGGTAGCTCTGCTATGGCTCTCACTTTCTCTTCATCAGTGGATATGCCATTCTTTGACACTATGTGTCCTAGAATCTTGCCTTGCCTGACCAAAAAGACGCACTTTTCTGGGTTCAGGCAGACTTGATATTCTCTACATTTGTCAAAGATTTGTCTGAGTTCGGGAATATGGGTTTGCCTAATGTTGGAATGAGCACAAAGATCATCAACATAGACTTCTAAGTTCTTCCTCAGGAACTCTTTAAACACATGGCACATCAGCCTTTGAAAGGTAGCTGGTGCATTGGTAAGCCCAAATGGCATTACTCTAAAGGCAAAAATGCCCCATTCAGTGGCAAATGCCGTCTTATGCTGATCTTCTAGAGCTATGGCTACTTGATGGTAGCCTGAAAATCCATCGAGGAAGCTGTACACTTCTTTGCCTGCTACTCTTTCTAAGAGATGCTCTGTGATAGGAAGCGGATAGTTATCTCGAATTGTGGCTGCATTAACCTTCTTCAAGTTAATGCACACACGTAGCTTTCCGTTTTTGTTGGGCACCACTACAATGGGGGATACCCACTCAGTGTGCTCAATTTCATAGATAAATCCAGCTTCAACCAGTCTATCTATCTCCTCTTTGATCGTGGCAGCGTAATTATCATTGTATGTATATGGCTTTTGCTTAGAGGGTTTGGCATCTGAGGTCATGGGGATAGTGTGTGAGCATATGTCTGGATCAACACCCTTCAAATCCTTGTAACTCCAAGCGAACACATCTCTGTATTCTCTTAGCAAGGCTATTAACTCTTGTTCTTCCTCTTCTGTCAGGTCATGACCTATGTATGTGCATCTTTCTTCTCCTTCCTCGATGGCGACAACTATTTTCTTGGTAGTTTCCTTGCTATCATAGGCTTCTCCTGCTTGTGCCTCATGTTTAGGCATTCTTATCATGACCCTCCTATCGTCTATCTCATATTTTTTAAAGTTTTCAGGGACCTCAAACAAGGATTCTTCTGCCTCCAGAGTGACTTCCTTCTTCTTTCTTTTCTTTCCTCCGCTTTTAGTAGCTACTTGTGTGGCTAACCTCACCTCATTTGTAAGCTCTCCGTGCCTCTGGGGTTGAAATTCTACTTCATAGAAGTATTCTTCATCTGATGCAAAAGGTGGGTCCATGATGATTGACTCTAGATCGGAGTCACTCGCATCCTCAAATGCATCAAGAATAGGTTCGCATTCTTCTAAAACTGCATCCCCCATGATTGGCTCCATTGAAAAGACTGAAATGTCATAGCCATCCTCATCACAGTGAGGTGTCCACTTCTCTTCATTGATGGCTACATCCATTGTTGCTAGGATTTCTGCCCAGCCATGGGGTTCAAATTCCTCATCAGGAAAGACTACAGGTGCATAGGCTTGGTCTTGAATTGATCTACGTGTTTCTTTTGCACCTATCTCTCTGGCTTTTTCTCTTTTCTCTTCTTCTACTGCCACTTTGCACATCCATAAGTGGGTGTCTTCATGCATCCACAAGGATCCGGATCCTATGGAATGCACAGACTCAGTCTCATCTTTGGCTCTATGGATGGGATTCCATTGAATAGGTGGTACGTCTCTATGAGAGTAATCCTTAAGATTGACTTTGGTTGTAACACCTAGATGTTGCAAATACAAGGAATTGGTTCCCCAATCCTGGACTACTTGCAATTGCCGCATAAATGGCCTTCCCAAAATCATCTCGTAGGCTTGGTTTTTGCTAAAGTCGGATATAGCAAAAGTATGTTCAAACTCAACCCCACATGTAGTGAGAGTTATTCCTTCTAGCAATCCTAAGGGCCTTTCAATATGACCATCAACCATCTGCAATTTCATTCTCGTTGGTCGGAGTGCCGGCTTGCCCCAATGCTTCCAAAGGGAAGTTGTAGCAATTGCAACTCCTACACCTGAGTCCAAAATCGCCTTGGTTGTGTAACCCTGATGAGTAACTGGGAGATAGGTATTTCCTTCTTCTCCTTTGCTCATGTCTCCTATCTTATCCAATGGTATTTCAGGCACTGTTCTATGAGATCCTACTTGGGAGCGCAATTTTGCTATGTCTGGCACTTGTTTGGCTACATGTTTCCACACTTCTGGCTTAACTTTGAGTAGCTCTTCTAAAGTGAGATTGCACTGCACTTTAGTGTTCTTTACTACCTCTGTATTCCTAGGTATGATAGAATCTTCATTTCTTATCATGACTGTGGGCGCTCTCAGACAAGTAGACTTGGTTTCCCATGGGCCTGTAAAATGTGGTAATTCTTGTAGAGAATTAGACTCAAAGTCTAATCTCTCTTGAGAGTGGATGCTCTCATGCTCCTCATAAATGGATGGGATGTCCTGTGGGAATTGCTCGTGTGCATCATCCACAAGTTCAATGGGAGGAGGGACTTCACTTTCTTTAGCCCATTTGTCTTCTTGAATCTCTCGTAGGAATTCTGGTGTGAACCGATTCATAGAAGATGATGTGTCTGGCTCCGTAGAGTTAGGCACGTAGGCTTTCTGGGGAGGTAGGCTCACGTTCTCACTTGCCTTGCCCTTATTTTGAGAGGCGGGTTCCTTTTCTGATTGTGCAATTAGCCTCTCTATTCGTTCTAGTAGTCCATCAAAGTGTAACTGCGTCTTAGTTGAACTAGAGATGTTAAAGAGGCGACTGGCTTCAAACATAGTCTGAGCCAATTCCACCATCTTAGCACAAATTTTGGTTCGTTCTAGCTCTAGTTTTGCTCTAGGGTAACACTTTTCATGATCAGTTACGTTTGGCCCTTCTTGGATTCTGGCCTGATATGCTCTAAGCATCATGTTTAGGTCCTCGGGAGTGGGATCGGCTAGGACGGATCCTACTCTGGGTGGTGGGTGGGTTAAGGGTGGTGTATTGAAAGGTTGGGGAATGGAAGAAGGTGGATTGGCGGGTAAAGGGAGAGGTGGTGGAGGGGTGGTGTGAGAGTGGTTTTGAGATGCGAGTTCACTTATCTTTGCTTTGGTTTCTCTCAAGCTTTCTTCAAGTTCGCTCATCTTTTTTTCCCATTGCCTTTTCATTCTTTCACGACTATCCTTCCAGGCTCTAGTCCTCCTTTTGGTTATGCTCTTTGTTTCACTCACCTCGGGGCTCTTTTCCTGACCAACACCTTGGTTTTGTTGTAGTGCTTGAGCTCTTGTGATCACTTGTACAGGTGCAGTGGAAGTCACACTCCCTGTGGAGTCTACAACTAACCCAACGACATTGATAGGAGTGATTTTAGGCATGTTATTAGGGTTCTTTGGGCAATCTCGTAGGAGATGCTCTTTCCTGCAGTCTTGACAAAAACCCTGAATTGTTACTGGTTGAGGTTGTGTAGGGGCAGGCAGTGGACAATCACGTATAAGGTGATCTCCGTGACATCTGAAGCATGGTCCTCTAGGAAATGGGGTTCGTACATGCCTAGGTTGAGGTCTAGAGTTGGGGTTTGTGTACATGACATTGGCATACTCAGGCTCCCCACTATTTTCACTTGGGTCCTTATAATAGTATGACTCATTATGCTCGGGTGATTGCATGTAGTAAGCCAGTGGGCTATCAATATGTGTGGAGTCAAAACTATGGTCACTTGGATCACTGTCTGATAGCAATGGGGTGACTGGGACTATGGCTCTGTTCGGATTTTCTTCAGCAGATGCATATTTCACTGGGATCACATTGGTTGGAGCAGGGGGTTGCTGCACTAGGACTGGTTGAGGTCTCTGCTGCCCTTGATAAGGTGGCTAATAAGTTTGCTGTGGTTTGTTGTATTGTTGTGGTGGGTACTGATTCTGGTATCTACCCTGTTGTGGATATGGCTGAGGGTAATTTTGCCTAACAGTTTGTTTGTTATATGGGCAGTCTTGTGCAGTGTGGTTGGTGTACCTGCGCTCTATGGTGCAGTATTGGCTACTAGGATTCGCCTGGGGTTGGGCCATAATGGGACATACATTTGCCATATGGTCACCGCCACAAGTGTAGCACCGCTTAACTGGGGCAAATCTCGGAATTTGTTTGCTAGAGACACCTAGTTTTTGAGCTACCTTCTCTGAAAGTTCCTCAATGGATGTGGATTGACCAGATGTGAGGCTACTAGAGCTATCAGAATCCTTATAGATTTTTGATAGTTCTAATTCCTCACCTAGATTGTCCTCAATGTCTATGCACATGCGCACGCACTCTTCTATCGTTCTCGGGTCCTTCAGATACACATATGACCTGAGCTTGGTGCTCAACAATCCATCTAAGAACAAGGCCACTTGTTTGGCTGGTGTGGGTAGCTCCGGCATCGGGCATCTCTCCAGGTACTGCCTAAATCTTCTTCCAGCTAGTCTGACCGTCTCTTGAGGTGTTTGTTTGAAGCTATGAATTAGTGAGGAAGTGTTGTGCCTGATTCCACTCTTAGAAAACTCAATGATAAATGCCTCTAAGAGCTGGTCTATGTTTCTGAAATGCCTCTTGTTCAGTGGTTGAAACCACGTAAGGGCAGTGTTCCTAAGGATTAGACCAAAAGCATTATATTGTGTGAATAGGTCCTCTACCTGTTCAGCTTTCAATACTTGCCGAAATTCTACCACATGGTCATAAGGGTCTCCAGTGCCATCGAAGTAATTCTTCATGGACTTCACCAGTTGAGTTGGTCGCAGGGTCCTAGTGTGTTCTCTTGGCCTTGGCAAAGGAAAATCGTCAGCATTCCTTTGATTCCATGGGGTTCTATGTCTCTCAGGTTCCACTCTATTCCTTTTCGTTCCCGTTCTTTCTCTTCCCAGGGAGTTGGCAAAACTTACCTCAGGTTTGTCTCTACTTCTATCTCTTTGAGCTCCATGAGCTTGGGAGGTCCCAGCTCCTTGGTGACTGTATGACACATTAGTCCGAGGTTGGGGAAAAACAAATTCACCCTTCCATGTGTAGGCATGTCTTCCATGCTCGGTGACCACGAAGATCTTCTCTGATGTATTGTCTAGGTAGGTGACTTTGTCTGGGCTATCAGGGTCTTTCAACTCATAGATTGTGAGAGCACTTACTTCCTGAGGGTGAGCAGGTTTATATCTCCAAAAGGCATCATTCGTTTCTTGGTTTAAAAGCAAGTCTATGCTTTTATTATCCTGTGGGATCCACTCTGGAGTCATGATTCTGGTCAAGACAGATTTACCACGGGGAGTTCTTGGCTCTCTCTCTAAGTTCCCTTGCTCTATATCACCCATGTCGGTCTCCGCAATCACATTTCCAAACTCATCAGTTCTATCAGGAAGAGTGGTGACTACATATATAGTCCCCTCTTTATCTTGGTATGCTCCATTCTCAAACTTGACTATTGGATGGTCTAATCCATGGGGTTGATCAGGGTTCTTAATCTGGACCACAGATCTTCTCAGTCCGTCTTCGTAGATGCGAGCACCTAGACGATTCGTCCTGATGTATTCCAATTGAGTCTTGTAAGGTCCCTCTGGCTTTTCTAGATAAGCCACCCCTGAACTACCTACTGGTCTCTCCATGTGATAGGACATCTCAGAATCACTTGTTTCTGATCTGGGAGTGTATGGGTAATCACTCAATTGCTGGGCCCAAGACCTGGCAGTGTGATTGATACTAGCTTCAGAAGATCTGAGGCTTTGTCTGTCTCGGCCTAAGTGTCTGCCTGATCTAAGGTTCATATGCCTAATTTATCTACCCCCTTGGACCCAAGCACACACTCGTTGCAGGTTAATTTGCACCAATCACTTTGTTCTTTTGAGTTGAATATTATGTTTATGATCTTGTCTGAAATCGCGTCGTCAGGAGTACTTAAGTGCATTTCGCACTTGATAAGTGATCGACTCCAGTTTACCTTTTGTCCCTTAGGGTTTTCGCACTTAAGACCTACTTAATTCTTGCACTTGGTTGATTAATTCTCTTGGACTTGATTCGTGCCTAACGTTGCCCTAATTAATTACCACACCTAAGTTGTACTTAGCCTAGGCTAGGAATTGACAAAGGAGGGTTGAGAGATCTTCCAACCTCAATTAGCTGGTTGACCAGACTGCTACACAAGCCCAGGAAGCCTTCTCCCAAGCTTGGTACTCACCCTTGCTAGCTTGCTTTGGATTGCCTTGAGTGCACACAATGTTCCTGCAAAAGCTCACCAGTCAGTATAGCTCTATTACCACAAGTAATTGAAAGACACACATCAATATTTGCAGTCCGCCCTGGAGTAACTCACTGTACCCCCTCAATCTTAGGACCACCTAGTCTCACCTAAAGGCCAACTTGAAAATACATGTTCTAAAACTCCACGTATGATTCTACAAAAAACCAGTCGAGGTCCACGTAGGATTTTCAACAAGCTTTCCAACGAGACCAAAATCTCATCAATCGGAGTTCGTATGGTGAAGTTATGACCATTCAGGCACTTAGGGGTCTAAACAGGCTCTCAGGGTTCAGGAAATTCCTCCCTAGTTTCTAGGTCTTTTGCCCACTCCTAAGGCTCTTATATCCTCCCAATGTGTCCAAGATTAAGCCCAAAGATACCTTAATTCAGTCAATTAAATTACTCTAAATTTTCATGCGTTAAGCCCATGTATCGCGATAGGTCGGGTCGAAGTGTCGCGATAGCTCCCAAGTGTCGCGATAGGTCGTGAGGTGTCGCGATACTCCCAAGTGTCGCGATAGGTGGTGAGGTGTCGCGATAGCTCCCAAGTGTCGCGATAGGTCGTGAGGTGTCGCGATAGGTCGTGAGGTGTCGCGATACTCCCAAGTGTCGCGATAGCTCGTGAGGTGTCGCGATACTCCCAAGTGTCGCGATAGGTCGTGAGGTGTCGCGATAGGTCGTGAGGTGTTGCGATACTCCCAAGTGTCGCGATAGGTCGTGAGGTGTCGCGATAGATCATGAGGTGTCACGATACTCCCAAGTGTCGCGATAGCTGGTGAGGTGTCGCGATAGGTCGTGAGTGTCGCGATACCTCGAGGTGTCGCGATAGCTCGGGATATGGTGAATTTTTCAGTTCTGTCTAGTGATCCTAGGAGCTCTCAGCCCGCGCAGTGTCGTGGTGCACTCAGAAACGCGATTAGTCGAAGTTTGCGAAGTGTTGCGATAGCTCGAGCTCAACGCCTCGGGGCCTGTGCAGAAGGATTCTGTACCTGCTAAGCTTGCTGGAGATGGTGATGGAGCTGGTACCTCCAAGAACATGCAAAAAATACACAAAAACAAGCACACACACTCACTCTCTCTCAAACTCGCACACAACAAATTAGGGGAATGACAAGGAAGAGGGAATATGTAGTGGAGAAGGAGGTTGTTGGCACACAAAGCAACAGAGGAATCATGCACAATACGGCAACAAGGCCAGATCATTTTTTCCCTTAGATTATGTACAACTCAAGTGATTTTAATCACTACACAAACATTGTAAATCCCGTTTTTGGTAGATTAGACTCCATTTTGTGCAAGCCGAGGAGTCCTCGAGCTTGAGGAGTATTAGAAGTACCATCGTACCAAATTTCATAATTTTTAGACTTCGTTTGAGCCCTCAAATAAGCCCTGGAACCTAATTTTTAACTAGGCCGGACACTAGGTCTGGACAGGGCCAAAAGCTAGTCAAAAACTATAAAAAGAGCTAGAGAGCTCATTTTTGGGGTTAGATTGTAATTGAAACGAACTTGTAAGAGCTATTGAAAGTAATCTAAAGAACTCCATTGATTCTCTCTCTTTGTCTTACCGTGTGTGCGCGTGTGTGTGTATGTGTGTGCATGCGTGTGTGCTTCTCACTCACGCACTTGTGTCGCCACTTGCTCGAGGTCTTCATACCATCCTCACGTCTTCCCGGATTGACATTAAAGGAGGTGCTACTCATCACTGAGCTACACCAAATTTTGGCGCCGTTGCCGGGGATCGAGCTTTGAGGACGAGCGTGTGATGGTAAGACGTAGAGTTGACGCGTTGGAGTTGTAGGTATTTTCTTCACTCTCATAGATTTTCTTTTACTTTCTTCACCATCTCCATCACCATCATCATCATCACCACCTACCACCTCCATATCCGTCATCGCGAAAATTTCAGTTTTTTGACTATATCCCCACCTCCACCTCATTTCCCTCATTTCACTTGTGAGAGAGAGCAAGAGAGCGAATTTGCATGTGCTGCTTTTTGCATGTTTTCTGAGCTGTCTTGCAGGTACAGGTCACATCACCATCTCCAGCTTTCCGCGCAGGTACGGAACTCGACGAAACTGTCTCGCAGTCGCCGCCTTCTGTCCATCGCGATTGACAGAAATTTTCACTTGTTGGTAAATCTGAGTGCACCACAGTGGACTAGAGACCCTGCACACCACATTCCCACTAAAATTTTTGAAAATCTTGCAAAATTTCAGTCCATCGCGATTGACAGCCCTGTCCATCGCGATTGACAGTCCTGTCCATCGCGACAGACTGCCTGTCCATCGCGACAGACTGCCTGTCCATCGCGACCGACTGAACCCTCTGTCCATCGCGATTGACTGGGTGTCCATCGCGATTGACTGAGGTCTCTGACCATCGCGACAGACTGCCTGTCCATCGCGACAGACTGCCTGTCCATCGCGACCGACTGAACCCTCTGTCCATCGCGATTGACTGGGTGTCCATCGCGATTGACTGAGGTCTCTGACCATCGCGACAGACTGCCTGTCCATCGCGATTGACTCAACCCCTGTCCATCGCGATTGACTGAGGTCTCTGTCCATCGCGACAGACTGCCTGTCCATCGCGATTGATTGAATTGGGTGTCCATCGCGACCGACTGAATTCTCTGTCCATCGCGATTGACTGAGTGTCCATCGCGATTGACAGCCCTATCCATCGCGATTGACAGCCAATTTTAGCCAAATTTTTAGGGTTGTTAATTGAAAAGTTGGGCTAATTTTGGGCACAAATATTATGCTCTTGAGCACATGGGGAAGCCTTAGGAAAACAACTTGGGGAAAACCTGTTGCACAGTGATCTTGTTTGAACCCTATCGTAACCCTAGAACCCTGAACGGTCACAACTTTTTCATACGAGATCCAATTTTTGAGCTCTAGGGCTTGTTGGAAAGCTCGTAGCATATACTACACGCCCTCAACTGTTTTTTATAAAGATAACGCGTTGATTTTCAGAGAGGGTATTTTGGAGTTGACCATACCCAGGGGGCTCAAAGTCTGGGGTCTTTAGAATTATTTTCCTAAAAGTCACAATGCAAATATGTGTTTTACATGAATGAAAGTGGTTGGTTGTATCCTTTGAATCTAAGCATTGAGCTAACCGTGGGCTTTTTTATAGGTCCATTGAGAGCAACTGAGAGCTTACAAAGCAAGGTTTCTTTGCAAGCTTGAGAACCGGGTTCTTGAGCACCATAAAGCAAGGGATCAACAAGTAAGGTTGGATTATTCTCAACTCCCTCTGTCATTTCCTAGCTCGAGCTAAGAACGAGTAGAGATAGGAGTAAGTCAGGGCGACGATAGGCAGTTATCAAGTTGAAGACTATTAAAGAACTCAAGTTCAAGCTAAAAACTTAGTTACTGTACTGTCGATAACCTAAAGGAAAAGAACCTAACGAGGAACGATCAATTGCAAGTGCGAAACAACATTCAAACATTCCTGACGACGTGATATCAGACAAGACCATAAACACAATAATTAACTAAAAAGAATCAAGTGACTGGTACCAATTAATCGGCAACGAGGTTGTACTCTGAGAAAAATTGGGCTAATCAGTTAGGCATATGAACCTTAGATCAGGACGACACCTAGCACGAGAGAGACAAAGCCTTAGGTCTTCAGAGGCTAGTGTCAATCACACTGCAAGGTCTTGGGCCCAGCAGTTGAGCCACCACTCATACTACCCTAGCTCTGAGACCAGTGAGTCAGAAATGTCTCAAGGCATGGACAGACCTACGGGAAGTTCAGGAGTGCCTTACCTGTACAGGGTAGAAGGCCCTTACAAAACACAGCTGGAATATCTTAGGACCAACCGACTAGGTGCTAGCATCTATGAGGACGGCCTAGGAAGATCTGTGGTCCAGATTAAAAACCCTGATCAATCCATTGGACTAGAGCACCCAGCCGTCAAGTTTGAAAATGGTGCATACCTGGACAAAGAAGGAACTATATATGTAGTCACTAGTCACCCTGATAGGACCGATGACTTTGGGAATGTAATCTCAGAAGCGGACTTAGGTGACCTGGAGCAAGGGAACATGGGTGCGGAACCTAGAACCCCTCGAGGAAAATCAGTTCTCACTAGGATTATCACGCCTGAATGGGTCCCCCAAGACAACAAGAGCATAGAATTGCTCCTCAATCGAGAAACTGATGAAGCCTTTTGGAGGTATAAGTCTAATCAGCCGACAGACATAGGAAATATCATGGTCTATGAGTTTAAGGATCCGGACAGCCCAGGCAGAGCGACCTATTTAGATCATGCTTCAGAACGGATCTTTGTGGTGACAGAAAATGATAGGCATGCTTACACTTGGAAGGGTGAATTTATTTTCCCCCAACCAAGATCAAATGTATCCTATGGTCACCCCGGGGCTGGAACTTCCCAAGCTCATGGTACGCAAAGAGACAGAAGTAGAGATAGACCAGAAGTAAGTTTTGCCAACCCAGTGGGCAGAGAAAGAACGAGAACAGAGACGAATAGGGTAGAACCTGAGATGCATAGAGCCCACAGGAACCAAAGAAATGTAGATGGATTCCCTCTGCCGAGGCCTAGAGAGCACACAAGAACTTTGAGGCCCACCCAGCTAGTTAAGTCCATGAAGAATTACTTTGACGGCACGGGAGATCCCTATGATCATGTGGCAGAGTTCAAGCAAGTCTTGAGAGCTGAACAAGTGGAAGATCTGTTCACACAGTACAATGCCTTCGGTCTAACCCTTAGGAACACGGCACTTACATGGTTTCAGCCATTAGATGAGCGTCAATTCAGGAGCATAGACCAACTCCTAGAGGCATTCATTGTAGAGTTCTCCAAGAGTGGCATAAGACACAACACCTCCTCACTGATTCACAGCTTCAAGCAAACCCCTCAAGAGACTGTGAGGCTTGCAGGAAGAAGATTTAGACAATATCTTGAAAGGTGCCCTATTTCGGAGCTACCCACATCTGCTAAACAAGTAGCCTTATTCCTTGATGGACTACTGAGTCCAAAATTGAGATCCTACGTGTATCTGAAAGACCCTAGGACCATAGAAGAGTGTGTACGTATATGCATTGACATTGAAGATAACCTAGGAGAAGAGCTAGAGCTGTCCAAAATTTACAAAGATTCAGACAGTGCATCTAGTCACTCTCCCATGCAATCCACATCAATTGAGGAACTCGCAGAGAAAGTGGCCCAGAAATTAGGAGTAACTAGCAAACAAATCCCAAGGTTTGCCCCAGTGAAAAGATGCTATACATGCGGTGGTGACCACATGGCGAATGTCTGTCCCATTATGGCTCAACCCCAAGTGAATCCTAGTAGCCAGTACTGCACCATAGAACGGAGATACACCAACCACACCGCACAAGATTGCCCATACAACAAGCAGGCGGTTAGGCAACCCTACCCTCAGCCCTACCAACAAGGCAGATACCAGAACCAGTACCCTCCACAACCATATGGCAGGCCACAACAAAATTTCCAACCTCAATATCAAAACCAACAAAGGCCTCAGCCTGTGCTAGCACAACAACCCCCAGCCCCAGCTAATGTGATCCCGGTAAAGTATACTGCTGCAGAAGAGAACCTGAATAGAGCTATAGTCCCAGTAACACCCTTGATCTCTGAAAATGACCCAAGTGATCATAGCTTTGATTCTACCCATGTTGATAGCCCCCAGGCCTACTACATGCAGTCTCCTGAGCATGGTGAGTCCTACTATGGTGAAGATCCAAACGAACCTAGTTGGGAGTCAGATTACACGAACGTCATGTATGCAAACCCCAATTCTAGGCCTCAACCGAGACAGGTACGACCACCCTTTCCTAGAGGACCATGCTACCGATGTCAGGGGGATCACTTCATTCGTGATTGTCCCTTACCTGCACCTACACAAAATCAGTCCGTGATGATCCAAGGCTTTTGCCAAGATTGTGGAAAAGAGCATCTCTTACGAGATTGCCCAAAGAACCCCAATAACATGCCAAAAATCACTCCTATCAATGTGATTGGGTTGGTTGTGGATGCCTCAGGAAGTGTCACTTCCACTGCACCAGTGCAGGTAGTCACTCGTGCTCAAGCCTTGCAGCAGAATCAAGGGGTAGACCAGGAAAAGGGCCCAGAGGCTAGTGAAACCGAGAGTGTAACAAAGAAAAGGACTAGAGCATGGAAAGATAGTCGAGAAAGAATGAAAAGACAATGGGCAAAAAAGATAAACGAACTTGAAGAAAGCATAAGAGAAACCAAAGCGAGGATAACTGAACTCACAGCTCCAACTCCCTCTCACATTACCCCGCCCCCACCACTCCCATCTCCATCCGACCCACCACCTTCCCCACCGCCTCATCAAATCCCACCACCCCCTAGAGTAGGATCAGTCCTAGCTGACCCCACTCCCGAGGACCTTAATTTGATGCTTAAAGCATATCAGGCCAGAATCCAAGAAGGGCCAACCATCACCGATCATGAAAAGTGCTACCCTAGAGCCGAGCTAGAGCTTGAACGAACTAAGATTTGTGCCAAAATGGTGGAATTGGCTCAGACCATGTTTGAGGCCAGTCGCCTATTTAACATTTCTAGTTCAGCTAAGACGCAGTTACACTTTGATGGACTGCTGGAAAGAATAGAGAAGTTGATTGCACAATCAGAGAAGGAACCTGCCCCTCAACGAAAGGAGAGGGCAAGAGAACGGATAAGCCAGCCTCTTCAGGAAGCCCACGCGCCTCCTCAAGACGCCTATCTTCCTCCTCACAAGGCAGAGGAGCCTACCCCGAAAACTTACGTACCTCCACAGGTGACTCACATTCCTTCTCAGAGAGCGTATGAACCTGTTCGGAAAAGTAATAGAATAAGTAATCCTCCCCAAGAAGCTTGTGCTCCAGCCATCCATGGGAACAAGGAGAGAGCCAACGATAGAATAAGCCCTCCTTCCCAGATTGCTTATGTGCCCAATTCTACGGAGCCAGACACTTCTTCTTCTATGAATCGGTTTGCACCAGACTTCCTACGAGAGATTCAAGAAGACAAATGGGATAACGAAAGCGAGGTCGTCCCTCCTTTTGAACTTGTGGACGATGCACACGACCAATTCCCACAAGACATCCCATCTATTTACGGGGAGCATGAGAGCGTTCAGTCTCACGAGAGATTGGACTTTGAGTCTAATTCCATACAGGAGCTACCCCACTTCACAGGCCCATGGGAAGCAAAGTCCACATGTATGAGAGCACCCACAGTCATAGTAAGGAATGACGACTCAGTCATACCAAGGAACACGGAGGTAGTAACGAACACCAAGGTGCAACGCAATCTCACCTTGGAAGAACTGACTGAGGATAGACCAAACATGCGAAAATATGTAGACAGTCAGGTAGCTGAAGTTGCACAACCTCGTTCCAAGGTAGGATCCCATAGGACAGTGCCAGAAATTCCCTTGGATAAGATAGGAGATATGTGTGAAGGTGAAGAAGGGAACACCTATCTTCCCATTACCTACCAGGACTACACCACTAAGGCAATTTTGGACTCAGGTGCAGGAGTTGCAATTGCCACCACCTCCTTATGGAAGCGTTGGGGCAAGCCGGCACTCAGACCGACGAGAATGAAATTGCAGATGGCCGATGGTCACATAGAGAGACCCCTAGGATTGCTAGAAGGAATAACTCTCACCACTTGTGGTGTCGAGTTTGAGCATAGTTTTGCTATATGTGACTTCAGCAAAAATCATGCCTATGAGATGATTTTGGGAAGACCATTCATGCGACAGTTGCAAGTGGTACAGGATTGGGGGACCAATTCTTTGTACCTGCAGCACTTAGGTGTTACAACCAAAGTCAATCTCAAGGATTATTCCCATAGAGATGTCCCTCCTATCCAATGGAATCCCATCCATAGAGCCAGAGATGATACAGAATCGGTGCACTCCATAGGGTCGGGATCCTCATGGATGCATGAAGACACCCACTTATGGATGTGCAAGGTAGCAGTAGAGGAAGAAAAGAGAGAAAAGGCCAGAGAAATAGGTGCGAACGAAACCCATAGACCCATTCAAGACCCAGCCTATGCACCTGTAATTTTTCCAGACGAGGAGTTTGAACCTCACGGTTGGGCAGAAATCTTAGCAACAATGGACGTAGCCATCAACGAAGAACAATGGACACCTCACTGCGATGAGGATGGTTATGATATTTCAGTCTTCTCCATAGAGCCAATCATGGGAGAGGCAGTTCTAGAAGAATGCGAACCTAGCCCTGATACATTTGAGGATGCAAGTGACTCCGATCTAGAGTCAATCATTATGGACCCACCATTTGCATCAGATGAAGAATACTTCCATGAGGTAGAATTTCAAACCCAGAGGCATGGAGAGCTGACAAATGACGTAAGATTAGCAACACATGTGACCCCTAAGGAAGAAGGAAAGAAACGAAAGAAGAGAGAAGCCTTACCAGAGGAGGAAGAATCTTTGTTTGAGGTCCCAGAAAATTTTAAGAAGTACGAGGTAGATGACAGGAGAGTCATGATTAGAATGCCCAAACGAGAAGCACAATCAGGGGAGGCCTATGATAACAAAGAAACTACCAAGAAAATAGTAGTGGCCATAGAAGAAGGAGAGGAGAGATGCACGTATATAGGCCATGACTTGACAGAAGAAGAAGAGCAAGAGTTGATTGCCTTGCTAAGAGAATACAGAGATGTATTCGCTTGGAGTTACAAGGATTTGAAAGGTGTTGACCCAGACATATGCTCGCACACCATCCCCATGAATTCAGATGCTAAACCCTCTAAGCAAAAGCCTTATACATATAACGATAATTACGCAGCTAAGATCAAAGAAGAGATAGACAGATTGGTCGAAGCTGGATTTATCTATGAAATTGAGCACACTGAATGGGTATCCCCCATCGTAGTGGTGCCCAAGAAGAATGGCAAGCTGCGTGTGTGCATTAACTTGAAAAAGGTTAATGCCGCCACGATTCGAGATAACTATCCGCTTCCCATCACAGAACATCTCTTAGAAAGAGTGGCAGGCAAGGAAGTGTACAGCTTCCTTGATGGATTTTCGGGCTACAATCAAGTAGCCATAGCTCCAGAGGATCAGCATAAGACAGCCTTTGCCACAGAATGGGGCATTTTTGCTTTTAGAGTAATGCCATTTGGGCTTACCAACGCACCAGCTACCTTCCAGAGACTGATGTGCCATGTGTTTAAGGAGTTCCTAAGGAAGAGTTTAGAAGTCTATGTTGATGATCTTTGTGCTCATTCCAACGTTAGGCAAACTCATATTCCTGAACTCAGACAAATCTTTGACAAATGTAGAGAATATCAAGTCTGCCTAAACCCAGAAAAGTGCGTTTTTATGGTCAGGCAAGGCAAGATTCTAGGACACATAGTGTCAAAGAATGGCATATCTACTGACGAGGAGAAAGTGAGAGCCATAGCAGAGCTACCTAGGCCAAAGAATGTCAAGGAAGTACAAGCTTTCATGGGGCATTGTGGTTATTATCGACGATTTATACACATGTACGCTGTCATTGCAAAGCCCATGTACGGACTTCTGACAAACTTTGAATGGACGGATGAATGTGAGAATTCCTTCCAAGAGCTTAAACGAAGATTATGTTCAGCGCCAATCTTGACCACACCAGATTGGAATAAACCATTCCATGTTCATGTGGATGCATCCAATTATGCTATTGGATGTGTGCTCGCACAACCTACTGGTGAAGGTAATATGGATCTTCCAATTGCCTATGCCAGTAGACAATTGAATGCGGCTGAACGAAATTATACCACTACTGAACGAGAAGGATTAGGCATGGTATATGCAGTTAAAAAGTTTAGACATTATTTGCTTGCAAATAAGTTTAAATTTTTTACAGACCATCAGGCATTGTTGTACTTAGTAAACAAGCCATGCAATACGGGAAGATTAGTAAGATGGTTTCTCCTGCTAATGGAATATGATTTTGAGGTTGTGGTAAGGAAAGGTAGGACTCATTTGAGAGCCGATCATCTCTCTAGGCTCACATCGGGAGAAGCCCCACAAGGAGTGTCAGATGACCTTCCTGATGCTTACTTGTTTAATTTGGAAGTTATACCGCAGTGGGCCAAGCCAATAGTACCAGTATTGACATACGGGCCTAATCATCCAGTGGTGAACACACGGAATAGAGAGATCGTAAAAGCCCAAAAGTACCATATCATGGCAGGAAGCATGTACAAGCACACAGATCAAGGGATCTTGGCTTGTTGCGTAGAAGAGGATGAGTACGCTAAATGGTTGCAATTAGCACATGTAGGTGCGTTAGAGCAACACCATTCGAAGCAAAGAACTTTGCAGACTCTAAAGAGATTCGGAGTGCATTGGCCAACTATGGAAGCTGATGTCCAAAAGTTGTGCAAGGAATGCCCAATCTGTTGCACTAAACCACCAGTGGAACATGCCACTCTTTATCAAGTATCCATTGTGCCAGATTGGAGTGAACCTCTAGTATCATTCTTGAGAACAAACACATTCCCTCCAGACATGACGCTAGCTAGGAAAAGGAGTTTAGAACAAGAAGCCCAAGATTACTCACTCATCGGTAATAATCTATATAAGCGCGGTAAAGATGGTTACCTGAGACTATGTGTCCACGAAAGTGAATATCTGAAGATCTTGGAAACTGCTCACCAAGGTGTAGCAGGAGGACACTTTGGACCAGATCGGGTAATCAAGGCGATACTATTTGCGGGCTTCTGGTGGCCTACCCTTCACATGGATGCACATACCTATGTGAAACGGTGTGATGTCTGTCAAAGGACTCAGTATCCTATACGCAAAGATGAGATGCCACTGAAACCTATGATGGGTGGACGTGCATTCTCTAAGTGGGGAATAGACTTCGTAGGTCCTATTAATCCCCCAGCTAAGGGTTCTCATGCGGAATACATCATTGTGGCAACAGATTATCTCACCAAATGGGTAGAGGTAAAGGCTACAACCAAGAACGATGCTCAAACAACTGCCAAATTCTTGTTTGAGAATGTATTCACGAGATATGGACTACCTATAGAGCTTGTAAGTGATAGAGGCACTCATTTCTTGAATGAAGTTATTGAAAATCTACTCCAAGAATTCTTGGTAATACACAAGAAGTCTGCCCCTTATCACCCTCAAGCTAATGGTCAAGCTGAGAGCACTAATAAGATTTTGTGCAATGTGCTGACAAAATTAGTGAACACTAAACGCTCTGACTGGGACAAACAGCTACACCATGCTATTTGGGCATACCGAGTTGCCTACAAAACGGTACTCCAAGCCACCCCCTTTCAGATGGTATTTGGCCAAAACGCTGTGTTACCCTTGGACTTCCTGATCCCAACATTGAGAGTAGCACAAGAGCACGAATGGACAGGTCATGAGCTCTCCTCTAGGATCTTTGACCTTGAACGATTAGGGGAAACGAGACTGAGAGCCGCTGCAGGGATATACGCAGCCAAGAAGAGACAGAAGGCATACTTTGATGCCCACGTGAAGGATAAAGGCTTGAAAGCAGGAGATCTAGTTTTAGTCTATACACTAAAACAACACGCGAGGAAGCTAGAAAAGAGAGGCTACGGACCTATGATCGTCAATAGGATCTCCACAAGCGGAGCAGTACAATTGGCCACATTAGAGGGTGATGTTCTCCCAAATTATATTAGCGGTTGCAGAGTCAAGTTGTATCAGGAACCCCTCACGGAGGAAATGCTCAGTCGACTCAACACTGCTAAGAAACGCAAAGAGGAAGAAAAGCGAGTTCGAGAAGAAGCTCAAGCTAAAGCTTTAGAACGCATCAGAAGGATGAAATTACGAAGGCAAGGTAGAGATCAGCCTGGAGCGAATGACTATGCAGACCAAGGATTTCCTATGGCCATGTGTGAAGTCGCAGGAACAAGCTCGCATAGGATAATTGATAGACGTCCTTTCGTAACCTTAGATATAGGACAAGGAAAGAGTGCAAGGACCGTAAGAGCCTTGATTGACTCAGGTGCAGCCACTAGTGCTGTTAAATTGTCTTACTGCCAAGAATTACAATTGACTGTCAATCCTGTGGAAGCATATCTTATAGGATTGGGAGGAGTGGAAACCCCTTGCATGGGCGAGGCGGAACTTCCCCTTTACATTCATGATGAGGCAATGACAGTTAAAGTACTGGTGTGTCAAGATGAGGATCTCACTGAACCTCTAGTCTTGGGTCAAGATTGGATCTATGACCAAGCAATTAACTTAAACCTAAGAAGTGGACTTCTCCAGGTTTGGGTCAATCATAGTCGAGTTACAGTAGAATTAGACAATGGAGCACTCAAGGAACTAGGAAAGGCACAGACTCCTGGTCCTTCCAGGGGTACACATGAAGATGATCATGCTGTTCTTGTTCAAAACCCTGTGTTGCAGAGGAATGATATTTGCAAAAAAGGAGTCAGGGATGCAACGGAACTCCCTCCTTTTCCAAAGGCCAGAAGGAGGCAGCAACCAAAGGCGGATCACAAGCAGAAGAAGCCGAGTACTACCTATGTCCGAGATCAAAAGTACCTGCGCAGCAGAATGTCCCAGAAAATAAACCAGGTGTGGGTGCGGAAAGGCGAACGACCGGGTGCACCACCGTCAACTACACGGGCAAAGCCTCTTATTAGTAACCAACAACACGGCGCTGAAAAGAAGTCTTTCAGAAATTCTTCTGCTAAAGTAAAATCTATTTGGGTGCCCAAGAAGTCGATGAAGGCAAGCCCACAATCTAGACAAATTTGGGTGCCTAAGGCTTGCTTGAGGGCACAAGTAGTTACGCCAAGGCCACAACCTATGCAGCATCACCCAACTATGAGTACAACCAGAATTTCCTCGTGCTCAACACTTAGGAACACACCAAGACCCAGGAGCATGCATGTAATCACTTATAAGTGGGTCCCTAAAAGGCCCCACTCCCAAACAGCGACACCGACACAGCTCTCTGGTGTCTCTACAAAACCGAAAGCAAAGCCCATCCACTGCATTTGGCAGTCTAAGATCTGTAATAAACCCCCCGACCCAGATTTGTAAATTCACCCCACTTACTAACGGCATTAGTCTCCTAGGAATACACAAACGTTAACTACACTCACTGTCTTCGTGCACTTACTAACCACTAACTCACCATCTACCTCATGTTAATGTTGTAACGGGGACAATAACGGATTTATTTTGTCCATTACGATGTTAACACATGATTCTATATTCTCACAGAATCAGAAAGCAAGAAGAGAAATGGCAGAAGCGACAGGTTCGGGCTCACAAGCAGGGATACTTACTGCAGGAATTGATGTGGATAGCCTACCTGTGGACGTGCCTCCGACTGAACGACCAGTGGAGATGCAACACCTTCAGCAACTCCCGGTGCCGGATCCACCTACAGGCATCACGGAAAGAGTTCATGCGAATTCTCATTGGTTCAATGGCATGCCCGGTCCATTAGGTGAGGCCAAGTATATCTGGGAGTCTAAATGCGAGTATGATAGATCATGGGTGCGATTCCAATTTTTCTCCAAAGAGTTCGAGACTTTACAGAACACAGAAGATCTACAGATCATATGGCAACGAGCAGGATTGGCGGAATATTTTGAAGCCCCACTACCTAAACCCGACCTCCTCCGATGTTACTATTTGGTCTCCACATTACAAGCTAATGAAGATAAGGACCAACCCGGATCATTTGTTCTCCCTTCATTGCTGGGCAACAACGAGTTGAAGAGGTTTGAGCTTACTGTGGAGTTGGTAAGTGATGCTTTAAATATGCATGGCACGCATGTACCCTCAGAAAAGGATGCTCTCGTTCCCACCAACATGAAGGACAGGAAAGTAGTGAAGCTGAAAGACATGGCAGCACTCACCCCAAATGTGTCCATCCCTCTCCGAATGTGCATGCAACACTTCGCCTTCCCCGGTCAAGACCGATTCACGCAACCACACAAGAAGATCTGGTTTGCTCTCTACTTGGCGGCAGCAGGTGCGTTACCTATTAAGCTACCAGTGTGGATTATAGATCAGTTGTATGAAGCAAACAAACGGGCATCTAGGAAATTAGTGGTGAACGGATGCTGCGCACTCACACGCATCATTTATCGATGCTTGGCATATGATGTCCCCATTGAGCGTGCCTTAACTTGTGCACAATTACAAATGTTTAAAAGGCTCAAGACATCCACACATCAGTCCAAGCGCATGAGGGGCGCGATCCCTTGTGTCCAAACAAGGGAAGTCCTGACTACTCCTGAGGCATCACCATTAAGAGAGGGCACTGTACCCCCCTTTACCATTAGGATACCCAGGTCGGAATCTGACACTACGGCACAACCTACCCCATCGGCTCCTCCTGTTACACCTGAATTCGAATTTGCTGCCACTGGAGAGGCTGAAGGACTGGACCCCCAGGATTTCGAAGCATTCCTACAAAGCACACAATTCTCTGATGTGGAGTTTTATTCAGAGGCAGAGGAGCAGGGCACATCCTCACGAAGAAGACGAAGGTCTACAGACGGTAGACATGTCCATTGGAGTGACGCTCAGCAAAGTCAACAACACGGACACCCGAAAGAAGAAGAAGCGTATGAAGAAGAGACCACTGAAGCCCCAGCATATACAGCAGAACTCCGAAGGCTGTATCAGATTATGGAAAGAGTACGATCGCAGCAATTACTCACTGAACAGAGCAGCAGAGTACTTATGACTCAGTTGTTGGAAGAAGCGGGAGTTGACTCAGAGTACAGGGAAGGTCTCTTATTAATGGCAGAAACATATGGAGTTGTAGAAGCTGTGCGCACTGCCATTCAGAGGCCTTCAGTTCAATATGACCCACGAAGGTTCCAGACACGACCTCGCCCAGGTAAAAATATACAAATTCCCGTTACAGTTGCAGAAGAGCCGACTACTACACCTGAAACTATCAGAACAACCTCCCAGACAGCTAGCCAACAGCACCCAGCCACCCATGAGGAGTCCACCGAACCACTACCACCTACTCCCCCGCCATCACCTCCTAGAGGAGAAACAGTAGAAACCACATCGACTAATCAACCCACCGACCCCACCTTCATCTTCCGTACTCCGATCTCCAGTGCCACCCTATTCTCTACCACTGATAATCCTATCTTCGAAGGCAACCCCAACACTACACAATCCGCCGAACCCCTCCTAGACCCTGCCCTAGGGCAACCATCCCCAACGCCCTCAGCCACGGGTCATCCTGACCCTAGATCCACATTCATGGGCTTCCCTGCTACCACGCAACCCTTTCAGCCCTCCTCAACTTTACGACCCCAACCCCCGATATCCCTCTCTCCATTTCTACAATCCCTCCAGGACATCTTTGCTAGGGCTTTTCAACCAGGCCCTCAACCATTCCCTGTCTTTTCAGCTCCTCACCCCACTTCACATCTATTCACCACTTCCACACACACACCACCTACCATACCAGTGTATATGGCAGGTCCCACACTAACACCCACTCCTGAAGGAATGGACATTTCACCACCCACGGCACCTCCACCCACAGGTTCACCTCCTCCCATTCCCCCTCCACCAATTACACCCACACACACAACTTTCGTAGACACATCATTCACTGTCTCCCTTCCCTAATTCCCTTCCCATGCATCTTCCACGGTAAACACCTCCCACTCATCTATAGGTAATGCATTGGACACCATGTTGGCTTGTATATCAAATTTAAGAACAGATTACATTCAGCTTCAGCAACAAAACGCACGCCTGCAAGAGCACTCAGCGACACTACAGCTCCGCCTTGCGGTACTAGAGGAGGAGAACACTCGCCTCCACACACAGTTCCACACCCTACAAGAAGCCCACAATATATTGGAAGTACAGCTACAGAACGTAGATCAGGAAGCAGTGCAGGTGGTAGAAGGTCACCTACGGACACAACTGGAACGCAACTCAAAACTTCAGCGCAATATGGCGCTACTTAAACGCCATCTTGCGGCTGCGCAGGAAGAGAATAGACGCCTGCAATTACAAAATCAAGAGAACCTGGAAGCAGCTATTGAGAGCACACCGGGGGCACCCATCAGCCCATCCAAGTTTCAAGCAGTGACCCCCGATAACATCAAGATTATATTGGAAGATTATGCCATGCTACTCGAAGCACATGATAAGCTATCGGAGGAGCTAGGACAACTGAAGCAGGAACACCAACAAGGCCCAACAGCTGCCCCTCCAACCACCCCCTCTGCAGCTTCGCTTCCCTCCGACGCAGAGGCCATAAAAGATCTCCAGCAACAGGTAACTGAATTGCAGACACGCCTACTACAATATGAGAGGCCATCTTCCCCTCCGGAGGCTCCCACGGACGAAGAAGTTGTGCAAATTCCTGTGGAACAAACGTTTGATGAAGAATATGATCCGCAACCATTCCCAGGAGGCCAACAAACAGAAGAAGCGCAGGACACGTTCGAGGCACCACGGCCGCCATGGTTACGACAAGTGGAGGAAATAGGGACCTCGCATGAAGAGCGCACTGTAGTGCAAAATCAGGCTATGAGGGTCATAGAGGAGACTGTTTTACAATCAGATTACTTCAAGAACTTGTCATCGAGACGCCTGATCCTCTCATCGGAACTCCAGTACAGGCCATATTACATTCTCCTGGCTGATTATAATGCTGAAATACAAAGAGTCACGGGTCAAATTCCTACTTTTGCGACCCAATTTCAACCCGAAGACCTTCCTCCAGAGGTGCGAAAAGGCAAGATTCGTCAACCAACATGGCGGCAGAAACTTTTAGAGACTTATCCAGAAATGCTACGCACATGGAACAGCGCGCCGCTGCACCTCCTGTACAACCCATGCTACGGTCCAGTCCCCCGCCGCAGGTCGTGGAAGGCATTTAATATCAAGGTACAGAACAATGCGCAATGCAAGGAATGGCTGAACTACCCGTACATCGCGCCACCACAAGGACCACCATCGGTAGCATATATGATGGGGACCATTCGCCACTGGATGCCGCGCTTGAAGCCCATGCAAGATGTAGCAGCGCAAATGATGCTTAAAATTTTAGATATGATGCAAGTAGTGCTGAAGACCTTTAGAAATGCAGCCGCACCACAGGTACGTCTTCCGGGGTTTAGCAATGGAAATTACGACTTGGTGTATGACATGAGCACCACCCCCAGTATCCGTGTGGCTTACGCTTGGCATGCACGCATCAAGTACCTCCCCGCCTGCTACAAACAGACCTTCGAAGAAATGTTCAGATGAGGTTTTTGGGAGTACCACTCGGAGATTTTCGCACCAAAGCCGACACATCTACTTCAACTGTTTGCTTGTGAACAAGCAATGTATTCAGAGTACTACACCACCCCGCAACCAGAAACCCCCGGTGCAATAAATTGGGAGGCATTGGAAGCCGATCTAGCCAGAGGCTTAAGGATAGGAGAACATGAACTGGCCACCAATGTCATCCAATATTACATCGACCACCCGCGCGAACAAAGGTCTGTCAGGGGCGACAGATGCTAGGAAGGGGGGAGTGTTGGCACACAAAGCAACAGAGGAATCATGCACAATACGGCAACAAGGCCAGATCATTTTTTCCCTTAGATTATGTACAACTCAAGTGATTTTAATCACTACACAAACATTGTAAATCCCGTTTTTGGTAGATTAGACTCCATTTTGTGCAAGCCGAGGAGTCCTCGAGCTTGAGGAGTATTAGAAGTACCATCGTACCAAATTTCATAATTTTTAGACTTCGTTTGAGCCCTCAAATAAGCCCTGGAACCTAATTTTTAACTAGGCCGGACACTAGGTCTGGACAGGGCCAAAAGCTAGTCAAAAACTATAAAAAGAGCTAGAGAGCTCATTTTTGGGGTTAGATTGTAATTGAAACGAACTTGTAAGAGCTATTGAAAGTAATCTAAAGAACTCCATTGATTCTCTCTCTTTGTCTTACCGTGTGTGCGCGTGTGTGTGTATGTGTGTGCATGCGTGTGTGCTTCTCACTCACGCACTTGTGTCGCCACTTGCTCGAGGTCTTCATACCATCCTCACGTCTTCCCGGATTGACATTAAAGGAGGTGCTACTCATCACTGAGCTACAGAGGTGGAGGTGGAGATGGAGAAGGAGGTGAAGATGGAGATGGAGATGGAGAAAAATCAGAAATTTACCGACTACTTACCATTCCAAAGTGTCCTCTCTACGTCTTACCATCGCACGCTCATCCTCAAAGCTCAAATCCCTGGCAACGGCACCAAAATTTGGTGTAGCTCAGTGATGAGTAGCACCTCCTTTAATGTCAATCCGGGAAGACATGAGGACGGTATGAAGACCTCGAGCAAGTGAAGGCACAAATGTGTGAGTGAGAAGCACACTAACATGCACACACATACACACACACGCGCACACACGGCAAGAACAAAGAGAGTAAGACAATGGAATCACTTCTATTGCAACAAAGTTCTCATACAAGCTCAAAACTACAAGAAGCTCCCCCAAAAATGAGCTCTCTAGCTCTATTTATAGTTTTTGCCTAGTATTGGCCCTGTCCAGACCTAGTGTCCGGCCTAGTTAAAAATTAAGTTCCAGGGTTTATTTGAGGGCTCAAACGAGATCTAAAAAATATGAAAATTGGCAGGCAACTACTTCTAAGGCTCCTCAAGCTCGAGGACTCCTCGGCTTGTACAAAATGGAGCTACAAAAAGGTGAAAATGGTATTTACAGGGGTTTTTAGTGATGAGAATCACTTTAAAATGATGTAAGGGTTTTGAAAAAAATGAAGGGTTGCCTTAGTGCTAGAACTGCATGTGTGTCGGTACTTGCTTCTTCCCGTATACTGTCAACACACACCCTGACGAAGCGGGAACAGCTTATTTCGGAGCCTATGAAACGCGATGATGTTTTGAAGTGGGTAGATATCTTGACCATTACACCTGAACTTTCTAAGCAATTGCGCATATGTATGCAACATTTTGCATTTCTGGCCCAGGATCGCTTCACCCTCCCTCAAATATGTATCTGGTTCGGATTATATCTTGCATGCATCAAGCCGAAACCATAGTTCTTGCCAATTGGATTATCGAGCAGGTGTATTTAGCTCAACAAAGATGGGAACGCAAACACATCATCCACGACTGTTGTGCCCTTACTAGGATTCTCTACATGTGTTTTGCATATGATTTGCCCATAGAATGTGTGATGACTAGTGAAGAATTAAAAGCATTGAGAGGCACCACCAAGAAGGCCAAAAAATCTAGCAAAGGATGGGAAGGCAAGTGCATGCATGGTTCTATCCCATGCTTACGAGTTCCAGAGTCCCCGTCACCTCAACCGTCCCCACAACAGTCTTCAACAGAACCCGGGACACCTATACTGCCCATCTGTATATGTTGGTGATTACTTTCGCTCTAATACTGCTGGTGTGGTTGTCGTCATGGCAAAGGCTTGAACCTTGTCAGGCCTACAGAAATTGTCGTGCCGTCGAATAGAGAGCTAAGCTAGAGTGATATAGAACACCTCTGTAATCAACAGTAGCTTAGCAGAATTACTGTCACTTAACTGTGTTAAACTTAGACTTGAATTCCACCGGAACTTCACCAGACTGTCACTCGGACATCACCGAAAATTTACTGGAATATCACCGGAATGAACTTCGATTCTGCTCGTGATTACTTCAAATATTTATGTGAAGTAAGGAAGTGATACGTGAACTTCCTTCACTGAATGAACTTTGTAGCTCAGTGATGAGTAGCACCTCCTTTAATGTCAATCGGGGAAGACGTGAGGATGGTATGAAGACCTCGAGCAGGTGAAGGCACAAGTGCGTGAGTGAGAAGCACACTAACATGCACACACATACACGCGCACACACGGTAAGACAAAGAGTGAGAACCAATGGAGTTCTTAGTTTACTTTCCAAAAGCTCATACAAGTTCAATTCAATTACAAGCTAAACTCAAAAATGAGCTCTCTAGCTCTATTTATAGTTTTTGACTAGGTTTTGGCCTTATCCAAACCTAGTGTCCAGCCTAGTTAAAAATTAGGTTCTCTCCCTACTTGCTCCTTCTCCTTGTGTGTCCACCTCTCTTATATGCGTAAGTGTCCTGAAAAAATATTGGCCTACTTGCCAGATCCTCATTGACTGCTCTGTCTGCTTGTACTTTCTCTTCTCTCTGACTCCCTTCGTAAGCTTCCTTGCCTGGTGAGTCCTTCAGTTCCAACACCCCCCCTCTCTCACGTCTGTCGTCCCTGACAGACCCTTGTTGGGTGGGTTGTTGGATGTAGTACTCCACAACGTCTTGTGCTAAGTGATGTTCTGCAATCCGCAACCCTTTGGCCAAGTCCGTGAGTAGAGCCTCCTAATCTACCGGCCCGAGAACCTCTGGATGTGGTATACGTAACTTTTTTGAATGGAGAGCTTGTTCCACTGCAAACAACTGCAATAAATGTGATGGTCTGGGAATGAATATCTCTAAATGATATTCCCAGAATCCTGTGACAAACATTTCTTCAAACGTCTGTTTGAAGCAGGCTGGTAGATACTTGATACCCGCATGCCATGCATATACAACATTAATAGATGGTGTTGCGCTCATGTCGTAGACAAGGTCCTGATTTCCTTCATTAAATCCAAGAGCTGACAGATGAGGTTCCTTGATATTCTTGAAAGTCCTGAAGGTGACCAACATGAGTTCAAAAATTTTCAGGCACATTTGGGCCATGACATCTGGTACATTTTTAAACCTGACCCCCCAATGCCGAATCATCGAGATCATATATCCTATGGTAGGTTGGCCTTTAGGTGGTGCTAAGTAGACATAATTGAGCCATTTCTCGCATCCTTTGGTTTTCAGCACAGTTTTTGTGTATTCCAGCCATGACCTTCTTCGAAATACAGGGCAGTAGCATGGGTTGTATTTGATGTACAAAGGCATGTTATTCCATGTTCTTACCATCTCTGGGTAGGTTTCCAGTAGACGAATCCTCCACATTGGTTGATGTATATTGCCCTACTTGGCACTTGCGGGGATGTCGTCTGGTGCAAACTATGTAGCCGAGGTTGGTTCTTTTGAGGTGTGTTGCTTGATTTCGGCATTGTAATATGCCATTAAGACACAGAAAGGAACCTATAAATCGTCGGATGTGCCGATCCACCTATGATGGGAGAGGTTTTGAAAGTACTCCGATTTTATAACTACCTCTTCCAATCGTGACATTGACGCTATCTGAACTGCAACTCTATCATCATGGGTTGTGGCCACTTTCTCTAACCTCTGCATCCATTCAGGAGCCTCTATCTCGATGCTGTCCATGCCCTCTTCTGTTTGCTTGCACCCTGGTGCCGGCATGGGAACGTATGGGTCTTCGAAAGTTTCCTCTATTTCAATTGGCACTAAGTCTTCAGGCTCGGGCTCAACAAGGGGAGAGGGTTGACGCTCGTATTGCATGACTTTACTGCGTAATTCTTCGAGTTCTGCTCTGAGTTTTGTGACTTCTTTGGATGTGTCGTCTGTGGCAGTGACTTTGCTTGGTGACTCCTGCTGAGTTTCCAGTTGCTTAAGTAGGTCATCTCTTTCTCGTTCTAATGTTGCATGGGCCTCCAGGAGGTCGGCATGGGTTTCTAACACAATTTGCATATTCTCTGAGGGAATGGCCTTGAATTTCTCTGGGTCGATTTCCTACGGGGAACCCTCCATTGCTGCTTCCAAGTTCTCTTCATTCTATTTCTGCAGCCGTTTATTCTCTTCGAGTGCTGTAGACATGTGTTTTCGTAGGAGGGCAAGATTGCGTCTGAGCTTGAGATTCTCCGTTATCTGGGAGTGCAGCAAATCATCCACTTGTTTCCTTTCTTCTGCATCTGATTGGGGTGGGTTGGCTACTAACTGTTCGTGTTGTTCCTGTAAGGTGGCATGCTGTTGTTGTAGTAGCCACTTTTCCCTTTCGAGATCAATGAAGAGTAGTTGAAGTACCTCATGGCTTTGAAAGAGTCGCGTATGTTGGTTATCAAGATGCTGGTAGTGTTGTTGTAGTTGCGACATACACTGATACATATTATTAAATACATTATTAATAGGGGTGGATGCGGGAAGGGTGTTGAATGCAGAAGGGAAGGGAAAGGGGAAGGGGAATGGAAGTGTGGATGCGGTGCTGGAAAATGGTGAAGTGGGAGGTGGGGGAATGGGAGATGGTGGGTGTATGGGGGGAGGGAGAGGTGCGGAGGTTGGTGAGATGTCCTTAAAATCAACAGTGGATAAAGTAGTGGGAGTGATTGTGAAGATTGGAATTGTGGGTGCGGTGATGGTGGTGAAAGTGTACAGTGGTGAGTGCAATTGTGAATATGAACTGCCCGGAAGTGTGATCGGGGGGGTGAGATTTTCTGTGGCAACGGTTAGAACTACTGTTTCAGTGGCCGTATAGATAAAAAAAGTGGAGATAGGGTGTGTGGGTTGAGTGACGGTCTGTGCTTCGGTATGGGTAGTGGACTCGGAGGCGGTGACAATAGTGGTTACACTGGTTGTGGGAGGTGAATGTGGTGGAGTTGGAGGCAGGGGTGGCAAAGGGGGTGACGGAGGTGCACTTGATACATGGGTTTCCTCAGTATCGTGGACAGTGTGTGCGGTGCCTATGGTTGTGGATATGCCTTGTGGTTTTGATACTAATACATTCATTTGCTTTCCTGATCGAGGGGGACGTCTGCCGTATCTTCGCTCCGTTCTTCGTGCTTGTGCAAGGGCAGTATGCACCGTCTCAGGTACTCCTAAAGCCTCAGATATCATGTCAAGAGTGGCGCGGTATTGCTCGTCTACGCCTTCCTCCTCAAGGATTTGATTCATGAGGGCCTTGCCTGCTACAAGGGACAGTGTATGTTGCTCTTGAACTCTGTTCAGGGTATCTGTTGCAGAGCTAAAGAGCGCAGAAAGCAGAGAAAAAAGACGGGCCCCAAAATTTTTCCGATTTGGACACACAATTTTTGTAACATAACCACTTTTGTATATATTTTCCGTTGTAAATGCACTAGAGGAGTCCTCTAGATGCATCCCCTCAAAGATTAGTGATTTACCCATGTACAATAGTAGGAAATTAGTCTTTTCAGTGAATAAAGTGCCGGTCTCTTGTGTGAAAGGACCAAACTTAGGGCACTAGTATATAAGTCAAAAGTGACTCATTGTAAAGGACTTCTTGTCATTGTGAAGAAGAGCACTTCTGAAATTTCGAGTTTGCCTCTTCCTTGCTGATTTTGATCTTCATTTTGCTCATGTATGTGTGTGTGATGCTTGAAATGCAAGTGTAAGACTGTTTTCTACCCCTTCCCCCTTGTTTTGAGTGGCTGTAGTGCGTGCGTAAGCTAGGAGAAGCAAAAACGCGGGTGTTAGTAGTTCCCGTAATTCACTATTTCTGCCATAACTTGCAGCAGAGTGGTCAGAATTGAGTGAAACCACTACCGTTGGATTCGTCTCGTCGAGAGCTTCGAAACGAGTACCCTATTGCCTATGTTCGGAGTTCTGGGCTGGGAGAAAACCTCAAAAAACCAAAACTGCTGAAAGTAGGTTTGCGGCAACACTTCCAGTTTATCAGTAGGTGTGGATAGTATTGGTCTTTTCTCTTGCTTGGATGGTTAACTCACTTCATTTTCTATCACGTGTGCAAATGTCTTCATACACTTGGTAAGTCACTCCTTCGGATTGATAATTAAATGTGTGCAAAGGACTCCACTATATGCACTTGTATTGCAATCGAGGTATAGTCTCATTGGTACAAGTCCTTGAGTCATTGAGGCTCAAGTACACACGTTTTTGGCGCCGTTGCCGGGGAGGCACTCCACCAAGTTGCCTTCGTGATAGTTAGAGAGCAAGTGTGATCGAATCGTACTTGTAGAGGTGAATTTGTTCATTGACGAGTAGTATTCCTTTTCAGCACTTGTCACTTCTCATCCTTGAGGTGTGTGTGATAAGTTTTAGGTTTAGGTGTAGGAGGAGGGAAGAGAAGGAGGAGTTAGGGTTAGGTTGGAAGGAGAGGAGAAGTGAGGAGAAGAGGAGTAGGAGTAGCCAAAAATTCCCAAAACTACCAAAAAAAAAATTTAGTAAATTTCAAATTCTGTCAAAAAAGTATAAAAACCCAAAAAAATTGACTCATTTGACACTTGCTGGAATTCTGGTATCGTGGGCGACAGCGACTGGTATCGTGAGTGAAGTATCGTGGGATTCAGGCTCTTAAGGCTAGAGATTGTATTCAAAGTGCAAGCAAGGATAGATAGAGGTGAGATTCCACTCAGATTATTTGCCAAAAACTCTCTAAACATGCATAAACACGTGATTAAGGAAATGCGCAGTATCGTGGGAAGGGGAAACTGATTTCTTTGCCATATTTTTGTGTAATACAGAGGTATAGGAGGGAAGAGGAGAGTAAGAAGAGCAAGGGGGTACAAAAATATTTGGAAAAATTTGCATTTTGGCTTGAGTATCGCGATCGGTTGAGTTTTGGTATCGCGATACCAAAATTCCCTTGTATCGCGATACTCGCCGAAGTATCGTATCGCTTGATACCTGCCTTGGTATCGCGATACCATTTTTGGTATCGTGACCCCGAGTTGGTATCGCGATCATACATTTTCTGTGGTATCGTATCGCTTGATACCGATCTTGGTATCGCGATACCATTGTTGGTGTCGTGTCGCTAAGTTGGTATCGCGATCGCGCTTACTGCAGAAGTATCGTATCGTCCGGTACTAATACTTGGTGTCGCGACACCATTGTGGTGTCGTATCGCCTAAGGTTTCTAGTATCGCGACCTCACCTTACCGAGTGGTATCGTATCGTTTGATACGGTGGTATCGCGACACGATTTTAGTGTCGCGACACTGCTTCAGTATCGCGATCGGGCCCTCTCGAGTGTCGTATCGTCGACTGCTTGTCTTGGTATCGCGACACTACTTCGGTGGTATCGTATCGCCAAGATTAGTATCGCGATCTCACTTACTGCGGTGGTATCGTAACGTCTCCTGTCAAGGATCGTATCGCGACACCACATTGAGATCGTATCGCCTCTTATCTCCAGTATCGTAACGTCTACTTAGCCGGTATCGTATCGTGGTAGTTCCCAGTGAAGTATCGCGACACCATACCTGGTATCGTATCGTCTGGCAATAAAACCTGGTATCGCGACACCAGACTGATATCGTATCGTCTGGGTGTCTGGTATCGTATCGCTTGGAGCTCTGGTATCGTATCGCCGAGAGCAGTATCGCCAGGAAGTGGTATCGCCGAGATAAACCCTTTCTTTAGTCAGACACTTTGAGCCTTTAGGAGAGCTACCCAAGGGGAATCTAAGAAGTATAAAGGGAGGCTTAGGTGTGTGAATGAACTTGAGGTCAGGAAGAGTGCTAAGTAGCCGAAGGAGTGTCATCTCTTCTATAGGAAGCACTGCTCAGGTCAGTCACCACTCCATCTACTCAGAGACTTCTAGTGAATCTGAGGAAGACATACCCATGGCATCAGAAGACATGCAAGGTCCAGCACCACATAGGAATTTCATGTCTACAGTGGAAGGTGAGTACCGTACTGCCTTACAATATGTGTCCACAAATACCCAGGAGATTCCGATCTACCTGGATGGCTTAAACAGGTCTGTTGCCAGAATGGCAACAGTACAAGATGTCACCATCATACCACGACCAGCTGTCAAGTACGAGGGAGGTGCTTACATTGACAAAATGGGTCACATCTATATAGTAACTGAATTTCCGGAGAGGATCAATGAAAGAGGAGAATTCATGGATCCCAACAACTCTGAAGAGTTAGTGACCACCCCTAGAGGCAGATCACAAGTATCTCGGGTCTTGAGAGGAGACTTGATACCTCAAGACGACTACTTGTTGGAAGTCTACATGATTCAAGGAGCAGACTTATTGCTCCAAACTGACGTACCTGTTCAAGGAATAGGAGAGAGCCCCATGACATTCTATGAGTTGAAAGACCCGGAGGACGAAACTAGACTCACATACCTAGATAAGAATCGAAGAAGATATTGGCCGGTAGGTGTCCTAGACAAGGCTCGGCTGAGATATATGGGTGCGCCTGTATTTCCTCAGAGGGAGCAGGCAACTACCTCGCAGAATCCTTTTGGAGATCAACAAGAGACGGAACACACCACATCAGGACAGACTAGTCAAAGAAGTGTGCCCAACCGTACTCATGTACAGTTTGCAACTCCATGTGAGCACACTCATAATCAGACTCACACAGGGATGGGGAACCATTTCCGACCACCGGTCAGACCACGACCACCTGTGGGAGGACAGCCAGGAATACCTCCATTACGACCAGCTGTCCCGGTTTTCCCTGTAATGCCCAGACCACCTGAACCAATGAGGAGATTGAGACCAATCCAAGTAGCTAAGTTTATGAGAAACCATTATGATGGATCAGGGGAGCCATACGATCATATTGCCGAATTTAAACAAGTTTTAAGGGCGGAGCAAGTGGAGGACTTCTTCGTGCAGTATGAGTCTTTTGGACTCACCCTCACAGGAACGGCTCTAACTTGGTTCCAACCTTTAGATCCCAATCGATTTGGAAACATGGAACAATTCTTTCAAGAGTTCATCGGAGAATTCACAAAAAGAGGGATTAAGCACAATTCTGCATCATTAATCCATAGCTTTAAGCAAAACCCTAATGAAACTGTGAAGACAGCCGCCCGAAGATTCAACCAATACGTGGATAGATGTCCTACGGCTGAGAGACCAACTCAACAAAAGATGATTTCATTGTTTTTAGATGGACTCTCTAACGGGACCCTAAGAACCCTAGTGTATGTAAAAAGGCTGCAAACATTGAGTGAGTGTCTTCAAGAGTGCATCGACTTGGAAGATAACCTTGCTGAGGATCTCAAGGGTACTACCGACCTCACAAAATCAGAAGACTCAAGAAGCACAGTGACGTCCAATTCTAGTAATATGGAAGAACTAGCAGAACTATTAGCAAAGAAACTAGGAGTCCAAGGACAGAGAGCTTACCAATATCCAGCTCAAAGAGTGCCTATGTTGAGGAGGTGTAACTTATGTGGAGGAGAACATCCCACAAACTTGTGTACCAGAGGAGGAGCTGGTGCACAACCAATGTATCCACACAACAGACAGCAACAACAAGGGACTTCTTCATACAGCAAAAATATACCAACCATACGACTGAGAACTGTCCCTTTAATAGGCAAACACGACTTGTCAATCCACCACAATACCGACCTTATGGATACCCACCTAGAGAGCTTGGTAGGGAGATGCCTAGATACAATCCGTATCCGGTAGGAGCACAGAGACAATACGAGCAAGCACCGTATCCACCACCACAACCAGTGTTGGGACCCCAATTGTCTCAACCTCAACAAGTGGTACCTGTGAAGTATACTCAACCGGAAGAAAACTTGGAGAGAGCCATAATACCAGCTTCAATAGCTACCAATGTAGAATCAACCAACCAAGGGTATGAACCTCCACCAGGAGAGTACTATCCATATGAAGCCAACATGATGGAATATGAACCAGCATATGACGTGGCCTATTATGGATATGAGGGATTTGATCAGAATTACGGAACGGAAACGGCAACTTTAATGTATACAATGCCCAAGGCACAACAACCACTGAGACCTCCCATTAGACCACCCGTGCAGAGAGGACCATGTTATAGATGCGGAGGGGATCACTTCATTCGGGAGTGTCCTCGACCATACAACCCTCCACCACCCAGGATTTGGGAAGGATATTGTAGTGACTGTGGGAAAGAACATCTTTTTAGAGATTGCCCTAAGAACCCTACAAAAACTCAAGGTCCTGCACCAATCAATGTAATAGAGGTCATAGAAGAATCTGGAAGTGATAAGGAGTACACTGTACCGCTAAAAGCTATTACTAGAGCTCAAGCAAAACAACAAACAGGAAAACAACCGGAAGAAAAACGAGAGAACAATAAAACAGGAGAACCAAACATTCAAGTAGTCGAGGATTCAGAGAACTCATGTGAGAATACCCAAAACACCAAAGTACAAAAATGGAAGGAAAGACGAGAAAAGCTCAAGGAGAAATGGGCAAGAAACAAGAGCCAAAACAGCAAAAAACAAGCAAAGGGTTCTAGAAAACATAACAAACAACAAACGCATAAGGAGATCCATGAAACACCACCAATTAGCTCAGAGGCAAAGAAGCCAGGATCAATTCTAGCTGACCCAAAACCCGAGGACTTGGACATGTGGCTAAAAGCATACCAAGCTAGAATCAAATTGGGACCAAACCTAGAACAACATGAAAGACTCTATCCTCAAGGGGAATTAGAGAAGGAAAGACTGGCGATATGCAAAAAACTCATAGAAGTCGCACAGGCGACTCTAGAAAAGACTATCCCAATTTTGCCTGAAACAAGGATCGCACAGGAACTATATGAAGAGTGTATACAACCTAGGAATAAGGAACCTAGTCGAGAAGAGGATCGAAATGAACGAATGAAATCTCAAGAAGAACAGGTGTCCTTAATACCCGACCTAGAGGAAGATTGGTCCAAAGACCTGTGGAAAAGAATTAGAGAAGAGCAATGGAAAAAGGATGGAATCAGTCCACCTCCTTTTGAGGAGATAATAGGGGCAAATAGTCACCATGATCATAACCTAGAGGAAGCATATGAGGAAGTGTCAAGGTTTGATAAAGAAAGAGAGGAAACAATGAGCATTTCAACATTGCCTAATTACATGGGAGAATATGAAAGAGAGTCGGTAATAATACGAGCACCCACAGTGCATGGGAAAGAAAAAGGGAACTCAGAAGAGAGTTCACACAATCTAACAGAACTTAAGAAAACAAAGGTGCAATGTAAATTGACGGTGGAAGAGTTGCTTCAACTTAGACCACATCTATGGAGACAGCTAGCAAATCAAATAGAACAGCCGGCAGAGCAAGGAGAAATGAAAGGAAAGGAAAAAGAAAACCACTCCAAAATACGTGTTCCAGTTGATAAAGTAGGAGAATTTAGTGAAGGAGATGAAGGTAATACTTGTTTACCTGTCACCTACAATGGGTACATGACCAAGGCCATCTTAGACACTGGAGCCGGAGTAGGAATTGCGACGAAGGAAATTTGGGAAAAGTGGGGTAAACCAGCCTTACGACCCACTCGCATGAAGTTACAATTAGCAGATGGACATGTAGAGAGACCCCTAGGAATATTGGAAGGAATTAGGTTAACCACGTGTGGGGTAGAGTTTGAACACACATTGGCCATCTGCAAGTTTGAAAAGGCAAACAATTATGAAATGATATTAGGACGACCATTCATGCGACAGATGCGAGTAGTACAAGATTGGGGCAGAGATTCATTATATCTCCAACATCAAGGGAACACTACCAAAATAAACCTGCACACAGTCGCTTATAGGGATGTCCCTCCATTGCAATGGAATCCAGTCCACAAAGAGGAAGACGACCTATCCATTCACAGTGCGGGATCAAGTGACCAATCTTGGATGCATGAGGATGCCCAATTGTGGATGTGCAAAGAAGCCAAGAAGGAGGAGTGTAAAAAACAAATGTGGCCAATAGGGCACCCTAATTATCGATCGGTAGAAGACCCTGATTATATGCCTCAAATTTTTTCAGATGAGCTCTTTGAACCACATGGCTGGATGGAAATCCTAGCCACATTAGACGTTTGTGTGAATGAAGAAGTATTGACGATGAACGACTGTATAGACGAGGAAGGATATGATGTGAACCTCTACATGGTTATCCTCCAAGAAGTGGAAGCAGGAGAAATTGTAGAGGAAGAAGAGAAAGAAGAGTACGAAAGCATAGAAATGGAACCAGAGTTCGACTCTGAAGAACAATATTTAGAAACTATGCAAAAAGAATCAAAAGAAAGGCCGACAAAAGTCTTAGCAATTGACACCATCCCAAGATTACACGAGCATAGTGAGGACGCAAGTAAAGTGGAACCTGAACCAGACCTCTTCGAAGTTCCAGAACATTTTAAAAGATACGAAGTGGAAGAAAGGAAAATAGCAACTCAAATGCCTAAACGAGAAGCACGAGACGGAGAAGCCTATGATAACAAAGAACAAACTAAAAAAATGGTTGTAACGATAGAAGACGGAGAAGAGAGGTGCACGTATATTGGGAAAGACGTATCAGACGAGGAAGAAGAGGAACTCATCCGCCTTATCCGAGAATATCGAGATGTGTTTGCATGGACGTACAAAGACCTTAAGGGTGTAGAACCTAGCATATGCGCTCATCGAATCCCTATGACTGCAGATGCGAAACCTTCTAAACAACGCCCTTACACATATAACGAGGTTTATGCAGCCAAAATCAAGGAAGAAATTGACAAACTACTAGCGGCAGGATTTATTTATGAGATTGAACACACAGAATGGGTATCGCCACTAGTTGTAGTGCCCAAGAAAAACGGAAAATTAAGGGTGTGTATCAACTTGAAAAAAGTAAATGCTGCAACTATACGCGACAGCTTCCCTTTACCCATCACAGACCATCTTTTGGAAAGAGTTGCCGGCAAGGAGGTCTATAGCTTCTTGGATGGATTCTCTGGTTACAACCAAGTAGCTATTGCAACCGAGGACCAGCATAAAACCGCATTCGCGACTGAATGGGGAATCTATGCATTTAGAGTAATGCCTTTCGGGCTCACTAATGCGCCAGCCACCTTCCAACGATTGATGTGTCATGTTTTTAAAGAATTTCTGAGAAAAAGCATGGAAGTGTACGTAGATGATTTGTGTACATACTCAAATCGACGACCAGACCACATACCGGAACTGCGGAAAATATTCAACAAATGTAGGCAGTATAGAGTTTGCTTGAACCCAGAAAAATGTGTTTTCATGGTAAGACAAGGAAAAATCCTAGGACACATTGTTTCAAAGAATGGAATATCTACAGATGAGGATAAGATTAAAGTCATATTGGACTTACCAAGACCCAAGAATGCAAAAGAAGTACAAGCCTTTATGGGACACTGTGGATATTACCGTAGGTTTATTCACATGTATGCCATAATAGCTAAGCCTTTATACGGTTTATTGACTCAGTTCACGTGGACGGACGAGTGTGAGAAGGCCTTCAACGAGCTTAAAAAGAGGCTGAGTACAGCCCCAATTCTAAAATCACCCAACTGGAACAAGCCTTTTCATATCCATGTTGACGCTTCGAACTATGCAATTGGATGTATCCTGGCTCAACCGGCCGATGAAGGAAAGCTTGATCATCCAATCGCTTACGCGAGTAGACAATTAAACCAAGCTGAGAGAAATTACACGACTACTGAAAGAGAGGGCCTAGGAATGGTCTACGCAGTAAAAAAGTTTAGACATTACCTCTTAGCCAACAAGTTTAAATTCTTCATTGACCATCAAGCCTTGTTGTACTTAGTCAATAAGCCTTGCAACACAGGGAGATTGGTACGATGGTTCTTGTTACTAATGGAGTTTGACTTTGAGGTAGTGGTCAAAAAAGGAAACACACATGTGAGAGCAGACCACCTTTCGAGATTAAAACACGGAGAGCCACCTAGCGGAGTACCCGATGATTTACCTGATACGTATTTGTTTAATCTTGAGGTATGTCCAAAGTGGGCGGAACGACTAATGCCTATACTCACTCATGGCCCTCAGCACCCAATCAACAGGAAGAGCAAAAAAGAGATTCTTCAAACAAGAAATTTACACATTGTTGCGGGAAGTATGTATTATAAGGAACCAAACGGTGTCTTATCAAGATGTGTCGAGGAGGACGAGCAGAAGCAATTAATTCACCAGGCACACATAAACAAGTGGAAAACCCATCAAGGAATGCAGGGAACAATCCGAGAATTAAAGAGGTTAGGCGTATATTGGCCTGATATGTCCAAGGACGTTCACGAACATGTGAGTAATTGTGGGGAATGCAAGGAAACTAGCCCTGAGGATCACGTGTCCTTACCATTTTCTACCATAGCGCCTAATTGGAGTAAATCATTAGTGCAATTCCTCAAAACCAAAGAGCACGAAATAGGAGCTAGCCTAGCAAGGAAGCGATCCCTAGAAGAATTGAGCAAAGATTATGTGATAATGGGAAAACAGTTATTCAAAAGGGGAAGAGACAATCAACTCAGATTGTGCGTGCATGAAGGAGAGTATCTTCCCATACTAGAAATGACACACGCAGGAGCTGCGGGAGGACATTTTTCAGCAGATAGAACGGTCAAGATGATTCTCTTTGCAGGCTTGTGGTGGCCAACTCTACATATGGATGCTGAAACATACGTGAGAAGTTGCGAAATATGCCAGAGAGCGAAATATCCCGTTCGAAGAGACGACATGCCTTTAAGACCCATGGTTTGTGCAAGAGCATTTACCAAGTGGGGAATTGACTTCATAGGACCCATCAATCCACCAGCTAGAGGATCACATGCAGAATACATCATAGTAGCCACCGATTACCTGACTAAATGGGTAGAAGCCAAGGCTACTAGAAAGAATGATGCTCAAACAACTGCAAAATTTCTCTTTGAGCATATATTCACACGTTTTGGATTACCTATTGAGATTGTGAGTGATCGAGGAACACACTTCCTAAATGAGGTAATAGAATCACTTATGAATGAATTCCTAGTAATCCATAAGAAATCTGCCCCATACCATCCCCAAGCCAATGGTCAGGCTGAAAGTTCCAACAAAGTGCTATGTACGGTATTGACAAAGATTGTCAATAATGGAAGGTCAGATTGGGACAAACAATTGCATCATGCAATTTGGGCCTTCCGAGTGGCATATAAAACGGCCATTGGAACTACACCTTTCAACCTAGTGTATGGGCAGAATGCAATCTTGCCAATCGACTTCTTAGTGCCTACATTAAAAATAGCTCAACAATATGAGTGGAACGGTCATGAATTGTCTCAGCAATTAGATCAAATCGAAAAGCTGCATGAGACTAGATTGCAAGCGATAGCAGGCATCTATGCCGCTAAACGGAGACAAAAGGCATACCATGACTCACATATTAAAGATAAGGGACTCAAAGAAGGTGATTTAGTCTTGGTATACACCCTAAAACAGCACGCAAAGAAGCTCCAAAAACGCGGATATGGTCCTCTGATCATAAATCGAATCTCCACTAGTGGTGCAGTCAATCTCGCCACACTAGACGGAGACATTCTTCCAAATTACATCAGTGGATGCCGAGTGAAACAATTTATGGAACCTCTGACCGATGAAATGCTAGCTAGACTGTTGGGAGCTCAAAATAGGAAAAGGGAAGAAGAACGAATACGAGAAGAAGCGAGACAGGAAGCCCTCGAACGCATCAGGAAACGGAAAGAATGGATGAGGCAACGAGACGAACGCTATCTCCAAGGTGAAGAACTTATCCCCATGGCTAATTATCGAGTCAATAACCCTGATACGAATGGTGTGTACAACGCACAGCCTTACTTAAACTTAGGGATTGGTCAGACGGAGTATAAATTGATAGACGCGTTAATCGACTCAGGAGCAGGACTTAGTTGTGTACGAAACAAGGTCATAAAAGATCAGCAGTTGAAGGTGAATCCAACAAGTGCACGTTTGATAGGAGTAGGAGGTCAAACCCTAGAATGTATTGGAACGACAAACATATCTCTACACATAGGAAATTCCTCCATGAAACAGAGAGTGTTAGTCTGCAACGATGAGGACCTGATAGAAGACTTGATTTTAGGACAAGACTGGATTATCGAGAATGAAGTCTGTATCCATCTAGCTCAAGGATATATCTCTGCCAAAATAGGGCACAAAGAAATATTTAGCTTACTAGGAGAGAAGCCACTGTACCAACCTAAGATTGTGGAAAATTCGGAGAATAGCTTAGGCAAAGAACCACAAAGGGAACCCTGTACCCAGGCCCCTAGAGTCAATATGGAAACAGCAGAGACCTCGAATGCAAGGATGACCGCAGAAAAACCTGAACATTCCCAAACGGTCAAGAAAAGTTCAACCACTACCAAAAACTATCAACAAGCTACCCAACCGACCTATTGGAGAACCTCAAGCACAAGTTCCGGTCAGACACAACACAAATACAAATGGGTGCGCAAGGATCAAATGAGCATTCAAGGACAACCAACACCCAACCCAGAACCAGCAAGAGGAGTAACCAAGTCTATGGAAAAAGTAGTGCAAATTTGGGTTCCGAAACCCTTACTTGAAGCTCAGAGAGGCCGACAACAGATATGGATTCACAAGAAGGCTGCTCGGATTGCAAAGAAAGCTAGGACAACCCAAGAGCATATCTCTTTTCAAGAAAGACGAAGCAGCAGACCCAGGAAATCTCAACAGCGAACCCTAGGCACCGATTTTGGTGCTCTGAGTCAGATCAAACCAACACCAGCCAATCAAGGACGCAACAAAAGAACATGTATCAAAAGGATGACCACGAGTCAGATATGGAGGCCAAAGAAAGTGCAAAGAAAAACTTTACCACTTGACAATCCCAATTGCACTCATGAAGTACACAATGCACCTAAAGTATGCATAATAGGGCAACCTTACACGGCCACGCATTTGGCACATGATGCTCCAAACAAAATTAGTGGTGCACATTCTCCAAAGGAGATTAGCTCTCAGCTTGAACTCAAATAGGAATGGATCTACAGTGTAAATAAATAAAAGCTTCGGCTATGCTAACAGTTGTTCTCTTTCAGGAAAATGAAAAAGAAACTAAAGAGGTGGTAAGAGATCTCAACTATAGGGTTATGAGAACGGAGTGAGGAACGATGATACTCAGAAATGCACCACACTACTGCATTCTTTGGTATGAAACTAATATACTTCACTTACAAGTGCAGATGGCTTCTGAAGACTCTGAAGCTACGATCCAAGAGGAGGTCCAGGAATTTCCTCCTCAATGTCTTACGAAAGCAAAAGGACATTGGTTCAGAGATGAGCAGCCGGTTGAGGAATATCTCTTCTTGGCCAACATAAAGATCATGGACACAGAGCATCAGTTTCCGATCATGTCCCAGGACTTTAAAGTTTTACATGGACTGCCATCCACGATCGACATCATGAAGAAAGCAGGAATTAATAAATATTTTGAGCTACCGATCTATAAACCGGACTTCCAACGTTGTACACAAGTCATGAACACCCTTCGACCAGCACTACATGATCCATTGGCACCAGAAGCCACTGTGATGGACAAGAATGGAGAATGGGTGGTGATTCAGTTTTCCCATGATTTAATCAAAGAAGCATTTGGATGGGAAAAGGATGGTGTCAACACGGTCAAGGAAGAGAGTCGTGGTGCAAAAACAAGAACTTTCGTTGACATTAATAGGGTGGACATTGAAGAAGAAGTCAGATTGATTCACCAACATTTCTGCTTCCCAAGTATGAACAGATACACGGCACCTCAAAAAATCATTGTGCAATTATTGTCTCATGCCATAAAACAGATCGGCAATCAGGTAAACCTTACACCCTATGTGCAAGAAAGATTGTTCGAAGCGAAGAAGAAATGGGAAAATAAGAAATTCCTCAATGGAACGACGGCCTTAACCATCATGATTTATCATGCATTGGGCATGCGAGAGTACTTACAAGAGATGCCATCTTCGATGGAGTTGGCTCAATTTGTTAAAGCAGCCACTGTACCGAAACAGAAGAAAGGTGCAAAGATCGTAGAAGAAGCAGAAACAAGCTCGCAACCCCGAATGAGAGGCATAATGAGAGGCACAAAACGACCTCGAGAAGTCCAGCAAGTAGAAGAAGAAGTACCAAAATTAAAGAGAGCCCATGTACTACCGAAAACAACTACCCAAGGGAATAGACAAATTACGAAGGAAGAGCTGACTCAAGCACTGGAGGAGACTCACAAATATACAGAAGGGCAAGTTAATTTGCCAGTGCAAGGTCACCACTATAAGCAATCACAACAAGCAACAGATCAGAAAGCCAAGCTCACAAAAGTTCATAGATATAAAGAAATAGGCTTGGATAATTCTAGTTCGGTCTCGGAGAAACAAGAAGAACCAGATACTTCATTGCTTAATGTCGATATTCAAAGTGAATCAAAAGATGATGGACAGTGGGAGGAATTAAATGAAGTGGACTATGGCGCAACCCAAGACGGTCACAACGAACAGGATCAGACAAAAGAGGTAGACACAAATGCTATTAAACAGCCGGAAGAAGAAGAAAGGCAACAACCTGTTCAATCAAAAGACGCCTCCACTACCCATGTCAAAGAAGGGAAATCCGATAATGAGGAACCATTAGTGCTATCAGAGGATAAGCCTCAAGAAGAAGGACATGATGAAGAACCCTTCACTCCATTAAGGGTTGTGGCAGAACCATCCCCCTTGGACGTTACATTTCAGGGAAGCGCCACAAAATCTAAGGATCAAGGTAAAAACAACGAAGAACCGAATGTACAACTACAAGTCCGACAACCACATAATGAAACTATTCATGTGGACAAAGGGAAAGATGTATACACAGGAGAAACCCCAAGTATACCAAGGACATGGCTAAACGTCGATATAGCTCAGCTCAAGCCTGTGGTGCAGGATATGATTCGAACTGCACTAGACACTCAACAGTTAATGCTTGATGCTGATGAAGATTACGATCAGGCCATGCGTGAAAAGCAGGAGCTTCAAAAAGAAGGTGTGGATCTGGCTAATAGGTTATCAAAAGCAGAAGCTCAAGCCTTAAAGAAACACGAGGAAATAAAGAAGACCAAAACACAATGCCAGATATTAGAAAAGGAAAATGCCCAACTAAAAGAACAAATCTTGGAGCTCACAAAGAAATTAGATATGACAGAAAAAGAGAAGACAAGGATCAACGCTCGTGGTAAAATACTCGAATCACAGCTCAAGGTGAGTATGGAGGAAGCGGAAAGTTTAAGGAACAGGAACAAGGAACTCATGACCGCCCTCCTCAATGATCAACCACCAGCAGAAACTAATCATTCAACGGAGGACATAAAAGAACTGGAAGAAAAGATTACCAAGATGGCAGATCAGCTCAAACAGGAGCAAGACACCATTGCTGACTGGGAGCAACGGTATATGAACGACACTGCAGCACTACGCAAGAAATGGAAAAAAGCAGAAAATGATTATTTCCGACAGTGCAAAGAAGATACAGATCACATGAATATAGTGGCTCAAGAATTGATCAAGCATCAGGAGACAATTGCCAAGGCTGAAGCAGAATTAAAGAATAAAGATGACATCATTAAACAGCTGCAGGAGCAGATTGAGCAAAAAGAGAAACAAGGGACACCAGTAGTTCCTCTAGAAACCACGGCTACTGTGGAGGAAGAGAATTGAGCAGACCAGAAAGGGCACTACTGGTGTCCCAGCTCACTGCTGAATTCGAAGATCAAATAATTCAGATAATGAAAGAGGCTCAGATTGAGCATAAACAATTGGATCAAATTTTGAAGCCATTCAACGTACCATACGGCCTACTTAAAGAACAGACGCGGCAGTATATAAAATCTGCAACGAATAAGGATCCGGACCACAACCTCCACTTTAAACATGACACGTTCAATTACACTCAAGAGGAGTTCGAGAGAGCAGATCCGATATGGAGACGAAAGCTTTTGGAAAGGAATCCTACATTGCGGGTACAGTGGGAAGCATCTCCATATGCACTTCAAGTCAATCCATCTTTTTGTCCTGTACCCCGCAGAAGATCTTGGACGCAATTTTGGGAAGGACAGCGCCAAGGCAATATTAATAACCAGTGGCTCAATTATCCATTACTACCTAGTCCGCCACATAACTACCTACCGACAGAAGAATATATGGTCAAAACAATGGAATTTTGGATTGCACGATATGCTACAGTTCCGGACTTAGCCGTCAAGATGACCAACAAAATATTCAGCATGCTTATTACAGTTTTGAAGGTGTTCCAGCATGCTAAGTACACATTTTTAAATTTCATCGGCATTACGCAGGGCTCAGAAGCATTAATTTTTGATTTATCTACTATTCCCAGCCGACTAACTATCATGGCATATTATTCTCGTATTATGTTTTTGCCATCGACGTATATGCAGACGTTCGAAGAAGCATTCTTCACAGGCTTCTTTGAAATTGATTCAGAAATTTTTGTGAAGATGACTTCCAATTTAAATGCAAGACTGGTGGCCTATGAAACTAGCTTCTTCGCTGATCACAGACAGGCGCCAGAAGACGGAGTGAAGTCAAAGCAATGGAAGGAATTTATGATATGTCATGCAAATCTGCTGAACCAACGAGAGCAAACAGCCATCCAAACATACACGCGTCGCCTCAGAAAGCCTGTCGAGGACGACAGAGTTCAGGAGGAGGGACGTGTAGAGGGACAATCAAGCAAAAAGAAAAGAAGAAGAAGGTCCAAGTCCAAAAGTGCGCAGTAAAAAGATAAAACATCAAATGATCACGGACCACTCTCTGCAGGAAGCCCCGCAGGGGCGCAACACCCATCTCTGCACAGAGCCCCGCAGGGGCACGCACCAGGCTACAAAGCTAAACCCCAGGGTCCCGAGTAGTGGACTTTTCAAACATCAAAGTAGGACCAAAAGTTAGAAAGGGGTAGAGGCTGAAAAGTTGAAGAGGGTGACTAAGAACAGCACATTCCTAGTCACTGGTGGCGTGCGTGGCAACCCGAGTCAACAGGCAAGACAACTACATCAGGCTCTCGAGTTGTAGAGCTTGAATCAAGAAGGCCATCGAATCTGCATGTCTGTTTAACTGCAGACAATACTGACCAAGGGAAGCGTGCAGTGGAAAAAGCTGAAGCGCCTCTAAAACGTAATGCAAGATCAAGTAGCAGACAACACTACCCACGGGACGCGTTCGCGAAGCAAAGTCTGTCAAGGGACGACAGAGACGAAGAGGGGGAGAGTGTTGCAGAGCTAAAGAGCGCAGAAAGCAGAGAAAAAAGACGGGCCCCAAAATTTTTCCGATTTGGACACACAATTTTTGTAACATAACCACTTTTGTATATATTTTCCGTTGTAAATGCACTAGAGGAGTCCTCTAGATGCATCCCCTCAAAGATTAGTGATTTACCCATGTACAATAGTAGGAAATTAGTCTTTTCAGTGAATAAAGTGCCGGTCTCTTGTGTGAAAGGACCAAACTTAGGGCACTAGTATATAAGTCAAAAGTGACTCATTGTAAAGGACTTCTTGTCATTGTGAAGAAGAGCACTTCTGAAATTTCGAGTTTGCCTCTTCCTTGCTGATTTTGATCTTCATTTTGCTCATGTATGTGTGTGTGATGCTTGAAATGCAAGTGTAAGACTGTTGTCTACCCCTTCCCCCTTGTTTTGAGTGGCTGTAGTGCGTGCGTAAGCTAGGAGAAGCAAAAACGCGGGTGTTAGTAGTTCCCGTAATTCATTATTTCTGCCATAACTTGCAGCAGAGTGGTCAGAATTGAGTGAAACCACTACCGTTGGATTCGTCTCGTCGAGAGCTTCGAAACGAGTACCCTATTGCCTATGTTCGGAGTTCTGGGCTGGGAGAAAACCTCAAAAAACCAAAACTGCTGAAAGTAGGTTTGCGGCAACACTTCCAGTTTATCAGTAGGTGTGGATAGTATTGGTCTTTTCTCTTGCTTGGATGGTTAACTCACTTCATTTTCTATCACGTGTGCAAATGTCTTCATACACTTGGTAAGTCACTCCTTCGGATTGATAATTAAATGTGTGCAAAGGACTCCACTATATGCACTTGTATTGCAATCGAGGTATAGTCTCATTGGTACAAGTCCTTGAGTCATTGAGGCTCAAGTACACAGTATCATAGAGCTTTTTCAATGCCTTCGTATAAGCTGGGGCACCTTCCAGTACCTGCAGAGCTTCTTGATCATATTCTTGCTCTTCTTCCTCGGATTCTCCATCATGTTCCTCCTCTTATTCTTCTTCTTCATCCACATCGACGACATCTGGTTGTCTAGGATGGGGTTGGTATGTAGCAGTTTGTTGTCCACTAGCTTGTTCTGCCTCGACTTCTGCATTAACAGCCTCGATGGTTCTGGCTACCTCCTCATCAATTAGGTCTTCTAAAGTGAATCCGTGAGGAAACTCTAGGTCGGTTGGTACGGGTGGGAACACCAGATTCGATCCGTCAGCGCTGTGTCTTGGTAATCTGATCGTGAAGGGTTGTACCTGCCTTGGAAGTCGTGGAGTTGTCTCTGGTGTCAATGTCGCACCGCGGGGTTGTGCACAGGGCATCTGAACTGCGCCTCTCATTTTCTTAGATGGTGGTCCTGCAGTTGATAGTCTACGTTGGAATTCTTGTACCCTGGTCCAATTTAATGCCCTCTGCACTGGCACATCATATGCCAGACATCTATACACAATCCTGGTGAGGGCACAGCATCCATATAGTACAGACTTTTGTTTCTTATACCACTTTTGATGAGCCAAGTGGATTTGGTCGATAATCCAGTGGGGCATGTTGATTGTCAAATCAAAGGCATCAGCCAAGTATAGACTAAACCATATCTTCTTAGGTGGCATTGTGAACCTCTCTTGAGCGGGAAATGCAAAATGTTGCATGACCATTCACAAGTGAATGGCAATTGTAGGTGTCATTGCCACCATGTCCTTTAACTTTGTCAGATTCCTGTTCTTCATATTGTCGAGGACCATTGTCTCTTTCTCCGTAGGAATGTGCATACCTTTCATGTCTAGAGCTTCCCTCACCAAGTTGATAGTCAACCTGAAACATTTCAGTTCATTGCCCCTTGTGAGAGATGGGAGGACAAAGGAGCTGTATCCCTTCTTGTCTTTGCTCGGAGTGAGGGTGCTAATCAAATAAGAGCACCTTAGAAAATCGAGCTTTGGCAATTGGAATTTGAAGTAATCATAGAGTCCTGCCTTCTTCCATATAGGTTTCAGTCCTTCATTATTCTGCAGTCTCTCAAATTCCCTGGTGAAAAAGTGATATCTGCCCCAGCGCCCATTGAATTCTATCTCGGCCTCCCACATATAAGTGCCTTCACCTAGGGGTCCTGCCACATCACTGAACCAATGTGAGTTTTTGCTGACCGGCATTGTGTGCCCCTGTGGAGGATTTTGAACCGGTATGGCGTGTAATGCCCTCAATGCCACTGGTCGTTCCTTCAATTCCTCCTCAACGGGAAGACTTTAAATGTCCACGACTTGGGGGCTGGTGCCTGCCTGGGAGCTAGTTCCTGCCGTATCTGTTATGTTACTTCTTGCCTCTTGATTCTGTGAGAATATAGAGACATGTGTTAACATTGTAAAGGACATGATAGAACCGTTTTTGCCCCATTACAACATTAACATGAGGTTCATGAGAGATTAGGGGGTATTAAGTGTTCGGTGCTTGTGTGTGTAGTTAGGAATTGGATAGACCTAAGAACTAAGTGGAATGATGTAGTGTGAGAGTGACGTAGTTAGTAGGTGGACATGGATTTACAACTGGGGTCCCGGTGTTTATTACAAGTTTCAGGTTGCCAAATACAGTGGATGGGCTTTGATCTTGATTTTGTGGAGACTCTGAAGAGTTTGATAGGGGTATCTACTTGAGATAGAGGCTTTTTAGGGACCCATTTACGAGTGATTCTACTTTTGTGCATGGAAGAATATGTGTCCGTGCGTGATGTGTAAGAGTGGGCCTCAGATGTTCGAGTGAGTGAAACATGTTGTACCGGGTGTGGCCTTGGTGTAGCTATTTGAGCCCGCAAGCAAGCCTTAGGCACCCAGATTTGTCGTGATTGTGGGCTGGCCTTCATTGACTTCTTGGGTACCCAAATAGACTTCACTTTTGCAGAAGAATTTATGAAGGACTTCTTATTAGTGTCGTGTTGTTGACTACTAATAAGAGCTTTTGGCCGTGGGGTTGGCCTGGTCAGAGCAGGGTGTTCGCCTTTTCGCCTCCATACTTGTTTCAACGGCTGAAACAATCTGCTTTGCTCCTTTTTTTGGCCTCCAGTATAGGTAGTGTTCTGCTTCTTCTGTATTTGATCTGCCTTTGGTTGCTGCATCCCTCTGGCCTTTGGAACAGAAGGGAGTGCCTTCTTATCCTTGACTCCGTTGTTGAGACAATCCTCTTTCTGCATCATACTCTTTTGGACAAGAATAACATTGTCAACTTCATGTGCGCCCCTGGAAGGACCAGGAGTTCGTGCCTTACCTAGTTCCTCATTTTCCAATTCAACTGTAATTCGACTATGATTTACCCATACCTGAAGAAGTTCGCTTCTTAGGTTTAGGTTGACTGCATGATCATAGATCGAGTCCTGACCCAAGACAAGAGGCTCAGTGAGGTCCTCATCTTGACACACTAGTACTTTGACTGTCATTACTTCGTCTTGAATGGAGATGGGAAGATACACCTCGCCCATGCAAGGGGTTTCCACACCTCCCAATCCTATGAGATATGCTTCTATAGGATTGAAAGTTAATTCCAATTCTTGACAGTAAGACAATTTAATAGCACTAGTGGCTGCACCTGAGTCAATCAAGGCTCTTACAGTCCTTGCACCCTTTCCTTGTCCTATATCTAAGGTTATAAAAGGACGTCGATCAATTATCCTATGAGAGTTGATACCTGAAACTTCACACATAGCCACGTGATATCCTTGATCTGCATATGCATCTGGCCTAGGTTGCTCTCTGCCTTGTCTTCTTAGTTTCATTCTCTGTATGCGCTCTAAAGCTTCTGCTTGGGCTTCTTCTCGAATTCGCTTTTCTTCTTCTTTGCGTTTCTTAGTAGTATTGAGTCGACTTAGCATTTCCTCTGTGAGAGGTTCCTGATACAACTTGACCCTGCATCCGCTTTATGTAGCTTGGGAGAACATCGCCTTCTAATGTGGCTAGTTGCACTGCTCCACTTGTTGAGATTCTATTAATGATCATGGGTCCGTAGCCTCTCTTCTCTAGTTTCCTCGCATGTTGTTTCAAAGTGTATACTAGTACTAGGTCCCCTACTGTAGCTCAAGCGTAAGCACCACCTCCTTTACTTGTCAATCCGCGGAGACATGAGGACCGGTATGAAGACCACGAGCAAGTGAAGGCACAAGTGCATGAGTGAAAGCACACAAACATGCACACACATACACACACACGCGCACAAAGTAAGATCAAAGAGAGGAACAATGGAAAGCTTAGATTGCAAAAGAGTTCTCTTACAAAAGTTCTATTCTCTAACAAGCTACCTCAAAAATGAGCTCTCTAGCTCTTTTTATAGTTTTTTTACTAGTTTTGGCCCTGTCCAGACCTAGTGTCCGGCCTAGTTAAAAATTAGGTTCCAGGGCTTATTTGAGGGCTCAAACGAAGTCTAAAAATTATGAAAATTGGTACGATGGTACTTCTAATACTCCTCAAGCTCGAGGACTCCTCGGCTTGAACAAAATGGAGTTATAAAAATAGATAATGGTATTCACAATGGTTTTTAGTGATGAAAATCACTATTTTTGTAGGGGATTCTTCTTAAAATTTGACATACACTTCTTGGAGCTCCCTACTTGCTCCCTTTCCTTGTGTGTCCACCTTTTGATGTGCTTCCATGCTTTGTCCTTGACTATGAGCTTCAACACTCCCCCCCCTCTCGAGTCTGTCGTCCCTGACAAACCCTTGTTGGAAGAGCTGTTCTGTGTAGTGCTTTGAGAGGTGGTGTCCATCCGTTGCATGAGCTGGTTCCTTGGATTCCAGCAAGAATGTGTCGTTGTGAGCTTTCAAAACTGCAAGTTGCTCAAAAGAGGTTGTCAAGAGTGATTTGGAGCAACTACTGGCTTCAATTTGCTTTCGAGATATGGATGTTGTTCCCATGATGTCCGCTAGCTCTTTTAAAGATGATGTTGAGAGCAGTCATGCCAACTACTCATAACCCATAATGAATGATGGGTAAGTGTGTTCGTGCCTGGGTTGAAAAAAGTATGTGCCTTGTGCACGGCCTTGTAATGTAGCCCTACTCATGCTTACTTGGAAAATGCATTGGAAGAAGTATGGTGCAAAAATTGCGGGTCTTGAGCTAAGTGCTCAAGGGTATGCTGACGAAGATGTTTCCTAAACTATCATGGTTATGGTGTTTCCAGAGGAAAGATACTTACCATGGAGAAGGTTGATGGATGTTTGTCTCTTTGTGTTGTACACTCGGCCTTTGGGATGGAACCTTGTTGATGAATGTCCATGTTGATTGTCCATTGATGAGATCTTTTGAGTGGTGGATCCCCTCTCCTCTTTTCAAAGCAACATTTGTCACTAACAATGTGCATTTATGAGCTTGGGCTCATGCACGTTCACTTCCCTATATTGACACTCAGAGGAATATTGGACACGTGCCGGTTTCTAAGAGATTACCATGCTGATTGACATAGACCATTCACCAGTGCTACTGTTCCATACTGGTTGAGGAAATACTGAGAATTGGATTGCTTTATATTCCTTGGCAAGCAACATCGGGTAACTACACCAAGCTGAGTTTCACATATTCTTGTTAGCTCACCATATGCAGGAGTCTTCTCCTCCAGAACTACCTTGTGCAGATATCTCTTTGGATGCTCTGGTACATGAAGTAGTTAAGCATCACTCAAGTTGCGGACCTTCAAGCTCTTCATTCCTACCATGGTAAGAGAAAATCATAGTTGTAGATGCCATGTTCATGCCAAATGCTTGTCCTCTACCAGATAAGGCAGCAACAATCTCACTGCTGGCCGAGACACACTTCTATCCAAATTGATAAATGCCTAGTAATCAACAGTTCCACCTTCAACTAAGCATGACTCATTCATGTTTCATAAGCCAAACTTGGGAACAAGCTCTCTCCCACTTTTCTTTCTACCTTTTTTTGAGGAAAAGGATATCACAAAACAAGACACAAAAGTTAGTATCAATAGAAATGTTTGACATATGTCACTGTGCTCTTGTGCATGGGATTCTCAAGTGTGTCTATGCACGGCCGTGTAATGTGGCCCTATATTAATGCATACTTTGGAAATGCATGACCTGAATGGTGCAAAAGACAGGGTTGTGCAAGGAGCACATGGTTGTTGCTCGTTCGAGGCTTTCGATATTATTTGTGGAGGTTGATGCCGACCTTGGTGGAGGTATCCTTTGAGTCTCGAACTGATGTAATCCTCCTTATTGGAGTCCATTTTAGAACATCATTTGGCACTGTAGAGGTCACTTTAGGCGTCTTCCTCTTTGGATGCGTTCTGAACTGTGGTATCCAGTGTGGTTGGCGCTTTGGTTCGATGGAGGCTGCTTGTACTTTTGGCTTCCAAACCCATATCCTTTGTGCACGTCTTCCTACTTTTCTTGAAGAGCTGATTTGATCTTCTTCCGGTCTCTGTACGTGGTTCTTACCTTCTTCTCTTTTTGGCTTCTTGGTTGAGACCTTTCGCATGTGGGAGAACATAGGTTGTTGTGGATGTAAGAGCTTCTTAGGTACCCACATTTGCAATTGCCCTTGTTGAGCTGCAGCTAACTTCTTAGGCACCCAAACTTGTTGGATACCTTGTGATTGAGCTTGTCCGAGCTGCTTTCTTCGTCTTCTGACTTGGTTGGCTTGCCTGGATGGAATTTGTGGGGGCAAGGTTGGTGGTTGCTCTCCTTTGCGTACCCATATCTACTTCATGCTCTGAACTGCTTTTTTATCGAATGGTGTCTTTCTAATTGTTGTAGCAGTTGTCGTGAACGGTTGTGTTTGCTTGTGTGGTGGACTCACAATTGTGGTTACTTGATTCTTTGGAGAAGAAGAAAGATCCACACGCCTTCGAACCTGGTCTTCCACGATTGACTCCTTCTGCATCATAGAGCTTTTGACACATACAACATCTTCTTTCATATGATTAGTCTTGGAAGAACTAAGAGAGTGTGTGGTGCCATGATTTAGGAGCATGCAGTTCTCTAATTCTAATGTGATGCATTGTTCATGTACCCACACTTGAAGAATTTGCCTTCTTAGGTTTAAGTTAACTGCATGGTCATAGATCCAATCTTGACCCAAGACAAGTGGTTCTGTAAGGTTCTCATCTTGACATACTAGCACTTTGACTTTCATTGGAACATCTTGAAGGTAGATGGGAAGTTCCACCTCGCCCAAACAAGGGGTTTCCACACCTCCCAATCCTATGAGATAAGCTTCTATGGGATTGATGTTCAACCCCAAGTCTTGGCAGTAGGAAAGTCTAACTGCACTACTTGCTGCACCTGAGTCAATCAATGCTTTCACCGTCCTTGCACCCTTCCCTTGTCCTATCTCTATGGTCACAAAGGGTCTTCGGTCAATGACCTGAGAAGTCGCTATGTCTGACTTTTGACACATATCCATGTGATATTTTGGGGCTTTTGAGTTGACTTCTAGGCCTAATCGCCTTAACTTATTTCGCCTAATACGCTCTCTGGCCTCTACCTGTGCTTCTTCTCTCACTCTTAACTCTTCTTCTTTTCACTTCTTCGCAGTGTTGAGTCTCATTAGCATATCCTCAGTAAGAGGTTCTTGATATAGCTTGACTCTACAGCCACTAATATAGTTTGGCAAGATATCTTCTTCTAGAGTGGCCAACTGAACTGCACCACTAGTGGAAATTCTATTAATGATCATGGGTCCGTATCCTCTTTTTTCCAACTTTCGGGCATGTTGTTTTAGTGTGTATACCAACACTAGATCTCCCTCTTTCAATCCTTTATCCTTGATGTGTGCATCAAAGTATGCCTTTTGCCGCTTCTTTGCAGCGTAGATGCCTGCTGCCGCTCGTAGCCTCGTCTCACCCAAGCGTTCGAGATCAAAGATCCTAGAGGACAATTCATGCCCATTCCACTCATACTCTTGTGCTACTTTTAAGGCAGGGATTAAGAAATCTAATGGTAGCACAGCGTTCTGTCCGAAGACCATCTGAAATGGGGTGGCGTTGAGTACCGTTTTGTAGGCAACTCGATAAGCCCAAACAGCATGATGAAGTTGTTTGTCCCAATCAGAGCGTTTATTATTTACCAATTTTGTCAATACGTTACAAAGGATCTTATTGGTACTCTCGGCTTGTCCGTTAGCTTGTGGGTGATAGGGGGCAGATTTCTTATGTATCACCAAGAATTCTTGGAGAAGATTTTCAATGACTTCATTCAAGAAGTGTGTGCCTCTATCGCTCACTAACTCTATTGGTAGCCCATATCTCGTGAACACATTCTCGAATAAGAACTTAGCCGTCGTCTGAGCATCATTCTTTGTTGTGGCTTTCACTTCTACCCACTTGGTAAGGTAATCTGTGGCTACAATAATATACTCTGCATGGGAGTTTCTAGCAGGGGGATTAATAGGACCTATGAAGTCTATGCCCCACTTGAAAAATGCACGCCCTCCCATCATTGGCCTCAAAGGCATCTCGTCTTTTCTAACTGGATATTGTGCACGTTGGCATGTGTCACATTTCTTCACATAGGTATGTGCATCCATATGAAGAGTGGGCCACTGTTGAGAAAAGGGGAGCAACAACCCTAACCGCCTCACATGGAAGTGAGAGGTTTCTCCAAGTTGGGGCAAAGAATGAGAGGAGAGGTTCACCCACGCTCATGGAGCAATGGCAACAATGGCCAACGTCACAAGGAGCAAAGGGGAACATCCTCCCAACCATGCACACACACATGCAAATCCATACACCAAGATCATCGCCTTGCACACAAGGAAACAGGAGAGTAGCAAATGACACCTTCTTCCATTACCAAAATGGAGGCCAAGGCCATGGCCAAGGGGCCTCCCTTTACAAGAAATAGCCTCTATTTATAGGCTCAGCTCATTCTCCCATGTGCTCTTTTTGACTAGTCAAAAAGGAGCACATGCTCATATCTCTCTAGATCTTTTCAAATATTCCTTCCAACCACCCTCTTCAATACAAATATATGCGTGGGAAATCTACGTGGGAAATCTATGGATGTGTGCAAAAAGAGATTTTATTTGAAAAGGCTTCCATACCATAGACTAGAGGAGTTATCAAAAAGGGGTTTTAGGAGAGTGTTCATATGGACATCTCCTAAATACAAAAAGAGATATTTTTATGAGGGCTAGAGGGTGCCATTGCATGAGGAAATTGTGGGCAACCCTTATAACAACACCCTCCTCCTCCTAGACTTTGTCGTCCTCGACAAAGCTAAGAGAGAAGCCTATAGTGCCGAACTGGTCCAAGTTTGGAGTCTTCAACTCTTCAAATATGCAGCAGTTCCAATCTAAATTTTGCAAGGCTGCAAATCTTTCGAATCAGCAAGCCGTCTGCCTGCAAATCTCTAATTCAGCAGTGCTGATCGACACAATCCCCTGGGGGGGCAGTCAGCCCAGCCTCCTTCCCATGCCTTTACTCAAAGCTCCAATACCTGAAAATTAAACATACACAACAAGTAGACTGATTTTTGAAAAGAAGCAACAAAAAAATGTTAATTCCATTTTTAGTTTCCACTTCAGGGGGCATCCATTGCCACAAGACTTGCTCTATTAGAGAGAAGTCTGTATGAAAAACCGTCTTGCTCCTGCAAAGAAAAGAAAAACCATAGTCCTGAAACAAGGAGCCCTTATCAAGACCATGAGTGTCTGTCCTTTATGTCTCCATGATTCCATACTCTGATATTTTCAAGTGAGGGTGGGACATTTTGCAATGTAAAGCATGAGATGAATGTAACCTATGGTCCTACCATCATTTATACTATGCTCCTAGTCAACAAGCTTGCAAATTAACATGAGTGTTATGTGCTCACAAAATGATTAGGTAATAGTGCAATATTACAACCCAAGGCATACATGAAATTCAAATAGCTTATCCAAAGCTATTCTTGCAAATCTTTTTATAGGAGCCATGAAAGAATCCATGTTGGAATTCCGTGTAAGTTTGAGATGCATTATGAGATCATTGTAAAACCAGACAATTTCTTCCCTGGCAAAAAACAAGTGCTCATTCCTTGACCTCCAAACATTCTTGTGATTCTTTACCATGCTAACAATCCTAACTGTGTTAGCTCAGAAATAACAAAAACATGAGGTAAGCATTGTTCTTGTAATGCATCTGATGATTGACCTGCATGTGTTGATGTGATCATGAGAATACAGAAGTAACCAAACCAAGGAGTTATCAGCATAAGACAGAAATATAATTATTTGATCAAAGCCTGAGCATACAAACAACTAATATGTGGCCCAATTCGGGAGGAATCCTTTTTGGACATAATTGTGAAAGGTCATCTAGAGTCAAAGTAATCTAATAATCCAAAGACAACCCCTCAAGCACTGCAACTTTTTCTGATCTTTCCAAATTCCAGGTCATCATTCAGGAAACCAAGTTTATGAACTCAAAGTTTATGTATATGCTACATACATAATCCTTTTTAAACTGGAACTATGGCAAGACCAAGAGATCATGTAGCTCAACCGAATGCCTGTAACAGTAAGAAACAAACACTACAATTTCTTTTAGCAGGAAATTTGGGCACAGTCCTTGAATAGTGTAGTCATATACTTCAGTCACATGATGCCAAGTTTTGTAATACCCAATTCTTGCAATGCAAATGAAATTATAAAAGAAACTATTCCTATCCTCCCTGGAGCCTGCAATAGATATTTTGAAACATAGCGATCAGCAGAAAATTTTTTCACACTCTTTACTTGAAGGCAGATATGGCTTAATATCAACATGAGAGAGTGTAGAGGCTAGTTCATTCTTCTTCCATAAAAAGATGACAAGAGGACTCAAAACCTGCAGCAAATCTTGAAGCATGGTCAGGACAAACTTAAAGTTACATAATCTGAAAAGTGAGCATTCATCACCTATTACCCCTACATTCCCATGTAAATGGGCAATCACAACCACTCAACAGACAGTGGGCAATAATTACACAGATCATCATTCACAAGATGTACTCCAACCTTTGTGGCTTTCAAGCCTCTGAGATCAAAGACCTCGACAAAGTGGTTCAAGCACCAAGCCACCTCAGTTTGTCCGATATAGCAATTGAGTTTATAATCATTAGTCTAAATCCTAGATCATGTCCGAACCAGATTTAGTCTATTCATCATCTTTCCTCAGGCAAAATGGCATCCAACAACAATCTAGAGTTTTGACTTATACATAGATACCTTCATACAACATTAACCCCATATTGCCAAGAATTTTGTGAGACTTGACCATATGCAGTAATGAGCAGCTCTGTAGAATTTCTTTTTATTATGTGTTCAACCAAATGGATGTTATAAAAATCATACATCACAGAGATTTAATTGAAAACTAGGGAAGATCCCTGATTCTAGACTAAGATGTGAGGACATAATCTCATGCCCAACGAAGAGCATAGATAAGTGAGGAATTTGCCAACTGTATCATGCATGCAATTATGGCCAAGAAAGAGAGGTAGAGAGTCAACAGAGGACATGGCAAAAAAAACCAAGGTTCCTACGCATTAACTCATACACAGATGTTTTGTCCATTTGACCATTGGTCCATAAGTTTGTTGCTTGGAGAAAATTCATCATATGTTTTCGATCATTTGTATCTACAGCCTATTGTACCCAAGTCACACACATAGTTATATAAGCCATGATGAAGTTGTGCCAGCATGTGGTTGTGACAAAGTATGGAGGCAACATAATAGTAAATAAACAAGATGCATTTAGTCTTGGCGCCAAGGCTCATGATTTCCCTTCTATTACCATAATACAAACTTGAGTAAGTTGATTAAATGTTAACTTATTACCTTGCAAGATTGTAAACTTGAAGAATTTTACCATCACAAACATTAGTTCAATAACTTATCAACCCTTATTTACACCTGAAAGTGACATGAAAAACCTTGCAATGCGACTGAAATGCATGATCATGGTGTCATGACTACCTCTCTCAAACCCAAAAAAGTCACTCGTTTAGGACGGGGAAGACATGAGCTCAACAAGCACAATGATTTATTTCAGCAATGATTGTCCTACCAAAAAGATGTCACAAAAAAACTTACCAACAAAACTCCGGACTTTTAACCACTCCAATACATTATCAGTATGTCCTTGCAGGAATCAAACTTGAAAAAAAATCGTAATATTCTAAGCATGGGTTCAAAATGAAATCTACCACCATGCATCACGCAAGACATCTTCCATACTATTTAACAAACATGACTGACGAATTTGGAAGAGTAAACATAGTATCGATGGTCAACGGCAGCACATGCGACATCCAAGGCTTGAACCGACCCGAGGTAGCCTGAGAGTTTTACGATTACATGAGTCATAGCACAAAAGGACATGGATTCTTGGTACCATCGCTGGTGAAAGGTGAGGATCCGTCAGGATACTAGAACTCATCGTGATTAGAGATCAACATCAAAGAAGCCAAGGGATGCATATCCTGAAGTAGAAAACACAACCTATGGGCAGAAACTAAGCAAAATTCTCCTTTATGCAGCATTGAGAAGTTAGGGCAATAGAGAACCCCAAAATAAGGAGCTCTATTGGAGCCCAGCCCATTCATAGAGATTCTGGACAATCTAAGTCGAGGACTCCATCTGCAGGCATCCTTCACAAGTTTGGAGCAAAACAAAATATGAGTAAAAATCGTAACGCAGAGACTTCTTACAAGACTAAAAGAGCTCCATAGCTCATTCCAGGGAGCTTGACACCACAGGCGCAGAAGCATAATTGAGACCTCGGAAGGGAAGCCATATTCATACTTCAATACATGCATAGGGGAGTGCGAAGCTCCTGACCACCACAGACGCTTTTTGCTTCGAGCTTGAGAGTGGAAATATGAGACCACCCTAGTTGCCAAAGGAGAGCAGAATCAGAGGACACGAGATCTCAACAGTAAGGCCTCGATTCTTGAGGCGGTTGCCACACCACGGGGCACGGTTTTGCACATAGATTGGTACAGTAATGGTAGAAATAACAGTCCTCCACCGCGGAGCTTCGTGTATGAAGAAGTTCTCAACGATCAGAGGTAATGAGGGAAAGATGCCATGATGTCTGTTGGGATAGACCTCCAAGACAATGTCGTGCATAGCACAGCTCATGAGCCAGGTTCAGATGGGAGGCAAGAGGGAGAGAGGTAGAAGGGGGAGAAAAACATGTGGCTCCATTCCTCGCTGCAGGTCATAAACATGGAGGGAAGCCATGGCTTACCCGCGTCGAGCAGGTCTAACGGATGGAAGGAGCCCAGAGAGAATAAGCTATGTCAAAGGAAGTGTAAATGAGCAAGGAGGGAAGTTACACTCCCTACCCACCACACCAACATGCATGATATGATTAACCCCATTCGCGTCCTTGCCTAGCAACGCCTGCTAGGCAGTAAATGAGGAGAGAGAGAGAGACCCTTGCAACCTTCCCAATTTTGAAGTATGAGCATTAAAGCTAAAGAAAATGACCCGATACATTCAATTTGGCAGAAAAGAAGAAAAACCGCCACGAATTCTTCACTCAAGTTTTTATTCGTATTTTTCTTTTCATGGATGAGGGGGAGGGACAACAGAAGATAAACAAGCATCAATTTCAAGAAATGACAGCATGGGGGTGATGCCAGAATGAGGGTGTGGAAGTGTGTATGTGTGAAGAAGTGAAAGAGAGAAGGGGGTTAGGGGATGTTTTTGTGCAACAAACAAAAATAAAGATCTAAACTACTCAAAAATTAAAAGAAGAGAGGTACCCAAGGCCAACCGAAGGCCACACGTATTCATCCTCCTCCAAGTGTCAAGGTGCATCTCACGAAGTATGGACACGCAAACTTGGAAAAACCAACGGTTAAAGGCCGACGTCCCCGGCAACGGCGCCAAATTTGTTGAGAAAAGGGGAGCAACAACCCTAACCGCCTCACATGGAAGTGAGAGGTTTCTCCAAGTTGGGGCAAAGAATGAGAGGAGAGGTTCACCCACGCTCATGGAGCAATGGCAACAATGGCCAACGTCACAAGGAGCAAAGGGGAACATCCTCCCAACCATGCACACACACATGCAAATCCATACACCAAGATCATCGCCTTGCACACAAGGAAACAGGAGAGTAGCAAATGACACCTTCTTCCATTACCAAAATGGAGGCCAAGGCCATGGCCAAGGGGCCTCCCTTTACAAGAAATAGCCTCTATTTATAGGCTCAGCTCATTCTCCCATGTGCTCTTTTTGACTAGTCAAAAAGGAGCACATGCTCATATCTCTCTAGATCTTTTCAAATATTCCTTCCAACCACCCTCTTCAATACAAATATATGCGTGGGAAATCTACGTGGGAAATCTATGGATGTGTGCAAAAAGAGATTTTATTTGAAAAGGCTTCCATACCATAGGCTAGAGGAATTATCAAAAAGGGGTTTTAGGAGAGTGTTCATATGGACATCTCCTAAATACAAAAAGAGATATTTTTATGAGGGCTAGAGGGTGCCATTGCATGAGGAAATTGTGGGCAACCCTTATAACAACAGCCACCAAAGTCCTGAGAATAGAATGGTCTTAATCACTCGGTCAGGACCAAAATGTCCACCTGCAACACCACTGTGTGCAGTCTCTAAGACCCTTAAATAGTCTGATTCATGAACGCACAGTCTTAAGTAACCATCTTTACCTCTTCGGTATAGGTTCTCTCCTACTAAGGCATAGCCTTGAGCCTCTTGCTCCATATTTCGTCTTCTTGCTAGACTGGCCTCTTTGGGTAATCTTCCCGATCTCATAAACTCTACCAATGGAGCACTCCAATCTGGAATTAATGATACTTGATAAAGGGTCGCATGCTCCACTGGTGGTCTCTCTCTGCACATTGGACAATTCTTGATCCACTCATGTATTTCTTTGTCCATGCTAGGCCAATACACTCCTAAACGTTTCAAATTCTGCAATGTTCGTTGTTTAGAATAGTGATTTCCTAGCAATCCCTCATGAGCTTGCTGCAACCAACTACTATGTTCATCATCCTCGACACAACAAGCTAATACACCCTCAGTATCTTGTTTGTACATGCTTCCTGCCAATATGTGATATTTTTGTGATTTTACAATTTCTTATGGTGATGTTTTCACATTCTTATTTGCAGGGCCGAAGGTTAGGACTGGTACCAACTTATTTGCCCATTTAGGAACAACTTCCAAATTGAACAGATAAGCATCAGGTAGTTCATCAGACACTCCTTGTGGTGACTCTCCTGAAGTAATGCGAGAAAGGTGATCTGCCCGAAGGTGGGTTCTACCTTTCTTGACAACAACTTCAAAGTCATACTCCATTAGTAAGAGGAACCATCTTACTAAGTGTCCAGTATTGCAAGGTTTATTGACCAAATATAACAAGGCTTGATGATCAGTGAAAAACTTGAACTTGTTGGCCAATAAATAGTGTCTAAACTTCTTTACAGCATATACCATGCCTAACCCTTCTCGCTCGGTTGTGGTATAATTTCTTTCGGCTGGGTTTAGTTGTCTACTAGCATATGCTATGGGCAAATCTAAATTCCCTTCACCTGTGGGTTGTGCCAGCACACATCCTATGGCATGATTGGATGCATCCACATGGACATGGAATGGATTATTCCAATCAGGAGTGGTCAATATTGGTGCTGTGCACAAACGTTTCTTCAGTTCATTGAAAGAATTCTCGCATTCGTCGTTCCACTCAAAATTAGACAACAAGGCATAAAGGGGTCTAGCTATGATCGCGTACATGTGGATAAACCTACGGTAATATCCACAATGGCCCATAAAGGCTTGTACCTCTTTAACATTCCTTGGCCTTGGCAGCTCCGCTATGGCTCGTACCTTATCTTCATCCGTTGAGATTCCATTCTTAGAAACAATATGACCGAGGATTTTACCTTGACGCACCATGAACACACACTTTTCTGGGTTCAGACACACTCGATATTCTCTACACTTGTTGAAGATCTGTCTGAGCTCAGGGATGTGAAATCTTCTTTCTTGGGAATGAGCACATAAATCATCCACATACACTTCTAAGCTCTTTCGTAAGAACTCTTTGAAGACATGACACATGAGCCTTTGGAATGTTGCAGGTGCATTGGTGAGCCCAAATGGCATCACACGAAATGCAAAGATTCCCCATTTGGTGGCAAAAGCCGTCTTGTGTTGATCTTCTGGGGCAATGGCTACTTGGTTGTAACCTGAAAATCCATCAAGAAAGCTATAAACTTCCTTGCCTGCAACACGCTCCAATAAATGTTCGGTGATTGGAAGCGGATAGCTATCTCTGATTGTAGCGGCATTAAGTTTTTTCAGGTTAATGCACACTCGCAACTTTCCGTTCTTCTTGGGCACTACTACAATGGGGGACACCCATTCAGTATGCTCAATCTCATAGATGAATCCAGCTTCAATCAACCTATCAATTTCTTCTTTTATTTTGGCTGCATAGGTATCATTATATGTGTAGGGCTTCTGTTTGGTGGGCTTGGCATCAGCAGTCATGGGGATAGTATGAGAGCAAATTCTTGGATCTACCCCTTTCAAGTCTCTATAGTGCCACACAAACACATCCCTATATTCCCTTAATAGAGCTACAAGCTCCATTTCTTCTCTTGCACTTAGGTCATCTCCTATATATGTGCATCTCTCTTCGTTCTCTTCAATGGTCACTACAATCTTCTTGGTCTTTTCTTTATTATCATATGATTCTCCTATGATGGCCTCTCTCTTAGGCATTCGTACCAAAATTTTGCGGTCGTCAACTTCATATTTCTTGAAGTTTTCTGGTACTTCAAACAATGATTCCTCCTCTTCTTGTTTCACTGCTTTTCTTTTCTTTTTCTTTTGACTACTTTCGCTTCCATCCTTTGAGTTTACCGTTTTAATACTTGTGAGAGGTTCTTCTTCTTTCTGGGTGAACACTCCTATATCTTCTAGATAGTGCTGCTCTGAGTTAAAGCAACTATCCATCACAATGGACTCTATATCATCGTCATTCTCTTCTTCTTCTATGACATCACTAGGGTCACATTCTTCTAGCAAGGGCTGACACATGAACACTGAGATATCATAACCTTCCTCATCACAATGAGGTGTCCATTGTTCTTCATTGACAGCAATGTCCATGGTGGCTAAGATTTCTGGCCAGCCATGAGGTTCGAACTCCTCATCTGGAAAGATCATCGGTGTGTATGCTGGGTCTCTAACTGGTCTATCTCCTGGCGAAGTTCCTTCTTCTCTTGCCTTCAAGCGTTTTTCCTCTTCCTCTGCGACCTTGCACATCCACAAATGAGTATCTTCATGCAACCATGATGGATCTGGTGAACGTTCAGAATGCACAGAGATGGAATCTTCTTTCGCTTTGTGGATAGGATTCCACTGTAGGGGTGGTACATCTCTGAAAGAGTAATCCTTCAAATTGACCTTGGTAGTGACCCCTAAGTGCTGTAAGTACAAGGAGTTGGTTCCCCAATCCTGTACTATTCGCAATTGTCGTAGGAAGGGTCTTCCTAGGATCATCTCATAGATGCTATTTTTCTCAAAGTCACATATAGCAAATGTATGTTCAAACTCCACACCACAAGTGGTTAGAGTTATCCCTTCGAGCAATCCTAGAGGTCTTTCAAAATGACCGTCAGCCATTTGAAGCTTCATTCTAGTTGGTCTTAATGTGGGCTTGCCCCATTGCTTCCACAAGGAGGTGGTTGCAATAGCAACACCAGCACCTGAATCTATGATTGCTTTGGTTGTGTAACCTTGGTAGGTGATTGGAAGATAAGTATTACCTTCTTCACCCTCACACATGTCCCCTATTTTGTCTAGAGGTATCTCTGGTACCCTTTGCTTAGAGCCTGCTTTTGGCATATTGGACTCAAGTTCTGGGACCTGATCCTTCACATGATTCCATAACTCAGGTTTTGCTTTGAGCAGCTCTTCTACAGTGAGATGACACTGAACCTTAGTGTTCTTCACGACATCCGTGTTCCTTGGAACCACTGAGTCTTCATTTCTTACTAGTATTGTGGGAGCTCTAATCTGGAGTGATTCAGATTCCCATGGGCCTGGAAATTGAGGCAGTTCTTCTAAGGTATTAGATTCAAAATCTAATCTTTCGTCTTCTTGTTCTGCTTCATCTTCGTAAATAGATGGAATGTCTTGGGGAAATTGATCATGAAGATCATCAATCTCAGGAATAGGAGGGGAATTACCCTTCTCCTTGGCCCATTTCTCCTCTTGTATTTCCCGCAAGAACTCTTGAGAGTACTGTTGAATAGAAGGAGATATTCCTTGGTGGTGAGCTTCCTCTTTCAATAACTGGTTGAGCCTGTGGAGGTAAAGAAACTTGTGGTTTGTTTACCAACTGCTCTAATCGTTCTAGTAAGCCCTGGAAATGCAAATCCGCTTTGACAGAGTTTGTCTGATTGACCTTTTGACTAGTCTCAAGTATAGCTTGAGCTTGTTCTACCATTTTCATGCACATTTTCATCCGTTCAATCTCTAAATCTGCTCTAGGGTAACTCTTGTCTAGGTTTGCAGCTGTAGGCCCTTCTTGAAGTCGAGCCTGGTAGGCCTTGAACATCATGTCCAAACCTTCTGGGGTTGGATCTGCAAGAACAGACCCTGGTTGTGGTCTATTCACAATGGGTGGTGGGGTGGGATGAGGTGGACTGGATGGAGTTTCGGCATGCGAGGGGTTATGAGATGCAATGTCTTCTATTTTTGTTTTTGCGTCTTTCAAGCTTTCTTCTAGTTCCGATAACTTTTTATTCCACTTACGATTGGCCTTTTCTCTGGTATCCTTCCATGTTCTTGTTTTCCTCTTACTAGGCTCTCCTGATTCACTCGACCCCGATTGTTCTGCTGGTTTATCTTGTTTTAATGCTTGTGCCCTAGTAACTGCCTGTACAGGTGCCACGTTACTGCTACTGGCACTTGATTCTGCCACTAAGCCTACCACATTAATGGGAGTAATCTTGGGTGCACTGGAGGGGTTTCTTGGACAATCTCTAGGGAGATGGTCTTTGCCACAATCAGGACAAAAAGCTTGTATTGTGATAGCATGTCCTTGACTCGGAGATGGTGGGTGGGGACAGTCACGAATGAAATGATCACCTTGACATCTAAAACAAGATCCTCTAGGGGCTTGTGGTCTCATTTGTCTCAACTGGGGCCTAGGTTTAGGATTTGTGTACATGACATTGGAGTATTCTGGCTCCCAATTTTGCTCCATAGGTGGTGCCTCATATTGATACGAGTAAATCTCACTATGTTCAAGTGACTCTGTGTAATAAGCATGTGGACTACCTTCATGGGAGTAGTCTGAACTATGGGCATGAGAGTCATTATCTGGTATCAATGGGGTTAGTGGCACCAATGCTCTATTTGGATTTTCCTCTCCCATAGCATATTTGACTGGAATCACGTTGGCAGGAGCTGGTGGTTGGTTTCCCAACACAGGTTGTGGCCTATATGGTGCTTGATATTGCTGTTGTGGTCTATAATATGGCTGTTGGTATTGGTTCTGATACCTACCTTGTGGGTAAGGTTGCTGATAATTCTGTCTAATAGCCTGCCTATTGTAGGGACAATCTTGAGCCGTGTGGTTCGTATATTTTCTCTCAATAGTGCAATATGGAGCATTCCTTTCTCTCACGTTCTGGTTGTGCAATGGGCATACATTAGCCATGTGGTCGCCTCCGCAAGTATAACACCGATTCACTAGAGTGACTCTCTGTGTTTGTTTATTTTGGACTCCCAGCTTCTTGGCAACTTGCTCAGCTATCTCCTCTATTTCCGTGGAGATTTTTGAAGCATGACTAGTAGAACTATCTGAATCCTTATAGAGTTTGGATAATCCTAATTCCTCACCCAGGTTATCTTCTATGTCAATGCATGTCCGCACGCACTCTTCTATGGATCTAGGCTCTTTCAAGTATACATAGGATCTTAACTTTGTGCTCAGTAAGCCATCTAAAAACAAAGCCACTTGTTTGGCTGGTGTGGGTAGCTCTGGAGCAGGGCATCTTTCTAGGTACTGTCTAAACCTTCTACCTGCTAGTCGCACTGTTTCTTGGGGTGTCTGCTTGAAGCTGTGGATCAAAGATGAAGTGTTATGCCTGATACCACTCTTGGAAAATTCTACAATGAATTCGTCTAGCAGTTGACCTATATTGCGATAGTTGCGACTACTCAATGGTTGAAACCAAGCTAAGGCAGTGCCCTTAAGAGTCAGACCAAATGCCTCGTACTGGGTGAACAAATCCTCAACCTGTTCAGCTCTTAACACTTGTTTGAATTCAGCCACATGATCATAAGGATCTCCTGACCCGTCAAAATAATTCTTCATTGCCTTGATCACTTGAGTGGGTCTGAGGGTTCTTGGGTGCTCTCGGGTTCTAGGCAATGGAAATTCATGTTCATTTCTTTGTTGCCTATGTGCTTGATATCTCTCTCTTTCAGGTCTTTCATTTTCAAATCCTGACCTATTCCTGCCCACTGTGTGTGCAAAACTTACCTCCGGTCTCTCTCTAGTTCTTTCTCTCTGTGCTTCCTGAGCTTGGGATGACCCTACTCCTTGGAGGCCGTGGGAAACATTGGATCTTGGTGGAGGGAAAATCAATTCATTCTTCCAAGTATATGCATGTCTATCATGTTCTGTTACCAAGAAAATTTTCTCTGACGTGTTATCTAGGTAGACAACTTTGCCTGGTATCTCTGGATCCTTGAACTCGTAGATGATGACTATGCCCAATTGGCTAGGTTGTTCTGGCTTGAATCTCCAAAAGGCTTCCTCTGTTTCTCTATTCAAAAATAGTTCTATGCTTTTGTTGTCTTGAGGGATCCAGTCTGGAGTGATCACTCGGGTCAAAACTGACTTGCCTCTAGGAGTCTGGGGTCCTTGTCCTATATTTCCTTGTTCTAGGTCTCCTATCTCATTCTCATGAATGATATTTCCAAACTCATCGGTCCTATCTGGTTGGTTGGTAACCACATACATGGTTCCTTCCTTATCAATGTATGAACCCTCTTCGAACTTGACCACCGGGTGTTCAAGTCCAAAGGATTGATCTGGATTTTTGAGTTGGACCACTGATCGCCTCAGACCATCCTCATAGATGCGAGCACCTAATTGGTTGGTCCGAATATATTCCAACTGTGTCTTATAGGGACCTTCCGGTGTTTGTAGATGGGCAGTCCCTGAGCCACCTGCAGGTTTTCCCATGCTAAAAGACATTTCTGAATCACTTGTGTCTGAACTTAGTAAAAGATCACCACTTAGTTGTTGTGTCCAAGACTTGGATGTATGGTTGACACTAGCCTCAGAAGATCTAATGCTTTGTTTATCCTTGCCTAAGTGTCTACCAGATCTCAGGTTCATAAGCTTTAGTCAAGAGTCCAAATTTTCCCTTTGGTATGGTTCAAAATTCTTTAGAGCCCCCTTGGTTCCCTAGTCCCACCTGAGGGTCAACTTCAAATTATCCTATCTCAAAATCAACGCGATATTCTTGAAAAAAACAGTTGAGATCGTGTAGGATTTGAAACGAGCTTTCCAACAAGCTATAGAGCTCAAAAAATGGACTTTGGATGAGAAAGTTATGTCAAATCAGGCTCCTGGGGGTCAAAACAGGCAAACAGGACCTTTGGAGAAAATCGCGATTTTGTGAACTTTCTGAAAATCGCGATGCTGTGAAGTAAAAAAAATCGCGATGTTGAGCACAAAATCGTGTTTTTGAAAATCGCGATTTTGAGCAGAAAATCGTGATTTGAAAATCGCGATGTTGATCACAAAATCGTGTTTTTGAAAATCGCGATTTTGAGCAGAAAATCGTGATTTGAAAATCGCGATGTTGATCACAAAATCGTGTTTTTGAAAATCGCGATGTTGATCACAAAATCGTGTTTTTGAAAATCGCGATTTTGAGCAGAAAATCGTGATTTGAAAATCTCGATGTTGATCACAAAATCGTGTTTCTGAAAATCGCGATGTTGATCACAAAATCGTGTTTTTGAAAATCGCGATTTTGATCACAAAATCGTGTTTTCACAGAATCGCCTTTTTCAAAAAATCGTGTTTTTGGCATGAAAATCGCGATTTTGTCATAGAGAATCGTGTTTTTCTCAAAATCGTATTTTTCGCTGAAAATCATGATTTGTGAGAATCGCGATTTTGAGCAGAAAGTCGTGTTTTTCACAAAATCGTGTTTTTGCTGAAAATCGTGATTGGTGAGAATCGCGATTTTGAGCAGAGAATCATCGTGTTTTCTCAGAATCGTGTTTTTGACATGAAAATCGCGATGTTGAGCACAAAATCGTGTTTTTGAAAATCGCGATTTTGAGCAAAAATTCGTGTTTTCACAGAATCGCCTTTTTCACAAAATCGTGTTTTTGGCATGAAAATCGCGATTTTGTCATAGAGAATCGTGTTTTTCTCAAAATCGTATTTTTCGCTGAAAATCGTGATTTGTGAGAATCGCGATTTTGAGCAGAAAGTCGTGTTTTTCACAAAATCGTGTTTTTGCTGAAAATCGTGATTGGTGAAAATCGCGATTTTGAGGAGAGAATCGTGTTTTTTGAGAATCGCGATTTTGAGCAGAGAATCGTGTTTTTTTGAGAAAAAACACAGAATCGCGATTCTTTTCAACCAACTTTTAGGCGGGAAAACTGAAAATCGTGATTTTTCAAAAAATTTTGAATTTTCACAGAATTGCGATTTTCATCACAGAATCGCGTTTTTTGGCGGGAAATTCAAATTTATGAGCGCCGGCTATGGCGAGCTCCGTATGAGCAGAAAATCATGAAAAAAACACAGCGCTTGCTCTCCCTTGCACCTCCTAACTCCTTCCCACACAATAATGCATGAAAAATGGTATGAAAATGGTGAAAATGCACTAAAAAACAAGAAATTTCTATGAAGAAGAAGATGGAAGAAGGTGGAGATGATGATGATGATGAAGATGAAGAGGAAAAAAACAGAAAATGAACTGAAATGACAGTTTTTTTACCTTCCAACGTCGCAAATCTACGATCTTACCATCACAACGCTCGTCCTCGAAGCACTCTCCCCGGCAACGGCGCCAAAATTTGGTGTAGCTCAAGCGTAAGCACCACCTCCTTTACTTGTCAATCCGCGGAGACGTGAGGACCGGTATGAAGACCACGAGCAAGTGAAGGCACAAGTGCGTGAGTGAAAGCACACAAACATGCACACACATACACACACACGCGCACAAAGTAAGATCAAAGAGAGGAACAATGGAAAGCTTAGATTGCAAAAGAGTTCTCTTACAAAAGTTCTATTCTCTAACAAGCTACCTCAAAAATGAGCTCTCTAGCTCTTTTTATAGTTTTTTGACTAGTTTTGGCCCTGTCCAGACCTAGTGTCCGGCCTAGTTAAAAATTAGGTTCCAGGGCTTATTTGAGGGCTCAAACGAAGTCTAAAAATTATGAAAATTGGTACGATGGTACTTCTAATACTCCTCAACCTCGAGGACTCCTCGGCTTGAACAAAATGGAGTTATAAAAATAGATAATGGTATTCACAATGGTTTTTAGTGATGAAAATCACTATTTTTGTAGGGGATTCTTCTTAAAATTTGACATACACTTCTTGGAGCTCCCTACTTGCTCCCTTTCCTTGTGTGTCCACCTTTTGATGTGCTTCCATGCTTTGTCCTTGACTTTGAGCTTCAACACCTACCTTCAAACCTTTATCCTTAATGTGGGCATCAAAGTATGCCTTTTGTGGTTTCTTAGCTGCATATATCCCTGCAGCTGCCCTCAGTCTTGTTTCTCCTAATAGTTCAAGGTCAAAAAGTCGAGAGGAGAGTTCATGACCCGTCCATTCATGCTATTGTGCTACTTTCAGTGTGGGTATTAACAAGTCCAAGGGTAGCACTGCATTCTGGCCAAATACCATCTGAAAGGGGGTGGCTTGGAGTACCGTTTTGTAGGCGACTCGGTATGCCCAAACAGCATGGTGTAGCTGTTTGTCCCATTTAGAGCATTTATTGTTCACTAATTTCGTCAGTACATTGCATAGGATCTTATTGGTGCTCTCAGCCTCGCCATTAGCTTGAGGGTGATAGGGGGCAGACTTCTTATGTACTACCAAGAATTCATGGAGCAGATTTTCAATGACTTCATTCAAGAAGTGAGTGCCTCTATCACTTACCAGCTCTATAGGTAGCCCGTATCTAGTGAACACATTCTCAAATAGGAACTTAGCAGTTGTCTGAGCATGGTTCCTTGTCGTAGCTTTTACCTCAACCCATTTTGTTAGATAATCGGTGGCCACAATGATATATTCAGCATGTGAACCCTTGGCTGGGGGATTAATAGGACCTACAAAGTCTATTCCCCACTTAGAGAATGCACGTCCACCCATCATAGGTTTCAGTGGCATTTCATGTTTGCGTATAGGATACTGGGTTCTCTGACAAACATCACACCATTTCACATAGGTATGCGCATCCATGTGAAGGGTCGGCCACCAGAAGCCCGCAAATAGTATTGCCTTGATCACCCGGTCTGGTCCAAAGTGTCCTCCTGCTACACCTTGGTGAGCAGTCTCCAAGATCTTGAGATATTCACTCTCATGGACACATAGTCTCAGGTAACCATCCTTACTACGCTTGTAGATATTATCACCAATGAGTGAGTACTCTAGGGCTTCTTGTTCTAGACTCTTTTGTCTCGTCAGGGTCATGTCTGAAGGGAATGTTTTCGTCCTTAGGAAGGATACTAGTGGTTCACTCCAATCTGGCACTATGGATACTTGATAAAGAGTGGCATGTTCCACAGGTGGTTTAGTGTAACAGATTGGGCATTCCTTGCACAACTTTTGGACATCAGCCTCCACAGTAGGCCAATGCACTCCGAGTCTTCCTAGTGTCTGCAAGGTTCGTTGCCTTGAGTAGTGTTGCTCTAATGCACCTACATGTGCTAATTGCAACCATTTAGCGTACTCATCCTCTTCCACACAACAGGCCAAGATCCCTTGATCTGTGTGCTTGTACATACTTCCTGCCATGATGTGATACTTTTGGGCTTTTACTACCTCTCTATCCTGTGTGTTTATTATTGGATGTTTAGGCCCGTATGTCAATACTGGCACTAATGGCTTAGCCCACTGGGGCACCACTTCCAAATTAAACAAGTAAGCATCAGGAAGGTCATCTGACACTCCTTGTGGGGCCTCTCCAGATGTGAGCCTAGAAAGATGGTCAGCTCTCAAATGAGTCCTACCTTTCCTTACCACTACCTCAAAGTCATATTCCATTAGTAAGAGAAACCATCTTACTAATCGGCCTGTGTTGCATGGTTTGTTTACCAGATATAGCAATGCCTGATGATCAGTAAAAAATGTAAACTTATTTGCAAGCAAATAATGTCTAAACTTTTTAATTGCATATACCATGCCTAATCCTTCTCGTTCGGTGGTTGTATAGTTCCGTTCAGCAACATTCAATTGTCTACTGGCATAGGCAATAGGGAGATCCATATTCCCTTCACCCGTCGGCTGCAATTACAAGCTAACCCCAAAAATGAGCTCTCTAGCTCTATTTATAGTTTTTGACTAGGTTTTGGCCGTGTCCATACCTAGTGTCCGGCCTAGTTAAGAATTAGGTTCTCTACCCTATTTGGAGGTTCAAACGAAGTCTAAAAAATGTGAAAACTGACAGGTAGGTACTTCTAAAGCTCCTCAAGTTCAAGAACTCCTTGGCTTGCCCAAAATGGAGCTACAAAAATATGAAATGGTTTTTACAATGGTTTTTAGTGATGAAAATCACTATTTTTGTAGAAGTTTCTAATAACATTTTGACATACATTTCTTGGAGCTCCCTACTTGCTCGTTCTCCTTGTGTGTCCACCTCTTTTATATGCGTTAGTGTCCTGAAAAAATATTGGCCTACTTGCTAGATCGTCGTTGACTGCTCTCTTTCTCTTCTCTCTGACTCCCTTCGTAAGCTTCCTTGCCTGGTGAGTCCTTCAGTTCCAACACCCCCCCCTCTCTCACATCTGTCGTCCCTGACAGACCCTTGTTGGGTGGGTCGTTGGATCTAGTACTCAACAACGTCTTGTGCTAAGTGATGTTCTGCAATCCGCAACCCTTTGGCCAAGTCCGTGAGTAGAGCATCCCAATCTACCGGCCCGGGAGCCTCTGGATGTGGTATACGTAACTTTTCTGAATCGAGAGCTTGTTCCACTGCAAACAACTGCAATAAATGTGATGGTCTGGGAATGAATATCTCTGAATGATATTCCTAGAATCCCGTGACAAACATTTCTTCAAACGTCTGTTTGAAGCAGGCTGGTAGATACTTCATACGCGTGTGCCATGCATATACAACATTAATAGATGGTGTTGCGCTCATGTCATAGACAAGGTCCTGATTACCTTCATTAAATCCAAGAGCTGACAGATGAGGTTCCTTGACATTTTGAAAGTCCTGAAGGTGACCAACATGAGTTCAAAAATTTTAAGGCACATTTGGGCCATGATATCTGGTACATTTTAAACCTGACCCCCCAATGCCGAATTGTCGAAATCATATATCCTATGGTAGGTTGGCCTTTAGGTGGTGCTAAGTAGACATAATTGAGCCATTTCTCGCATTCTTTGGTTGTCAGCACAGTTTTTGTGTATTCCGGCCATGACCTTCTTCGAAATACAGGGCAGTAGCATGGGTTGTATTTGATGTACAAAGGCATGTTATTCCATGTTCTTACCATCTCTGGGTAGGTTTCTAGTAGACGAATCCTCCACGTAGGTTGATGTATATTTCCCTGCTAGGCACTTGCTGGGATGTCGTCCGGTGCAAACTGTGTAGCCGAGGTTGGTTCTTTTGAGGTGTTTTGCTTGATTTCGGCATTGTAATCCGCCATTAAGACACAGAAAGGAACATACAAGTCGTCGGATGTGCGGATCCACCTATGATGGGAGAGGTTCCTAAAGTAATCCGAATTTATGACTACCTCTTCCAAACATGACATAGACGCTATCTGAACTGCCACTCTGTCATCATGGGTTGTGGCCACTTTCTCTAACCTTTGCATCCATTCAGGAGCCTCTATCTCGATGGTGTCCATGCCCTCTTCTGTTTGCTTGCCCCCTGGTGCAGGCATGGGAACGTGTGGATCTTCGAACGGTTCCTCGATTTCGATTGGCACTAAGTCTTCAGGCTCGGGCTCTATAAGAGGCGAAGGTTGACGCTCGTATTGCATGACTTTACTTCGTAATTCTTCTAGTTCTGCTCTGAGTTTTTCGATTTCTTCAGACGTGTCAACTGCGGTTGTGACTTTGCTTGGTGATTCATGCTGGGTTGCCAGCTGCTTTAATAGGTCATCTCTTTCTCTTTCTAATGTTGCATGGGCTTCCAGGAGGTCAGCATGGTTTTCTAACACAATTTGCATATTCTATGAGGGAATGGCCTTGAATTTCTCTAGGTCGATTTCCTGCGGGGAACCCTCCATGGCTGCTTCCAAGTTTTCTTCATTCTGTTTCTGCAGTCGTTTATTCTCTTCGAGTGCTATAGACATGTGTTTGCGTAGGAGGGCCAGGTTGCATCTAAGCTTGAGATTCTCCGTTATCTAGGAGTGTAGCAATTCATCCATATGTTGCCTTTCTTCTGCATCGGACTGGGGTGGATTGGCTAATAAGTGTTCATGTTGTTCCTGTAAAGTGGCGTACTGTTGTTGTAGTAGCCGCTTTTCCCTTTCGAGATCAATGAATCGTAGTTGAAGTTCTTCATGGCTTCGAAAGAGTCACGTATGTTGGTTATCAAGATGCTGGTAGTGTTGTTGTAGTTGCGACATACACTGATACATATTATTAAATACATTATTAATGGGGGTGGATGCAGGAAGGGTGTTGAATGCAGAAGGGAAGGGAAAGGGGAAGGGGAATGGAAGCGTGGATGCGGTGCTGGAAAATGGTGAAGTGGGAGGTGGGGGAATGGGAGATGGTGGGTGTATGGGGGGAGGGAGAGGTGCGGAGGTGGGTGATATGTCCATAAGATCAACAGTGGATGCAGTGGTGGGAGTGATTGTGAATATTGGAATTGTGGGTGCGGTGATAGTGGTGAAAGTGTACAGTGGTGTGTGCAATTGTGAATACGAACTGCCCGGAAGTGTGATTGGGGGAATGAGATTTTCTGTGGCTGTGGTTAGAACTACTGTTTTAGTGGCCGTATAGACAAAAGAAGTGGAGATAGGGTGTGTGGGTTGTGTGGGTTGACTGACGGTCTGTGCTTCGGTATGGTTAGTGGACTCGGAGGCGGTGACAGTAGTGGTTACATGTGGGAGGTGAATGTGGTGGAGTTGGAGGCAAGGGTGGCAAAGGGGGTGACGGAGGTGCACTTGATACATGGGTTTCCTCAGTATCGTGGACAGTGTGTGCGGTGCCCATGGTTGTGGATGTGCCTTGTGGTTCTGATACTAATACATTCATCTGCTTTCTTGATCGAGGGGGACGTCTGTCGTATCTTTGCTCCATTCTTCGTGCTTGTGCAAGGGTGGTATGCACCGTCTCAGGTACGCCTAAAGCCTCAGATATCATGTCAAGGGTGGCACGGTATTGCTCGTCTATGCCTTCCTCCTCAAGGATTTGATTCATGAGGGCCTTGCCTACTGCTAGGGACAGTCTATGTTGCTCTTGAACTCTGTTCATGGTATCATAGAGCTTTTTCAATGCCTTCGTATAAGCTCGAGCACCTTCAAGTACCTGCAGAGCTTCCTGATCATAGCCCTGCTCTTCTTTGTTGGTGCATGTCAATCATCAATTGAAGGTTTATGAAGAAATGAAGCCAAGAAATCAAGAAGAGAACAAATTCAGAAGTTTGAAGGAAGGACATACTCAGAAATCCAAAGCTATGTACACATATGTACATTATTTCAGATATAGGTTACTCACACTTTTGATTAGTCATAAGCTTGTACATATTTGCCTATAAATGTTTTGAAAAAGTCGGGGCATGAGAGAATAGAGAATAGGAAGAGAGAAATCAGTTGTAGAAAGTGTCATTGGACACATGAAAGTTAGTTGAAGTTATATCTTCAATGTAGTTGAAACTTTTCTGAGAAATCAAGAAAATCTTGCGCCCGATGTTTTGGTGTCTGCTACTTCTGTAGTTCATCTTTTGAGAAATCCTTCTGAACATATCTAAGTCCATAGTTAATCAATCTATGGCTAGAATTTGAGAGTCTAATTGTCATCAGGTTAAGACAATTTTGCATAGGAACATTCATATGTGATGATGTTCTGAGAGTCGACAAAACTGGCGCAGATTTCATGTTCAGAGAAATGAACATTGCTCAGTGCATGGTGTAAAGTTTTACACAAGTGAGGGCTCAAAATTTAAGTTGAAAGGTAAGCCATCTATGGCTAAAAGATCTTGATCAAACGGGTTTGACATTGGGAGAACTATAGCTAAGAAGTTACAGGTGTCAAAGTCGCTACTGCAGAGAAGGTGTTTTACACATAGGTAAATTGTTTGTATGATTTCTCAGAGTATACTGAATCATTTGCAGAGATTTAAGTTGGAGAAGATGCGCAATCTTAAGGCGAAGCATTGTGCAAAGTTTTATTAAAAACTTTACAAGATTGATTAGTCAATGAGTGATTAATCTGTAGCAGACTTTTAAGAGAAGTGATTTCTTCACAGTCAATCAATTTCTTGGTAATGTGATAATGGATTTCCAAAATTATGTGGAGTCTAAAGTTATTCTTGGTCTAGAGGTGGTCTAATACCAAGGATAGCTTGTTCTTTTGGAGATTAACACTCTCCATCAGTGGTATCAGAGCAGGTTGTGTCAAAATTAAGGAAAGGAAGACTCCGATTACTGCAGACATACAAGTTCTACATTTCGAAGGTTTAGAAGGATAAAGTGTTGAAGAAAGATTGAAGGGAGACACGCAAAGATTATCAAAAGAATCAGAAGAAGCAATACTCGAAGATAAGGTACATTTATTCCTTGTAAAGTCTAAAGTTTTGAGACTACAGGTGAAGCAAAGGATGGGAGATAGTCTCCAAATTGAAAAGTTGGATAGAGAGAACTATCCAGCTTGGTCTATGAGAATGGAAGCTCATTTGATGAGCAAAGATTTGATAGCATACATTACAGGTGAAGAAGAGAAGCCCTAGTTCAGAGATCCTAGTGTTCCAACTAGGGAAGAAATGTTAGATCTAAAGAATTGGATGAAGAAGGATGCTCAAGCAAGGAGCATAATCTACATGGCAGTCAATGACTATTTGCTTCCTCACATTAGAGGACTTGAAAGTGCAAGTGACATTTGGAATGCTTTGGAAGAGCATTTCCAAAACACAACCAAATCAAGGAAGGCTTCACTATGGGCAGAATTTACTACTTTCAAAAAAAAGGCCTCACAATCAATCTCTGATTATGTGACAAAGATGAAGGACATTGCAGATTCTTTAGGTGCAGTGGATGAAGATATTGAAGAAGATAAATTGGTAAGACAAATTTTCACAGGGATAAGAGGAGATGAGAAGTGGAAGCCTTTTATTTTGTCTACAGAACTTTCATTAGATCACTTCACTCCTGATTTGAATCAATTGTTAGGTCATATGCTAACTTTTGAGAATGATATCAAAGGAGATGTTGATAAGAGTGCAGGTCATGCAATGTACTCTAAAGACAAGAAGAAAGCTAACAAAGGAAAGCAACAATCAGGTGAAGAAGAAGGTACTTCAAACCAAGAAAATTTCATAAGAGGAAAAGGAAATGGCAGAAGTAGAGGAAGAGACAGAAACAACAAAGATAATGCAAGAGCTTGTTGGATATGTGGTAAGACCAATCATCTATCTCATGATTGTTGGCACAATAATCAGAACAATGGTAATTATCAGAACTTTAATCAAAGAGCAAGAGGTGGTAGATTTCAGAGAGGAAAATTTAGAGGTAGAGGTGGTAGGAATTCTTTTGGAAGAGGTGGAGGAAGAAGCTTCCAAAATCAATCCTACAATAACACCTATTATAACTATGCATCAGATCAGAAGGAGGATTCGACTCTCATTATGAATGCAACATATGAAACCTCACATGAGGACATGAGAGTGTTCTATATTGATTCAGGATGTAGTAATCATTTAAGTGGAAATATTGCTTTGATGACTGATCTAGATCATAATGCAATTAACCATACAGTTTAGACAGGTGATAATACAAAGCATAAGGTAAAGTCAATTGGTTCAGTCAAAGCGAAAGATGGGAGCACTCTTCTGAGTAAAGTTCTTTATGTTCCCACAATTCCAAAGAATTTGATCAGTGTAGGTCAAATTGTGGAAAAAGGATATGAGGTAAGGTTCACCAATGATGGAGTCTATGTTGAAGACCCTAGTCAAGGGTATAAACAGGTTGTTACAGGAAAGAAGGAAGGGAGGCTCTTCACATTGAAGGTACAAGGAAATGTTGGACATGCTATGTTCACATATGGAGAGCAGAAGGTATCTGAATTGGATCTTTGGCATAAAAGACTTGGACACTTCAATGAAAGAGGTATCAAAGACATGATTAATAATGATTCAGTGCTTGGGTTGCCTAACATTGCAGGTCAACACATGACATACAGATGTGAGGCATGTCAATTAGGTAAGGCTCATAAGCAATCCTATTCCAAGCATGGGTTTATGTATTCAGAAAGACTTGAGTTGGTGCATACAGATGTGTGGGGTCCTTCAAAGGACTTTAGTATAAATGGTTCAAGATATTATGTTATATATGTTGATGATGCTACCAGATGGATCACAAATTATGTGATTAAAGAAAAATCAGAAGTGTTTAATACATTTAAACACTATCATGCATATGCAGAAAGGATTACAGGTCACAAATTGAAGAGACTAAGGTCAGATGGAGGGGGAGAGTATTTTTCAAATGAATTCAATGATTACTTGTGGAATGCAGGTATAAAGAGAGAAGTTACTTGCAGGTACTCTCCTCAACAAAATGGTGTAGCAGAAAGGAGAAATAGGACTCTTGTTGAGTTTGCAAGGTCCATGATGAAAGAGAAGAATTGCCCAAATTATTTGTGGGTAGAGGCTGTTAATACAGCTACATATTTGGTTAATAGATTACCTTGTAAAGCTTTGCAAGGTATGACACCATATGAAGCTTGGTGGGGTAAGAGACCTACCTTGGATCATTGCAGAATATTTGGATGCTTGGCATATGCATATGTGCCATCTCAATTGAGACATAAGTTGGAGCCTAAGGCAGAAAAGTATGTATTCATTGGTTATGATGATAAGCAAATGGGATACAGGTTGTGGAGTCCATCCACAAAGCAATTCCTTGTATCCAAGGATGTTACATTTGATGAGCAAGGTACTTGGTATGCAGGTAAATATAATGTACATGCAGATGTTGAAGAAGTAATGGATCAAAGGAAAGGTAAAGCAAAGATTCAATTACTTGATGAAAATGAGAATAATGAAGTACAGGTTGAAGTTGAAGAGAGGCCAAGGTTTGATCCAGAATGTGATGAACCAGAGACTTCAAAAAGTGCAAAAGTTAGGAGGTCATCTAGGCACAAATGGCAACCTACAAGGTATAGTTATGACACCTCATTCTTGACTACTAAAGATTATGCTTATTTGGTAAAAGCAGATGAAGATCCATCTACATATGATGAAGCCAAAGGCAAGAGAAATTGGGAAGAAGCCATGCAAGAGGAGTATGATGCATTGATAGAGAATCAGACTTGGGATCTGGTTCCTAAACCTAATAGCCAGAAAATTATTGGATGTAAGTGGGTTTACAAAACAAAAAGATTTGCAGATGGAAGTGTGTCTAGGTACAAAGCCAGACTTGTTGTGAAAGGGTATGCACAGACATATGGAGTGGACTATGATGAGACTTATAGTCCTGTGGCAAAGATGACAACCATCAGAACTCTCATAGCAATTGCTGCTTGTAAAGGTTGGAAGCTATCTCAATTAGATGTTAAAAATGCTTTTTTGAATGGTTATATTTCAGATGAAGTTTACATGGAGCAACCAGATGGATTCAAAGATCAAGTGAATCCAAATTATGTGTGTAAGCTCAAGAGAGCTTTGTATGGATTAAAGCAGGCCCCAAGGGCATGGAATTATAGGCTTGTAAAATTCTTGAATGATCTTGGATTTCAAGCATCAAAGGCAGATAGTAGTTTGCTAGTCAAAGCAAGTGAAGATGGATTCATTTATGTTTGTATTTATGTTGATGACATAATACTTACAGGAACAGATGATAAAGGAATACAAATCATCAAGAAGGAGATGGAGAAAGAGTTCAAAATCAGTGATTTGGGGAACTTGTCATTCTTCTTGGGAATGGAGGTTTTATATACTCAACATGGAGTATATGTAACCCAAGAAAGGTATCTTAAAAATTTGCTAACCAAATTTAAAATGGAAGATTGCAGGGTTGCACCTACACCATTGGAAGTGAATCATAAATTGTCTAGATTTGGAGGAGAAGAATTCAGAGACATGAAGCTCTATCAAAGTTTGGTTGGTAGCTTGATTTATGCTACATTGACAAGGCCTGATTTGTCATATGGAGTTGGTGTGCTTTCACAATTCATGCATTGTCCTAGAAAGGAACATTGGATTGCAGGACAAAGAATACTTAGGTATATCAAAGGTACACTCAAAGAAGGGTTGTACTATGGATTTACTTCTGATACAAGAGTGAAGATATATAGTGATGCAGATTGGGCAGGTAATGTGGATGATAGAAGATCAACACATGGATATTTGTGCTATGTAGGAGACAAATTGATTTCATGGTGTTCTAAGAAGCAACATACAGTTGCTTTGTCATCTACAGAAGCAGAATATAAAGGTATGGTGGAAGCTGCAAAGGAGGTAATTTGGCTAAAGACACTTATGAAGGTTTTTGATGTGATTCAAAGTACTCCTATTATTTGTGGAGACAATATGAGCTCTCTATACTTGGCAGCTAATCCTGTGTTTCATGCTAGAACTAAGCATATTGAAATACAGTATCATTTTCTAAGAGAGAAGGTCATTGATAAGGAAATTGAAGTTATGCATACTCCTACAAAAGATCAACTTGCAGATATGATGACAAAAAGTCTAGATGGACCAAAGCTACAGAGATTCAAGGATATGGCAGGAATTAAGAAGATAGAGAAGAACCTCAATTAATGATTGAGGGGGAGCTGTTGGTGCATGTCAATCATCAATTGAAGGTTTATGAAGAAATGAAGTCAAGAAATCAAGAAGAGAACAAATTCAGAACTGCACCTCTCATTTTCTTAGATGGTGGTCCTGCGGTTGATAGTCTACGTTGGAATTCCTGTACCCTGGTCTAATTTAATGCCCTCTGCACTGGCACATCATACGCCAGACATCTATACACAATCGTGGTGAGGGCACAGCATCCATATAGTACAAACTTTTGTTTCTTATACTACCTTTGATGAGCCAAGTGGATTTGGTCGATAATCCAGTGGGGCATGTTGATTGTCAAATCAAAGGCATCAGCCAAGTATAGACTAAACCATATCTTCTTAGGTGGCATTGTGAACCTCTCTTGAGCGGGAAATGCAAAATGTTTCATGACCATTCGCAAGTAAATGGCAATTGTAGGTGTCATTGCCACCATGTCCTTTAATTTTGTCAGATTCCTGTTCTTCATATTGTCGGGGACCATAGTCTCTTTCTCAGTAGGAATGTGCATACCTTTCATGTCTAGAGCTTCCCTTACCAAATTGATAGCCAACCTGAAACGCTTCAGTTCATTGCCCCTTGTGAGAGATGGGAGGACAAAGGAGCTGTATCCCTTTTTGTCTTTGCTCAGAGTGAGGGTGCTAATCAAATAAGAGCACCTTAGAAAATCGGGCTTTGGCAATTGGAATTTGAAGTAATCGTTGTGAAGAGATGGATAGGTATGTGTTGAAGATGAAGAGGTGTTGCAAAATCTTTGCTCTACACCAGCCAAATGAACTCCAGGAGTAGATGGTGGGCCCTTTTAGCTTGCCAATGGATGTATTAGACACCCTATGTACCTTGGAAGATCACTCTCAAAAAGATAGATCAAAACAGATAAGTTGGAGTTAGCTCAGAGGTGAAAACTTGCTATTCTTGGTTGATACACCTGTCCAGTGTTTTACATAATTCTCTGAGCACAGCAGCAATTAGATTAATTCCTCTTGGGGAAGGCTAGGTAGCTTAAAGAGCTAACTTTAGAGAGTAATCTCATCAAAAATAACAAACCACACACTGAGAATGACTTTTAACAAGTGATGACATCATCCCGATTTTCACGGGCTGCTACAGAAATAGACCAGTGAGCAGAAAAAGTAACCTAACTCAAGATGTAAGAATTCAATGATCATGAAAATTTGTATGCTTATACTAGACAATAAGCTGAATTCAACAAGCTTTAAATCACTGAATTTGAATGAGTAACCACTGAGAAATGACTCTGACAAGATGACTGAAAAAGTCGGGTACCTGACAGAGAAGTGAAGATGAACATACCCTGTTGACTTCAAATGAACATAACTGAAGATTCCAACATCCAAATGACATGAAAATTTGTGAGCATATAGTAGACTTATAGAGCTAACTTTACCAAGTTAAATCACTGAAAATGATGAACCAAGTGCAGAGAAACAATCTCTGCAAGCTGACTGAGAAAAACTGAAGTAATGGCAGTGAGTAGTACACATCACAAGAACATGGAAAGATGACCTCAAATAATCATAAAAATGAAACTATATTGCTTGTACAATACAATGACTTACTGATACATATGTGTGCTTTGTAATCACACCTTGAAATGGCATAAAGCTCAGCTCTTGGAGGTCTTCACATAGGTCTCTCTAACCACGACTAAAACTGCCATCTATTTATAGTTGAGTTTGGGAGGCTAACTTCCCTCAATCACTCTCCAATCAATCAATGATTGATTTGATTCTCTACCTACCACAAATCACGAATTCGTGGCTCCTCTTTCCATTCTTGATCATGTGGGCTCAACCACTTAAGATTCTCTTACTTTTACATTAAGTAAACTCTTCAAAAGTTACAAGAGGTAGTTCACAAGTGAACTTTACATAGTCTTCATTTTGAAGCTTCTTTAATGACTTTGTGAGACTCAAGCCAATACTTAGGCTTGTCATAGACTTGCTCCAACAGCTCCCCCTCAAGCCAAGTATGCTTGAGGTCTTCAATCTTCCAAGATTTCCTGCAAACCAATCATAGCCTTGAATTTGCAAAGCTTTGTACCATCCAATGCTTTGGTTAGAATATCTGCACATTGTTGATGTGTGGACACATATGATATTTGAATCTCCTTGCTTAGGATCTTCTCTCGTACATAATGATAATGAACTTCAATATGTTTAGTCCTTGCATGAAAAATAGGATTAGCAGCCAAGTGAATAGAACTCATATTGTCACCAAAAATAGTTGGAGTTCCAAACTCCAATCCAAGATCTTTGAATAATGTCTTCATCCACATAGCTTCCTGAGTAGCTATGGCAAGACCTCTGTATTCAGCTTCAGTAGAAGAGAGAGCAACTGTGGGTTGCTTCTTGGATGACCATGAAATAAGCTTTGGACCTGCAAAGGTAAGATAACCTGAAGTGCTCCTTCTATCTTCCTTGGAGCCAGCCCAATCTGCATCAGAAAATAGCTTCAAACCTAAATCAGATACATAAGGATAGTAAAGTCCTTCATTTATGGTTCCTTTGAGATATTTGAGTATCCTTTTGGCAGCATCCATATGTGGTTTCCTTGGTGTGTGCATAAATTGGCTTAGCACACTCACACTGTAACATATATCTACTCTTGTCAATGTGGCATAGTTGAGACTACCCACTAGACTTTGATATGATGTGATGTCCTCTATGAGTTCACCTTCATGTGAGCTCAATTTGTGATTAACCTCCATTGGAGTACCTGCAATCTTACAATCTTGCATCTTGAATTTTGCCAACATGTCCTTAATGTACTTTCTTTGAGTGAGAAACAAACCATGATCTTTGTAGACAACTTCCAAACCTAGGAAGTAGGTAAGTGAACCCAAATCACTTATCTTGAACTCTTCTCTCATCTGATCTTTGATCTTCTTCATACCATCTGCATCATTTCCTGTCAATATAATATCATCTACATATACACATAGGTAGATGACCTCGGAATTACTCTTTTTAATAAAGAGTGAAGGATCTGCTTTGCTTGGTTGAAAGCCTTTGTCCTGCAAGAATGAAACAAGCCTGAAATTCCAAGCTCTTGGAGCTTGCTTGAGACCATACAATGCTTTGTTAAGTTTACACACATAATTAGGATAAACTTGATTCTCAAAACCAGGTGGTTGTGCCATATATACCTCTTCTGTTATCCAACCATTCAAGAATGCATTCTTCACATCTAGTTGAAGTATCTTCCAATTCTTGGAAGAGGCAATACTAAGCAAAACCCTAATAGTAGGCATCTTTGCCACAGGAGAGAATGTCTCCTCATAATCAATTCCCTGAGTTTGTGCAAAGCCTTTTGCTACAAGCCTTGCCTTATACCTGTTAATGGAACCATCAGAATTCTTTTTGAGTTTATAGACCCATCTTGAGCCTATTACCTTCATGGATGAAGTCTTGGGCACCAAATCCCAAGTGTTGTTTTCCTCGAGTGCTTCAATCTCTTCCTTCATTGCATGCTTCCATTCTGTTTTTGCTTTGGCCTCTTCAAATGATGATGGCTCCTCTTGGTTTATGTCCTGTGCTATGTAGATAGAATGTTTAGTTACTAATGAGGTGTCAAACCCATACCTTTCTGGTTTTTTCTTTTCCCTCATAGATCTTCTTAAGCCATGATTTGATGATTTTGCCTCATGTCCAAGTTCCTGCAATTTTGCTTTACCTTTAGACTTCCATGCTTTGATCTTTTCCATCTGACATTCTTCATCATCCTCTGAGGTGTCTTGTTCTTCAATCTTTGATTGTTCTCTACCAAGCTTTGGAAAATCTTCTTCAAGATCATATGGTAAATTGACCTTCCTGCATGAATCTTCATACCATGAATTGTTCTCATCAAAAACTACATCTCTGCTTACCAAGAATCCTTTTTTGGTAGGGTTGTATAACCTGTAGCCCTTTTGATTGTTGTCATATCCAATAAATACACACCTTTCTGCTTTTGGATCCATCTTGCCTCTAACCTGTGAAGGAACATGAGCAAAAGCAATACATCCAAAAATTTTACAATGATCTAAGCTTGGTCTTCTTCCATTCCAAGCCTCATATGGAGTCATTCCATCAAGGGATTTTGAAGGCAACCTGTTAATCAAGTAAGTGGCTGTAGATACAGCCTCAGCCCATAAGTAATTAGGTAAATGCTTTTCATTTAACATAGACCTTGCAGCTTCAACAATTGTCCTATTCCTCCTTTCTGCCACTCCATTTTGCTCAGGAGTGTACCTTGTAGTTACCTCTCTTTTGATTCCTCTTTCTTGAAGAAAAGAATCAAAATCATGGGAGAAGTATTCTCCCCCTCCATCTGACCTTAGCCTTTTTAGTGATTTACCTGTTTGATTCTCCACAAGAGCCAAATATCTTTTGAAACATGAAAAAACTTCATCTTTGTGTTTCATAAAGAATAGGATAGTCCATCTGTTGCAATCATCAATAAAGGAAACATAATACCTTGATCCTGATATTGAAGCTTCCTTGCTTGGTCCCCATACATCTGTATGAACCAACTCCAAGAGATCTCCATGCATATAGCCTTTCTTCATGAATGGTAACCTGTGAGACTTTCCAAACTGACATGCACTACACTTATAAATCATATGTTGTTTTGACAAGTTAGGGAGTCCAAGTACACTTTGGTCCCTGCAAATTTGCTTTAATGACCTTTCACCAATATGTGCTAACCTTTTGTGCCATACTTCCAATTCTGTGAGTGTCTGACTACCATAATTAAAGAGAGCAATGTTTCTAGTGTCCTGTAATTCAAATGTGAACAATCTACCTGTCTTTTCACCTTTTGCAATTCTTCTGAATCCTTGACTTGGATCTTCAACAAATGCTCCTGCCTTTGTGAACCTGACTTGCAACCCTTTCTCTACTATCTGCCCAACACTTATCAAATTCTTTGTAATGGTAGGGACATAGAGTACCTTACTGAGTAGGTTGATGTTTCCATCAGGTGCTTTGACATTGCCTATTTTCTCCACAGGATGTTTTGTATCATCTCCTGTTTGTACCTCATGCTTATTCCTTGGATCTTCTAAATCTGATAGGAGTGCCACATTTCCTGCCACATGATTTGAACAACCTGAATCTATGTAGAAAACATGCTGTTGACCTAAGCATCAACTTAGGGACTTGCGGAGAAAGAGACTATACCTCAATCCCCTCTCAAGTGCATATAGTGGGGATACACGCTTTTAAATATCAATCCAAAGAGTATGCAAACCTATCCGAGTGTATGAAGACATGCAATCGTGTAGTGGTCATTGCAAATGAACTACTCAAGAATGAAAAATGAAGCAAATACTTATCCTAATGAGCTCCAACTGTTGGTCAAGACGAAACGATACTTGGTGCAGCAGCCGTCAGTATTTTGGACTTTTCTCCTAGCTCCGAACTCCAAATATAGCGAATAGCATATGCGTTTCGAAGCTCTCGAGAAGACGCATCCAATGGCAGTGGTTTCACTCAATTCCGACACTCCTACTTCAAATTAGGAGGGAAATACTGAGTCGCGGGAATACTTTCCTACACTTCAGCACTTCCTACACTTCGCACACACCTTTCCTACAGCCAAGAAACACTCTCAAGGATAGATAACACTCACAAGCACTCTTTCCAAGCAATACACATGCATACAAGCTCACGAAGAAGAAGATAAGGAGGGAAGAAGACACAAATTCGAATTTCTGTGCTCTCTATTCTCACAATGGCCAAAAAGTTCTTTACAAAGAGTCACATTTGACTTATATACTAGTGCCCTAAAAATGGTCCTTTCACACAAGAGACCGGCACTTTATTCACTAAGAGACTACTTTCCTACTATTGTACATGGGTATTCTCTACTTTTCTGTGGGGATGCATCTAGAGGACTCCTCTAGTGCATTTACAAGGGAAAATATATTACAAGAATGAATATGATACAAAAATATGTAGTCCAAATCGGAAAAATTTTGGGGCCCGTCTTTTTTCTCTGCTTTGTGCGCTCTTTAGCTCTGCAACACTCTCCCCCTCTTCGTCTCTGTCGTCCCTTGACAGACTTTGCTTCGCGCACGCTCCATTGACAGACTTTGCTTCGTGCACGCGCCCTGTGGTCAGTATTGTCTGATTTTTGATCTTGCATTACGTTTTAGAGGCGCTCTGATTTGTCCTGGTTGCACACATTGGACCTGGTTGATTCGGTTTGCCACGCACGCCATCAGTGCACATATGCGGATGTAGCTCGTAAGCCTTGATCTGAACCCTCTGCAACTCAAGAGGTTGAAGCATCCACATAGGTGATACATGTTGGCCCTGATTCCTTCTTCCAGCTGCGTGCTTTTCCTTGGTGTGTGCGCCCCTGTGGGGCTTCCTGCAGAGATGTATCTTCAAATTTGCCTTTTAGTGAAGCTGTTTCTTTCGTTGTTTTCTTTTTTTTTCTCTTTTTACTCGTCTCGCCCTCGACACTGCCCCCCTCCTGGACTCTGTCGTCCCCGACAGGCTTTTTGTGGCGACGTGTATAGGTTTGAATGACTTGTTGCTCTCTTTGATTTAGCAGATTAGCGTGACATAGCATGAACTCCTTCCATTGTCGAGACTTTACTCCGTCCTCTGGTGCCTGTCTATGGTCAGCAAAGAAACTTATCTCGTAGGCCACCAGTCGTGCATTCAAATTGGAGGTCATTTTAATGAAGATCTCTGAATCCATTTCAAAGAAGCCCGTAAAGAATGCTTCTTCAAATGTCTGCATATATGTCGATGGTAGAAACATGAGCCGAGAAAAATATGCCATAATTGTTAACCGGCTGGGAATTGTAGATAAATCAAAAATTAAAGCCTCCGAGCCCTGCGTAATGCCGATGAAATTCAAGAAAGTATACTGTGCATGTTGGAACACTTTAATTACTGTAAGGAGCATACTAAATATTTTATTTGTCATTTTAACTGCGAGGTCTGGAACTGTAGCATATCTTGCAAGCCAAAACTCCATGGTTTTGACCATGTATTCCTCTGTCGGTAGGTAGTTGTGTGGTGGACTAGGTAATAGCGGATAATTTAGCCATTGGTTATTAATGCTACCTTGTCGCTGGCCTTCCCAAAATTGCATCCATGCTCTTCGACGGGGTAGTGGGCAAAATGATGGGTTTACTTGAAGCTCATACGGGGATGCTTCCCACTGTACCCGTAGTGTAGGGTGTTTTTCCAAGAGCTTTCTTCTCCAAATTGGATTTGCCGCCTCAAACTCTACCTGAGTATATTTAAAAGTATCATATCGAAAATGGAGATTGTGATCAGGTTCCTTATTTGTAGTATGTTTTATGTAATGCCTAGTTTGTTCCTTCAAAAGTCCGTATGGTACATTGAATGGCCTTAGTATTTGCTCTAGTTGCTTGCTGTCGATTTGAGCCTCTTTCATTAAATTGATGATTTGATCTTCAAATTCCACCGTAAGCTGGGACACCAGTAGTGCCCTTTCTGTTCTGCTCAGCTCTCTTCCTCCACAGTAGCCGAGGTCCCTGGCGGAACTACTGGTGTCCCCTGTTGTGCTTGCTGCTTTAATTGGTCCTGAAGCTGTTTGATTAACTCATTTTTTTGTTTGTTTTCCTCTTCGGCCTTAGCAATAGTTGCTTGATGTTTCATTAGTTCTTGGGCCACAATGTTCATGTGCTCCGTGTCTTCTTTGCTCTGTCGTAGGTAGTTATTTTCTGCTTTTTTCCATTTCATTCTGAGGGCTGCTGTGTCCTCCATATATCTCTTTTCCCAATCCGTTATGACTTCTTGCTCCTGTCTGAGCTGGTCTTGTAATTTAGTGATCTGCTCGTCCAGGTCTTTGACAGTTATTTGTGGGTCATCAGCAATTGCCAATGGTTGATCACTAAGAAGAGCTGTCATTAATTCTTTATTGCGTTGTCGAATGTTATCAGCTTCCTCCATGCTTGCTTTGAGCTGAGACTCTAAGATTTTGCTGCGTGCTTGAAGACGTGTCTTCTCAGTCTCACTCATCTCTAATTTCTTTGTTAATTCTTGGACTTGATCTTTCAGTTTTGTCTGCTCTGTCTCTAGCATACTGTTTTGTGTTTTGACCTCTTGAAGTTCCGTTTCTTTGTTCAGAGCTTGTTCTCGCACCTTGACTAATTCTTTGGAAAGCTCTTTGCCTGCTCTTTCAAGTTCTTTCTTGTCTCGCATGGCTTGGTCGTAATCTTCATCAGCATCAACCATTAACTGTTGTGTATCTAGAGCTGTTCGAATCATATCTTGCACAACAGGCTTGAGCTGAGCTATGTCTACATTTAGCCATGTCTTTGCTATTTCAGGAGTCTCTCCTGTTTGCACTTCTTTGCCTTCTGCTATCTGGAGTGTCTCGTTGTGCGGCTGTCTAACTTGCAGTTGTATCTTGGGTTCCTCATCATCGCCTTTTGCTTCCTTCTTTTTAGTAGCGCTCCCCTGAAACGTGACATCCATTGGTGAAGGTTGTGCTACAACCCTGATTGGTGTGAAGGGTTCTTCTGTTTCTATATCTCGATCTTCATTTTCCTTTTCCGAAATCTCCTCATCAGTCTTTGTGCTTGTGGTTTTCTGATTCATTTTTATATCTTGATCTATTGGTTTAGGGCATTATGGTTCTTCATCATAATTCACTTCATTTAGTTCGGTCCATTGCCCATCATCTTTGGATTCGCTTCGAATATCCACATCCAACAATGATGTGTCCTTTTCTTCTTTGTCTGGAGTAGATGAGCTGGAGTTGTCTAATCCGATTTCGCGGTATCGGTGGACTTTAGTGAGTCTTCTTTTTGTTTTTGACTCCTGTTGTGACTGCTGATAGTGATGACCTTGCACTGGTAAGTTGACTTGTCCCTCCGTATATTTGTGCGTCTCTTCGAGTGCTTTAGTCAATTCTTCTTCCGTGATTTGTTTCTGTCCCACAAGTGTTACCTTTGGAAGTACATGGACTCTTTTTTTCATAGGTATTCCTTCCTCATCTGTCTTGACTTCTCTTAGTCTTTTGGTGCCTCTCATTCTTGGCTGGGAGCTAGTTCCTGCCTCCTCCATACCTGTAACAGTTTTCTTCTTTTTGGGCACTGTGGCGGATTTCACGTATCTAGCCAGCTCTTCTGAGGTAGGCATCTCCCTTAAACAGTTTTTCATGTCCAAAGCTTCATATATCAGTAATGTCAAAGCTGAACTGCCATTCAAGAATTTCTTCTGGCCCCATTTCTTTTGGGCTTCAAACAATCGTTCTTGTACATAAGCTGTTAGATTAACTTTGTTGCCTATCTGTCTCATGGCATGCGATAGTAGTTGGACGACTATCTTTTGAGGTGCAGTGTACCTGTGCATACTTGGAAAACAGAAGTGTTGATGCACCAGCCGTACAGCATCCTCTATGTCAATTCTATTTATTTCCAGGAATGATCTCTTCTTCGGATCATGGCATTCTTCCTTCACACTGGTAATCCCTGCTTGATTCCATCCAAAAGCTTTATTAATCAGTTCATGTGTGAATTGTATGGTCTTCCATGTCCCAACTTTGTCCAATACTTGCGCTTCTGGGACTGAGATTTTTGTTGCAGCAGGCTGCATGGTGTTCATCACCTGTGTACACCTCTGAAAATCTGGTACGTATATAGGCATCTTCAAGAATGCTTCAATTCCAGCTTGAGTCCATACGTCCTCAATATGTGGTAACCCTTGTATTATAGTCTTGAAATCTTGGGACAAGATAGGGAAGTAATGGTCCGTGTCCATGATCTTGATGGTAGCCATGAAAATTAGTTCTGCCACTGGTTGATCATCCCTGAACCAGTGACCTCTTGCTTTTGTTACCGATTCCAACGGAAGAAGTTCCACCTCTTCTTGTTGTGTGGCTTCGGAATCAGTGGAAGCCATCTGCACTCAATATAGAGTATGAATTAGTACCCATATGTTTCAGAAATCCTCCTCCATATGTCGATTAATAATTCGATGTTGCTCCGAGTGCATGGTGCCGTCCCTTTCCCGTGGGTGTGAGAAAGGTAATACCTGAATTTTTTTCATGTATTTTTATATTTTTTGCTGAAAAGAAAACATAAAAATTAGTCCATAGCCGAAGCGGTTAGTAATTTTTTGGAGTATATTTTTATGTATGTACAGGTGCTCTCCTATTTCCAAAGAGAAAATGTGCGTGACTATCCGGAAGTAGAAGAAAGACGTGCCGAATGCTTGGCCTTGTAATGTGGCCCTATCATGCATACTTTGGACCTCGACAACTCCTCATGTGTGCAATTGGAAGTAGTGTCTTGATGTATGCAGCTCGTTTTGTCTTTCGGCACCCAAATTTGCTTCACTTGGATGGAATGCACTGTATTCTCCACCTCTTTGATGAATGTGGTTCTTCTTCGGTAGTACGTCTGCTTATTCTGTTTTGGGAATCTCAAGTTGGTTTGTATTGTATCTGTAGATTCCTTCTTCCTCCAATATGTCCTCTTTCTCGGCTGATGTGCCTGTTGACCATGTTGATGGTGATAGCCGTTCTGAGGATGTTCCTTGTTTGGGATGGTCGTCCTTTGAGTACATGACTTTGGGATCCATATTTGTGTTCGATCAGGTTGTGCAGTTATCAGGTTCTTTGGGATCCATATGCTATTGAGTCGTGGTTGACTGAAGTGTTCGAAATTCTTAGTCTTCTTATTCAATTGGACACGCTGATGTCGAAAATTTTTCTGTTGCTGAAGATATGCCTTCTTTTGATCCTTCCTTATCCAAGCTAGTGTAGAATGTGGAATAGGGTATACTTTCATAGGTGTAGACTTCAATTCTTGCAGAGGAGTATTCTCTTTTGTGCCTTGTGTTTCACTGGGTTTGATTTCATGTTCCTGTGCACTCTTGTGACTCTCTATACTCAAAGATGGAGTGCACACAGGACTCACTGTATTCTCACATGAAGTACTTGATGATGGGGTTTCTATAGTGCTAGTGAACATACCATCATGAATTTGTTCATTGGGATGAACTTCTGGCTCTATAATAGTAGCTTTGGGTGGTCGTTCGTCTAGCAAACTAAATACCTCACGAGGTCCTATTCTGGCAGAGATGTATCCTAAAGCCAATTGAATGGTTACCTCATATTCATAGATCCAATCTTGACCTAACACCACATCTTCAAGCAGATCCTGGTCCTGACATACTAAGAGTCTCTGTTCCATAGTGTTGTTCCCCATATGTAAAGGTAAAGTTATCTCACCTACACATTGAGTGATTTTTCCTCCTATTCCTATTAGCTGTGCCTTAGATGGGCGTATCTCCTCTTTAAGTCTCTGAGACAAAGAAAATCGGATGTAGCTTATGGCTGCTCCTGTGTCTATGAGAGCATCCACTAAGTGGTACTCTTTTCGTCCTGCTCCCAGATTCAAGTAAGGTTGTCTTCTTTGTTGCCCTGAGTTCTCAGTGGCTTTAAAATTAGCCATCGGGATGAGTTCTTCTCCTACTCGATATCTCTCGTCTCTTTCTCTCATCCACTCTTTCCGTTTTCTGATGCGTTCTAGGGCTTCCTGTCTCGCTTCTTCTCATATTCGTTCTTCTTCCTTTTTCCTACTTTGAGCTCCTAACAGTCGCGCTAGCATTTGATCCGTCAAAGGCTCCATAAATCTTTTCACTCTGCATCCACTGATGTAGTTGGGAAGAATGTCTCCGTCTAGTGTGGCGAGATTGACTGCACCACTAGTAGAGATTCGATTTATAATCAGGGGTCCATATCCACGTTTTTGGAGCTTCTTTGCGTGTTGTTTGAGGGTGTATACTAGGACTAAGTCGCCTTCTTTTAGTCCCTTGTCTTTTATGTGTGCATCATAATAAGCCTTTTGTCTCCGTTTAGCGGCATAAATGCCTGCTACCGCTTGCAATCTAGTCTCGTGCAGCTTTTCAATTTGATCTAATTGCTGAGACAATTCATGACCGTTCCACTCATATTGCTGGGCCACTTTCAATGTAGGTACTAAGAAGTCAATTGGGAAAATTGCATTCTGCCCATACACCAGGTTGAAAGGTGTAGTTCCAATGGCCGTTTTATATGCCACTCGGAAGGCCCAAATTGCGTGATGCAATTGTTTGTCCCAATCTGACCTTCCATTATTGACAATCTTTGTCAATACAGTACATAGTACCTTGTTGGAACTTTCAGCTTGTCCATTAGCTTGAGGATGGTATGGGGCTGATTTTTTATGAATCACAAGAAAGTCATTCATTAACGACTCAATGACCTCGTTTAGGAAATGCGTTCCTCGATCACTCACTATCTCAATCGGTAGTCCAAAGCGTGTGAAAATGTGCTCAAAGAGAAATTTTGCTGTGGTTTGAGCATCATTCTTTCTAGTGGCTTTTGCTTCTACCCACTTAGTCAAGTAGTCGGTGGCTACTATGATGTACTCCGCATGAGATCCTTTGGCCGGTGGATTGATAGGTCCTATGAAGTCAATTCCCCATTTTGTAAATGCCCTTGCACAAACCATGGGTCTTAAAGGCATGTCGTCTCTTCTAATGGGGTATTTCGCTCTCTGGCATGTTTCGCAACTTCTCACATATGCCTCCGCATCCATATGTAAAGTTGGCCACCACAAGCCTGCAAAGAGAATCATCTTGACCGTTCTGTCTGCTGAGAAGTGTCCTCCCGCAGCTCCTGCATGTGCCATTTCTAAGACAGAGAGGTATTCATTTTCGTGAATGCACATTCTTAGTTGGTTATCCTTCCCGCGTTTAAAGAGTTGTTTTCCTATGATGGCGTAATCCTTGCTCTGTTCTTCAAGAGCACGTTTCCTTGCTAAGGTAGCTCCATTAGGGTACTCTCAAGTTTTCAAGAACTTTACCAGAGGCATACTCCACCTTGGTGCTATTGTAGAATAGCATAATGTAGAGTTCTCGTCTGGGATTTGTTCGTGACAGGTTTGACAGGTTGACACATAGTTATGTGCATCTCGTTGCATGGTTGGCCAATATATGCCGAATCTCTTGAGTGTTTGCCACGTTCCATTTGCATTCAAATGAGTGTTCCATTGGTTTATGTGTGCTTTCTGAAGCCACATTTTTTGTTCCCCCTCTTCCACGCATCTCATCAGTAGTCCACTTGAATCCTGATGGTACAAACTTCCAGCAATAATGTGAAGGTTTTTAGTCCTCCAGAGATCTTGCTTTTGGTTTGGCGTGATCCCATCTTTAGGTCCATGTGTAAGTATCGGGATCAATTTTTCTGCCCATTGAGGACATACTTCCAGGTTAAAAAGATAAGTATCTGGCAGATCATCGGGAACTCCTATGGGTGGTTCTCCATGGGTCATGTGAGATAAGTGGTCTGCCCTTATGTGTGTGTTTCCTTTCTTGACTATTACTTCAAAATCAAATTCCATTAGCAATAAAAACCATCGTACTAGTCGTCCCGTATTGCAAGGCTTGTTGACTAAGTACAATAGGGCTTGATGATCAATGAAGAATTTGAATTTGTTTGCCAGTAAGTAATGTCTGAATTTCTTGACTGCGTATACCATCCCTAGGCCTTCTCTCTCCGTAGTAGTATAATTGCGTTCCGCTTGATTTAACTGTCTACTGGCATAGGCTATCGGGTGGTCTAATTTTCCTGTATCAGCTGGTTGAGCTAAGATGCAACCAATGGCAAACTTGGAAGCATCAACATGAATATGAAACGGTTTATTCCAATTGGGGACTCGAAGAATGGGCGCTGAACTCAATCGATTCTTCAACTCATTAAAAGCTTTTTCGCATTCTTCGGTCCAATTGAATTGAGTTAATAATGCATAAAGAGGTCTAGCAATTATGGCGTACATATGTATGAATCTTCGATAGTAACCACAATGTCCCATAAATGCTTGAACTTCTTTAGCAGTTTTAGGTCTTGGTAAATCCAAAATGACTTTAATTTTGTCTTCATCTGTGGAAATTCCATTCTTAGAAACAATATGTCCTAAGATTTTCCCTTGTCGCACCATGAAGACACATTTTTCAGGATTGAGGCATACTCGATATTGTCGACATTTGTCAAAAATCTTTTCTAGTTCAGGGATGTGCTCTGATCGTATAGCTGAATATGTACAAAGATCGTCCACGTATACCTCCATGCTCTTTCTCAAAAATTCCTTGAACACATGGCACATCAATCTTTGGAACGTAGCTGGGGCATTTGTTAAACCAAAAGGCATGACTCTAAAGGCGTATACTCCCCATTCAGTGGCAAATGCAGTCTTATGTTGGTCCTCAGGAGCAATGGCTACCTGATTATACCCTGAAAAGCCATCCAGAAAACTATAAACGTCTTTCCCTGCTACCCTTTCCAAGAGATGATCAGTGATTGGTAAGGGATAGCTATCCCTTATGGTTGCGGCGTTTACTTTTTTCAAATTGATGCACACTCTTAACTTTCCATTCTTCTTTGGTACAACCACCAATGGTGATACCCATTCCGTGTGCTCAATTTCATAGATGAATCCAGCATCTAATAACTTATCTATTTCTTCTTTTATCTTGGCTTAATACACATCATTATAAGTATATGGTCTCTGTTTCGAAGGTTTGGCCTCGGATGTCATGGGGATTCTATGCGCACATATAGATGGATCTACTCCCTTTAAGTCCTTATAAGTCCAAGCAAAGACATCCCGGTATTCTCTTATGAGTCGAATTAACTCTTGTTCTTCTTCTAATGAGACATCCTGTCCTATGAAGGTACATCGTTCCTCTCCTCCTTCCATGGTTACAACTATTTTTTTGGTTTGCTCCTTATTATCATATGCTATTCCAGGTTGTGCTTCTCTTTTAGGCATTTGAATAGCAATTTTCCTCTCTTCCACTTCGTATTTTTTGAAATGAGCTGGTACCTCAAATTGGTCTTGGGGTTTGTTTTCTTCATCTTCTAACTCCCTTTCAACTTCTAATTCTTCTTTTTGTGTGAGTTCCTTATGTTTTTCATTGGCAGTGATATCCATGTTGGTGGTACTAATCCCTAGATCCATGGGTTCTGGTTCCATTTCGATGCTCTCGTAGTCCTCCTTCCAGTCTTTCTCGATCACTTCTCCTTCTTCTGCCTCCTGAAGGACTACCATATACAAACTAACATCATAACCCTCTTCATCAATACATTCGTTCATGGTTACTACTTCTTCGTTTACACAGACATCGAGGGTGGCTAAGATTTCCATCCAACCGTGAGGTTCGAATTCCTCATCCGGAAATACTTGTGGCATATAGGCTGGATCTTGTACCGATCTCACTACTCCTTGTTTGTGCTGCCAACTTTTTCTTCTCTCCTCTTCCTTTTTTGCAGCTTGGCATATCCATAGATGAGTGTCCTCGTTCATCCAGGATTGGTCACTAGAACCTGCACTATGAACCGATTGATCGTCTTCCTCTTTGTGGATTTGATTCCATTGCAGAGGTGGCACATCTTGATATGTGTATGTATGTAGGTTGATCCTAGTGGTGGTTCCTGCGTGTTGTAGGTACACTGCATCTTTTCCCCAATCTTGTACGACCTTTAGCTGTCTCATGAATGGCCTTCCCAAGATCATTTCATAATTACTTGGCCTTTCGAAGTGACAAATTGCTAAAGTATGTTCAAATTCCACTCCGCACGTAGTGAAGACTACTCGTTCCAACAATCCTAAGGGTCTTTCCGTATGTCCATCTGCCATTTGAATTTTCATGCGCGTTGGTCTCAATGCTGGTTTTCCCCATTTCTCCCAAATTTCTTTGGTAGCAATGCCAACACCAGCTCCTGAATCTAGTATGGCTTTGGTCGTGTAATCCCTATAGGTGATTGGTAGGCATGTATTTCCTTCATCTCCTTCGCTAAAGTCCCCTATTTTATCCACTGGGATTCTCACCGTTTTCACTTCGTCCGCTACCTCCTTCTTTTCCTCCTTGACTTCCCATTGATTGATCAATTTCTCTTTTAAATGTGGTTTTACCTTTAACAGTTCCTCGAATGTTAGGGTACATGGGATTTTCACCTCTCTAAGACGTTGTATGATCTCCGATGTTTGAACTGATGGGTTCGTTTCTCGTCTCGTTATTGATGGAATACGATACAATTCTGAGTTGTGCTCGTACTCCCCGGTGTAGTTGGGTAGTTCCTTTACCTCGTCTTCCACTTCTTTGTCACTTGCATCCATTGGAAAAATTTCTTCTGAATTGAGTTCAGGTATTGAACCCTCTATTTCGTTTTCTGCTTCCAATTCTTCAAAGGGTGGTTCCATTCCTTCTACTTTTTTCCACTTGTCCTCTTGAACTCGTGCCCATAGATCCTTAGTCCAGTCTCTTTCTATTTCAGGGACTATGGATCCTTCCTTTCTCTCAATACCAATTTCATCATTCATAGGTCTATTTACGTTAGGCTTTTCCTGAGTGTTTAGGCACTCTTGGAATTTGTCTTCAGAAATTCGGTTGTTTGGTAAAGGTGATGCGGGTTTTTCTAATGTTTGTTGGGCAACTTCTATCAATTTTTTGCAGATTTCCAATCTTTCTTTCTCTAAGTCGCCTCTCGGATATTCTCTCTCATGTTGTTCTATGGTAGGTCCTGCTTTTATTCTCGCCTTGTATGCCTGAATCCACATGGCTAATTCTTCAGGCATTGGGTCTGCTAATACTGATCCTACCTCCTCCCTTTTATTCTCCTTTTTATTTTCTTCTTCCACTTGTGATTCTTCTGTTGATTTCGGTTTATTCTTTTCATTTTCCTTCTTTTGCAATAATTTTTTTTCTTTTATCCTGTCTCTCCGGTTCTTCCATCTTTGTGATCTTTTACTGGCAATACTTCTCTCTGGTTCTTCAGAGTCTTCCACTCTGTGAGGGATGGGTGTGTTTCCCTCTTTGTCACTTTGATTACTTCCGTCCGTTTTATCAGGGTTCTCTCTAGCCTTTGCTCTGGTTATGGCTTTTAAAGGTATAGTGTACTCTTTGTCGCTCCCTGATGAATCAATCACTTCTATCACATTAATCTGCACATTAGATGTGACTTTGTTGGGGTTCTTAGGACAATCTCTAAAAAGATGTTCCTTACCACAATCGCTACAGTAGCCTTCCCAAATTCGTTGTGGTGGTGGTGGGTTTGGTAATGTACATTCTCTAATATAGTGGTCACCTCCACATCTGTAGCATGGTCCTCTGGGTACAGGCTGTCTATTCATTGGTCGAGGTGGCATGGTTGCTCTAGGAGCTGTGTACATTAATGATACGTAATCCTGCTCATAATTATAAGAACTCTCTGGTGTCTCCCTGCTATAAGCATAAGGTTCATGCAGTTTTCCATATTCCATTATTGAGCTCTCATAACCAGGGTATGTTCCTTGACTAGGTTCATAAAATGAGTCATATGGGTCACTACTAGTCAAAGGTGTGGCTGGCACTATTGCCCTTTCTAGGTTTTCCTCTGGTTGCGCTATCTTAACTGGGACAACGTTCTGAGGGTGGGGCGGTTGTTGTCCTAGCACTGGTTGAGGCTGCGTATATCCCTGATATGCGTATGGTCGTGATATTGGTGCCTGCGGCTGATATGAGGGATATCTAAAAGCTTCTCCTCCCTGCTGGTTCTGCGGATATCCATATGGTCTCACATGATGCTGGGTGGGTCTGATTTGCCTATTGTAAGGGCAGTTCTCAGTGCTATGGTTTGTGTATCTCTGCTCTATACTGCAATATTGTAGTGGTCCGGGGACAGAGGGTCTATGAGGAGCATAGGCAGGTGGTGGGGCTACTCCCCTAGTACACAAATGAGAAGGATGATCTCCTCCGCACTGCATACATCTTCTAAGCATAGGCATTCTCATAGGATTGATGGGATAATTCCTCTGTCCTTGAACATTCAGTTTTTTTGCTAACAAGTCGGCAATTTCCTCTACGTTGTTTTTGGGGTTTGATGTGCTACATGTTGACTCTTAACTTTTCACACTACCTTGGGGTATTTTCAAATCTTCTGCAAGGTTATCTTCTAGGTCTATACATTCCTTCATACACTCTTGCAAAGTTTGAACTCTCTTTACATACACTAGTGACCTCAAGGTTCCGTTCAACAGTCCTTCTAAGAACAATGATACCATTTTGTTTTGCGTTGGTCTCTCTTCTACGGGGCATCTATCCACGTACTGCTTGAATCTCCTTGCTGCCAATCTCACTGACTCGGTAGGGACTTGTTTGAAGCTGTGGATTAATGACGAAGAATTGTTTTTAATTCCAGATTTGGTAAATTCTTCAATCATTTCTTGATATACCTGATCCATGTTCTGAAAGGTATTTGGATCCAATGGCTGAAACCAGGCCAAAGCTGTGTCTGACAAGGTAAGGCCAAAAGACTCATATTGAATCATGAAGTCATCTACCTGCTCGGCTCTAACTACTTGTTTAAATTCTGCTATGTGATTATAAGGTTCACTAGAGCCATCATAATGATTTCTCATGCACTTGGCAACTTGGATCGGCCTTAGTCTCCTCCCCGCTTCAGGTTGTCTAGGCATTACAGGGTAATTTGGTCTTCCTATTGGTATGCCTGGTCCTCGTACTACCTGTGGTCTGACTGGAGCATGAACTCCATGTCTTGGGTCAATGGCTGGTTGTGGCCGGTAGTTAGGATTAGTGGCAGGTATTGCAAATTGTACATGTGGTCTGACGGGGATCTGGGTTTGTTGAGTTTGCTGTGTTTGTCCTGACTGTTGATATGAATCGTTCTGAGATATTCCAAGTGGATTCCGTGAAGTAGTGGCTTGGTCCCTAGGGGGGAACACTGGGATGTTCTGATATTTCAGCTCAGCTCTCTCTGATTCTGTTATTGGCCAATACCTTCTGTGATTTTTATCCAAATATGTGATGATGGTGGGGAACTCAAGATCTTGTAACTCATAGATGGTAACTGGATTAGGAGCAGCTTCCCATATAGAGGAATGGGCTCTGAGCAGGTGCTCCATTCCGTTGATCAAATACACATCTATTAGAGTGTCGTCTTGGGGAATCAGGTCTCCTCTCCAAAGTTTAGTAATTGTAGACCTCCCTCTAGGAGTAGTTACTTGCTCTTCGTTTCCACCTCCATTTAAGCTTGAAGCATTATTTTCCTCACCACGCTCATTAATGATTTCAGGGTGTTCTGTGACCACGTACTGGATGTCTTGTTTGTCCATGTACAGTCCTCCTATGTACTTAACTGCTGGTCTTGGCACTATGTAGGCCTCTGAAGCCTTCATCAGTCTGGCCACTGATCTGTTTAGACCATCCAAATAGATAGGGATCTCATTGTGGTTGGTGCTCACATACTCTAAGGAAGCTCTGTATTCGCCCTCAATGATGGACATCTGGCCAATCATGGGTACAGTGTTTTGCATATCCTCGGAAGCCATGGGGATTTCTCCTTCTGACTCACTGGAGGTCTCAGAATAGTGTGAACGGCTACTTGGTTCGGCTGCACTCCCTACGGAAGAAATTACACTTCTTTGGCTTCCTAGGGTTCTTCCGGATCTCAGGTTCATTCACTTAAGAGCTCTGATCAAATCTTGTCCTCCTCTAGCCTTTAGAATTCTAAGTTATGACTTAGAAGTCTAGGAAAAAATTAGGCTGGAGAATGACTGAAGGAAAACCTCAAGTCACGATACTTGACTCTCACGATCTCTGAGGAAACGATCGCTGACTGACACGATACTTGGACGAAACGATCGCTGGAAGACGATCTCTGCCCAGACGATACTTGATGGACACGATACACGATATCTGAGTTCAAACGATACACGATAGTTGATCGCCGATGATACTTGATCTTCGAGAGAAAATGATACACGATACTTCCTCAAACGATCTTTGGCAAAACTATCTCTGGACTCAACGATCTCTGGTCAACACGATACACGATCGACGATACTTGGTTCCAAACGATACGCGATCGCTGGTAAGTATCGCGATCTCTGGGATGCGATACACGATACTTGGACCAAACGATACACGATCTCTATCAATACGATACTTGGTCAAACGATACACGATACTTCACAAGTATCGCGATCTTTAGGCCACGATACACGATATTTAAAGCAGACGATACTTGATACACGATACTCGACCAAACGATCGACGATCTTTGGCAAGTATCGCGACCTCTAGACAACGATATCCGATACTTGGCCAAAACGATATCTGACCGAAACGATACCGATCTTTAACCCCAACGATCGACGATCTTTGGCAAGTATCGCGATCTCTAGACAACGATACTTGAGCCAACGATACACGATATTTGGGCTCAAACGATCTCTGATCGAGACGATACCGATATTAGGGAAATATCGCGATACTCGACCGCGGGAGCAAAAACGATACTTGACCCTATTTCAAATTTTTGCAGAGGTTTTTGAGATTTTGATTTTTTTCCTTTTGCTCACCTAGCTCTTCTCTCTTACCCTCACCCACTGTATCAATCAACAAACAACTTTTACCCCCTGAGAGCCCAAACGATACTCAGCGCAGATCGTTTTTTTCTTTCCTAGGTTGAAATGCTGAGAATTTTTGATCAAAAAGTGGTTTAGTTTACCTTGGTAGCACTCAGGATCTCTTGGTCAAACTCCCTTGCTCTGTGCACTTCCCTATTGCTAGTTTTCCTTGCCACGATCTCTGCACGCTCACACGATACCCGACTGCTCTCTCCACGATACTTGTTCACACTAGTGATTTGAACAATGAAATTTTTTGGCTTTTATACTTGGAAGTTTCTAGCTTACAAAAAGGAGAATTTTTTGAACAAAACTAAAACCTACTCTAATGATTTAGTCCACTCTCTACTCACTCCTACTCTACTCCTTCTACTCACTTCCCTAAACTAACAACTCACTACACACACTCCAAGAATGAGAAGTAGCAAGTGCGGCTGAAAATAACTTACCAAAGAAGAGAAGATTTCCGCTCCTCCACGTTCTTCAATGCAAAAAGCTACTTACCATCACACGAATGCCTCGGTTTGATTCGTCACTCCCCGGCAACGGCGCCAAAAAGTGTGTTGACCTAAGCATCAACTTAGGGACTTGCGGAGAAAGAGACTATACCTCAATCCCCTCTCAAGTGCATATAGTGGGGATACACGCTTTTAAATATCAATCCAAAGAGTATGCAAACCTAGCCGAATGTATGAAGACATGCAATCGTGTAGTGGTCATTGCAAATGAACTACTCAAGAATGAAAAATGAAGCAAATACTTATCCTAATGAGCTCCAACTGTTGGTCAAGACGAAACGATACTTGGTGCAGCAGCCGTCAGTATTTTGGACTTTTCTCCTAACTCCGAACTCCAAACATAGCGAATAGCATATGCGTTTCGAAGCTCTCGAGAAGACGCATCCAATGGCTGTGGTTTCACTCAATTCCGACGCTCCTACTTCAAGTTAGGAGGGAAATACTGAGTCTCGGGAATACTTTCCTACACTTCAGCACTTCCTACACTTCGCACACACCTTTCCTACAGCCAAGAAACACTCTCAAGGATAGATAACACTCACAAGCACTCTTTCCAAGCAATACACATGCATACAAGCTCACGAAGAAGAAGATAAGGAGGGAAGAAGACACAAATTCGAATTTCTGTGCTCTCTATTCTCACAATGGCCAAAAAGTTCTTTACAAAGAGTCACATTTGACTTATATACTAGTGCCCTAAAAATGGTCCTTTCACACAAGAGACCGGCACTTTATTCACTAAGAGACTACTTTCCTACTATTGTACATGGGTATTCTCTACTTTTCTGTGGGGATGCATCTAGAGGACTCCTCTAGTGCATTTACAAGGGAAAATATATTACAAGAATGAATATGATACAAAAATATGTAGTCCAAATCGGAAAAATTTTGGGGCCCGTCTTTTTTCTCTGCTTTGTGCGCTCTTTAGCTCTGCAACACATGCTCATCAGATTTACCTTGTGGCATAGCCATGTTCATGATCAATAATGAATCCTCTTTGTTTGAGTCTTCTGTATAGTTATTGTAGTCTCTCCTTCCTTTGTAGCCTCCTTGATAGTTTGAATGATTGTAGTTGTTGTAGTTGCCATGATAATTGTTGAACCTTCCTCTTGAGTAGCCATAACTTCCTCTATTGTATCCTCTACCTCTTTGATTCCTAGAATTCCTAAAGCAATTTTCAGTTGTATGATTAGTTAATCCACAAATAGAACATGAGTTGGAGTCTTGGGATCTCCCCCTGCCTTGTCTACCTCCTCTTCCTCTACCTCTGCCATGTCTTCCTCTACCTGCATAGTTAGCTTGATATGTACCTGCTTCATCATCCACTTTCTTTGCCTTTCCTTTGTTATCTTTACACTTGCTTTTATCCGTGTATAAAGCTGAAGATTGATTACCTTTAGAGCTTTCTCCATTTTTGATAAGCTTTGCCTCTTGAGTAAGTAATTGTCCAATGAGTGTGTTGAAATCAGGTACATGCATGTCCATGTACAAATCCATAGCTGTGGTGAATGCTTCCCACTTATCATCTGCCTTCAAGCCATTGATGACGTGCCTTACAATTTGCTCTTCATCTATTATCTCTCCAATGCTTCCCAATTGATCCGCTATGTCCTTGAGCTTTGTGACAAAATCAGTCACATTTTGTTTGGGAGCCTTCTTGAGAGTTGTGAACTCCAGCCATAGTTGATGCTTCCTGGCTTTGGTACTTGAAGAAAAGAAAGCTTCAAGTGCATCCCACACTTCCTGAGATGTCTTACAACTTTTAATGTGAGGCAACAAAAAATCTGAGATAGAGTTGAGGAGATAAGACCTTGCAAGTGCATCCTTGGAGCACCATGTGCTCAATCTTTCTTGCTCTTCTTGTGTTGGTTGACTTTTGTTCCTGAAACTTGGCATAACTTCATCTCCAGCCACATAACCATATAAACTTCTACCTTGGAGATAAGCTTCCATTCTTAATGACCAAGCTGAGTAATTACCTCTATCCAATTTGTCAATTGATGAAGGAAATCCATCTGCCATGTTGTCCAACCTTGCTCTGATACCACTGTGAAGAGATGGATAGGTATGTGTTGAAGATGAAGAGGTGTTGCAAAATCTTTGCTCTACACCAGCCAAATGAACTCCAAGAGTAGATGGTGGGCCCTTTTAGCTTGCCAATGGATGTATTAGACACCCTATGTACCTTGGAAGATCACTCTCAAACAGATAGATCAAAACAGATAAGTTGGAGTTAGCTCAGAGGTGAAAACTTGCTATTCTTGGTTGATACACCTGTCCAGTGTTTTACATAATTCTCTGAGCACAGCAGCAATTAGATTAATTCCTCTTGGGGAAGGCTAGGTAGCTTAAAGAGCTAACTTTAGAGAGTAATCTCATCAAAAATAACAAACCACACACTGAGAATGACTTTTAACAAGTGATGACATCATCCCGATTTTCACGGGCTGCTACAGAAATAGACCAGTGAGCAGAAAAAGTAACCTAACTCAAGATGTAAGAATTCAATGATCATGAAAATTTGTATGCTTATACTAGACAATAAGCTGAATCCAACAAGCTTTAAATCACTGAATTTGAATGAGTAACCACTGAGAAATGACTCTGACAAGATGACTGAAAAAGTCGGGTACCTGACAGAGAAGTGAAGATGAACATACCCTGTTGACTTCAAATGAACATAACTGAAGATTCCAACATCCAAATGACATGAACATTTGTGAGCATATAGTAGACTTATAGAGCTAACTTTACCAAGTTAAATCACTGAAAATGATGAACCAAGTGCAGAGAAACAATCTCTGCAAGCTGACTGAGAAAAACTGAAGTAATGGCAGTGAGTAGTACACATCACAAGAACATGGAAAGATGACCTCAAATAATCATAAAAATGAAACTATATTGCTTGTACAATACAATGACTTACTGATACATATGTGTGCTTTGTAATCACACCTTGAAATGGCATAAAGCTCAGCTCTTGGAGGTCTTCACATAGGTCTCTCTAACCATGACTAAAACTGCCATCTATTTATAGTTGAGTTTGGGAGGCTAACTTCCCTCAATCACTCTCCAATCAATCAATGATTGATTTGATTCTCTACCTACCACAAATCACGAATTTGTGGCTCCTCTTTCCATTCTTGATCATGTGGGCTCAACCACTTAAGATTCTCTTACTTTTACATTAAGTAAACTCTTCAAAAGTTACAAGAGGTAGTTCACAAGTGAACTTTACATAGTCTTCATTTTGAAGCTTCTTTAATGACTTTGTGAGACTCAAGCCAATACTTAGGCTTGTCATAGACTTGCTCCAACAGCTCCCCCTCAAGCCAAGTATGCTTGAGGTCTTCAATCTTCCAAGATTTCCTGCAAACCAATCATAGCCTTGAATTTGCAAAGCTTTGTACCATCCAATGCTTTGGTTAGAATATCTGCACATTGTTGATGTGTGGACACATATGATATTTGAATCTCCTTGCTTAGGATCTTCTCTCGTACATAATGATAATGAACTTCAATATGTTTAGTCCTTGCATGAAAAATAGGATTAGCAGCCAAGTGAATAGAACTCATATTGTCACCAAAAATAGTTGGAGTTCCAAACTCCAATCCAAGATCTTTGAATAATGTCTTCATCCACATAGCTTCCTGAGTAGCTATGGCAAGACCTCTGTATTCAGCTTCAGTAGAAGAGAGAGCAACTGTGGGTTGCTTCTTGGATGACCATGAAATAAGCTTTGAACCTGCAAAGGTAAGATAACCTGAAGTGCTCCTTCTATCTTCCTTGGAGCCAGCCCAATCTGCATCAGAAAATAGCTTCAAACCTAAATCAGATACATAAGGATAGTAAAGTCCTTCATTTATGGTTCCTTTGAGATATTTGAGTATCCTTTTGGCAGCATCCATATGTGGTTTCCTTGGTGTGTGCATAAATTGGCTTAGCACACTCACACTGTAACATATATCTACTCTTGTCAATGTGGCATAGTTGAGACTACCCACTAGACTTTGATATGATGTGATGTCCTCTATGAGTTCACCTTCATGTGAGCTCAATTTGTGATTAACCTCCATTGGAGTACCTGCAATCTTACAATCTTGCATCTTGAATTTTGCCAACATGTCCTTAATGTACTTTCTTTGAGTGAGAAACAAACCATGATCTTTGTAGACAACTTCCAAACCTAGGAAGTAGGTAAGTGAACCCAAATCACTTATCTTGAACTCTTCTCTCATCTGATCTTTGATCTTCTTCATACCATCTGCATCATTTCCTGTCAATATAATATCATCTACATATACACATAGGTAGATGACCTCGGAATTACTCTTTTTAATAAAGAGTGAAGGATCTGCTTTGCTTGGTTGAAAGCCTTTGTCCTGCAAGAATGAAACAAGCCTGAAATTCCAAGCTCTTGGAGCTTGCTTGAGACCATACAATGCTTTGTTAAGTTTACACACATAATTAGGATAAACTTGATTCTCAAAACCAGGTGGTTGTGCCATATATACCTCTTCTGTTATCCAACCATTCAAGAATGCATTCTTCACATCTAGTTGAAGTATCTTCCAATTCTTGGAAGAGGCAATACTAAGCAAAACCCTAATAGTAGGCATCTTTGCCACAGGAGAGAATGTCTCCTCATAATCAATTCCCTGAGTTTGTGCAAAGCCTTTTGCTACAGGCCTTGCCTTATACCTGTTAATGGAACCATCAGAATTCTTTTTGAGTTTATAGACCCATCTTGAGCCTATTACCTTCATGGATGAAGTCTTGGGCACCAAATCCCAAGTGTTGTTTTCCTCGAGTGCTTCAATCTCTTCCTTCATTGCATGCTTCCATTCTGTTTTTGCTTTGGCCTCTTCAAATGATGATGGCTCCTCTTGGTTTATGTCCTGTGCTATGTAGATAGAATGTTTAGTTACTAATGAGGTGTCAAACCCATACCTTTCTGGTTTTTTCTTTTCCCTCATAGATCTTCTTAAGCCATGATTTGATGATTCTGCCTCATGTCCAAGTTCCTGCAATTTTGCTTTACCTTTAGACTTCCATGCTTTGATCTTTTCCATCTGACATTCTTCATCATCCTCTGAGGTGTCTTGTTCTTTAATCTTTGATTGTTCTCTACCAAGCTTTGGAAAATCTTCTTCAAGATCATATGGTAAATTGACCTTCCTGCATGAATCTTCATACCATGAATTGTTCTCATCAAAAACTACATCTCTGCTTACCAAGAATCCTTTTTTGGTAGGGTTGTATAACCTGTAGCCCTTTTGATTGTTGTCATATCCAATAAATACACACCTTTCTGCTTTTGGATCCATCTTGCCTCTAACCTGTGAAGGAACATGAGCAAAAGCAATACATCCAAAAATTTTACAATGATCTAAGCTTGGTCTTCTTCCATTCCAAGCCTCATATGGAGTCATTCCATCAAGGGATTTTGAAGGCAACCTGTTAATCAAGTAAGTGGCTGTAGATACAGCCTCAGCCCATAAGTAATTAGGTAAATGCTTTTCATTTAACATAGACCTTGCAGCTTCAACAATTGTCCTATTCCTCCTTTCTGCCACTCCATTTTGCTCAGGAGTGTACCTTGTAGTTACCTCTCTTTTGATTCCTCTTTCTTGAAGAAAAGAATCAAAATCATGGGAGAAGTATTCTCCCCCTCCATCTGACCTTAGCCTTTTTAGTGATTTACCTGTTTGATTCTCCACAAGAGCCAAATATCTTTTGAAACATGAAAAAACTTCATCTTTGTGTTTCATAAAGAATAGGATAGTCCATCTGCTGCAATCATCAATAAAGGAAACATAATACCTTGATCCTGATATTGAAGCTTCCTTGCTTGGTCCCCATACATCTGTATGAACCAACTCCAAGAGATCTCCATGCATATAACCTTTCTTCATGAATGGTAACCTGTGAGACTTTCCAAACTGACATGCACTACACTTATAAATCATATGTTGTTTTGACAAGTTAGGGAGTCCAAGTACACTTTGGTCCTTGCAAATTTACTTTAATGACCTTTCACAAATATGTGCTAACCTTTTGTGCCATACTTCCAATTCTGTGAGTGTCTGACTACCATAATTAAAGAGAGCAATGTTTCTAGTGTCCTGTAATTCAAATTTGAACAATCTACCTGTCTTTTCACCTTTTGCAATTCTTCTCAATCCTTGACTTGGATCTTCAACAAATGCTCCTGCCTTTGTGAACCTGACTTGCAACCCTTTCTCTACTATCTGCCCAACACTTATCAAATTCTTTGTAATGGTAGGGACATAGAGTACCTTACTGAGTAGGTTGATGTTTCCATCAGGTGCTTTGACATTGCCTATTTTCTCCACAGGATGTTTTGTATCATCTCCTATTTGTACCTCATGCTTATTCCTTGGATCTTCTAAATCTGATAGGAGTGCCACATTTCCTACCACATGATTTGAACAACCTGAATCTATGTAGAAAACATGCTGTTGACCTAAGCATCAACTTAGGGACTTGCGGAGAAAGAGACTATACCTCAATCCCCTCTCAAGTGCATATAGTGGGGATACACGCTTTTAAATATCAATCCAAAGAGTATGCAAACCTAGCCGAGTGTATGAAGACATGCAATCGTGTAGTGGTCATTGCAAATGAACTACTCAAGAATGAAAAATGAAGCAAATACTTATCCTAATGAGCTCCAACTGTTGGTCAAGACGAAACGATACTTGGTGCAGCAGCCGTCAGTATTTTGGACTTTTCTCCTAGCTCTGAACTCCAAACATAGCAAATAGCATATGCGTTTCGAAGCTCTCGAGAAGACGCATCCAATGGCAGTGGTTTCACTCAATTCCGACGCTCCTACTTCAAGTTAGGAGGGAAATACTGAGTCGCGGGAATACTTTCATACACTTCAACACTTCCTACACTTCGCACACACCTTTCCTACAGCCAAGAAACACTCTCAAGGATAGATAACACTCACAAGCACTCTTTCCAAGCAATACACATGCATACAAGCTCACGAAGAAGAAGATAAGGAGGGAAGAAGACACAAATTCGAATTTCTGTGCTCTCTATTCTCACAATGGCCAAAAAGTTCTTTACAAAGAGTCACATTTGACTTATATACTAGTGCCCTAAAAATGGTCCTTTCACACAAGAGACCGGCACTTTATTCACTAAGAGACTACTTTCCTACTATTGTACATGGGTATTCTCTACTTTTCTGTGGGGATGCATCTAGAGGACTCCTCTAGTGCATTTACAAGGGAAAATATATTACAAGAATGAATATGATACAAAAATATGTAGTCCAAATCGGAAAAATTTTGGGGCCCGTCTTTTTTCTCTGCTTTGTGCGCTCTTTAGCTCTGCAACACTCTCCCCCTCTTCGTCTCTGTCGTCCCTTGACAGACTTTGCTTCGCGCACGCTCCATTGACAGACTTTGCTTCGTGCACGCGCCCTGTGGTCAGTATTGTCTGATTTTTGATCTTGCATTACGTTTTAGAGGCGCTCTGATTTGTCCTGGTTGCACACATTGGACCTGGTTGATTCGGTTTGCCACGCACGCCATCAGTGCACATATGCGGATGTAGCTCGTAAGCCTTGATCTGAACCCTCTGCAACTCAAGAGGTTGAAGCATCCACATAGGTGATACATGTTGGCCCTGATTCCTTCTTCCAGCTGCGTGCTTTTCCTTGGTGTGTGCGCCCCTGTGGGGCTTCCTGCAGAGATGTATCTTCAAATTTGCCTTTTAGTGAAGCTGTTTCTTTCGTTGTTTTCTTTTTTTTTCTCTTTTTACTCGTCTCGCCCTCGACACTGCCCCCCTCCTGGACTCTGTCGTCCCCGACAGGCTTTTTGTGGCGACGTGTATAGGTTTGAATGACTTGTTGCTCTCTTTGATTTAGCAGATTAGCGTGACATAGCATGAACTCCTTCCATTGTCGAGACTTTACTCCGTCCTCTGGTGCCTGTCTATGGTCAGCAAAGAAACTTATCTCGTAGGCCACCAGTCGTGCATTCAAATTGGAGGTCATTTTAATGAAGATCTCTGAATCCATTTCAAAGAAGCCCGTAAAGAATGCTTCTTCAAATGTCTGCATATATGTCGATGGTAGAAACATGAGCCGAGAAAAATATGCCATAATTGTTAACCGGCTGGGAATTGTAGATAAATCAAAAATTAAAGCCTCCGAGCCCTGCGTAATGCCGATGAAATTCAAGAAAGTATACTGTGCATGTTGGAACACTTTAATTACTGTAAGGAGCATACTAAATATTTTATTTGTCATTTTAACTGCGAGGTCTGGAACTGTAGCATATCTTGCAAGCCAAAACTCCATGGTTTTGACCATGTATTCCTCTGTCGGTAGGTAGTTGTGTGGTGGACTAGGTAATAGCGGATAATTTAGCCATTGGTTATTAATGCTACCTTGTCGCTGGCCTTCCCAAAATTGCATCCATGCTCTTCGACGGGGTAGTGGGCAAAATGATGGGTTTACTTGAAGCTCATACGGGGATGCTTCCCACTGTACCCGTAGTGTAGGGTGTTTTTCCAAGAGCTTTCTTCTCCAAATTGGATTTGCCGCCTCAAACTCTACCTGAGTATATTTAAAAGTATCATATCGAAAATGGAGATTGTGATCAGGTTCCTTATTTGTAGTATGTTTTATGTAATGCCTAGTTTGTTCCTTCAAAAGTCCGTATGGTACATTGAATGGCCTTAGTATTTGCTCTAGTTGCTTGCTGTCGATTTGAGCCTCTTTCATTAAATTGATGATTTGATCTTCAAATTCCACCGTAAGCTGGGACACCAGTAGTGCCCTTTCTGTTCTGCTCAGCTCTCTTCCTCCACAGTAGCCGAGGTCCCTGGCGGAACTACTGGTGTCCCCTGTTGTGCTTGCTGCTTTAATTGGTCCTGAAGCTGTTTGATTAACTCATTTTTTTGTTTGTTTTCCTCTTCGGCCTTAGCAATAGTTGCTTGATGTTTCATTAGTTCTTGGGCCACAATGTTCATGTGCTCCGTGTCTTCTTTGCTCTGTCGTAGGTAGTTATTTTCTGCTTTTTTCCATTTCATTCTGAGGGCTGCTGTGTCCTCCATATATCTCTTTTCCCAATCCGTTATGACTTCTTGCTCCTGTCTGAGCTGGTCTTGTAATTTAGTGATCTGCTCGTCCAGGTCTTTGACAGTTATTTGTGGGTCATCAGCAATTGCCAATGGTTGATCACTAAGAAGAGCTGTCATTAATTCTTTATTGCGTTGTCGAATGTTATCAGCTTCCTCCATGCTTGCTTTGAGCTGAGACTCTAAGATTTTGCTGCGTGCTTGAAGACGTGTCTTCTCAGTCTCACTCATCTCTAATTTCTTTGTTAATTCTTGGACTTGATCTTTCAGTTTTGTCTGCTCTGTCTCTAGCATACTGTTTTGTGTTTTGACCTCTTGAAGTTCCGTTTCTTTGTTCAGAGCTTGTTCTCGCACCTTGACTAATTCTTTGGAAAGCTCTTTGCCTGCTCTTTCAAGTTCTTTCTTGTCTCGCATGGCTTGGTCGTAATCTTCATCAGCATCAACCATTAACTGTTGTGTATCTAGAGCTGTTCGAATCATATCTTGCACAACAGGCTTGAGCTGAGCTATGTCTACATTTAGCCATGTCTTTGCTATTTCAGGAGTCTCTCCTGTTTGCACTTCTTTGCCTTCTGCTATCTGGAGTGTCTCGTTGTGCGGCTGTCTAACTTGCAGTTGTATCTTGGGTTCCTCATCATCGCCTTTTGCTTCCTTCTTTTTAGTAGCGCTCCCCTGAAACGTGACATCCATTGGTGAAGGTTGTGCTACAACCCTGATTGGTGTGAAGGGTTCTTCTGTTTCTATATCTCGATCTTCATTTTCCTTTTCCGAAATCTCCTCATCAGTCTTTGTGCTTGTGGTTTTCTGATTCATTTTTATATCTTGATCTATTGGTTTAGGGCATTATGGTTCTTCATCATAATTCACTTCATTTAGTTCGGTCCATTGCCCATCATCTTTGGATTCGCTTCGAATATCCACATCCAACAATGATGTGTCCTTTTCTTCTTTGTCTGGAGTAGATGAGCTGGAGTTGTCTAATCCGATTTCGCGGTATCGGTGGACTTTAGTGAGTCTTCTTTTTGTTTTTGACTCCTGTTGTGACTGCTGATAGTGATGACCTTGCACTGGTAAGTTGACTTGTCCCTCCGTATATTTGTGCGTCTCTTCGAGTGCTTTAGTCAATTCTTCTTCCGTGATTTGTTTCTGTCCCACAAGTGTTACCTTTGGAAGTACATGGACTCTTTTTTTCATAGGTATTCCTTCCTCATCTGTCTTGACTTCTCTTAGTCTTTTGGTGCCTCTCATTCTTGGCTGGGAGCTAGTTCCTGCCTCCTCCATACCTGTAACAGTTTTCTTCTTTTTGGGCACTGTGGCGGATTTCACGTATCTAGCCAGCTCTTCTGAGGTAGGCATCTCCCTTAAACAGTTTTTCATGTCCAAAGCTTCATATATCAGTAATGTCAAAGCTGAACTGCCATTCAAGAATTTCTTCTGGCCCCATTTCTTTTGGGCTTCAAACAATCGTTCTTGTACATAAGCTGTTAGATTAACTTTGTTGCCTATCTGTCTCATGGCATGCGATAGTAGTTGGACGACTATCTTTTGAGGTGCAGTGTACCTGTGCATACTTGGAAAACAGAAGTGTTGATGCACCAGCCGTACAGCATCCTCTATGTCAATTCTATTTATTTCCAGGAATGATCTCTTCTTCGGATCATGGCATTCTTCCTTCACACTGGTAATCCCTGCTTGATTCCATCCAAAAGCTTTATTAATCAGTTCATGTGTGAATTGTATGGTCTTCCATGTCCCAACTTTGTCCAATACTTGCGCTTCTGGGACTGAGATTTTTGTTGCAGCAGGCTGCATGGTGTTCATCACCTGTGTACACCTCTGAAAATCTGGTACGTATATAGGCATCTTCAAGAATGCTTCAATTCCAGCTTGAGTCCATACGTCCTCAATATGTGGTAACCCTTGTATTATAGTCTTGAAATCTTGGGACAAGATAGGGAAGTAATGGTCCGTGTCCATGATCTTGATGGTAGCCATGAAAATTAGTTCTGCCACTGGTTGATCATCCCTGAACCAGTGACCTCTTGCTTTTGTTACCGATTCCAACGGAAGAAGTTCCACCTCTTCTTGTTGTGTGGCTTCGGAATCAGTGGAAGCCATCTGCACTCAATATAGAGTATGAATTAGTACCCATATGTTTCAGAAATCCTCCTCCATATGTCGATTAATAATTCGATGTTGCTCCGAGTGCATGGTGCCGTCCCTTTCCCGTGGGTGTGAGAAAGGTAATACCTGAATTTTTTTCATGTATTTTTATATTTTTTGCTGAAAAGAAAACATAAAAATTAGTCCATAGCCGAAGCGGTTAGTAATTTTTTGGAGTATATTTTTATGTATGTACAGGTGCTCTCCTATTTCCAAAGAGAAAATGTGCGTGACTATCCGGAAGTAGAAGAAAGACGTGCCGAATGCTTGGCCTTGTAATGTGGCCCTATCATGCATACTTTGGACCTCGACAACTCCTCATGTGTGCAATTGGAAGTAGTGTCTTGATGTATGCAGCTCGTTTTGTCTTTCGGCACCCAAATTTGCTTCACTTGGATGGAATGCACTGTATTCTCCACCTCTTTGATGAATGTGGTTCTTCTTCGGTAGTACGTCTGCTTATTCTGTTTTGGGAATCTCAAGTTGGTTTGTATTGTATCTGTAGATTCCTTCTTCCTCCAATATGTCCTCTTTCTCGGCTGATGTGCCTGTTGACCATGTTGATGGTGATAGCCGTTCTGAGGATGTTCCTTGTTTGGGATGGTCGTCCTTTGAGTACATGACTTTGGGATCCATATTTGTGTTCGATCAGGTTGTGCAGTTATCAGGTTCTTTGGGATCCATATGCTATTGAGTCGTGGTTGACTGAAGTGTTCGAAATTCTTAGTCTTCTTATTCAATTGGACACGCTGATGTCGAAAATTTTTCTGTTGCTGAAGATATGCCTTCTTTTGATCCTTCCTTATCCAAGCTAGTGTAGAATGTGGAATAGGGTATACTTTCATAGGTGTAGACTTCAATTCTTGCAGAGGAGTATTCTCTTTTGTGCCTTGTGTTTCACTGGGTTTGATTTCATGTTCCTGTGCACTCTTGTGACTCTCTATACTCAAAGATGGAGTGCACATAGGACTCACTGTATTCTCACATGAAGTACTTGATGATGGGGTTTCTATAGTGCTAGTGAACATACCATCATGAATTTGTTCATTGGGATGAACTTCTGGCTCTATAATAGTAGCTTTGGGTGGTCGTTCGTCTAGCAAACTAAATACCTCACGAGGTCCTATTCTGGCAGAGATGTATCCTAAAGCCAATTGAATGGTTACCTCATATTCATAGATCCAATCTTGACCTAACACCACATCTTCAAGCAGATCCTGGTCCTGACATACTAAGAGTCTCTGTTCCATAGTGTTGTTCCCCATATGTAAAGGTAAAGTTATCTCACCTACACATTGAGTGATTTTTCCTCCTATTCCTATTAGCTGTGCCTTAGATGGGCGTATCTCCTCTTTAAGTCTCTGAGACAAAGAAAATCGGATGTAGCTTATGGCTGCTCCTGTGTCTATGAGAGCATCCACTAAGTGGTACTCTTTTCGTCCTGCTCCCAGATTCAAGTAAGGTTGTCTTCTTTGTTGCCCTGAGTTCTCAGTGGCTTTAAAATTAGCCATCGGGATGAGTTCTTCTCCTACTCGATATCTCTCGTCTCTTTCTCTCATCCACTCTTTCCGTTTTCTGATGCGTTCTAGGGCTTCCTGTCTCGCTTCTTCTCATATTCGTTCTTCTTCCTTTTTCCTACTTTGAGCTCCTAACAGTCGCGCTAGCATTTGATCCGTCAAAGGCTCCATAAATCTTTTCACTCTGCATCCACTGATGTAGTTGGGAAGAATGTCTCCGTCTAGTGTGGCGAGATTGACTGCACCACTAGTAGAGATTCGATTTATAATCAGGGGTCCATATCCACGTTTTTGGAGCTTCTTTGCGTGTTGTTTGAGGGTGTATACTAGGACTAAGTCGCCTTCTTTTAGTCCCTTGTCTTTTATGTGTGCATCATAATAAGCCTTTTGTCTCCGTTTAGCGGCATAAATGCCTGCTACCGCTTGCAATCTAGTCTCGTGCAGCTTTTCAATTTGATCTAATTGCTGAGACAATTCATGACCGTTCCACTCATATTGCTGGGCCACTTTCAATGTAGGTACTAAGAAGTCAATTGGGAAAATTGCATTCTGCCCATACACCAGGTTGAAAGGTGTAGTTCCAATGGCCGTTTTATATGCCACTCGGAAGGCCCAAATTGCGTGATGCAATTGTTTGTCCCAATCTGACCTTCCATTATTGACAATCTTTGTCAATACAGTACATAGTACCTTGTTGGAACTTTCAGCTTGTCCATTAGCTTGAGGATGGTATGGGGCTGATTTTTTATGAATCACAAGAAAGTCATTCATTAACGACTCAATGACCTCGTTTAGGAAATGCGTTCCTCGATCACTCACTATCTCAATCGGTAGTCCAAAGCGTGTGAAAATGTGCTCAAAGAGAAATTTTGCTGTGGTTTGAGCATCATTCTTTCTAGTGGCTTTTGCTTCTACCCACTTAGTCAAGTAGTCGGTGGCTACTATGATGTACTCCGCATGAGATCCTTTGGCCGGTGGATTGATAGGTCCTATGAAGTCAATTCCCCATTTTGTAAATGCCCTTGCACAAACCATGGGTCTTAAAGGCATGTCGTCTCTTCTAATGGGGTATTTCGCTCTCTGGCATGTTTCGCAACTTCTCACATATGCCTCCGCATCCATATGTAAAGTTGGCCACCACAAGCCTGCAAAGAGAATCATCTTGACCGTTCTGTCTGCTGAGAAGTGTCCTCCCGCAGCTCCTGCATGTGCCATTTCTAAGACAGAGAGGTATTCATTTTCGTGAATGCACATTCTTAGTTGGTTATCCTTCCCGCGTTTAAAGAGTTGTTTTCCTATGATGGCGTAATCCTTGCTCTGTTCTTCAAGAGCACGTTTCCTTGCTAAGGTAGCTCCATTAGGGTACTCTCAAGTTTTCAAGAACTTTACCAGAGGCATACTCCACCTTGGTGCTATTGTAGAATAGCATAATGTAGAGTTCTCGTCTGGGATTTGTTCGTGACAGGTTTGACAGGTTGACACATAGTTATGTGCATCTCGTTGCATGGTTGGCCAATATATGCCGAATCTCTTGAGTGTTTGCCACGTTCCATTTGCATTCAAATGAGTGTTCCATTGGTTTATGTGTGCTTTCTGAAGCCACATTTTTTGTTCCCCCTCTTCCACGCATCTCATCAGTAGTCCACTTGAATCCTGATGGTACAAACTTCCAGCAATAATGTGAAGGTTTTTAGTCCTCCAGAGATCTTGCTTTTGGTTTGGCGTGATCCCATCTTTAGGTCCATGTGTAAGTATCGGGATCAATTTTTCTGCCCATTGAGGACATACTTCCAGGTTAAAAAGATAAGTATCTGGCAGATCATCGGGAACTCCTATGGGTGGTTCTCCATGGGTCATGTGAGATAAGTGGTCTGCCCTTATGTGTGTGTTTCCTTTCTTGACTATTACTTCAAAATCAAATTCCATTAGCAATAAAAACCATCGTACTAGTCGTCCCGTATTGCAAGGCTTGTTGACTAAGTACAATAGGGCTTGATGATCAATGAAGAATTTGAATTTGTTTGCCAGTAAGTAATGTCTGAATTTCTTGACTGCGTATACCATCCCTAGGCCTTCTCTCTCCGTAGTAGTATAATTGCGTTCCGCTTGATTTAACTGTCTACTGGCATAGGCTATCGGGTGGTCTAATTTTCCTGTATCAGCTGGTTGAGCTAAGATGCAACCAATGGCAAACTTGGAAGCATCAACATGAATATGAAACGGTTTATTCCAATTGGGGACTCGAAGAATGGGCGCTGAACTCAATCGATTCTTCAACTCATTAAAAGCTTTTTCGCATTCTTCGGTCCAATTGAATTGAGTTAATAATGCATAAAGAGGTCTAGCAATTATGGCGTACATATGTATGAATCTTCGATAGTAACCACAATGTCCCATAAATGCTTGAACTTCTTTAGCAGTTTTAGGTCTTGGTAAATCCAAAATGACTTTAATTTTGTCTTCATCTGTGGAAATTCCATTCTTAGAAACAATATGTCCTAAGATTTTCCCTTGTCGCACCATGAAGACACATTTTTCAGGATTGAGGCATACTCGATATTGTCGACATTTGTCAAAAATCTTTTCTAGTTCAGGGATGTGCTCTGATCGTATAGCTGAATATGTACAAAGATCGTCCACGTATACCTCCATGCTCTTTCTCAAAAATTCCTTGAACACATGGCACATCAATCTTTGGAACGTAGCTGGGGCATTTGTTAAACCAAAAGGCATGACTCTAAAGGCGTATACTCCCCATTCAGTGGCAAATGCAGTCTTATGTTGGTCCTCAGGAGCAATGGCTACCTGATTATACCCTGAAAAGCCATCCAGAAAACTATAAACGTCTTTCCCTGCTACCCTTTCCAAGAGATGATCAGTGATTGGTAAGGGATAGCTATCCCTTATGGTTGCGGCGTTTACTTTTTTCAAATTGATGCACACTCTTAACTTTCCATTCTTCTTTGGTACAACCACCAATGGTGATACCCATTCCGTGTGCTCAATTTCATAGATGAATCCAGCATCTAATAACTTATCTATTTCTTCTTTTATCTTGGCTGAATACACATCATTATAAGTATATGGTCTCTGTTTCGAAGGTTTGGCCTCGGATGTCATGGGGATTCTATGCGCACATATAGATGGATCTACTCCCTTTAAGTCCTTATAAGTCCAAGCAAAGACATCCCGGTATTCTCTTATGAGTCGAATTAACTCTTGTTCTTCTTCTAATGAGACATCCTGTCCTATGAAGGTACATCGTTCCTCTCCTCCTTCCATGGTTACAACTATTTTTTTGGTTTGCTCCTTATTATCATATGCTATTCCAGGTTGTGCTTCTCTTTTAGGCATTTGAATAGCAATTTTCCTCTCTTCCACTTCGTATTTTTTGAAATGAGCTGGTACCTCAAATTGGTCTTGGGGTTTGTTTTCTTCATCTTCTAACTCCCTTTCAACTTCTAATTCTTCTTTTTGTGTGAGTTCCTTATGTTTTTCATTGGCAGTGATATCCATGTTGGTGGTACTAATCCGTAGATCCATGGGTTCTGGTTCCATTTCGATGCTCTCGTAGTCCTCCTTCCAGTCTTTCTCGATCACTTCTCCTTCTTCTGCCTCCTGAAGGACTACCATATACAAACTAACATCATAACCCTCTTCATCAATACATTCGTTCATGGTTACTACTTCTTCGTTTACACAGACATCGAGGGTGGCTAAGATTTCCATCCAACCGTGAGGTTCGAATTCCTCATCCGGAAATACTTGTGGCATATAGGCTGGATCTTGTACCGATCTCACTACTCCTTGTTTGTGCTGCCAACTTTTTCTTCTCTCCTCTTCCTTTTTTGCAGCTTGGCATATCCATAGATGAGTGTCCTCGTTCATCCAGGATTGGTCACTAGAACCTGCACTATGAACCGATTGATCGTCTTCCTCTTTGTGGATTTGATTCCATTGCAGAGGTGGCACATCTTGATATGTGTATGTATGTAGGTTGATCCTAGTGGTGGTTCCTGCGTGTTGTAGGTACACTGCATCTTTTCCCCAATCTTGTACGACCTTTAGCTGTCTCATGAATGGCCTTCCCAAGATCATTTCATAATTACTTGGCCTTTCGAAGTGACAAATTGCTAAAGTATGTTCGAATTCCACTCCGCACGTAGTGAAGACTACTCGTTCCAACAATCCTAAGGGTCTTTCCGTATGTCCATCTGCCATTTGAATTTTCATGCGCGTTGGTCTCAATGCTGGTTTTCCCCATTTCTCCCAAATTTCTTTGGTAGCAATGCCAACACCAGCTCCTGAATCTAGTATGGCTTTGGTCGTGTAATCCCTATAGGTGATTGGTAGGCATGTATTTCCTTCATCTCCTTCGCTAAAGTCCCCTACTTTATCCACTGGGATTCTCACCGTTTTCACTTCGTCCGCTACCTCCTTCTTTTCCTCCTTGACTTCCCATTGATTGATCAATTTCTCTTTTAAATGTGGTTTTACCTTTAACAGTTCCTCGAATGTTAGGGTACATGGGATTTTCACCTCTCTAAGACGTTGTATGATCTCCGATGTTTGAACTGATGGGTTCGTTTCTCGTCTCGTTATTGATGGAATACGATACAATTCTGAGTTGTGCTCGTACTCCCCGGTGTAGTTGGGTAGTTCCTTTACCTCGTCTTCCACTTCTTTGTCACTTGCATCCATTGGAAAAATTTCTTCTGAATTGAGTTCAGGTATTGAACCCTCTATTTCGTTTTCTGCTTCCAATTCTTCAAAGGGTGGTTCCATTCCTTCTACTTTTTTCCACTTGTCCTCTTGAACTCGTGCCCATAGATCCTTAGTCCAGTCTCTTTCTATTTCAGGGACTATGGATCCTTCCTTTCTCTCAATACCAATTTCATCATCTATTTACGTTAGGCTTTTCCTGAGTGTTTAGGCACTCTTGGAATTTGTCTTCGGAAATTCGGTTGTTTGGTAAAGGTGATGCGGGTTTTTCTAATGTTTGTTGGGCAACTTCTATCAATTTTTTGCAGATTTCCAATCTTTCTTTCTCTAAGTCGCCTCTCGGATATTCTCTCTCATGTTGTTCTATGGTAGGTCCTGCTTTTATTCTCGCCTTGTATGCCTGAATCCACATGGCTAATTCTTCAGGCATTGGGTCTGCTAATACTGATCCTACCTCCTCCCTTTTATTCTCCTTTTTATTTTCTTCTTCCACTTGTGATTCTTCTGTTGATTTCGGTTTATTCTTTTCATTTTCCTTCTTTTGCAATAATTTTTTTTCTTTTATCCTGTCTCTCCGGTTCTTCCATCTTTGTGATCTTTTACTGGCAATACTTCTCTCTGGTTCTTCGGAGTCTTCCACTCTGTGAGGGATGGGTGTGTTTCCCTCTTTGTCACTTTGATTACTTCCGTCCGTTTTATCAGGGTTCTCTCTAGCCTTTGCTCTGGTTATGGCTTTTAAAGGTATAGTGTACTCTTTGTCGCTCCCTGATGAATCAATCACTTCTATCACATTAATCTGCACATTAGATGTGACTTTGTTGGGGTTCTTAGGACAATCTCTAAAAAGATGTTCCTTACCACAATCGCTACAGTAGCCTTCCCAAATTCGTTGTGGTGGTGGTGGGTTTGGTAATGTACATTCTCTAATATAGTGGTCACCTCCACATCTGTAGCATGGTCCTCTGGGTACAGGCTGTCTATTCATTGGTCGAGGTGGCATGGTTGCTCTAGGAGCTGTGTACATTAATGATACGTAATCCTGCTCATAATTATAAGAACTCTCTGGTGTCTCCCTGCTATAAGCATAAGGTTCATGCAGTTTTCCATATTCCATTATTGAGCTCTCATAACCAGGGTATGTTCCTTGACTAGGTTCATAAAATGAGTCATATGGGTCACTACTAGTCAAAGGTGTGGCTGGCACTATTGCCCTTTCTAGGTTTTCCTCTGGTTGCGCTATCTTAACTGGGACAACGTTCTGAGGGTGGGGCGGTTGTTGTCCTAGCACTGGTTGAGGCTGCCTATATCCCTGATATGCGTATGGTCGTGATATTGGTGCCTGCGGCTAATATGAGGGATATCTAAAAGCTTCTCCTCCCTGCTGGTTCTGCGGATATCCATATGGTCTCACATGATGTTGGGTGGGTCTGATTTGCCTATTGTAAGGGCAGTTCTCAGTGCTATGGTTTGTGTATCTCTGCTCTATACTGCAATATTGTAGTGGTCCGGGGACAGAGGGTCTATGAGGAGCATAGGCAGGTGGTGGGGCTACTCCCCTAGTACACAAATGAGAAGGATGATCTCCTCCGCACTGCATACATCTTCTAAGCATAGGCATTCTCATAGGATTGATGGGATAATTCCTCTGTCCTTGAACATTCAGTTTTTTTGCTAACAAGTCGGCAATTTCCTCTACGTTGTTTTTCGGGTTTGATGTGCTACATGTTGACTCTTAACTTTTCACACTACCTTGGGGTATTTTCAAATCTTCTGCAAGGTTATCTTCTAGGTCTATACATTCCTTCATACACTCTTGCAAAGTTTGAACTCTCTTTACATACACTAGTGACCTCAAGGTTCCGTTCAACAGTCCTTCTAAGAACAATGATACCATTTTGTTCTGCGTTGGTCTCTCTTCTACGGGGCATCTATCCACGTACTACTTGAATCTCCTTGCTGCCAATCTCACTGACTCGGTAGGGACTTGTTTGAAGCTGTGGATTAATGACGAAGAATTGTTTTTAATTCCAGATTTGGTAAATTCTTCAATCATTTCTTGATATACCTGATCCATGTTCTGAAAGGTATTTGGATCCAATGGCTGAAACCAGGCCAAAGCTGTGTCTGACAAGGTAACGCCAAAAGACTCATATTGAATCATGAAGTCATCTACCTGCTCGGCTCTAACTACTTGTTTAAATTCTGCTATGTGATTATAAGGTTCACTAGAGCCATCATAATGATTTCTCATGCACTTGGCAACTTGGATCGGCCTTAGTCTCCTCCCTGCTTCAGGTTGTCTAGGCATTACAGGGTAATTTGGTCTTCCTATTGGTATGCCTGGTCCTCGTACTACCTGTGGTCTGACTGGAGCATGAACTCCATGTCTTGGGTCAATGGCTGGTTGTGGCCGGTAGTTAGGATTAGTGGCAGGTATTGCAAATTGTACATGTGGTCTGACGGGGATCTGGGTTTGTTGAGTTTGCTGTGTTTGTCCTGACTGTTGATATGAATCGTTCTGAGATATTCCAAGTGGATTTCGTGAAGTAGTGGCTTGGTCCCTAGGGGGGAACACTGGGATGTTCTGATATTTCAGCTCAGCTCTCTCTGATTCTGTTATTGGCCAATACCTTCTGTGATTTTTATCCAAATATGTGATGATGGTGGGGAACTCAGGATCTTGTAACTCATAGATGGTAACTGGATTAGGAGCAGCTTCCCATATAGAGGAATGGGCTCTGAGCAGGTGCTCCATTCCGTTGATCAAATACACATCTATTAGAGTGTCGTCTTGGGGAATCAGGTCTCCTCTCCAAAGTTTAGTAATTGTAGACCTCCCTCTAGGAGTAGTTACTTGCTCTTCGTTTCCACCTCCATTTAAGCTTGAAGCATTATTTTCCTCACCACGCTCATTAATGATTTCAGGGTGTTCTGTGACCACGTACTGGATGTCTTGTTTGTCCATGTACAGTCCTCCTATGTACTTAACTGCTGGTCTTGGCACTATGTAGGCCTCTGAAGCCTTCATCAGTCTGGCCACTGATCTGTTTAGACCATCCAAATAGATAGGGATCTCATTGTGGTTGGTGCTCACATACTCTAAGGAAGTTCTGTATTCGCCCTCAATGATGGACATCTGGCCAATCATGGGTACAGTGTTTTGCATATCCTCGGAAGCCATGGGGATTTCTCCTTCTGACTCACTGGAGGTCTCAGAATAGTGTGAACGGCTACTTGGTTCGGCTGCACTCCCTACGGAAGAAATTACACTTCTTTGGCTTCCTAGGGTTCTTCCGGATCTCAGGTTCATTCACTTAAGAGCTCTGATCAAATCTTGTCCTCCTCTAGCCTTTAGAATTCTAAGTTATGACTTAGAAGTCTAGGAAAAAATTAAGCTGGAGAATGACTGAAGGAAAACCTCAAGTCACGATACTTGACTCTCACGATCTCTGAGGAAACGATCGCTGACTGACACGATACTTGGACGAAACGATCGCTGGAAGACGATCTCTGCCCAGACGATACTTGATGGACACGATACACGATATCTGAGTTCAAACGATACACGATAGTTGATCGCCGACGATACTTGATCTTCGGGAGAAAACGATACACGATACTTCCTCAAACGATCTTTGGCAAAACGATCTCTGGACTCAACGATCTCTGGTCAACACGATACACGATCGACGATACTTGGTTCCAAACGATACGCGATCGCTGGTAAGTATCGCGATCTCTGGGATGCGATACACGATACTTGGACCAAACGATACACGATCTCTGTCAATACGATACTTGGTCAAACGATACACGATACTTCACAAGTATCGCGATCTTCAGGCCACGATACACGATATTTAAAGCAGACGATACTTGATACACGATACTCGACCAAACGATCGACGATCTTTGGCAAGTATCGCGACCTCTAGACAACGATATCCGATACTTGGCCAAAACGATATCTGACCGAAACGATACCGATCTTTAACCCCAACGATCGACGATCTTTGGCAAGTATCGCGATCTCTAGACAACGATACTTGAGCCAACGATACACGATATTTGGGCTCAAACGATCTCTGATCGAGACGATATCGATATTAGGGAAATATCGCGATACTCGACCGCGGGAGCAAAAACGATACTTGACCCTATTTCAAATTTTTGCAGAGGTTTTTGAGATTTTGATTTTTTTCCTTTTGCTCACCTAGCTCTTCTCTCTTACCCTCACCCACTGTATCAATCAACAAACAACTTTTACCCCCTGAGAGCCCAAACGATACTCAGCGCAGATCGTTTTTTTCTTTCCTAGGTTGAAATGCTAAGAATTTTTGATCAAAAAGTGGTTTAGTTTACCTTGGTAGCACTCAGGATCTCTTGGTCAAACTCCCTTGCTCTGTGCACTTCCCTATTGCTAGTTTTCCTCGCCACGATCTCTGCACGCTCACACGATACCCGACTGCTCTCTCCACGATACTTGTTCACACTAGTGATTTGAACAATGAAATTTTTTGGCTTTTATACTTGGAAGTTTCTAGCTTACAAAAAGGAGAATTTTTTGAACAAAACTAAAACCTACTCTAATGATTTAGTCCACTCTCTACTCACTCCTACTCTACTCCTTCTACTCACTTCCCTAAACTAACAACTCACTACACACACTCCAAGAATGAGAAGTAGCAAGTGCGGCTGAAAATAACTTACCAAAGAAGAGAAGATTTCCGCTCCTCCACGTTCTTCAATGCAAAAAGCTACTTACCATCACACGAATGCCTCGGTTTGATTCGTCACTCCCCGGCAACGGCGCCAAAAAGTTTGTTGACCTAAGCATCAACTTAGGGACTTGCGGAGAAAGAGACTATACCTCAATCCCCTCTCAAGTGCATATAGTGGGGATACACGCTTTTAAATATCAATCCAAAGAGTATGCAAACCTAGCCGAGTGTATGAAGACATGCAATCGTGTAGTGGTCATTGCAAATGAACTACTCAAGAATGAAAAATGAAGCAAATACTTATCCTAATGAGCTCCAACTGTTGGTCAAGACGAAACGATACTTGGTGCAGCAGCCGTCAGTATTTTGGACTTTTCTCATAGCTCCGAACTCCAAACATAGCGAATAGCATATGCGTTTCGAAGCTCTCGCGAAGACGCATCCAATGGCAGTGGTTTCACTCAATTCCGACGCTCCTACTTCAAGTTAGGAGGGAAATACTGAGTCGCGGGAATACTTTCCTACACTTCAGCACTTCCTACACTTCGCACACACCTTTCCTACAGCCAAGAAACACTCTCAAGGATAGATAACACTCACAAGCACTCTTTCCAAGCAATACACATGCATACAAGCTCACGAAGAAGAAGATAAGGAGGGAAGAAGACACAAATTCGAATTTCTGTGCTCTCTATTCTCACAATGGCCAAAAAGTTCTTTACAAAGAGTCACATTTGACTTATATACTAGTGCCTTAAAAATGGTCCTTTCACATAAGAGACCGGCACTTTATTCACTAAGAGACTACTTTCCTACTATTGTACATGGGTATTCTCTACTTTTCTGTGGGGATGCATCTAGAGGACTCCTCTAGTGCATTTACAAGGGAAAATATATTACAAGAATGAATATGATACAAAAATATGTAGTCCAAATCGGAAAAATTTTGGGGCCCGTCTTTTTTCTCTGCTTTGTGCGCTCTTTAGCTCTGCAACACATGCTCATCAGATTTACCTTGTGGCATAGCCATGTTCATGATCAATAATGAATCCTCTTTGTTTGAGTCTTCTGTATAGTTATTGTAGTCTCTCCTTCCTTTGTAGCCTCCTTGATAGTTTGAATGATTGTAGTTGTTGTAGTTGCCATGATAATTGTTGAACCTTCCTCTTGAGTAGCCATAACTTCCTCTATTGTATCCTCTACCTCTTTGATTCCTGGAATTCCTAAAGCAATTTTCAGTTGTATGATTAGTTAATCCACAAATAGAACATGAGTTGGAGTCTTGGGATCTCCCCCTGCCTTGTCTACCTCCTCTTCCTCTACCTCTGCCATGTCTTCCTCTACCTGCATAGTTAGCTTGATATGTACCTGCTTCATCATCCACTTTCTTTGCCTTTCCTTTGTTATCTTTAGACTTGCTTTTATCCGTGTATAAAGCTGAAGATTGATTACCTTTAGAGCTTTCTCATTTTTTGATAAGCTTTGCCTCTTGAGTAAGTAATTGTCCAATGAGTGTGTTGAAATCAGGTACATGCATGTCCATGTACAAATCCATAGCTGTGGTGAATGCTTCCCACTTATCATCTGCCTTCAAGCCATTGATGACCTGCCTTACAATTTGCTCTTCATCTATTACCTCTCCAATGCTTCCCAATTGATCCGCTATGTCCTTGAGCTTTGTGACAAAATCAGTCACATTTTGTTTGGGAGCCTTCTTGAGAGTTGTGAACTCCAGCCATAGTTGATGCTTCGTGGCTTTGGTACTTGAAGAAAAGAAAGCTTCAAGTGCATCCCACACTTCCTGAGATGTCTCTTACAACTTCTAATGTGAGGCAACAAAAAATCTGAGATAGAGTTGAGGAGATAAGACCTTGCAAGTGCATCCTTGGAGCACCATGTTGGTTGACTTTTGTTCCTGAAACTTGGCATAACTTCATCTCCAGCCACATAACCATATAAACTTCTACCTTGGAGATAAGCTTCCATTCTTAATGACCAAGCTGAGTAATTACCTCTATCCAATTTGTCAATTGATGAAGGAAATCCATCTGCCATGTTGTCCAACCTTGCTCTGATACCACTGTGAAGAGATGGATAGGTATGTGTTGAAGATGAAGAGGTGTTGCAAAATCTTTGCTCTACACCAGCCAAATGAACTCCAGGAGTAGATGGTGGGCACTTTTAGCTTGCCAATGGATGTATTATACACCCTATGTACCTTGGAAGATCACTCTCAAAAAGATAGATCAAAACAGATAAGTTGGAGTTAGCTCAGAGGTGAAAACTTGCTATTCTTGGTTGATACACCTGTCCAGTGTTTTACATAATTCTCTGAGCACAGCAGCAATTAGATTAATTCCTCTTGGGGAAGGCTAGGTAGCTTAAAGAGCTAACTTTAGAGAGTAATCTCATCAAAAATAACAAACCACACACTGAGAATGACTTTTAACAAGTGATGACATCATCCCGATTTTCACGGGCTGCTACAGAAATAGACCAGTGAGCAGAAAAAGTAACCTAACTCAAGATGTAAGAATTCAATGATCATGAAAATTTGTATGCTTATACTAGACAATAAGCTGAGTCCAACAAGTTTTAAATCACTGAATTTGGATGAGTAACCACTGAGAAATGACTCTGACAAGATGACTGAAAAAGTCGGGTACCTGACAGAGAAGTGAAGATGAACATACCCTGTTGACTTCAAATGAACATAACTGAAGATTCCAACATCCAAATGACATGAAAATTTGTGAGCATATAGTAGACGTATAGAGCTAACTTTACCAAGTTAAATCACTGAAAATGATGAACCAAGTGCAGAGAAACAATCTCTGCAAGCTGACTGAGAAAAACTGAAGTAATGGCAGTGAGTAGTACACATCACAAGAACATGGAAAGATGACCTCAAATAATCATAAAAATGAAACTATATTGCTTGTACAATACAATGACTTACTGATACATATGTGTGCTTTGTAATCACACCTTGAAATGGCATAAAGCTCAGCTCTTGGAGGTCTTCACATAGGTCTCTCTAACCACGACTAAAACTGCCATCTATTTATAGTTGAGTTTGGGAGGCTAACTTCCCTGAATCACTCTCCAATCAATCAATGATTGATTTGATTCTCTACCTACCACAAATCACGAATTCGTGGCTCCTCTTTCCATTCTTGATCATGTGGGCTCAACCACTTAAGATTCTCTTACTTTTACATTAAGTAAACTCTTCAAAAGTTACAAGAGGTAGTTCACAAGTGAACTTTACATAGTCTTCATTTTGAAGCTTCTTTAATGACTTTGTGAGACTCAAGCCAATACTTAGGCTTGTCATAGACTTGCTCCAACAATCGTAGAGTCCCGCCTTCTTCCATATAGGTTTCAGTCCTTCATTATTCTGCAGTCTCTCAAATTCCCTGGTGAAAAAGTGATATCTGCCCCAGCGCCTATTGAATTCTATCTCGGCCTCCCACATGTAAGTGCCTTCACCTAGGGGTCCTGCCACATCACTGAACCAATGTGAGACCGGCATTGTGTGTCCTTGTGGAGGATTCTGAACTGGTATGGCATGTAATGCCCTCAATGCCACTGGTCGTTCCTTCAATTCCTCCTCAACAGGAAGATTTTCAATGTCCACGACTTGGGGGCTGGTGCCTGCTTGGGAGCTAGTTCCTACGGTATCTGCCATGTTACTTCTTGCCTCCTGATTCTGTGAGAATATAGAAACATGTGTTAACATTGTAAAGGACAAGATAGAACCGTTTTTGTCCCCATTACATCATTAACATAAGGTTCGGGAGAGATTAGGGGGTTATTTAGTGCTCGGTGTTTGTGTGTGTAGTTAGGAATTGGGTAGACCTAAGAACTAAGTGGAATGATGTAGTGTGAGAGTGACGTAGTTAGTAGGTGGACATGGATTTACAACTGGGGTCCGGGGGTTTATTACAAGTTTTAGGTTGCCAAATGCAGTGGATGGGCTTTGATCTTGATTTTGTGGAGACTCTGAAGAGTTTGATAGGGGTATCTACTTGAGAATGAGGCTTTTTAGGGACACATTTATGAGTGATTCTACTTTTGCGCATGGAAGAATATGTGTCCATGCGTGATGTGTAAGACTGGGCCTCAGATGTTCGAGTGAGTGAAACATGTTGTACCGGGTGTGGCCTTGGTGTAGCTATTTGAGCCTGTAAGCAAGCCTTAGGCACCTAGATTTTTCGTGATTGTGGGCTGGCCTTCATTGACTTCTTGGGTTCCCAAATAGACTTCACTTTCACAGACAAATTTATGGACTTCTTATTAGTGTCATGTTGTTGACTACTAATAAGAGGTTTTGGCCGTGGGGCTGGCCTGGTCGCAACAGGGTGTTCGCCTTTCCGCATCCATACTTGTTTCAACGGGAATAGATATGCAATTAGGTTTGGTGCCAAAATTCTACATGAAACACAACGAAAATATCCACAAATCAAACGAGAACTATGGGGTATGGTAACAGCTTTGAAAACAGACAAAGAATATTTCATTGGTGCAAATGTCAAAGTTGAGACTGATTGTTTGCCTCTCATTGGAATGATAGCCAATTGTTCATCTCCTCATATAGCCATGCTTAGATGGATCTCATATATTAAGTTCATAAATCCTGAGTTAGTTCATATTTCAGGTAAGTCAAACTCAGTTGCTGATATGTTATCGAGAGCTAGATTTGATGATGATCTTGAAAGTGATCTAATAAAGAATGTGAATTTAGTTGACTATGTTCCACATATATATGAGTATGAGAAATTTCATGAGTCTGAGTACGAAGATGAATGGAGAGACATAGGAAAGTATCTCAGTACACTACAACCATTACCTAGCTGGACTACGAATAGATTCCGTAACATTAGGAAACGAGCTTATAACTTTTTCCTATGTAATGGTTATCTTTGGAGACATGCTAAGGGTAAGGTTAAGAATCCACAACGAGTCCTAGGAAAAAGAGGTCTTCAATTGCAAGTAATGAAGGAAATGCATGAGACATTATGGGCCGGTCATAAAGGATTTTTTGGAACATATGAAAAAATTAGAAGTACCTATTATTGGCCTAGGATGTATGTTGACATTAGTAGCTATGTTTCTACATGTTCTACTTGTCAACTTCATTCATCAGTCAAACATAGAGATCCGTTGCATCCTACTTATCCACCTTGTATTCACTACAAGTGGGTAGTAGATCTTGTAACTATGCCTAAAGGTATTGACAAAATGCGTTACATTGTACTTGCAAGAGAAGACTTAACTAATCATGTAGAGGGACGTGCACTACGATCTAAGACCACTTACAATGTTTGAAAATTCTTGCTTGAAGATGTCATAAGTCGCTTTGGGTACATAGAGAAAGTAGTTGCCGATCGTGGAGAGTTAAATGCGAGAGAAGCTAAAGAGTTCTTTGAGCGTCACGGTATTCGTTTGTCTCTCACTACTGCATATAACCCAGAGGTCAATGGTAAAATAGAGAGAGGGCATCCACCTATTGTGAAAGCCATATCTAAAGCATGTAATGGTGACATCAAACAATGGCCTAAATTCTTACCTTTTGCACTTTGGGCAGATAGAATGACATGCACACGTACTACTGGATATATGCCTGCTGAACTCATGTACTGTCAAAAACCATTGTTTCCAATTCAGTCTCATATTTTGCATGGTCAAATTTGCATTGGTCTGAAAACATGTCTACTGATGATTTTTTGAGTTTGCGTATTAAACAGTTAGAACAAGGTAAATTAAGACTTGATGATGCTGTTGAAAAATTAAGAGAATCTAGAATGAAGAACAAGCATTATTTTGATAAAACTCATCGATTGCGTCCTAAGCCAATTGAAGTAGGAGATTGGGTGCTCATTTATGATAGTACATTTGACTCTCAATATGATGCACGCAAAAAGCTCACTCAACGGTGGTTTGGGCCATACATTGTATCAAAAGTCAACAACAATGGTACGTATGCTCTTTGTGAATTAAATGGTGTTGCACTAAAAACTTTGATTGCAGGTAAAAGGATAAAGTTATTCAAGAAGCGTGATAATGACGAATACATTTTGGATGAGGACATTGAAGAAGATGACAACAATGAGGCCGATTCATAAACAGGAGTATCCATGTTATAAAAATATATATATATATATATATATATATATCATTAATTTTCAAGTTCATGTTGCTTTGTTTTTTTTCAAGTTCATTCTATTTTTTTTCCATGCTTGTTTCATGCATGTTTTTTTTCAGTCTTTGCATTGCATTGCATATCCACATCACTTGAGTCAAAAAAGGCAAATGATGATTTCTCTACTTGTGTAAAATTTTATCTTAAGTAGTAACTTATCTACTAAGAAATTGTTTATAATCTTGGATTGTGGAAAGATAGGGCATGTAGATTTGGAGGTTTATTTTGGTGACAAGACTTTCATATATAAACATGCATATGTATCCTGTATCGAAAGCATAATTGTTGAAATCCTAGCTCCTGCTACTACATGTTTCTACATCCTTAGTCCATCTCACAGCACTTGTATCGGAGTTTAAACGACTGTTCTCCGTCATCAAAAATGGTTGTACCTTGTATCGGGGTTTAATTTTTCCTCGTCAAAAAAAAAAAAAAAAAAAAAGCTACATGTTACCAAGAAGTTTACACTTTCTTCCACCCCAAAAAAGTGATCGTAACCATAAAGTTGCCGAATCATCATCATCATCAAAAAAAAAAAAAAAAAAGAGGCAAGCCAAAGGAGGATAAAGAGGCATAGTAGAATAAATCACGGGCTATATAGGCAGATTTATGCATTAGTGGAGTTTAGTTAGATTTCCTTGCATGTTATTAGAGAAAGAGCATATTCATATTTATGTAGGAAAGGAGTTGATCTAAAATAAGCTAAAGATGAAAGATGTCTCTTGAAAATCCTAAATCTTTGTTTATAATCATATTTAAGGTAGATTGCTTTATGAAAAAGGTACAAAATTTTCTTCAAGATGAGAGGAACTGATGCTTAAAACGACTCAATACATCCACTTCCACTTCATATTGATGCTTGTTTTTTTTTCTTTCTTGTTGCCAATGTTGCTTGTTCATTTGCATATATGTTGCCCATTTGTTCATGCATATTCATGTTGCCTGTTTCAATTATTTCTTTCATGCAAATTTTGCTTCATGTCACGTTACCTACTTATTCATGCATATAATCAATTTTCCTTCCATCTTTCTTATGTTGCCTATAAAAGAATTTGATGCTTGGAACATTTTGTTTTTCATAGATGCTAGAGTGGCGCTTCCGGAGGAATCGCAGGTTTAGTGGGGGCGAATGTCGTCGAGATTTGCTCTCCTCTCTCACTTGTGAAGGCCTACAAAAAACATATTTGGCGAAGGTAGCCAGAATTCCCCGAGAAGTCCAAGATGCATCAAGGATGTCAAAGGAAGGTCACATACAAAGTTTCAAAGAAATCAAGAAAGTCCATGGTAGCGGTCAAAGCTGGTCAAAGCTGGTCAAAGTTGGGAAATTAGGGCAAAAACTTCATTGTCACCAAATTAGATGAAAATCCATATACTTGTAAAGATTGTCAAAGGCAGTCTATAGCCCAAATTTCAGCAGAAAATGGATTTTGTAGCACATTGATATGCTATGTTCATTTTGTAAAAATGTAATTTTTCTAGTTTGACCCTACAAATTCTTGTATAGAAAATTATGTTAGCCATGTGGTTTGGCATGTATAAAGATCATATGTGGCTACATATTTGTACAAATTTTCAAGGCTATCAGAGCTTCCTAGACACCTTAATGCCACCTTGTAAGCTTCCAAATGTAGTCAAACTTGTACAAGGGAGATTCAGATGGGACTTTTTCCTGCATATTCTTGAAGGAGATCTTTGGAAACATAGTCCTACAAAGTTTCATCTTCATCAAAGTCTTTTTGGAGGGTCAAAGAGCACAAAGTCCAGTTTTCAAGGTCACCGCAGTTTTCTAGAATAAGAAAATTGAAGGCTTGAAGGGCTACCACATGTCAAAATATGATTGAACCATGTTGTACGGTCAAGATGAGCTCATATTCAAGGGTGGAGATGCACTAAAGCATAAAGGAAGGAGGATCCACGAATTTTTTCCATAAAAGAAGACCTTTTTTACAATCAAAGATCAATAATGCAGCATTTCTCCAAAAATAGTGGCTTATCTTATCCGAATTGATGTCAGCACTCATCCGACGGTCCAGATCATCCCCAGATCCAATGGTGGAGAATGAGGGCGCCTAAATTTCACTCCTTTACACTAGATTTGATAGAAAGAACAATTCCAAGCCATTGATTTGATTAATCAAATGGTTGTAATCGAAAGTAGTGATCCTAGAGTTGAGAGTTGATTTCTCTAGATCCAAGGGCCCAAATTCATTCAAAAAACTATATAAACCCCCCTCCAAACTCCTAGAGCATCATTGTTAGGCATCCATAGGGCTCATGCTAGCTTACGGTTTCCTTGAGACGATCACCCTCGGTTGAGCGAGTGAGGATCCAAGGTGAGGTAGTATGAGTATAGAACCTAGTTTCAAATTTAAGTTAGAACTCCAATCTAGGATAGGCTCTTGAAACCAGCATCTCTATCTTGACTCACCCTCGGTGGAGCATGTGAGTGAGTTAGAGCTGATTTTAATGAGTCTTAGACTTCTTTAGTTAGACGTTACGAGCCTAGACAGACATAGGGTCACTGGAGTGGAACTCACCTTCTTACGTGTGACATTCGGTTGAACTGTCATGGTTTGAGGGTCGGAACCACCTTTGATCAGTAGATTGCTTAGCATGACGTACCACTACGATCTTTTACATGTAACTTAATTCAAATTCTTTTAATTCATGTCACTTGTCACTTGTCTCTTGTCACCTCTCTCAGTCTCTTAAGTATTTTTACATGTCTTCTATTTCTTCTATGTGTGAGAAGGCTCCGCAGTATTGCGTTGAACCAGTGAGGATGTTTCTTTGAGCTTGTGAGTAAAATCCATCATCATAATTCACTTGCATGCATATAATCCATACAAATCCATACATATTTATTAGTTTCTGAAAGTGTATAAGAAGCTCCAATATTGGACCATTCTTCCTTTCGAAACTGATTTATGTGTAAGGATTCCATCTATTCTCATCATGCATACATATCATCCAAAGAAGGCTATACATATGGATTAGAATTAGGAAGTGTTTAAGGAGCTCCTCCAATGGACCATTCTTCCTTCCAAATTTGATTCGTGTGTATGGTTCTCTTTCATTCTTATCATTCATGTCATCAATCTAACTTGCACACCTACATTCCCATTCCCATAATTATTTCAACATCTCTCTCTTCTCCATACTCAACATTAATTTCACCTTCACATCTTTAAACCTTCCAACATTCATTAGCTTCATACACCCTGTGTGTGCCACGACCGGACCCGATCCACCCGGATTGCGATCACCTCCACAGCGGCCATATGCTTCCTTAATAGCCCGATGTTGCGTCTGAGTGTAGCGTTAGAGATCATTTGCGCTTGAAGCACTCTTTCTAGTTCCTTGACTGCTTGGTCATCCACTGTTGATGCCTTTGATTCCAGTTCGGAGTGTGCCTGCTGTAAGGTGGTATGCTCGGTTAGGAGCGTTTGGTAGTCAGCTTCAAGATTGTTGACCCTAGCTTGCAGACGTTGAGATTCTGCCTGAAGGGCCGTAGTGCGTTCTTCCAATTGATGGTACTCTCGTTGTAGTTGATGTGCACACTGAAGTAAGGTGTTGAACGTGCTATTTACATTATGAGATGCAAGGGGAAAAGTTCGAAGTGCAGGGGAGGTGGGATTGGGTAGGGGGGTAGTGAATGCTGTGTGTGCCAATGATGTGAGTGGTGAGGTGGGGGGCAAGGGAGGGGAAGATGGTGGAATCGTGGGGAGAGGTGCTGTGGTTGGTGAAATGTCCATTGGGTCAGACACGGTGGTGGGTACAGGGGCTACCATGTAGGTGGGTATGGTAGGTGAAGTGAGTGTGGTGTTCGTGTAAATTGATGTCGTTGCGAACATCGGAGAAATGTGCCTCGGAAACATTGGGGAGCGGGTGAACTGCTCCACAACGGATGGGTATTGGGGTGGTGCGGTTAGGTTGAAAGAGGTGTAGGGGCCAGATGGGAAGTGAGGGTCATGGAATGGAGGTACCCGTATTGGAGGATAGGTCGGGAAACACAGGGTGCCTTCTGTGGGTGCTGGGTTTCCAACTACACTTGGAATTATGGGATGGCCAGTCATGGGTTCAGAGGATAGACGGGACGAAGTGTACAAGGGATTGGTGACGAAGGAGAAGAGGGTGTCTTGTGAGGTGGGTTCTCGAAATGAGAATGATTTGAATGAGGATGGGTTATAAGTGAGGGTAGAGGTGATAACTGTCGTTTCTTCCATGGTGGGAGGTGGCGGTGGGGGTGGAGAAGGTGGTGATGGAGGCTGTTGGGGTGAGATGGGTGATGTCTGAACGAAGGTTTCGGTAGAGAGGTCAGTGCTGGTTGTGGGGGTGGTTGTTTTCTCAATGGGTACTTCTTGTTCTGTGACGGGTATTCTGATAGTTTTACCTGCTCGTGGTAACGTGTCCACTCTGCGTTTGTCGTACCTTACGGACTGGCGGACTGCGGTGTGGACAGCCTCCGGAACTCCTAAAGAGTCTGACACTAATTTGAGGGTGTCAATGAAATGTTGATCCACCCCTTCATCTGATAGCATTTCTTGCATCAAAGCTTGACCTGATACCAGAGAGAGTTGATGCCTTTCTTGTACTGCTCTGATTGTGTCGTATAACCTGCGTAGTTGAGCTGTATAGGCTGGTGCACCTACCAGTTCTGGCACTTCTTGTTGCTCCTCTTGATGCTCTTGATCATAATCCTCCTCTTCATCCTCCTGTTCTTCATCTCCGTCATCCTCTGCATCCACTTCAACAGGTGTGACAGGTGCTTGGGAGGTTGTGGCCTGCGTTTGCACGTTTTCCGCTTGTTGTGCCTCTTCTGCCTCCAGCTCTACATCTTGTAATAATTGTTCGAAATCTTCATTAGTGAGTTCTTCCAAAGGTGCACCACTAGGAAATTCAAGATCGGTTGGGATGGGAGGGAATATCAAGGTGGAACCATCGGTGCTGCGTCTTGGAAGTCGGAGTGTGAATGGTCGGACTCTTCGGGGTGGGGGGGTGACGTCTGGTGTTAGTGTGGCTCCACGTGGTTGAGCACATGGGACTTGGAGAGTGCCTCTCATCTTCTTAGAAGGGGGTCTAGTGGATGTCCTGCCTCTAAAGTGCTCAACCCGATTCCACATTAGGGCTCGTTGGATCGGAATGTCATAAGCCAAACACCTATAAATGATTCTCGTCAGAGCACAGCAACCATATAAAACCTGTTTCCGCAGCCATCGTTTGTGAGCTAGGTGTATCTTATCAATTATCCAGTGGGGTAAGTTGATGGTGAGGCTCTGTGTCTCTGCTAGATACAAGCTGAACCAAATCTTTTTGAGTGGCATGGTGAATCTATCTTGTGCCGGGAAAGCAAAATGTTGCATGCACATGCGAAGGTGTATTGCAATATTAGGCGTCATGGACACCATGTCTTTGAGTTTGGTGAGACTTTGATTCTTCATGTAATCCGGTACTAGGGTTTCCTTCTCTGTAGGAACATGCATTCCGCGCATATCTAGAGCCTCTCTCACCAAATTGTTTGATAGCCTGAACCTCTTGAGCTCATTCCCCTTTGTCAGAGATGGAATCACAAATGAGCTTGCACCTTTTGGGTTTTGATTTGGAGTCAAGGTGTTGATGAGATAGTAGCATCGCATGAAGTCAGGTTTTGGGAGTCGTGCACTAAAATAGGCACTCAATCCTGCCTTTTCCCATATCAGACATAGACCTTCTGCATTTTGTAATTTCTCAAACTCTCTTGTAAAGAAATGGTATCTGCCTTGCTTTCCATTGAAGTCCAACTCTGATTCCCATAGGTACGTTCCTTCACCCAAGGGTCCTGCCACCTCAGTAAACCAGTGGGAAGTCTTCCCTACGGGCATGGTGTGGCCACACGGAGGGTCCGCAATAGGTATGATTTTGACGGCCTGCAATTCTTATGGTCTTTCATTTGTCTCAGGCAAAACGGGTAAACTGTCTAAGTCCACCACTTGCGGGCTTGTTTCTGTGTGAGAGCTAGTTCCTGCTGCCTCACCCATGTTGAAAACTTCGCAGCTGGTTCTGTGAGAATATATGAATAAACGTTAACATTGCAATGGACACAAAAATGACACGGTGTCCCCTGTTACAACATTAACTTAAAGTTCGGGAGCGGTTAGAGGTTAATAGGTGCTCGGTGCTAGTGTGTGTAGTTAGGAATTGGGTAGGCCTATGAGCTAAGCGGAATGATGTGAAGTGAGAGTGAAGCGGTTAGTAGGTGGTCATGGATTTACAATTGGGGTCCGGGGGTTTGTTACAAATCTTGGACTGCCAAATGCAGTGGATGGGTTTTGCTCTTGGTTCCGTAGAGACTCTCGAGAGCTTTATAGGCGTGTCAGCTTGGAAGTGAGGCCTTTTAGGGACCCATTTACAAGTGATTCTGTTCGTGCTCATGGGCCTTGGTGTTGAAAATGAGTGGATGTAGGCTGTGCGAGTGAATGGATCATGCTGTGTAGGGTGTGTCCTTGGTGTAGCTATTTGAGCCCGCAAACAAGCCTTAGGCACCCAAATTTGTCTTGATTGTGGGCTGGCCTTCATCGACTTCTTGGGCACCCAAATAGACTTCACGTTAGCAGATGAGCTTCTGAAAGACTTCTTATTATTACCGGGTTGTTGGTCACTAATAAAAGGCTTTGCCCGTGTGGTTGGCTTGAGTGCAACCGGGTGTTCACCTTTCCTCACCCACACTTGGTTTACTTGCTGAGACACTTTGCTGCGCAGGTACTTTTGATTTCCGGCATAGGTAGTACTCTGCTTCTTCTGCCTTTGATCCACCTTTGGTTGCTGCCTCCTTCTGACCTTTGGAAAAGAAGGGAGTTCCGTTGCATCCCTGACTCCTTTTATGCAACCATCATTCCTCTGCAACACATAGTTTTGGACAAGAACAGCATGGTCATCTTCATGTGTACTCCTGGAAGGACCAGGAGTCTGTGCCTTTCCTAGTTCCTTGAGTGCTCCATTATCTAACTCTACTGTAATTCGACTATGATTGACCCATACCTGAAGAAGTCCACTTCTTAGGTTTAAGTTGACTGCTTGGTCATAGATCCAGTCTTGACCCAAGACAAGGGGTTCCGTGAGGTCCTCATCTTGACACACTAGTACTTTAACTGTCATTGCCTCATCATAAATGTAGAGGGGAAGTTCCACCTCGCCCATGCAAGGGGTTTCCACGCCTCCCAATCCTATGAGATATGCTTCCACAGGATTGACAGTTAACTGCAACTCTTGATAGTAAGACATTCTAACAGCACTAGTGGCTGCACCTGAGTCAATCAAGGCTCTTACGGTCCTTGCACTCTTTCCTTGTCCTATATCTAAGGTTACGAAAGGACGTCGATCAGTTATCCTATGTGAGCTTGTTCCTGCGACTGCACACATTGCCATATGATATCCTTGATCTGCATAGTCATTTGTTCTAGGCTGATCTCTACCTTGCCTTCGTAATTTCATCCTTCTGATGCGTTCTAAAGCTTCTGCTTGAGCTTCTTCTCTAATTCGCTTTTCTTCCTCTTTGCGTTTCTTAGCAGTGTTGAGTCGGCTGAGCATTTCCTCCGTGAGGGGTTCCTGATACAACTTGACTCTGCAACCGCTAATATAGTTTGGGAGAACATCACCCTCTAACGTGGCTAGTTGTATTGCTCCACTCGTGGAGATCCTATTGATGATCATAGGTCCGTAGCCTCTCTTTTCTAGCTTCCTTGCGTGTTGTTTCAGTGTATAGACTAAAACTAGATCTCCTGCTTTCAAACCCTTATCCTTCACATGGGCATCAAAGTATGCCTTCTGTCTCTTCTTGGCTGCATATATTCCTGCAGCGGCTCTCAATCTTGTTTCCCCTAATCGTTCAAGGTCAAAGATCCTAGAGGAGAGCTCATGACCTGTCCATTCGTGCTCTTGTGCTACTCTCAATGTAGGAATCAGGAAGTCCAAGGGTAGCACAACGTTTTGGCCGAATACCATCTGAAAGGGGGTGGCTTGGAGTACCGTTTTGTAGGCAACTCGGTATGCCCAAACAGCATGGTGTAGCTGTTTGTCCCAATCAGAGCGTTTAGTGTTCACTAATTTCTTCAGTACATTGCATAAGATCTTATTAGTGCTCTCAGCTTGTCCATTAGCTTGAGGGTGATAGGGGGCAGACTTCTTGTGTATTACCAAGAATTCTTGGAGTAGATTTTCAATCACTTCGTTCAAGAAATGAGTGCCTCTATCACTTACAAGCTCTATAGGTAGCCCATATCTTGTGAATACGTTCTCAAACAAGAATTTAGCAGTTGTCTGAGCGTCATTCTTTGTCGTAGCTTTTACCTCTACCCACTTAGTTAGATAGTCTGTTGCAACAATGATGTATTCCGCATGAGAACCCTTAGCTGGGGGATTAATAGGACCTACGAAGTCTATTCCCCACTTAGAGAATGCACGTCCACCCATCATAGGTTTCAATGGCATCTCATCTTTTCGTATAGGATACTGAGTTCTCTGACAGACATCACACCGTTTCACATAGGTATGTGCATCCATGTGAAGGGTAGGCCACCGGAAGCCCGCAAATAGTATTGCCTTGATCACCCGATCTGGTCCAAAGTGTCCTCCTGCTACACCTTGGTGAGCAGTTTCCAAGATCTTAAGATATTCACTCTCATGGACACACAGTCTTAGGTAACCATCTTTACCGTGTTTGTATAGATTATCACCAATGAGTGAGTAATCCAGGGCTTCTTGTTCTAAACTCCTTTTCCTAGGCAGAGTCATGTCCAGAGGGAATGTGTTTGTCCTCAGGAAGGATACTAGAGGTTCGCTCCAATCTGGCAAAATGGATACTTGATAAAGAGTAGCGTGTTCCATAGGTGGTTTAGTGCAACAGATTGGGCATTCCTTGCACAACTTTTGGACATCCGCTTCCATAGTCGGCCAATGCACTCCGAGCCTCCTTAGCGTCTGTAAAGTTCGTTGCTTTGAATGGTGTTGCTCTAGTGCACCTACATGTGCTAATTGCAACCATTTAGCGTACTCATCCTCTTCTACGCAACAAGCCAAGATCCCTTGATCTGTGTGCTTGTACATGCTTCCTGCCATGATGTGGTACTTTTGGGCTCTCACAACCTCCCTATTCCGTGTGTTTACCACTGGATGATTAGGCCCGTATGTCAATACTGGTACCAATGGCTTAGCCCACTGCGGTACAACTTCCAAATTAAACAAGTAAGCATCAGGAAGATCATCCAATACTCCTTGTGGGGCTTCTCCCGATGTGAGCCTAGAGAGATGATCTGCCCTCAAATGAGTCCTACCTTTCCTTACCACAACCTCAAAATCATATTCCATTAGCAAGAGAAACCATCTTACTAATCTTCCTGTATTGCATGGCTTGTTTACGAGATATAACAATGCTTGATGGTCAGTAAAAAATCTAAACTTGTTTGCGAGCAAATAGTGTCTAAATTTCTTAACTGCATATACCATGCCTAATCCTTCTCTCTCCGTAGTGGTGTAATTTTGTTCAGCTGCATTCAATTGTCTACTAGCGTAGGCAATTGGAAGATCCATATTACCTTCACCAGTAGGTTGAGCAAGTACACACCCAATGGCATAATTGGATGCATCCACGTGAACATGGAATGGCTTATTCCAATCTGGTGTGGTCAAGATTGGTGCTGAACATAATCGTCGTTTAAGCTCCTGGAAGGAATTCTCACATTCATCCGTCCACTCAAAGTTAGTCAGAAGTCTGTACATGGGCTTTGCAATGACAGCATACATGTGTATAAATCGTCGGTAATAACCACAATGCCCCATGAAAGCTTGTACTTCCTTGACATTCTTTGGCCTAGGTAGCTCTGCTATAGCTCTCACTTTCTCTTCGTCCGTAGATATGCCATTCTTTGACACTATGTGTCCTAGAATCTTGCCTTGCCTGACCATGAAAACACATTTTTCTCGGTTCAAGCAGACTTGATATTCTCTACATTTGTCAAAGATTTGTCTGAGTTCAGGGATATGGGTCTGTCTAATGTTGGAATGAGCACAAAGATCATCAACATAGACTTCTAAGTTTTTCCTCAGGAACTCTTTAAATACATGGCACATTAGTCTCTGGAAGGTTGCGGGTGCATTGGTAAGCCCAAATGGCATTACTCTAAAGGCGAAAATGCCCCACTCTATGGCAAAGGCCGTCTTATGTTGATCCTCTGGAGCTATGGCTACTTGATTGTAGCCCGAAAATCCATCAAGGAAGCTGTACACTTCCTTGCCTGCCACTCTTTCTAAGAGATGTTCTGTGATGGGAAGCGGATAGTTATCTCGAATCGTGGCTGCATTAACCTTTTTCAAGTTAATGCACACACGCAGCTTGCCATTCTTCTTGGGCACCACTACGATGGGGGATACCCATTCAGTGTGCTCAATTTCATAGATGAATCCAGCTTCAACCAGTCTATCTATCTCTTCTTTGATCTTAGCAGCGTAATTATCGTTATATGTGTAGGGCTTTTGCTTAGAGGGTTTAGCATCTGCGGTCATGGGGATGGTGTGTGAGCATATGTCAGGGTCAACACCTTTCAAATCCTTGTAACTCCAAGCGAATACATCTCTGTATTCTCTTAGAAAGGCAATTAACGCATGCTCTTCTTCTTCTGTTAGGTCATGGCCTATGTACGTGCATCTCTCCTCTCCTTCTTCTAGGGCCACTACTATTTTCTTGGTGGTTTCTTTGTTATCATAGGCCTCTCCTGATTGTGCCTCTCGTTTAGGCATTCTTATCATGACTCTCCTGTCATCTATCTCATATTTCTTAAAATTTTCTGGGACCTCAAACAAAGATTCTTCCTCTTCTGGTGAGACTTCTCCCTTCTTCCGTTTCTTTCCTTCTTCCTTCGGGGTCACATATGTTGCTATTCTTACATCGTTTGTGAGCTCTCCATGCCTCTGGGGTTGAAATTCTACTTCATGGAAGTATTCTTCATCTGATGCAAATGGTGGGTCCATAATGATTGACTCTAGTTCGGAGTCACTTGCATCCTCAAATGCATCAGAGCTAGGTTCGCATTCTTCTAGAACTGCCTCTCCCATGATTGGCTCTATGGAGAAGGCTGAAATGTCATAGCCATCCTCATCACAGTGAGGTGTCCATTGTTCTTCATTGATGGCTACGTCCATTGTTGCTAAGATTTCTGCCCAACCGTGAGGTTCAAATTCTTCGTCTGGAAAAACTACAGGTGCATAGGCTAGGTCTTGGATTGATCTATGGGTTTCTTTCGCACCTACCTCTCTGGCTTTCTCTCTCTTCTCTTCCTCGACTGCTACCTTGCACATCCATAAGTGGGTGTCTTCATGCATCCAAGAGAATCCTGACCCTATGGAATGCACCGATTTTGTATCATCTTTGGTTCTATGGATGGGATTCCATTGGATAGGAGGAACATCTCTATGAGAGTAATCCTTGAGATTGACTTTGGTCGTAACACCTAAGTGTTGCAGGTACAAAGAATTGGTTCCCCAGTCCTGTACCACTTGCAACTGTCGCATGAATGGTCTTCCCAAAATCATCTCATAGGCATGATTTTTGCTAAAGTCACATATAGCAAATGTATGCTCGAACTCGACACCACAAGTGGTGAGAGTTATTCCTTCTAGCAATCCTAAGGGTCTCTCAATATGACCATCTGCCATCTGCAATTTCATTCTCGTTGGCCTGAGTGCTGGCTTGCCCCAACGCTTCCATAGGGAAGTGGTAGTAATTGCAACTCCTGCGCCTGAGTCCAAAATTGCCTTGGTGGTGTAGTCCTGGTAGGTAATGGGAAGATAGGTATTACCTTCTTCACCTTCACACATATCTCCTATCTTATCCAAGGGTATTTCTGGCACTGTCCTATGTGATCCTACCTGGGAACGAGGTTTTGCTATCTCTGGTACTTGTTTGGCTACATGTTTCCATAATTCAGGTATAACCTTGAGTAGCTCTTCTAACTTGAGATTGCACTGCCCGTTAGTGTTCTTCACTTCCTCTGTGTTTCTAGGTATGACTGAATCTTCGTTTCTTACCATGACTGTAGGCGTTCTCATACAGGTGGACTTAGCTTCCCATGGGCCTGTGAAGTGGGGTAGCTCTTGTAGAGAGTTAGACTCAAAGTCTAGTCTGTCCTGAGAGTGGGTGCTCTCATGTTCCCCGTAAATAGATGGGATGTCTTGTGGGAATTGGTCGTGTGCATCATCCACAAGTTCAAAGGGAGGGGCGACTTCACTTTCGTTATCCCATTTGTCTTCTTGAATCTCTCGTAGGAAGTCTGGTGCAAACCGATTCATAGAAGAAGAAGTGGCTGGCTCCGTAGAATTAGGCACATAAGCAACCTGGGAAGGAGGGCTTATTCTATCGTTGGCTCTCTCCTCGTTCTCATAGATAGCTGGAGCACAAGCTTCTTGGGGAGGATTACTTATTCTATTACTTTTCCGAACAGGCTCATACGCTCCCTGAGAAGGAATGTATGCAACCTGTGGAGGTACGTAAGCTTTCGAGGGGGGTTCATCTGCCTTTTGGGGGGGAAGATAAGCTTCTTGAGGAGGCACATGGGCTTCCTGAAGAGGCTGGCTTCTCCGTTCTCTTGCCCTGTCCTTCCTTTGAGGGGCAGGTTCCTTTTCTGATTCTGCAATTAGCCTCTCTATTCTTTCCAGCAGTCCATCAAAATGTAACTGCGTCTTAGCTGAACTAGAGATGTTAAATAGGCGACTGGCCTCAAACATGGTCTGAGCCAATTCCACCATTTTGGCACAAATTTTGGTTCGTTCTAACTCTAGTTCTGCTCTAGGGTAGCACTTTTCATGATCAGTTACGTTTGGCCCTTCTTGGATTCTGGCCTGATATGCTTTAAGCATCATATTAAGGTCCTCGGGAGTGGGATCAGCTAATACTGATCCTGCTTGGGGTGGTGGGTGGGTTACGTGGGGTGTATTAGAGGGTGGAGGGATGGAGGGTGATGGGGATGGTAGCGGTGGGATTGTGTGAGAGTGCGGTTGGGATGTGATCTCTATGATTTTGGCCTTGGTTTCTCGTAGACTTTCCTCAAGTTCACTCATCTTCTTTGCCCATTGCCTTTTCATACGTTCACGGCTATCTCTCCAAGCTCTAGTCCTTTTCTTGGTTATGCTCTTAGTTTCACTAGCTGTTGGGCTCTTTTTCCTGGTCTACCCCTTGGTTTTGCTGCAATGCTTGAGCTCTAGTGACTACCTGTACGGGAGCAGTGGAAGTGACACTTCCTGTGGAATCTACCACTAACCCAATAACGTTGATAGGCGTGATTTTTGGCATATTATTAGGATTCTTAGGGCAATCTCGTAAGAGATGCTCTTTTCCACAATCTTGGCAAAAGCCTTGGATCGTCACTGACTAGGGTTGTGTAGGTGGAGGTAAGGGACAATCACAAATGAGGTGATCTCCTTGGCATCTGTAGCACGGTCCTCTTGGGAATGGAGGTCTTACTTGCCTAGGTTGAGGCCTAGGGTTGGGGTTTGCATACATGACGTTTGTGTAATCGGACTCCCAACTAGGTTCACTCGGTTCTTCACTATAGTAGGACTCACCATGTTCAGGAGATTGCATGTAGTAAGCCTGGGGACTATCAACATGTGTAGAATCAAAGCTATGGTCACTGGGATCACTTTCAGAAAGCAGTGGTGTTACAGGGACTATAGCTCTATTCAGGTTTTCTTCTGCAACAGCATACTTTACCGGAATCACATTGGCTGGAGCTGGGGGTTGTTGTGCTAGCACTGGTTGAGGTCTTTGTTGGTTTTGATATTGTGGTTGATAATTTTGTTGTGGCCTGCCATATGGCTGTGGAGGGTACTGGTTCTGGTATCTTCCCTGTGGTGGATAGGGTTGAGAATAGGTTTGCCTAACTGTTTGCTTATTGTAGGGGCAATCTTGTGCGGTGTGATTGGTGTACCTCCGTTCTATGGTGCAGTACTGGCTACTAGGATTTACTTGGGGTTGAGCCATAATGGGACACACGTTTGCCATATGGTCACCACCGCATGTATAGCACCTCTTCGCTGGGGTAAACCTCGGAATGTGTTTGCTAGAGACGCCTAGTTTTTGGGCCACTTTCTCTGCGAGTTCCTCAATTGATGTGGATTGCGTGGCAGAGTGACTCGAAGCACTATCTGAATCTTTGTAGATTTTGGAAAGCTCTAGTTCTTCCCCTAGGTTATCTTCAATGTCAATGCACATGCGTACACACTCTTCTATAGTCCTAGGGTCCTTCAGATACACATAGGATCTCAATTTCGTACTCAGCAATCCATCAAGGAATAAGGCTACTTGTTTTGCAGGTGTGGGTAGCTCCGAAACAGGGCACCTTTCAAGATATTGTCTAAATCTTCTTCTTGCCAACCTGACAGTCTCTTGGGGAGTCTGTTTGAAGCTGTGAATCAATGATAAGGTATTGTGTCTTATGCCACTCTTAGAGAACTCTACAATGAAAGCCTCTAGGAGTTGGTCTATGCACCTGAATTGTCGCTCATCCAATGGCTGAAACCATGTAAGTGCTATGTTCCTAAGGGTTAGACCGCAGGCATTGTACTGCGTGAATAGATCCTCCACTTGTTCTGTTACCGTTAGTGTCCATGTGAAAGGCCAAATGGCCACCGGACACTTCTTTGTATATGTTCTTTAATAAAACATATAGTGGCCTGGTCAGTCACAGACTGCAAGTTCGACCGCATTTGTAAGACCTAAGAAGCCTGTCTTCGTGCTCCCTGTGTACTGCGTTTTTCTGCGTATTCTACAACATCTGTGCGGAGTACTGTGTGTGGCGACAGGAGCTCGGTTTTCTACTTTGAGCATATCGTCGTGGAGCTCTTGAGAAGGAGAGTCTAGTGTGGTGCACGGCATCGAAATACTTTCTCCAAGGCTTGCGACTAAGGCGGCGACCAAGGCATAGACCTTGGCATACCTTGTCATCCGAGTCACCGAAGTCACCGTTGGCGCCGTTGGCTGCGCGCGAGGGAGGACCTCAACGATCAAGGAATATAGAGGTTCCCGGTACTTCCCGGGAGGTCACCCATCCCAGTACTGTTCCCCCCAGAGCTCGCTTAACCGCGGCAATCTCTTGCCACTAAGCTACACTCTTGTGGTGTTTGAAGAAGGGGAAAGACTAAGGTTGGCATTACCTTGAACAAGTTTTGGTCCCTCAAAGCTTCATTTTTGCTTTTAAAGCCTATTTCTGAAGCAATTTTGGGGTGTTTTTGGAGCCATTTTGGAGTACTTTCGCACGTAGTTCTCTTCACACAGGTCCAAGAACATCAAGAAGAGTGTTCCTTGTACTTCTCAGACAATAAATATCAACCTTTGGGGCTGTATTTTCAGCCACACTCGTAAAACTACAGGTTTCTCGAGGGGTTTTCAGTTTTGGTGGGAGCAGTCGCTGCAAATTTATGCAGGTTTTTAAAGCCTAAAACATCAGAGTTGACAGACACTTGCAGGTGTTATTGGCTAGTTTTTTGCGCTGTGTATTCAGCCTTTCAGTGTCATTTTACTGCATATATTGAGCACATACACACCATGTACGCTTCTGTGGATACCGCTTATGTACGTCCATGTGGGCATTGATATAGCGGTTACGTTCTTTGCATAAAGCCTTTTACGTTTGATAAAGAGGGTCGTGGTGAGGTTTTCTTAACTGGGAGACACCCAGATGTCGGGGTCTCTTCGGTGATGCAGGTGGAAGACTTACCCAGCCTCGCCATAGGAGATGTATGATAGTTGTTCATAGGTGCTCGATAAGCCTAGTTGGCTTCTATTGGGTAACTGATTATATGCAGTGGAGTCAGTGATTCACTATGCAGGTAGACATGTTAGTACTTGCAGTTTTATGATACTTTGACACTGGTCATATGCTAATTTTGCAGAGGATACTCTGGCAAAATTTTTCCAGATTTCTGGTTTAGTCAACTATATAGTGGTCGATTTACTCCTTGATACACTTATTTGTTGGTGTTTGGACTCTTCTAGCTCCATTATCATTCTATTCAGTTCTCTACGATCATGGCATCAGAGGTCTCAGGCACATCCGGTGGATCAGGGTCTAGTGCTAGCGTTCCGAGGAGGAGCTATAACTTGCAGGGCAAAGACCATTTTGAGATCCGAAAATTTAATGGCACAAACTTTGCTCTATGGAAGAATCAGATTAAGGATGTGCTGATTCAAAGAAGGCAATGGAAGCCAGTAAATGGGATTTCAAAGAAGCCTGCTGACATGGATGAAGATGATTGGGATGAGTTAGATGAAATGGCCAGGTCTACCATTCACTTGCACCTAGCAGATAATGTTTACTTTACAGTATTAGACTGTGAAAGTGCAGAGGAGCTTTGGAAGAAGTTATGCAATACATATGAAAAAGAGACGGCATCAAATAAAGTATATCTGATGAGAAAATTATACGACCTTCGTATGAAGGACACAGATAGTGTTGCTGCTCATCTAAATGAGTTTGATGCCATATTCTCCCAGTTACAGGCTCAGAAAATGGATATGGACAATGAAATGAAAGCAGTATTGCTGTTATGCACCCTGCCATCATCATGGGATACATTTTGCACAACTATTAGCAATAGTGCACCAGGTGGTAAACTCGTCTATGATGACATATGTGGAGCACTCTTGAGTGAGGAGATTCGTAGAAAATCTATGGTTGGCACTCAGAGTGGAGATGCATATAATGTTCGTGATTCTTACCAAGGAAAGAATCAACAACGTGGCAGGAGCAAGAACAAGGAAAAGAATGGTCAACGGAATAAGAGCAGAAGTAAATCAAGGAAGAGGGATATTGAATGCCATTATTGTCATAAGAAAGGACACATGAAGAAAGACTGTTATGCATTAAAGAATGCTAAAGGTAAAGGACAGAATGTTGATGGGCATGTTAAACAGTTACCTACACCATCTACTTTGACTGTGAAGATTGAAGAAATTAATGCTATTTCTGATGATGCTGATGTGTTGACACTTGATAGTACTGTGCCATCTGAGGCACTTATGGCTGATTCTCTTTCCCACACCTGGCTGCTAGATTCTGGTGCTTCTTTCCATGTGACACCACATAGAGAATGGTTCTCTAATTATGCAGCAAAGTCTCTTGGTACCGTGAGACTTGGTGACTCTTACCAGTGTGATGTTGTGGGGATTGGAGATGTGGTTGTGCAGTTCATTGACGGTTCAAAATTTACTATGCATAATGTACGCCATGTACCTCAGTTATCACGCAGTTTGATGTCAGTTGGTCAACTTGATGACCTTGGTTACAAGGTGGTCTTCTATGCTCAGTCCTTTCGTATATCAAAGGGCAATATGGTTATTGCAAAAGGAAGGAAAGTTGGCTCACTTTACCCTTTATTTGTATCACAGAAAGAACACTTGTTAGCTGTTACTGAACAGCCTATGGCTTGTATTTGGCATGGTCGTTTGGGCCATATATCTCGTAGTGGAATGGAAAATCTTTCTCGTTCTGGCTACTTACCTGTGTTATCTTTCTCTGATTTTTCATTTTGTGAGCATTGTCAATATGGAAAGCAAACCAGAAATGTGCATAAAACGCACATTGACTCTTCAATTCAGCCTTTAGATCTTGTTCATACAGATGTGTGTGGTCCTATGCCCACTAGGTCCTTAGGTGGTTCTCTTTACTTTGTTACTTTCATAGATGATGCTACTAGAAAAGTCTGGGTATATCCTATCAAATCGAAGGATGATGTATTCCCTACTTTCAGAAAATGGCTTGCTTCAGTTGAGACTGAAAAAGGAACTAAGCTTAAGGCTTTACGTTCAGATAATGGGGGTGAGTATACCTCACATGAATTCAGCCTTTTCTGTCAGTGTAGAGGGATTCGTAGAGAGTTTACAGCTCCTTATACCCCAGTACAGAATGGTGTAGCTGAGAGGATGAATAGAACTATTCAAGATAGAGTAGTCTCTATGTTGCATCATGCAAACCTCTCACAAGGTTTTTGGGCAGAAGCAGTATTGACTGCAGTTCATGTGATTAACCTTTCACCTAGTACTGCCAAAGGTCTGAAAGTGGCACAAGAGTTATGGACAGGGAAACCACCATATTATGATCATCTTCGAGTTTTTGGGTGTGAAGCATATGTTCATATACCCAAGAATCTTAGACAGAAGTTGGACCATAAGTCAAAGAAATGCATTTTTCTTGGATATGGTCGAGAAGGACAATTTGGATATCGCTTATGGGATCCTGAAACACGGTCAGTGATCAGAAGTAGTGATGTCATTTTTAATGAGTCTAAGATGCATAAACAGCCGATTAAGGAGGTTGAAGTGAGAAGAGTGGTGTTTGAGGATACTAGTCCTCCGGTTAGCATGCATAAAAATGCTGCACATAGGGATGTTCAAGAGAATGTCCATTCAGATCAGTCTGCACATGTTCCTGTTCAGCAACCATTGAGACGTTCTGCACGTGTCTCATACCCACCTGATAGATATGTTCCAGGTTTAGATTTTGTTATGCTAACAGATGCCGGTGAGCCCTCTTGCTACAAAGAGGCTATGCAGACAGAGGATCATGTCAAGTGGGAGCGTGCCATGAAGAGTGAGTTGGATTCTATTCACAAGAATGGTACTTGGGACTTAGTACCTTTGCCAAAGGGAAGGAAAGCTTTACCATGTAAATGGGTATATAAGCTGAAATTCACATCAGATAGTGCTTCTCCAAAATATAAAGCACGACTTGTTGCAAAGGGTTTTAAGCAACAACATGGTGTTGATTTTGAGGAAATCTTCTCCCCAGTGGTCAAGATGACTACTTTGCGCATGTTGCTTGGATTCGTTGCAATGGAGGACTTAGAGCTAGTCCAAATGGATGTGAAAACAGCTTTCTTGCATGGAGATCTTACAGATGAGATCTATATGGAACAACCAGAGGGTTATGTAGTTCCTGGCAAGGAAAGTCTAGTTTGTAAGCTCAAGAAGAGCTTGTATGGACTTAAACAGTCTCCTAGACAATGGTACCAAAAGTTTGATGCTTTTATGAAGTCCCAAGGCTATTCTCGGAGCAATGAGGATCATTGTCTCTACACAAAGAGATGTTCTAATGGCAGCTTGATATGCTTGATACTTTACGTCGATGATATGTTGATTGCTGGGAAGTCCTCTTATGATTTGTCAATTCTCAAAAAGAAGTTGAGTCAGACATTTGATATGAAGGATTTGGGGGATGCCAAACATATTCTTGGCATGCGCATTACTCGTGATAGGAGTAAAAGATGCATATACTTGTCTCAAAGTGAGTACATATCCAAAGTACTTCATCGATTCAATATGCAGGGTGGAAAGGCATTGAGTACACCTTTACCCACATATGTGAAATTGAGCAAGGATGACTGCCCCAAATCAGATGAGGAAAAGGAATTCATTACCAAAATTCCCTATCAGTCTGCTGTTGGTAGTCTCATGTATGCTATGGTAGCTACGAGACCAGACATTGCATTTGCAGTGGGAGTTGTGAGCAGATATATGTCTAATCCTGGCAAGAAACATTGGGAAGCGGTCAAAATGATTTTGAGATATCTGAGTGGCACTAAGGACAAGTGTCTATGCTTAGGTAGAGGGAAAGCATCCATTATTGGTTACACAGATTCTGACTATGCTGGTTGTGTAGACAATCGTAAGTCTACATCAGGGTACATCTTTCATTTTGCTGGAGGTGCTATCTCTTGGAGATCTCGTCTTCAAGAATGTACAGCTGTTTCCACCACAGAAGCAGAGTATGTTGCAGCAAGTGAGGCATGTAAGGAAGCATTGTGGCTTTCTCGTCTTGCTTGTGATATGGGTTTGCCTCAGCATGTACCTCACTTGCTCAGTGATAGTCAGAGTGCCATTGCTTTGGCTAAGAATCCGGTCTATCATGCAAAGACCAAGCACATTGAGGTGAGGTATCACTTCATTAGAGATTGCTTAGCCACTGAGAGCATTATTCTTGAGAAGGTTCACACTCGAGATAATGCTGCAGATGCTTTGACTAAAGCTCTACCACAGGATAGCTTTCGACACTGTTGTCACTTGATGGGGGTTACTTGATTCTTGATCTTACGCAGTCACTTGTATACTGTGTAACATGCCCATCAGGTGGGAGGTATAGTTTGTATACTTACACTCAGGTATTCTTTATCATTCTTTCTTTTTTCTCCCATAGTTACTCTGGCCATATTGGCCTTTAGTGGGAGATTGTTACCGTTAGTGTCCATGTGAAAGGCCAAATGGCCACCGGACACTTCTTTGTATATGTTCTTTAATAAAACATATAGTGGCCTGGTCAGTCACAGACTGTAAGTTCGACCGCATTTGTAAGACCTAAGAAGCCTGTCTTCGTGCTCCCTGTGTACTGCGTTTTTCTGCGTATTCTACAACATCTGTGCGGAGTACTGTGTGTGGCGACAGGAGCTCGGTTTTCTACTTTGAGCATATCGTCGTGGAGCTCTCGAGAAGGAGAGTCTAGTGTGGTGCACGGCATCGAAATACTTCATGTTCAGCTCTCAGGACTTGCTTAAACTCCGCCACATGATCATAGGGATCTCCTGTGCCATCAAAGTAATTCTTCATGGACTTAACTAGCTGGGTCGGTCTCAAAGTTCTTGTGTGCTCTCTAGGTCTCGGCAGAGGGAATCCATCCACATTTCTTTGGTTCCTGTGAGCTCTAAGCATCTCAGGTTCTACCCTATTCGTCTCCGTCCTCGTTCTTTCTCTGCCCACTGGGTTGGCAAAGCTTACTTCTGGTCTATCTCTACTTCTGTCTCTTTGAGTTCCATGAGCTTGGGATGTTCCAGCTCCCGGGTGACCATAGGATACATTCGATCTTGGTTGGGGGAAAATGAATTCACCCTTCCAAGTGTAAGCATGCCTACCATTTTCTGTCACCACAAAGATCCTTTCCGAAGTGTGATCTAAGTAGGTCACTCTACCTGGGCTATCCGGATCCTTAAACTCATAGATCATGATAGTTCCTATATCAGTTGGCTGATTAGATTTATACCTCCAAAAGGCTTCGTCAGTTTCTCGATTGAGGAGCAAATCTATGCTCTTGTTGTCTTGGGGAACCCACTCAAGCGTGATAATCCTAGTGAGAACAGATTTGCCTCGGGGGGTTCTAGGTTCCGCACCCATGTTTCCTTGTTCCAAGTCACCTAAGTCCGCCTCTGAGATTACATTCCCAAATTCATCTGTCCTGTCTGGGTGACTGGTGACTACGTATATGGTTCCTTCTTTGTCCAGGTATGCACCGTTTTCAAACTTGACTGCTGGGTGCTCTAGTCCAATGGATTGATCAGGATTCTTAATCTATATCACAGATCTTCCTAAGCCATCCTCATAGATGCTGGCACCTAATCGGTTGGTCCTAAGGTACTCCAACTGTGTTTTGTAAGGGCCTTCCACCCTGTACAAGTAAGGCACTCCTGAACTTCCCGTAGGTCTGTCCATGCCTTGAGACATCTCTGACTCACTGGTCTCAGAGCTAGGGTAGTACGAGTGGTGGCTCAACTGCTGGGCCCAAGACCTAGCAGTGTGGTTAACACTAGCCTCTGAAGACCTAAGGCTTTGTCTCTCCCTTACTAGATGTCGTCCTGATCTAAGGTTCATATGCCTATCTAAGGAGCCCAATTCTTTGCCCAGAGTACAACTTCGTTGCTGGTTACTTTATATTAGTCACTTGGTTCTTTTTAGTTATTTCTCGTGTTTAAGGTCTTGTCTGATATTACGTCGTCAGGAATACTTGAATGTTCTTCGTGCTTTCAGGTTGATCGTTCCACGTTAGGTTCTTTTCCTTTATGTTATCGACAGTACAGAGGTTAGGTTTTTAGCTTGAACTTGAGTTTTTAGGTGGTCTTCAACTTGATACCTGCTTATCGTCGCTCTGACTTACTCCTACCTCTCGTCGTTCTTAGCCTAAGCTAGGAATTGATAAAGGGAGTTGAGAATTTCCAACCTTTTGTTTCCTTCTTGGTTGCCTTGAATGCCCAGGAAGTGTGTTCCCAAGCCTGCACTTACTCTTGCTTTGCGTACCCTTTGATGCTCTCAAAGGACCTGTAAAAGGCCCACTGTTAGCTCAAGACTTAAATTCACAAGACAGAACCAATCACTTCCATTCATGTAACACTTCACCAATTTGCACTATGACTTTTTTGGACACAACTCTAGAGATCCCTGAATTTTATTCCCCCTGGGTATGGTCAACTTAAAAATACCCTAGCTAAAAATCAATGCATTATCTTCATAAAAAACAGTTGATGGCGTGTAGTATATGCCACAAGCTTTCCAACAAGCCCTAGAGCTCAAAAAATGGATTTCGTATGAAAAAGTTGTGACCGTTCAGGGTTCTAGGGTTAAGACAGGGTTCAAACAGGATCACTGTGCAACAGGTTTTCCCCAAGTTGTTTTCCTAAGGCTTCCTAATGTGCTCTAGAGTAAAATGTTTATGCCCCAAAATTAGCCCAACTCTTCAATTAACAAACCCTAAAAAATTTGGCTAAAATTGGCTGTCAATCGCGATGGACAAGGCTGTCAATCGCGATGGACAAGGCTGTCAATCGCGATGGACAGGAGTTCAGTCAATCGCGATGGACAGGAGTTCAGTCAATCGCGATGGACAGGCTATCGATCGCGATGTACAGAGGTTCAGTCGGTCGCGATGGACAGAGGGTTCAGTCAATCGCGATGGACAGAGGGTTCAGTCAAACGCGATGGACAGAGGGTTCAGTCAATCGCGATGGACAGAGGGTTCAGTCAATTGCGATGGACAGAGGGTTCAGTCAATCGTGATGGACAGAGGGTTCAGTCAATCGCGATGGACAGAGGGTTCAGTCAATCGTGATGGACAGAGGGTTCAGTCAATCGCGATGGACAGAGGGTTCAGTCAATCACGATGGACAGAGGGTTCAGTCAATCGCGATGGACAGAGGGTTCAGTCAATCGCGATGGACAGAGCTTCAGTCGGTCGCGATGGACAGGCAGTCAATCGCGATGGACAGAGCTGTCAATCGCGATGGACAGAGCAATCAATCGCGATGGACTGAAATTTTGCAAGATTTTCAAAAATTTTGATGGAAAGGTGATGTACAGGGTCTCTAGTCCACTGTGGTGCACTGAGATTTACCAAAAGGTGAGAATTTCTGTCAATCGCGATCGACAGGAGTCGGCGACTGCGAGACAGTTTCGACGAGTTTCGTACCTGCACAGGAAGCTGGGGATGGTGATTCAGCAAGGTCCTGCAAAAAGCTCAAGAAACATGCAAGAAAACACACATGCAATATCGCTCTCTCGCTCTCTCTCACAAGTGAAATGAGGGAAATGAGGTGGAGATGGGGATATAGTCAAAAAACTGAAATTTTCGCGATGATGAAAATGGAGGTGGAAGATGGTGATGATGATGGTGAAGAAAAAACAAGAAAATAGATGAAAGTGAAGAAAATACCTACAACTCCAACGCGTCAACTCTACGTCTTACCATCACACGCTCGTCCTCAAAGCTCGATCCCCGGCAACGGCGCCAAAATTTGGTGTAGCTCAGTGATGAGTAGCACCTCCTTTAATGTCAATCCGGGAAGACATGAGGATGGTATGAAGACCTCGAGCAAGTGGCGGCACAAGTGCGTGAGTGAGAAGCACACAAACATGCACACACATACACACACACGCGCACACACGGCAAGACAAAGAGTGAGAATCAATGGAGTTCTTAGATTACTTTCAAAAAGCTCTTACAAGTTCGTTTCAATTACAAGCTAACTCCAAAAATGAGCTCTCTAGCTCTTTTTATAGTTTTTGACTAGGTTTTGGCCCTGTCCAGACCTAGTGTCCGGCCTAGTTAAAAATTAGGTTCCAGGGCCAATTTGAGGGCTTAAACGGAGTCTAAAAAATACGAAAATTGATATGTAGGTACTTCTAAGGCTCCTCAAGCTCAAGGACTCCTTGGCTTGCACAAAATGGAGCTACAAAAATATGAAATGGTATTTACAATGATTGTTAGTGATAAGAATCATTGTTAAAAGATGTTGATTTGGAAGAAATTTGAAGGGCCTATCTACCAGATTTGCGTCGACTGCTTTGTCTACTTACTCCTTCACTTTGTTCTGACTCTCTCCGCTGGCTTCCTTGTCTAGTCGGTCCTTGGGTGCCCATACTGCGCTCAACAATTGGGAGGAGTGGAAACCCCTTACATGGGCGAGGTGGAACTTCCCCTCTATATTCAAGATGAAACAATGACAGTTAAAGTACTAGTGTGTCAAGATGAGGACCTCACTGAGCCTCTTGTCTTGGGTCAGGACTGGATCTATGATCATGCAGTCAACCTCAACCTAAGAAGTGGACTTCTTCAGGTATGGGTAAATCATAGTCGAATTACAATTGAATTGGAAAATGAGGCACTCAAGGAACTAGGTAAGGCACAAACTCGTGGTCCTTCTAGGGGTGCACATGAAGTTGGCAATGCTATTCTTGTCCAAAACTGTATGATGCAGAAAAAGGATGGTTTCAACAACGAAGTCAAGCATAAGACGGTACTCCCTTCTTTTCCAAAGGCCAGAAGGTTGCAGCAACCAACGGCAGATCAAATACAGAAGAAGCAGAGCACTACCTATACTGGAGGCCAAAAAAAGGAGCAAAGTATCATCTTGACTTATGACCCAACCTATACCAATAGGACTAGTATCAACAGTCAATATAATAGGTTTGTTAGCAGAATAGTCTACACGCTTAAGGATGGGAGCTTTAAGCAATAATTTTTTCAATTTACGCATAGCTTGAGTGTGTTTGTCAGTCCAAATAAATTTTCGTTTCTTCCTCAACAAGTCATAAAGACAATCAGCAACATGAGCAAAGTGAGGGATCCAAATAACATAAAAGATGCAAGCACCAAGAAATCTACGTACCTCACTCACGTTGTTACATGTTTCAGAAATCTTGCTAATGGCATCAACTTTTTGTGGGTATGGCTTTCGACCATAATGGCCACATAAATGTCCAACAATAAGCACCTCGTTGACACCAAAAACAGATTTCTCTATGGAAAATGTGAGACCTACCTCTTCAAATCGTTGAAATATTCTTTCACAATCAGAGATATGGTCAAGAACAAATTTACGACATCCAGATGAATCTAAAGTAATGTCCTTTACACGTTCCTCACTCCCTTTAATTGGAATATCATCAATGAATGGCATAGTTATATGAGGGATAAAATCATGTAAGACCATATTCATAGCACTCATCATATGAGCCACAGAATTAGTCGCTCCTTGAGGTAAAGTACACATTCGCACTAAGCCTAAAGGAGTTTTCATTGTGGTTATGTCACGACTATCAATTGCTAACTGGAATTGGTCATATCCAGAATATAAATCACCCATTGAATAGATAGAATGTCCTGAAAATGATTCAGCAAACTCATCTACAATGGGTCCTGTTCCTACATTCCTTATGGTGACTTTATTGACGGGTTGGAGATCTTGAATAAAACGTAGTTTCCCATTCTTTTTAGGCACAGTGAACCATCTGTTTGAGTAAGGTGCAAAAGATGGCTCTAAAATTCTCATGTTTATCTTCTCCTTAAGTAGTTTCATTAGCTCAGGTAAGTGAGCCTTTGGAACAGGTATAGGACGAAGATTCCATGGAATATGTGGAATAGTAAAGATTATCATGGGTGCAACTAGCTTAGGATCTACACAACCAATCTCATGAGGATACATAGTAAAGGCTTTTCCATGGCTACGTATGACTCTCTCAAATTTATCTCTCTCTGCTGGCAAAAGAAAGTCATCATCTCTACCAATTTTCACCTGTTTGATTGTCTCATCCGTGAATGTATGTCCTATGTTTTTCTTATCCCGAAGAATTGGATCATTTTTCACATCAATAATTTTTTCATTACTTCCTTGAGGTAATGGTTGAGCTATGGGTTTGATTTTTTTGTCTATAGTTTTGTACTTTGTTTCAACTAAGGCATCATGTGTTTGGTTAAATTTTGAGCACTTGTCAACATTGAGAGCATACTCTTGGATTAGAGCATACTCATCAAGGGAAGAAATAAGAATAATATGGGAATTAGAATTTTGTTGAAGACATAACTCTAACTCCTCAAGAGTAGAGAAACAATGAGATGTCTCAATCACATGCTCAATGTTCTCATCATGTTCCATGATTTTGTTGTTTTTATAATTTTTTGGGTTTTTTGGATAAAAGACTTGGACAATTGACTCTTATGAAGAAAATCTAATCTAGAATGTGGAAAACAAAGTGACAAACTATTGTACATGTTGGTTGGATGCGAGATGTCAAACCAATATCCACTGTTGTCCCGCTCAACAATGGATTCTATCCGAAATTTTGATCATATGTAGCTCCAAACATGAATCGAGGTGCACAATCACTACAAGCATGCTCATGACCCTGAGTAACAATAGGTTTCTTTCTAATTGACAATTGATTCCTAGGATGATTCACTCCTACTGTCATGACTTGAAGTGATTGCATTCCATCCTTAGACTTAAATCTAGCATAGGTAAACCCATCATCCATGGCTTTAGTTTCCATACGACTCTCACAAATAAAGGGTTGTCCTAAGAGAACTTCATAGGAGCAATTATCTTGAATAAAAAAGTGAAACTCTTCTGTGATTCCTCCTATGGATATGGGCACACTAGCACAAGCTCCATACAGGGTACCTACACCATTATCTGCAGTTCTCATACGCCATCCACAATCTTTATCTATGGGCCATCGAAACTTATCATAGACTTCTCTTGAAATCACATTGATTTCAGAGCCGGAATCTACTAATGCATTTACAGTGATAGTGTTCTTATCATTTCCTATTTTAACATGCATCTCTGATGTACCTCTAGACCAAAATGTTCTTTTAAAGTGGCTTTCAGGATTGTTTTCATGATTTTCATGGTCAGGTTGAATAGGTCCTAAGAAATTTTTATTAACATTTACTTCATCATCATCAAAGTCCTCTTCATCAAATTCATCAAAGTTTAAGGCTTCATTCATAGCTTGATCTTGATCTAGAGAATCTTGCATCTCAGTATCTAGATTAAGTGGAAACCTCTTCCTTTTAATTAGGCCGATAAAGTTATCTTTAAAAACAAGCTTTGCAATAGAGAAAACTTGTTCTAAAGACATAGTCACTTGACTCTTAAGCAAAATGTCATCTAAAATCTCCATAGGATCTATTTTTCTCTCAATTTCTGAAATCAAGATGGCTTTAGGTTTTCTCTTTGGTTTCTTTTGTTTTTGCTCAGGGTCTTGTTTTTGTTCATGTTCTCGTGTTTGGTCTTCAGTTTGTTTTGATTGATCTTGTTTATCCAAAGGCTTTGGTTCTGTTTTTCTTTGCTTTGTCTTCTTCCCTTTTTGTTTCTCCTCTTGTTTTTGTTCATTGGGTTGTGCTTCTTGTTTTTTATCTTTGGATTGTGATGTTTCTCCCTGCTCTATGATTGTTTCTATTCCCTCTGAGGTTTGTTTTCGTGTTACTCTTCTTTCACTAGGCTCAGCTTCATCTCTTTTTCGTTTTTCTTCTACATTGGATATGTGAGAAATAAGAGATTGATCTTCTATTGGTGACTCCCAAGCCGTTATTCTCCTAATCTCATCCCGTGCTCTTACTAAAGCCTCTATGGAAAAATCACCTTCCTTTGTGGGTTTACTTGATTCGACTTGTTGTTCATCAAGAGCTTCTAGTTTCACTCCTCTAGTTCCTACGTCCATTATGGTTATATTTTCATAATGTTTTTTCATTCCTCCCTTACCATAATTTCCTTGCAAAGGTAGCCTAGATCGATAGTCACAGATTTTCTTGTCTATGTCTATTACTAGTCGTTGCTCCTTAGCAGCCTTCAATATTTCACAATCTCTCAAAAAGTGCTCTAACGAATCACACCAAGGACACCTACGAGGGCCACGCACAAAACCATTTTGATTTTGAGGATTTTGATTAACTTGTGGTGGGAAATTTTGAAATTGAGGATTTTGTTGATAAGGTATTGCTTGAATAGGATAATTAGGATTTTGATAAGGCAATTGATGTATTTGAGGAGCTTGGGGAGCAACATGTGGTACTTGAGGTGCAAGAGGAGCTTCCATATTATACAGTTGATGATTTTGAAAATTTTGATTTTGAGGATTTTGAAAAGCTATTTGTGAAGCTTGAGGATACATGTTTTGATACATTTGAGGATTTTGCACATGAGGATGAGGATTTTGCATTGAAGGATTATGCATTGGAGGAACTTGATATGCTTGAGTAGGAGCTACTTGTGGATTTTGATTGGTAGCTATAACATGTTGATTAGGCTCTTGAAAAGTCATTGGGTTCATTTGATTTTGGAAAGTTTTGGTGTAACTAGATTGTAAAGCATCTATAGTCTTGGCCAAATTGGATTGTGTAGCAATAAGACTTTCCATTTGCTTAGTGAGAATATCCACTTGAGATTGTTCAACTACACTTTTATTTGGCTCTACTTTAAAACCTTGAGTAGGCTCCATCATTTGAGGAATAGGAGTAGAGTCAAAAAGCATAGCATGGGATTTTTCTCTAACTTGCTCCTTAGTTTGTGGAAGGCTAGCTTGAGGAAGACTAGTTTGCTCATAAAGCATGGATTGTCTTTGATGTCTATGGGCTACAGCCTCTACTACTTTACGCACTTTTTGCCAATTGTCAGTAAGACCATAGTGCTTATCTGGTTCTTCTAATCGCCGTTCAACTTCCCTACGAGTTTCAGGATGAAGAAGCTTAAGAAAATTGATCACAAGATCAGGTTCCAAAGTTATCTTATCCTCATAAGGAAGTTGTTCATAGCGTCTAATATACTCATTTTGTAAGTGAGTAATAGAGCTACTAGGCTTTGGAGAATTGACCCATCGTAAGAATCCATCTCGATTATGTTGGCTATAATCTTCAAGATAGAATTCTTTGAGCATCTCCTTTCTAAAATCACTCCAAGGAAGACTATCATATTGAGTGACACGGTTTATGATAGAGCTATCAACAATTCGTTCAAAGAATGATATCAAAAGATCTTCGGGAAGACCAAAAATCATAGCTTGCTCTTCAAACAAATCTAAGTAGCTTGTGATGTTGATGCCATTGAATTTTCCCTTCTCTCTCAACATAGAAGAGACTATTCTTTGGCCTTTTTTCTCAACAATAAGGGATTTGAATCCTTCCTCCATCTTATGTGAATAAGCAAGTGATGCACGATGCTCTAGATCTCTCACAAATGCGTTTACTTCACGACGAAGATGTGCACGATACCGTGAGAAATCCAGTGCAACACTCAAGAATGATGATGATGATATGATGAGGATGAAAAATATGAAACAAAGGATATGGATCACAACCTCCCAACAAGATCAGAAGCAAATGCCACGAAGCGTTTCACGTCGGGTTCAAATGTGGAGGTGATCGCAATCCGGGTGGATCGGATCCGGTCGTGGCACACACAGGGTGTATGAAGCTAATGAATGTTGGAAGGTTTAAAGATGTGAAGGTGAAATTAATGTTGAGTATGGAGAAGAGAGAGATGTTGAAATAATTATGGGAATGGGAATGTAGGTGTGCAAGTTAGATTGATGACATGAATGATAAGAATGAAAGAGAACCATACACACGAATCAAATTTGGAAGGAAGAATGGTCCATTGGAGGAGCTTCTTAAACACTTCCTAATTCTAATCCATATGTATAGCCTTCTTTGGATGATATGTATGCATGATGAGAATAGATGGAATCCTTACACATAAATCAGTTTCGAAAGGAAGAATGGTCCAATATTGGAGCTTCTTATACACTTTCAGAAACTAATAAATATGTATGGATTTGTATGGATTATATGCATGCAAGTGAATTATGATGATGGATTTTACTCACAAGCTCAAAGAAACATCCTCACTGGTTCAACGCAATACTACGGAGCCTTCTCACACATAGAAGAAATAGAAGACATGTAAAAATACTTAAGAGACTGAGAGAGGTGACAAGAGACAAGTGACAAGTGACATGAATTAAAAGAATTTGAATTAAGTTACATGTAAAAGATCGTAGTGGTACGTCATGCTAAGCAATCTACTGATCAAAGGTGGTTCCGACCCTCAAACCATGACAGTTCAACCGAATGTCACACGTAAGAAGGTGAGTTCCACTCCAGTGACCCTATGTCTGTCTAGGCTCGTAACGTCTAACTAAAGAAGTCTAAGACTCATTAAAATCAGCTCTAACTCACTCACACGCTCCACCGAGGGTGAGTCAAGATAGAGATGCTGGTTTCAAGAGCCTATCCTAGATTGGAGTTCTAACTTAAATTTGAAACTAGGTTCTATACTCATACTACCTCACCTTGGATCCTCACTCGCTCAACCGAGGGTGATCGTCTCAAGGAAACCGTAAGCTAGCATGAGCCCTATGGATGCCTAACAATGATGCTCTAGGAGTTTGGAGGGGGGTTTATATAGTTTTTTGAATGAATTTGGGCCCTTGGATCTAGAGAAATCAACTCTCAACTCTAGGATCACTACTTTCGATTACAACCATTTGATTAATCAAATCAATGGCTTGGAATTGTTCTTTCTATCAAATCTAGTGTAAAGAAGTGAAATTTAGGCGCCCTCATTCTCCACCATTGGATCTGGGGATGATCTGGACCGTCGGATGAGTGCTGACATCAATTCGGATAAGATAAGCCACTATTTTTGGAGAAATGCTGCATTATTGATCTTTGATTGTAAAAAAGGTCTTCTTTTATGGAAAAAATTCGTGGATCCTTCTTCCTTTATGCTTTAGTGCATCTCCACCCTTGAATATGAGCTCATCTTGACCGTACAACATGGTTCAATCATATTTTGACATGTGGTAGCCCTTCAAGCCTTCAATTTTCTTATTCTAGAAAACTGCGGTGACCTTGAAAACTGGACTTTGTGCTCTTTGACCCTCCAAAAAGACTTTGATGAAGATGAAACTTTGTAGGACTATGTTTCCAAAGATCTCCTTCAAGAATATGCAGGAAAAACTCCCATCTGAATCTCCCTTGTACAAGTTTGACTACATTTGGAAGCTTGCAAGGTGGCATTAAGGTGTCTAGGAAGCTCTGATAGCCTTGAAAATTTGTACAAATATGTAGCCACATATGATCTTTATACATGCCAAACCATATGGCTAACATAATTTTCTATACAAGAATTTGTAGGGTCAAACTAGAAAAATTACATTTTTACAAAATGAACATAGCATATCAATGTGCTACAAAATCCATTTTCTGCTGAAATTTGGGCTATAGACTGCCTTTGACAATCTTTACAAGTATATGGATTTTCATCTAATTTGGTGACAATGAAGTTTTTGCCCTAATTTCCCAACTTTGACCAGCTTTGACCAACTTTGACCGCTACCATGGACTTTCTTGATTTCTTTGAAACTTTGTATGTGACCTTCCTTTGACATCCTTGATGCATCTTGGACTTCTCGGGGAATTCTGGCTACCTTCGCCAAATATGTTTTTTGTAGGCCTTCACAAGTGAGAGAGGAGAGCAAATCTCGACGACACCGCAGCACTAGAAGAGAACAAACGACTTCAACAACAAAACCAAGACAACTTTGAAGCGGCTATGGAAGGAACCGCAGGAGCAACCATTAGCCCTACCAGATATAGAGCAGTCCCATCGGAAGACATTCGCATCTTACTTGAGGAGCATGCAAATTTCTTGGAGTCATATGAAAAGCTAGAGACTGAATGTGCAGATCTCAAGAAACAGATAGCCAGTGTCCCCACAGCTCAACAGGAGCCGGTAATCTTGCAACACTCTACAGAAGAAATGGAGACCCTCCGGAAACAGGTGGCAGAACTCCAAGCATGCCTCTTACCATATGAACGGCCACCCTCGCCCATTGAAGAACCAAAACCTGAAACAGTAGTGGAAATCCCCGTCGATGACAGCTATGAAGAGCCATACGAGCCTATGCCGACGCCTGGTGGTCAAACTACGGAAGAAGGACAAGACACGTTAGAAATTCAAGTTCCAGATTGGGTCAAAAGGGTCGAGAAAGTGGGTAAGACACATGATGATCGTGTGGCCGTGCAAATGCAATCTCTCACAAATCTGGAAGAAACTGTCCTTCGATCTTCCTACTTTCAAAATTTATCCCATCAACGGTTAATCACAACATCAGAGTCGCAATACATGCCTTATTTTGTCTTACTACATGATTATAATGCAGAAGTCAAAAGACATACAGGGAAGGAGCCCACATTCGCCACTCAATTTGAGATAGGGGATTTACCGACAGATGCACGTGCTAGCTCGATCTTCCAACCTAATTGGCGTGCACGTCTACTCACCGATTACCCAGAGATGATGAGTACCTGGGCAACCATGCCACTATATATCAAGTATAATCCATGCTATTGTCCAGTGGTACGTCGCAGATCCTGGCAAGCATTTGCAATCAAGGTACGCAACAATAGAGAATGCTCGGCTTGAGTTAACTACCCATATTTTGCTCCACCTCGAGGGACCCCAACCGTAGCCTACATGATATCAACAATTCGACACTGGTCTACACGTCTAAATAATGTACCCGACATAGCAGCGAAAATGTGTATGAAGATATTCGAGCTCATGACCATTGTCTTCAAAACCTTTCGGAATGTCCAAGCTCCATACATCTCTACCCCTGGATTCTCTCAAGGCAACAAGGATTTAGTCTACGACATGATCCAAACCCCCTCGGTCACTATCATCTTTGCTTGGCATGCACGAATAAAGTACTTGCCCGCATGCTTCAAGCAGACATTTGAGGAAATGTTCTCTACGGGATTCTGGGAATACAATTCCGAAATTTTCATTCCCAGACCCACACATTTGCTACATCTATTCGCAGTAGAACAAGCGATCCATGCAGATCAGTTACGTTTGCCACATCCGGACATTCCAGGACCAATCGATTGGGATCGTATGATGACAGATTTGGCCAGAGGACTACGCATACAAGAACATCAGCTTGCCACTCAGGTTGTGGAATATTACATCCAACACTCCCAGCAACAAGGGTCTGTCAGGGACGACAGACGCGAGAGAGGGGGGGGTGTTGAGAGCAGTATGGGCACCCAAGGACCGACTAGACAAGGAAGCCAGCGGAGAGAGTCAGAACAAAGTGAAGGAGTAAGTAGACAAAGCAGTCGACGCAAATCTGGCAGATAGGCCCTTCAAATTTCTTCCAAATCAACATCTTTTAACAGTGATTCTTATCACTAACAATCATTGTAAATACCATTTCATATTTTTGTAGCTCCATTTTGTGCAAGCCAAGGAGGCCTTGAGCTTGAGGAGCCTTAGAAGTACCTACATATCAATTTTCGTATTTTTTAGACTTCGTTTAAGCCCTCAAATTGGCCCTGGAACCTAATTTTTAACTAGGCCGGACACTAGGTCTGGACAGGGCCAAAACCTAGTCAAAAACTAAAAAAGAGCTAGAGAGCTCATTTTTGGAGTTAGCTTGTAATTGAAACGAACTTGTAAGAGCTTTTTGAAAGTAATCTAAGAACTCCATTGATTCTCACTCTTTGTCTTGCCGTGTGTGCGCGTGTGCGTGTATGTGTGTGCATGTTTGTGTGCTTCTCACTCACGCACTTGTGCCGCCACTTGCTCGAGGTCTTCATACCATTCTCATGTCTTCCCGGATTGACATTAAAGGAGGTGCTACTCATCACTGAGCTACACCAATCCTATAAGATATGCTTCTATAGGATTGACAGTTAATTTCAACTTTGGACAGTACGAAACTTTAACAGCACTAGTGGTTGCCCCTGAGTCAATCAAGGCTCTTACAGTCCTTGCACCCTTTCCTTGTCCTATATCTAAGGTTATAAAAGGACGTCAATCAATTATCCTATGAGAGTTGATACCTGAAACTTCACACATAGCGACGTGATATCCTTGATCTGCATATGCATCTGGCCTAGGTTGCTTTCTGCCTTGTCTTCTTAGTTTCATTCTCCGTATGCGCTCTAAAGGTAGCACTACATTCTGGCCAAATACCATCCGAAAGGGGGTGGCTTGGAGTACCGTTTTGTAGGCAACTCGGTATGCCCAAACAGCATGGTGTAGCTGTTTGTCCCAATCAGAGCGTTTATTGTTCACTAATTTCGTCAGTACATTGCATAGGATCTTATTGGTGCTCTCAGCCTGGCCATTACCTTGAGGGTGATAGGGGGCACACTTCTTATGTACTACCAAGAAGTCTTGGAGCAGATTTTCAATAACTTCATTCAAGAAGTGAGTGCCTCTATCACTTACTACTCTATAGGTAGCCCGTACCTTGTGAACACATTCTCAAATAGGAACTTAGCAGTTGTCTGAGCATCATTCTTTGTCGTAGGTTTTACCTCTACCCACTTTGTTAGATAGTCCGTGGCAACAATGATATACTCAGCATGGGAACCCTTGGCTGGGGGATTAATAGGACCTACAAAGTCTATTCCCCACTTAGAGAATGCATGTCCACCCATCATAGGTTTCAGTGGCATTTCATCTTTGCGTATAGGGTACTGATTTCTCTGACAAACATCACACCGTTTCACATAGGCATGTGCATCCATGTGAAGGGTCGGCCACCAGAAGCCCGCAAATAGTATTGCCTTGATCACCCGATCTGGTCCAAAGTGTCCTCGTGCTACACCTTGGTGAGCAGTTTCCAAAATCTTTAGATATTCACTCTCATGAACACAAAGTCTCAGGTAACCATCTTTACAACGTTTGTATAGATTATCACCAATGAGTGAGTAATCTAGAGCTTCTTGTTCTAGACTTCTTTTCCGATCCAGAGTCATGTCTGGAGGGAGGGCTTTCGTACTCAGGAAGGATACTAGTGTTTCACTCCAATCTGGCACTATGGACACTTGATAAAGAGTGGCATGTTCCACAAGTGGTTTAGTGCAGCAGATTGGGCATTCCCTGCACAACTTTTGGACATCAGCTTCCATAGTCGGCCAATGCACTCCGAGTCTCCTTAGTGTCTGTAGGGTTCGTTGCTTCGAGTAGTGTTGCTCTAATGCACCTACGTGTGCTAATTGCAACCATTTAGCATACTCATCCTCTTCCACACAACAAGCGAAGATCCCTTGATCTGTGTGCTTGTACATACTACCTGCCATGATGTGATACTTTTGGGCTTTTACTACCTCTTTATCTTGTGTGTTTATTACTGGGTGGTTAGGCTCGTATGTCAATACTGGCACTAATCGCTTAGCCCACTGCAGCACCACTTCCAAATTAAACAAGTAAGCATCAGGAAGGTCATCTGACACTCCTTGTGGGGCCTCTCCAGATGTGAGCCTAGAAAGATGGTCAGCTCTCAAATGCGTCCTACCTTTCCTTACCACTACCTCAAAGTCATATTCCATTAGTAAGAGAAACCATCTTACTAATCAGCCTGTGTTGCATGGTTTGTTCACCAAGTAAAGTAGAGCTTGATGATCAGTAAAAAATTTAAACTTATTTGGAAGCAAATAATGTCTAAACTTTTTAACTGCATACACCATGCCCAATCCCTCTCATTCGGTAGTGGTATAGTTTCGCTCAGCTGCGTTCAACTGTCTACTCGCATAGGCAATTGGAAGATCCATATTACCTTCACTAGTAGGTTGTGCAAGCACACATCCAATGGCATAATTGGATGCATCCACATGCACATGGAAGGGCTTATTCCAATCTGGTGTAGTCAAGATTGGTGTTGAGCATAATCACCGTTTGAGCTCATTGAAAGAGTTCTCACATTCCTCAGTCCACTCAAAGTTTGTCAGAAGTCCGTACAGAGGCTTTGCTATGATGGCATACATGTGTATAAACCGTCGGTAATAACCACAATGCCCCATGAAGGCTTGTACTTCCTTGACATTCTTTGGCCTAGGTAACTCGGCTATGGCTCTTACTTTCTCTTCATCGGTGGATATGCCATTCTTTGACACTATGTGTCCTAGAATCTTGCCTTGCCTGACAATGAAAACACACTTTTCAGGGTTCAAGCAGACTTGATACTCTCTACATTTGTCAAAGATTTGCCTGAGTTCTGGTATATGTGTCTGCCTAATGTTGGAATGAGCACAGAGATCATCAACATAGACTTCCAAATTCTTCCTTAAGAACTCTTTAAACACATGGCACGCCAGCCTCTGGAAGGTAGCTGGCGCATTGGTAAGCCCAAATGGCATTACTCTAAAGGGAAATATGCCCCATTCAGTGGCAAAAGCCGTCTTATGCTAATCTTCTGGAGCTATGGCTACTTGATTGTAGCCCAAAAATCCATCAAGGAAGCTGTACACTTCCTTGCCTGCTACTCTTTCTAAGAGATGTTCTGTGATAGGAAGTGGATAGTTATCTCGAATTGTGGCTGCATTGACCTTCTTCAAGTTAATGCATACACGCAGCTTTCCATTTTTCTTGGGCACCACTACAATGGGGGACACCCATTCAGTGTGCTCAATTTCATAGATGAATCCAGCCTCAACCAGTCTATCTATCTCCTCTTTGATCTTAGCAGCATAGTTATCATTGTATGTGTATGGCTTTTGCTTGGAGGGTTTGGCATCTGAGGTCATGGGAATTGTGTGTGAGCATATGTCAGGGTCCACACCTTTCAAGTCCTTGTAACTCCAAGCGAATACATCTCTGTATTCTCTTAGCAAGGCTATCAATTCGTGCTCTTCATCTTCCGTCAGGTCATGCCCTATGTAAGTGCATCTCTCTTCTCCTTCTTCTATGGCTAGTACTATTTTCTTGGTGGTTTCTTTGTTATCATAGGCCTCTCCTGATTGCGCCTCTCGTTTAGGCATTCTGATCATGACTCTCCTGCCATCTATCTCATACTTTTTAAATTTTTTCGGGACCTCAAACAAAGATTCTTCCTCTTCTTGTGTGACTTCTTTCTTCTTCCTTTTCTTTCCTTCTTCCTTAGGAGTTACATGTGTGGCTAGCCTTACATCATTTGTAAGCTCTCCATGCCTCTGAGGTTGAAATTCTACTTCATATAAGTATTCTTCATCTGATGCAAAAGGTGGGTCCATAATGATTGACTCTAGATCGGAGTCACTTGCATCCTCGAATGCATCAGGGCTAGGTTCACACTCTTCTAACACTTCCTCTCCCTTGATTGGCTCTATGGAGAAGACTGAAATGTCATAGCCATCTTCATCACAGTGAGGTGTCCATTGTTCTTCATTGATGGCTACATCCATTGTTGCTAGGATTTCTGCCCAGCCGTGGGGTTCAAATTCTTCATCAGGAAAGACTACAGGTGCATAGGCTGGGTCTTGGATTGATCTATGTGTTTCTTTTGCACCTGCCTCTCTGGCTTTTTCTCTTTCCTCTTCTTCTACTGCCACTTTGCACATCCATAAGTGGGTGTCTTCATGCATCCATGAGGATCTTGATCCTATGGAATGCACAGATTCCGTATCATCTTTGGCTCTATGGATGGGATTCCATTGGATAGGAGGGACATCTCTATGAGAGTAATCTTTGAGATTTACTTTGGTCGTAACACCTAAGTGTTGCAGGTACAAAGAGTTGGTTCCACAATCCTGGACCACTTGCAACTGTCGCATAACGGGTCGTCCCAAGATCATTTCATAGGCATGATTTTTGCTAAAACCACATATAGCAAATGTATGCTCAAACTCGACACCACACGTGGTGAGAGTTACTCCTTCTAACAGCCCTAAGGGTCTCTCTAGATGACCATCGGCCATTTGCAATTTCATCCTCATGGGCCTAAGTGCTGGCTTGCCCCAACGCTTCCATAGCGAAGTGGTAGCAATTGCAACACCTGCGCCTGAGTCTAGAATGGCCTTGGTGGTGTATCCTTGATGGGTGATAGGAAGATATGTGTTTCCCTCTTCGCCCTCACTCATGTCTCCTATCTTGTCCAAGGGTATTTCTGGCACTGTTCTCTGGGATCCTACCTGGGATCGAGGTTTTGCTATCTCTGGTACTTGTTTGGCTACATGTTTCCATAGCTCTGGCCTTACTTTGAGTAGCTCTTCTAAGGTGAGGTTGCATTGTACTTTAGTGTTTTTCACTACCTCTGTGTTCCTAGGTATGACTGAGTCCTCATTTCGTACCATGACCGTGGGTGCTCTCATACAAGTAGACTTAGTTTCTGTCACTCTAGCACAATGGTGAGTACCAACGTGAGGAGATACACCTCATAAATGTCAATCCGTGGAGATGTGAGGACCGGTATGAAGACCGCGAGCAAGTGATGGCACAAGTGCGTGAGTGAAAGCACACAAGCATGCACACACATACACACACACGCGCACAAGGTAAGAGCAAAGAGTGGAACAATGGAAAGCTTCGATTACCAAAGAGTTCTCTTACAAAACTGAAATCTACAACAAGCTGACCTCAAAAATGAGCTCTCCAGCCCTTTTTATAGTTTTTGAGTGGTTTTGGCCCTGTCCAGACCTAGTGTCCGGCCTAGTTAAAAAATAGGTTCCAGGGCTTATTTGGGGACTCAAACGGAGTCTAAAAATCATGAAAATTGGTAGGATGGTAGTTCTAATACTCCTCAAGCTCGAGGACTCCTCGGCTTGAACAAAATGGAGTTACAAAAATGGAAAATGGTATTTACAATGGTTTTTAGTGATAAAAATCACTATTTTTGTTGGAATTTCTTCTGAAAATTTGACAGGTGCTTCTTGGAGCTCCCTACTTGCTCCTTCTTCTTGTGTGTCCACTTCCTTGATGCACTTCCATTCTTTGTCCTTGATCTTGAGCTTCAACACTCCCCCCCCCCTCTTGAGTTTGTCGTCCCTGACAGACCCTTGTTGTAGTGGTTGTTCCATGTAGTACGTTGAGAGGTAGTGTCCGTTACGTTCAACAGGGGCGATCCCTCTTCCCAATGTATCCTGGTCATTTGTCTGGTTCTTCACTTTGCCACTGTTATCTCTTGCAGTTTGTAGTCCCTTTGTACGTACTTCTGCCTTGTATTCCATCTGGGTGGTGCATTTGTAAGTTTTCCAAAACTGCTAGCTGCTCAAAGGAGGTGGTCAATGTTGATTGTGAGCAACTCTCGGTGGTGGATGGCTTCCTTGCTCTTGTTGTTGTCATCTTGATGTCGTCTGGTTCTTCCAAAGATGGCTTTTCATAGTTTTCATGCCAAGTACTTGTAACCCATAATGAATGGTGGGTAAGTGCATTAGTGCATGGGTTGAACAAAATATGTGCCTTGTGCATGGCCTTGTAATGTGGCCCTACATATGCGTACTTGGAAAATGCATGGCAAGAAGTATGGTGCAAGAGATTGGGTCTTGAGCTAAGTGCTCAAGGGTATGCTGACGAAGAGGTTTCCTAATCTATCATGGTTATAGTGTTGTTGAAACATACGCGTCTTACCATGGTGAAGGGTCCGTTGATCTTCATCTCTTCGTGTTGTAGTTCCCTCATGGTGTTTGACCGTCGGCTTGTCCTTTTTGTTGAGGGATGTCCTTGCTGGAAGTTCGCTGATGAGCACTTTCAAGCACATAGTCTTTTTTTTTTTCTTTTTTTTTTTTGGAACACGATGGCCTCAAACAAGAAGAAAGAGGTTAGTATCAATAACATATTTTGCATGTGAAAATTGTGTCTCATGTGCCTGGGATTTCTCAATTGTGTCTATGCACGGCCCTGTAAGGTGGCCCTATATTGATGCATACTTTGGAAATGCATGACCTGAATGGTGCAAACGACTGGGTTATGCCAAAGGCACATGGTTGCTGCTGGTCGAGGCTTTTGATGTTACTTGTATACTTGATGAAGTCTTTGATTGGAGGTGTCTATCGGATCTCGAAATGATGTAATCCTCCGGATTGGAACCCATTTTGGAATAGGGTTTGGTACTGTAGAGATCACCTCAGGCCACTTCATCTTTGGATGCTTTCCAAACTTTGGTATCCCGTGTGGTTGGCCTTTTGGTTCTGTGGTTGTTGTTGGTGCTTTTGGCTTCCAAACCCGTATCCTTGATGATTGCCTGCTTACTTTTGCAGAAGGGCTGAGTGTATCTTCGTTTGTTCTTTGTGTTTTGTTCTTACCCTTTGCTTTCCTTGGCTTCTTTGTTGAGACCTTTTGCACGGTGGGGAGCATAGGCCGTTGTGTATGTAAGAGCTTCTTGGGTACCCACAGCTGTAATCGCCCGTGTTGAGCTGTAGCTAATCTTTTAGGCACCCAAATTTGTACATGATTGTGGTCGACCTTCTTTGATAGCTTCGGTACCCAAATTTGTTGGATTCGTTGTGCTTGAGCCTGTCGTAGGTGCTTGGTTCTTCTTTTTTCATGGTCGATCTGGTTGGGTGGGAATCTTTGAGGCAACGTCGATGGTTGCACTCCTTTCTTTACCCAGATCTGTGTCATGCCCAACACGTCTTTCCTCTTGAAGGCTCTTGGTCTATTTGATAGACTGGCTGTCTTGCATTGTTTTGCGTGCTTCTGAGGTTGAACTACCGTGGATGCTTTACTCTTGGAAAAACAAGAAGAAGGTTCATCTTGCCTTTGCGACTGTCCTTCCGTGATTGCATCCGTCTGGAACATAGAGCTTTTGACATCTACAACATCTTGTTCGAGAAGATTAGCGTTAGAGGAAAGAAGAGAGTGTTGCTCTAGCACAATGGTGAGAACCACGTTAAGAAGCTTCACCTCCTTAATGTCAATCCGTGGGAGAGGTAGGAGTGATATGAAGATCGTGAATGTGAGATGATGTGAGAGTGAAGGTGAGAAGCACGAAGATGCACACACACATACACACACACAATGAAGAGACAAGCAAGACACAATGGAAGGTGGGAAATTAACTCTATTACTCAAGAATGCTCTTACAAGCTCAAACTAGCTCTATGCTCACACTAACCAAAATGAACCATCGTCAAAAATGAGCTCTCTAGCTCTTTTTATAGTTTCTAGACTAGTTTTGACCGGTTTCACATCTAGTGACCGGCCTAGTTAAAAATTAGGTCCTAGAGGCTATTTGGAAGGGTAAACGATGTCTAAAAATAACGAAATTTGGTACGAGTATTCTACCTAAGCTCCTCAAGCTCGAGGACTCCTCGGCTTGCACAAAATGGAGCTATGGATTACAAAATGGGGTTTTCTTATGATACATATGTTACAATTAGTGATAATCATCACTGTTGAATGTTTGGAGAATTAATAAGAAATATATTTGTTTAAAAAATTGATCCGCCTGACTCCCTGCTCCTTCTTTACATGCTTCCGTGGCGTCTGTGCCTCTGGCTGCTTCCAACACCCCCCTCCCTCTCGCTTCTGTCGTCCCTGACAGAACCTTGTTGTGAGGTCTGCCGGATGTAATTCTGTAGGAGGTCTTGAGCGAGGGTGTGCTCGGATACACGAATACCTCGGGCTAGATCAGCCTCGAGTTTCTCCCAGTCGATAGGTTGCGGCTCGTCTGGTGGTGGGAGCTGATAGTGTGTGGAGTACACCATTCTTTCACAGGCGAATAATTGCAATAAGTGTGTGGGCCTGCTTATAAATACCTCTGAATGGTACTCCCAAAAGCCGGTGGTGAACATTTCTTCGAATGTCTGCTTGTAGCATGCCGGCAGGTATTTGATTCTGCAGTGCCAGGCATAACACACCCGTAGCGATGGCGTTGTGCTCATATCATAGACTAAATCAAAGTTGCCATGCTCAAAGCCCGGGGTGTTTACATGGGGAGCCTTGACGCGTCGGAAGACTTTAAAGATCATTTGCATCATGTCAAAGATTTTGACAGTCATGTGCGCAGCAATATCATTCATATGCTTTAACCTAGGGAGCCAGTGGCGGATCGTCGCCATCATGTAGCCTACTGTGGGTAACTCGATTGGTGGCTTGAAATAGGGATAATTCAGCCAGTCTTGGCACTGCTTATTGTTCTGTACCTTAATAGCAAATGCAGTCCAAGAGCGGCGTCGTGGTACTGGTCCCCAGCACGGGTTAAATTTTAAGTGCAGCGGCGCTTTTACCCACGTGCTCATCATCTCTGGATAATTTTGCAATAAATCTTTGCGCCAGTCTGGTTGAAGGATTTCACCTCTCTGCGCCCTTGGTGGCAAGTCCTCTGGCTCGAATTGAGTGGCATGCGTTGGTTTCATGCCGGTTTCTTTCTCTATGGTTAACTGATATTCTGCCATTAACATGAAGTATGGTTTATACTGAAGCTCATGCCCAGATATGTATCGTCGCGGGGCCATTTGAGCAAAGAATGGTGATTGTAAAATTTTCTCTTCAATTATGGCCATGGCATGTAGCTGTGCCTCTACTCTGGCCGAGTGTGTCGTTCCGAGTTCTTCTACTGTCTTCATCCACGCGGGGGTAGGTAATTCGTAGGTCATCTGGCCTTCGGCCGTGACACGTCCGCCTGGGATGGGTATCGGTTCATAAGCCTCTTCGAAGGTCTCCTCCACCGGGATAGTGACGGTTTCTTCCTCAGCTGGTAGCTCAGGTGGGGAGTCTGGCCTTGGTGGTGCTTCATAGACCGCAATTCTAGATTCAAGATTTGTTACCTGGGCCCGGAGTGCGTTGAGTTCCTCCAAAATTTCAGGGGCAGGGTCCACAGGTGCTGGTAATTCTGCTGCTACTTGTGCTTGTTGTGTTGCCGGATCTCTGAGCTGTAGTAGCTTGTGATCTTCCTTTAACTTTTGATGTTCCTCGTTCATACGATCATAGTCCTCGAGCAATCTAACATGGTCGTCTAGCAACATCCGCATCGACTCGGATGGGATTGCCTTGAATCTGCTCGGACTTAGTGGCTGTTCTGGATGATCTAAAGCCGCCTCCAAGTTCTCTCTGTTCTGCTCTTGGAGTCTCTGGTTCTCCTCTTTTGCTGCGGCTAAGTGTCTTCTTAGTAAGCCCATATTTCTAGTGAGCGTTGCATTGCGGACAGTCTGGGCTCTAAGTAGGTTATCCAAATCCGCGGTGGCCTCTTTGCTTTTCTCCTCACTTTCTAGTTCTAACTTGTGATAGGCCTCTCGTAAATCCTGGTATCGGCTGTTCAGTGAGGCGTTCTCAATTGATAACAAATTAAGCTGCGTTTGTAATTCATTCGTTGTCGTCTGCAGCTGTTGATAGTGGGTGCCGAGTGATGCAAACTCATCGCGGACTTGCGTCATGCATGCAAACATGTGTTGAAATGCGGTGTCTATGGTGGGCGATAGTAGTAGTGAAGTGCTAAATGAGGATGCAGTGGTAGTAGATGCAGTGGGAATGGGGAGCGGGGTTGGGACTGTGGATGCAGTGGTGATTGTGGAAAATTGTGAAGTGCCTAAATATGAGGGTGCTGTGAGTGGAGTGGGTGGTGGTGAGGTGGGTGGTGATATGTCCATGCCATTGGACGTGTTTAATGTCGTGACTGTGAAAAGTGGTGTGATTGTGGGTGGTTGCGTAGGTGTGAATACGGGATTTACAAACGTAGAGTAGTTTACAGGGGGGATGGTTGGAATAGTTTGGTGAAACGGGGAAATAGGGGTTATGGTAGGTTGGGGAGGTGAGACTGGTGAGAAGGTTAGTGGGGTTAGGAAGGGGAATGGGGGTCTTAGAGGTGGGGGAAACGCTGGGAAGGATGAAGGGGTGAAGGGGTTAACATATGGATGCGGAGGGTTGGGTGTGGGCATGGTGGTATGAATGGGTAAGGAAGAGGTTGTGGCTATGTTGCTTTGTACAGGTGTGAATGTGGGGGATACCGGATGTGTTGGTGAAAGGTGAGGTGAGAGGGGAGTAGAAGGGGTGGATGTTATTTCGAGGATAGTGGTGGTATGTACAATGGTAGTATGGGGTGGCGAATCTACAAGGATGGTTTCTGCGGTTCAATGAACTTTCTGGGGCGAGGCGTGCCTCCCTGGCTTGTGCTGAGGATTGAGCTCCTGTTGGTACACGAATATACTCTCCGGGCTTTGAAAGTAGTCGCACTCGGCGGGGATCAAACTGTGGTAGTTGCTTTCTTTGTAAAAACCTGAGTGCTTCATGGGAGCCTACTGATTTGACTAACTCTCTGAACCCTCTGATATATGCGTCTTCGAATCCTCCGGAGATGAGTTCCTGTTCAATTAATGCCTGGCTCTCCTCTTCAGTTAACTTCTTTCGTGCCCAGACCTTCTCCATGGTACGATATAATTTCTTTATAGCCAGTGTGTACGCTGCGGCTTCGAATGTCTCATCTTCATATGTGCTGGTGTCGCCGTGTGTGTCGGTTTGTTGGCCTTGGCCCTCTGTCTGTTCGTCATGTGAGCCCTGGCTGGCTTCATCGTCGCCTTCCTCGTCATCTGTTTCGGTTCTCTCTTCTTCAGAGCTCGACACAGCTTGCCCCTGTGGCAAATCTCGCGGCGTAGTAGGGTAGCTGGGACGTTCATATTCCTGGGAGAACAGTTGCGCTTCTGAATACTGGAATTCATTTGAGAATGCATCCGGCATCTCAAAATCAAATGTCGTGTTTATGGGGTCGGCCTCCATATGTGGTATCGGGAAAGAAAACGCTTCCGCACCAATAGTGGTGGGAGCTTCTGCTGTTGTGGTGGTGGGTTCTGAGGTGGCAGCTGCCTGAGGTGCAGCGGTACTAGTGGTGGCCTCTGTAATCACTGGTCTGGACAACCGTATGCGAATAGGTTGTACAGTGGGAGCCGCTTCTGTCTGTGGTCGCTCGGGAGAAGGTTGTGGTGATGGCGACTCTGGCACTTGAAGGCAAGGGATGGTGCCTCGCATGCGCTTACCTGCCCGTGTCCTACTGGGCTTCCTGGCTTTCTTCGTTGTGCCCTTGAATGCCTTCAGTTCTTCTCCTGTTAGTGCACGCTCGATTGGCAAGTCATAAGCCAAACACATATACACAATTCTAGTGAGCGCACAACATCCGTTAAGCACCTTCTTGCGCTCCCATCTGTGCTGTGCCAGATACATTTGATCTATGATCCAGCTTGCCAGATCAACTGTTTGAGGTCCCGTACATGCCAAATATAATCCGAACCAGATTCGTTTATGGGGCATAGTAAATCTGTCCTGAGCTGGGAACGCGAAATGTTGCATGCATATCCTTAGTGGCTTTGACAGCTCAGGTGTAATGGCCGAAATCTCCTCCCACTTCGTGACATCCCCACGTTTCATCGGTTCTGGAATTAATCTCTCTCGATCTGTGGGTGTGTGGGTTCCATGAATCTTGATGGCTGCTCTGATTAAGTCTTTAGAGAGATAAAATCTCTTGTAAGGTGGATCATCCACTAGAGTAGGCAATATGAAGGTTCCTGGGATGTCCTTATTCTCCGATGCCAGCAATGTAGTGATTAAATAATAGCACCTATAAAAATCCGGTTTGGGCAGAGGATCACTGAAATATTCTGTGAAGCCTGCTCGGGCCCAAACATGAGTTAAATCCTGGGTGCTTTGTAGGGCTTCGAATTCTCTGGAGAAAAACTGGTACTTTCCCCACGTGCGGTCATCAAAAGTCAGAGAGGATTCAAATATAAAGTCTGCGTCCGCAAGGGGTCCTGCAAGGCCCTGAAACCAATGAGAGTTTCTGTGTATCTTTTCGGTGTAGCCCATAGGGGGGTTATCGATAGGCATGGGTCCTGGAAATCCCTGAAATTCCGGCGGTGGAGCAGTTGGGTGTGATTCTGCTCGTAGCACGTTGAGTGGCACAGCCGCTACACTGGGGCCTGCTCCTGATGTTCCTTCGGCGGTTTGCATGGTGGCTGGTGCGCTAGTGAGAAAGATCTGCTACAAAAGATTAACACATTAGCATGGAAATTAATCATGATCCCCTTAAAGTGAGACCGCAATCCCTTTCCATAACTGATGCGTAACCCGTGTAGCCAAGTGCTGTGATGTGATGGATGCAATGTCCTTGCAGCACTAGTGCAGGTCTCTAGACACCTATACGTTTCAGATCATGCATACATTTCTTGATGAGATGAGATTACGAGTCGTGCGTGATGATGGTGTGTGAATTTATACAAGGTTTAAAGGTTAGTGATTTTGTACAAGGTTGTATGTTAGTCGGGGGGTAGTTAGACAATGGGTTAGGGGAAGACGGTTGGACACGTTTCGGTATCCATTTCCTAAAGATCTTGGAGTGGGTGGTGGGTTTCTGCTGAGGGGTCAAAGGTAGTATCGGGTGTGGTGGTGTTGAGGGATGGAAAGATTTGCGAGGGGTATGTATTACATGGCTTAAGGGTTGAGCTATGATACATGGTTTGGGTACCCAAATCTGCGTGGGTGTGGGTCTATGGGTAAGGTATTTCTTGGCGATCCAAATTTGTCGGATGCTCGGACCTGTAGAAGAAGGTCGAGGGGATGGTGGATATCGATTCTGTTTCTGTTCAACCTTTTGCTTGTTGATCTCTGCTTGGTTGGAGTCCTTTGGTGCTTTTTGTCCTTTCGGCACCCATATTTGTCTGGTGCCGCTTCCTTTGGCTGGCCTGAACTGCCTTCCTTGTTGTTTCCTCCGATACTGCAGTAGGTCTGGGTTCCTTTGTCGTGGTTGACTCTGTTGTTGCTGGGGTTGAGAGGTCGGATGGACACTCTGCTTTGGAAAAGAAGGGAGATCCAACACTTGCGTGACCTGCCCATTAGGAAGTGATGCCTTATTTAACTTTAATCTAGGCCAGTCCGCAACAAGTTTGGAAGGATGAGCACCGCAGGGTGTCGTGCTCATTTGGCCGCTGATGCAACCCACCTGACCTCTGATTGTGCCCTTCTGCCCTTGCAGTTGGGTAACTGTCTCTTCTAGTTTGCAGGAAGTCCCAGGGAAGATCTCCTGTCGTTCTTCTGACTGACAACTGTCTATAGCCAAGCCCGAGTGGGTTGGTGTAGACGTAACGTGACTGGTCTGCCCAAAAATCTTCCTGTCTTCCGTCGCATGCGTTTCATAGGGTCTAGGGTCACAACCGTCAAGCGGAATGCCGTTAGGGAAGTCAAGCGGTATCACTCGCTTCTGCTCTAAGGTTCCAATCTGTAAGGAGCCTTGTCTAAGATTTAGGTCCACTGAGTGATCGTATAGCCAATCTTGGCCAAGGATTAGGGGTTCTATCAGGTCGTCATCATGGCACACTAGTAGCTTCGCCGTCATGGTCACATCCTTTATGAGGATAGGAAGGTCCACCTCACCCATGCAAGGGGTTTCCATGCCTCCTAGGCCTATGAGATATGCCTCAATTGGCCGCATTTCTATTCCTGAATCCTTATAGTGGGACCATCTAATCGCACTAGTCGCAGCACCTGAGTCAATCAAAGCCCTGAGTTCTTGGCTATGGTTACCGTGTGCTAGCCTTACTTTAATGAATGGTCTCCTGTCCACTATGCTAGGATGAGTGGTTGACTTTACTTGACACATGGCCATGGGATATCTGGGTGATGTTTCCAGATGGTCATAATGTTCTCTCCCTAGTCCTTGTCTTCTTAGCTTCATGCGCTTAATGCGTTCTATGGCTTCTGCCTGAGCTTCTGCTCGTATTCTATTTTCTTCCTCCTTACGCTTCTTTGCCAACGTGAGTCGTCTAAGCATATCCTCAGTGAGAGGTTCTTGATATAACCTGACTCTACAGCCACTAATGTAATTAGGCATTATATCTCCTTCTAAGGTGGCTAACTGTACTGCTCCACTAGTCGAGAGTCTGTTAATGATCATAGGTCCATAACCTCGCTTTTCTAACTTCCGTGCGTGCTGTTTCAGCGTATATACTAGAACTAAATCTCCTTCTTTTAGGCCTTTATCTTTCACATGTGCATCAAAATATGCTTTCTGCCGCTTCTTTGCTGCGTATATTCCTGCTGCTGCCTTTAGCCTGGTTTCTCCTAATCGTTCCAAGTCCATTATTCTTGCTGATAATTCATGGCCGGTCCACTGATGTTCTTGTGCAACCTTAAGGGTCGGTATCAAGAAGTCCAAAGGAAGCACTGCATTCTGACCAAAAACCATCTGAAAGGGAGTTGCATTGAGTACGGTCTTGTAGGCCACTCGATATGCCCAAACAACGTGGTGTAGCTGTTTGTCCCAATCTGAACGTTTATTGTTCACGAGTTTCGTCAGTACGGTACAAAGTATCTTGTTAGTGCTTTCAGCCTGACCATTGGCCTGAGCATGATATGGTGCAGATTTCTTGTGAATCACCATAAAATCCTGTAACAAATATTCAATGACTTGGTTTAGAAAGTGAGTGCCTCGATCGCTCACTAACTCTATAGGCAATCCATATCTTGTAAAGACATTTTCAAATAAGAATTTTGCAGTCGTGTGAGCATCATTCTTCTTTGTGGCCTTTACCTCTACCCATTTTGTAAGATAATCTGTGGCAACAATAATATATTCCGCATGTGTACCTTTTGCAGGGGGGTTAATGGGTCCTACAAAGTCTATACCCCACTTAGAAAATGCACGTCCGCCCATCATGGGTTTCAATGGCATTTCATCTCTGCGAGTAGGAAACTGAGTTCTTTGGCACACATCACATCTCTTTGCATAGGTATGTGCATCCATGTGAAGAGTGGGCCACCATAATCCTGCAAAGAGGATGGCTTTGATTATCCTATCTGGTCCAAAATGACCTCCTGCTACACCTTGGTGTGCAGTCTCTAGTATTCTCAGATAATCACTCTCATGAACACATTGCCTTAGATATCCATCTCGTCCTCTTTTGTACAAATTATCGCCAATAAGTGAGTAGTCTTGAGCTTCCTGCTCTAGACTGCGTTGTCGAGCTAAAGTCATGCCTTGAGGGAATGTGTTCGTCCTCAAGTATGTCACTAATGGTTCACTCCAGTCTGGTGTGAGAGACACGTGATACAATGTAGCATGCTCCACTGGTGGTCTTTCACAACAAACATGGCATTCCTTACACAGCTTGTAGACATCTGCCTCCATCGTAGGCCAATATACTCCCAATCTCTGCAGAGTCTGTAATGTTCGATGTTTTGAATGGTGTTGCTTTAGTGCACCTACGTGTGCTAATTGCAACCAATTCGCATGTTCTGATTCATCTACACAACAAGCAAGAATCTTTTGATTATCCTGTTTGTATATGCTTCCTGCCATTATTTGGTACCTCTGAGATTTGGTAATCTCTCCTTCTTTGATCTTTATCCTAGGACTCTTGGGTCCGTATGTCAGAATAGGGACTATAGGCTTAGCCCATTCTGGTGCTATCTCAAGGTTAAACAAGTATGCATCTGGTAATTCATCCGCTACTCCTTGAGGAGCTTCTCCTGAGGTTAATCTTGAGAGGTGGTCAGCTCTAAGATGCGTCTTTCCTTTCCTAACTACCACTTCAAAATCATACTCCATGAGTAATAGAAACCAACGTATCAGTCGTCCTGTGTTACAAGGTTTGTTGACTAAGTACAATAGGGCTTGATGATCTGTAAAGAACTTGAATTTGTTGGCCAACAAGTAATGTCTGAATTTCTTTACCGCGTAGATCATCCCTAATCCCTCTCGTTCCGTTGTGGTGTAATTTCTTTCTGCCGCGTTCAATTGTCTGCTCACGTAAGCTATGGGTAGATCTATGTTACCTTCATTCGTGGGTTGTGCTAACACGCATCCTATGGCGTAATTGGATGCATCCACATGTACATGGAATGGCTTACTCCAATCTGGGGTAGTCAATATGGGTGCTGAGCACAAGCGTCGTTTCAGTTCATTGAATGAATTTTCGCATTCATCTGTCCACTCAAAATTGGTTAAAAGAGAGTACAAAGGCTTGGCTATGATTGCATACATGTGTATGAATCTCCTATAATAACCGCAATGGCCCATAAATGCCTGTACCTCTTTCACATTAGTTGGTCTAGGTAATTCTGCAATTACCTTCACCTTTTCTTCGTCCGTAGAGATTCCATTTTTTGACACAATGTGTCCTAGAATTTTGCCTTGTCTGACCATGAAAACGCATTTTTCTGGGTTCAAACAAACCTGATATTCTCGACATTTGTCAAATATTTGTCTTAACTCTGGGATATGTGTCTGTCTTACATTTGAATGAGCACATAAGTCATCGACATAAACTTCCAAGCTCTTGCGTAAGAATTCCTTAAAGACATGACACATGAGTCGCTGGAAAGTAGCGGGTGCATTTGTTAAGCCAAATGGCATCACACGAAATGCAAATATGCCCCATTCTGTGGCAAAAGCCGTCTTGTGTTGGTCTTCTGGAGCAATGGCAACTTGGTTATAGCCTGAGAATCCATCAAGAAAGCTGTAAACTTCCTTGCCCGCAACTCTTTCCAATAGGTGTTCCGTGATAGGAAGAGGATAACTATCTCTAATCGTTGCGGCATTAACTTTTTTAAGGTTAATACACACACGCAATTTTCCATTCTTCTTGGGCACAACCACAATGGGGGATACCCATTCGGTATGCTCAATTTCGTAAATGAATCCTGCTTCTATCAATCGATCTATCTCCTCTTTAATCTTCGCAGCGTAGTTATCATTGTACGTGTAAGGTTTCTGTTTTGTCGGTTTCGCATCTGGAGTCATAGGGATTCTATGAGAACATATATCTGGGTCTACTCCTTTCAAATCTTTGTAACTCCAAGCAAAAACATCTCTATATTCGCGTAATAGGGCAACTAACTCTTCTTCTTCTTCAGTCGTCAGATCATGCCCTATGTATGTGCATTTTTCTTCTTCTCCTTCTATGGCAACTATGACTTTCTTGGTTTTCTCCCGGTTATCATATACTTGTCCGTCATTCGCCTTTCTGTTGGGCATTCGTACCATGATTCTTCTATCGTCGATTTCATATTTCTTGAAATTCTCAGGTACTTCAAACAATGATTCTTCTTTTTCTGTCATGGTTTCTTTCTTCTTTCTTTTCTTGCCTTCACTCTTGGTAGTCACTTCCGTGGCTAATCTCACTTCCTTCGTAAGTTCCTCGTGACTCTGAGTGTGAGTCTCTACTTCGTAGAAATATTCTTCCTCTGATGCAAAGGGTGGGTCCATGATAATTGATTCTAAATCAAAATCGCTTGCGTCCTCAAATGCATCAGTGTTTGGTTCGCACTCTTCTAAAATTGCATCGCCCATGATTGGCTCTATCGTAAAAACTGAAATGTCATAGCCATCCTCGTCACAGTGGGGTGTCCATTGTTCTTCATTGATGGCTACATCCATGGTTGCTAGTATTTCCGCCCAACCATGGGGTTTAAACTCCTCGTCAGGGAATACTACAGGTGCGTAGGCTGGATCTTGAAGGGTTCGTGGATGTTGTTCCGCACCTAAGGTCCTGGTTTCTAATCGTTCTTCCTCTTGTTTGGCTACTTTACACATCCATAAATGGGTGTCCTCATGCAACCAAGAAGGATCTGATTCTAATGAGTGCACGGATTCCGTCTCTGCTGGTGTCTTATGGATGGTATTCCATTGTATTGGGGGTACATCTCTATGTGAATAGTCTTTAAGGTTGACTTTGGTAGTCACTCCTAAATGTTGCAAGTACAAAGAATTAGTTCCCCAATCTTGTACAATTTGTAACTGACGCATGAATGGTCGTCCCAATATCATCTCATATGCACGATTTTTCGCGAAATCACAAATGGCAAAGGTATGCTCAAATTCTACACCACAAGTGGTGAGAGATATGCCTTCTAGTAAGCCTAATGGTTTTTCTATGTGTCCATCAGCCATTTGTAGCTTCATCCTGGTGGGTCTGAGGGCTGGCTTACCCCAACGTTTCCATAAAGCGGTGGTAGCGATGGCTACTCCGGCTCCTGAATCTAAGATGGCTTTCGTGGTGTAGCCCTGATGGGTTATTGGAAGATATGTGCTACCTTCCTCTCCTTCGCTTACGTCTCCAATCTTTTCCACGGGTATCTCTGGTACCTTCTTATGTGATCCTATCTGAGAGGGTATGGTAGCTAGCTCAGGGAATTGATTTGCTACATGCTTCCACAATTCTGGTTTTACCGTTAACAATTCCTCCAGAGTGAGATTACACTGTACTTTCGTATTCTTGATCACTTCCGTGTTCCTAGGGATCACTGATTCTTCATTCCTCACTATTATCGTGGGTGCTCTCATACTAATAGACTTAGCTTCCCAAGGTCCTGTGAACTGAGGTAACTCTTGTAGAGAATTAGACTCAAATCCTGTGGGTTCACTCAGTTGTTCCACCTCTACATCATCATATATAGAGGGGATGTCTTGGGGAAATTGTTCCTGCAAATCGTCTATTTCTTGAATAGGAGGATGAGTTCCTTGTTCTTTTCTCCATTTCTCTTCTTGGATTTCTCTTAAAAATTCATGTGAGTACTTATGTATGGAAGATATGTTATCTTGACTCTCTGTATTGGGTACTTGAGACAGGGATGGTGGATTCCTTTCCTGTGTCTCTGGGACAGTAGGGTTCCTAGACTGATCCTTTTTCTCTTTGCTTTCAATCAAGTGTTCTAGCCTCTCCATTAGTCCTTGAAAGTGTAATTCCGGTTTTGCCATGTTATTCCAATTAAGATATCTAGAGGCTTCAAACAAAGCTTGGGCTAGTTCTACCATCTTCATGCAAAGTTTAGTTCTCTCAATTTCTAGATCAGCTCGAGGGTAGTTTTTACTCATTTCCGTTACTTGGGGTCCCTCTTTTAATCTAGCCTGATATGCACGAAACATCATGTCTAGATCTTCCGGTATGGGTTCCGCTAAGACTGATCCTGATTCTTGAGCAGGGTTTTCTTGGTTTAATTCTTGTGAAGTCAATTCTTGTATTTTGGCTCTAGATTCTCTTAGACTTCCTTCCAACTCACTTATCTTTTTACTCCACTTTCTCTTTATCCTTTCTCTAGAATCTTTCCAAGATTTTGTCTTTTTACTACTCGATTCTGCAACTTCACTAGTTCCGGCTACTTTCTCTTGATTAAGCTGTTGGTTTTGTAAGAGCGCCTGGGCTCTGGTTATAGCTTGGATAGGCACGTATGTAGGGTTGGATCCATCTGCGTTGTTTACAATACCTATCACGTTGATCGGTGTCACATTGGTAGTGTTGACTGGGTTCTTAGGGCAACCTTTGATTATGTGCTCTTTGCCACAGTCGGCACAAAAGCCTTGGATGCTATAGTACTGCGATTGCCTTGCTATTGGGGGATGTGGACAATCCTTTATGAAGTGATCTCCTTGGCACCTAAAGCATGGTCCTCTAGGGCCCTGTGGTCTCTGTTGTCTCAGTTGGGGCCGTGGGTTTGGGTTTGCGTACATCACATTAATATAGTCTGGCTCCCAACTAGGTTCCATTGGTGGACTATCATAATGATATGTCTCCACATGTTCTGGTGACTCCGTGTAATAAGCGGGTGGACTAGTTACATGGGCAGAGTCAAAACTGTTTGAGTTCGGGTCACTTTCGGTGATCAAAGGTGAAGAAGGCACTAACGCCCTGCTTAGGTTCTCTTCTGCAGCAGCGTATTTGACTGAGATGACATTCGCTGGTGGGGGTGGCTGCTGAGCTAAGACGGGTTGAGGTCTCTGTTGAGCCTGGTATGGGTAGTTCTGAGGAGGCCTATAGTAATAAGGCTGAGCATTGTATTGGCCTTGATACCTACCTGGCTGCTGGTATGCTTGCGGGTAGTTCTGTCTCACGGTTTGTTTGTTGTATGGGCAGTCCTGGGCCGTATGATTCGTGTATCTTCTCTCAATTGTGCAATATTGGCCACTAGGGTTGGCTTGAGGTTGAGGTGCATTGGGGCACACGTTTGCCAAATGATTTCCACCACAAGTGTAACAACGTACATTAGTTGGTAGCTTGGGCACCTGTTTACTAGAAACTCCTAGTTTTTGGGCCACTTTTTCCGCTAGGTCTTCTATCGAATTAGACAATTTTGTGGATGCTAGAGAAGAACAATCTGAGTCCTTATAGACCTTTGAGAGTTCTAACTCATCACCTAGGTTATCCTCGATGTCTATACATATTCTTACACACTCCTCTAGCGTTCTGGGTTCCTTTAGGTACACATAAGAGCGTAGTTTAGCGCTCAACAAGCCATCTAGGAACAGTGATACTTGTTTGGCTTGTGAGGGTAGCTCTTGCATTGGACATCGCTCAACGTATTGTCTGAATCTACGACCTGCCAGTCTTACTGTTTCCTGAGGGGTTTGCTTAAAACTATGAATCAACGAAGACGTGTCATGTCTAACCCCACTTTTAGAGAATTCAGTAATGAATGACTCTAGAAAGTGATGGATGTCTCTAAATTGCCTTTGTTGCAGTGGTTGGAACCAAGTTAAAGCGGTATTCTTTAACGTTAGTCCAAATGCATTGTACTGCGTGAACATGTCCTCGACTTGTTCTGCTCTTAGTACTTGTTTGAATTCTGCAACATGGTCATAGGGATCTCCTGTCCCATCAAAATAATTTTTCATTGATTTTACTAATTGTGTAGGTCTCAATACTCTTGCGTGCTCGCGTGGTCTAGGTAGAGGAAAATCATCTCTACCACCTGGTATTCCATGTTCTCTTTGTCTATCCGTCCTATTAGTGTTCGTGGTTGTTCCATCTCTCCCTATGGGGTGAATGAAGCTTACTTCCGGTCTCTCGTGATTTCCTTCTCTTTGATTTCCATGGGCTGAGGATGTTCCTGCCCCTTGTTGATTTGCATTCATGTTTGTTCGGGATGGAGGGAATATCAATTCACCTCTCCAAGTGTAGGTGTTTTTAGCGCGCTCAGGCACCACAAAGACTCTTTCTGAAGTCTCATCCAGGTATACAACCTTTCCAGGTGTATCTGGGTCCTTGAATTCATAGATTGTGATGATGCCTACCTCACTGGGGTTTTCCTTTGTGTACCTCCAAAAGGCTTCATCCGTCTCTTTATTTACGAACAACTCGGTGCTCCTGTTGTCTTGAGGGATCCACTCTGGGATGAGTACTCTCGTTAATACGGATTTCCCTCTAGGTGTCCTAGGTTCTTCTAACGGTTCTTTTCCTTGAAATTTCGTTTCCGTCTCTAATTGGATTGTGCCAAACTCATTAGTATCGTTTGGTTGCGTACTTAGGATGTACATGGTTCCTTCTTTGTCTATGTAAGCGTCTCTCTCAAATTTCACCACTGGTCTTTCCAATCCAAAGGGTTGATCAGGGTTGTGCAGTTGCACCACTTGCCTTTGCAAACCATCCTCATAGATGCGAGCACCTAATCGGTTGGTTTGGAGAAACTCTAATTGCGTTCTATAGGGTCCTTCAGGTTTTTCTAGGTATGCTACATTGGACCCTCCTTCTGGTCTGCCTGTGCTAAATGCCATTTCTGATTCACTTGATTCTGAGCTCAACTCGTAAGGATAACTACTATTCAACTGCTGAGCCCAAGATCGAGCGGTGGTTCTTACACTAGCCTCTGATGATCGAAGGCTTCTTCTGTCCGACTTACCTATATGTTTGCCCGATCTAAGGTTCATTAATTTCCTTCCTTGCTCACTCAATTACACACTTAGATCGTCGATAGTCCTTTGTTATTACTTCCTTAATTCTTTTTTTTATTTTTCTTTGGATTCTTGTCGTAATATATGCGTCAGGAATTCGACTTTCGTTATGATTTTTGAGTTCTCGTTCCGTCAGACTTAGGTTCTTTTCTTTAGGTTTTCGTCACACACACCTTTACTTTAAGTCTTAAACTTGAAAGAATTAAGTATCTTGAATTTGAGGCGTTCCTATCGTCGTTAATCCACAACTACCGTTTAGCCTAAGCTAAGAATTGACTGAGGGGGTTGAGTAATCTTCCAACCTCGAGTCGGCCTTTCTGGTTGCTCTGATGCCCTGTTGCCCAAGAAGCCGTGCTTCCCAAGCTCTGCTGTCTTCACTGCCTTGCTTGCTTGCCTTTGATTGCCTTTGCTAAACCTGGAAAAATTCCAATATTAGACCAATTCACAAGATGATCAAACACTTGAGCATATACATTTTTTAAATCCCTTCCCTTTTTGCCCAAATTTTCAATGTGTGCCCCCTGGCTTCCTAGTCCCAAGCTAGGTGAACCTCAAATTAGCCTATCCAAAAATAGATGTATCCTTTATGAAAAAAACAGTTGAGGTCACGTAGTACTCGTCACGAGCTTTCTAACGAGCTATTAAGCTCAAAAAACGGACTTCGGATGAAAAAGTTATGAGCGTTCAGGCCCTGGGGGGGTAAAAATTGACAATCCAATTTTCCTTCAAATATGAACTAAGGGGTCTCCTATGAGTCTAATGGTCCAAAAATTTTTCAAAAATACCCTCAAAATTGGTCAAAAATTGGAGTCCAAAATTTGCGATGGGGGTGGGCAATCGCGATGGTCTGGGACCGTCGCGATGGTCCGAAAAGGCGAACCGTCGCGATGGCGCGGGATTTGGACAATCGCGATGGCGCGAAAAGGCGAACCGTCGCGATGGCTCGAAGTGAACGATCGCGATGGCGTGAGGTCGAACCGTCGCGATGGCCCGAAATGAACGATCGCGATGGCGTGGAAATGGACCGTCGCGATGGTCCAAAATGTGAACCGTCGCGATGGTCCAAAATGTGAACCGTCGCGATGGCGTGATCAGGCGGACAATCGCGATGGCGCGGTCAACGGTCAAAGGTGGACAATCGCGATGGCGTAAGGTTGAACCGTCGCGATGGCCCGATCAGGCGGACAATCGCGATGGCGCGAGTCAACGGTCAACGGGGAACAATCGCGATGGTCCGAAGTGAACCGTCGCGATGGTCCGCGATGCGATGGCTTGAGCCAATCGCGATGGTTTGGGCGCGATGGCGTGAGCCAATCGCGATGGTCCGATTTTTGGGCTGTCGCGATGGTCCAAAAAAACGAACCGTCGCGATGGTCTATCTTGACACGTGGCACTGTCGTGGCGATGGCATGAGCCAATCGCGATGGTCCGGGGTCAGCTGAACAATCGCGATGGTCCAAGTGGACCGTCGCGATGGCTCAAGTGAACCGTCGCGATGGTCCGAAAAAAACGAACCGTCGCGATGGTCCGGCCGAGCCGTCGCGATGGCGTGAGCCTATCGCGATGGTGCGACACAATCGCGATGGTCCGAGCCAATCGCGATGGTCCACCAAATGACGAATTTTTGAAATGCAACTATGGTGCCGTGTGTGCGCAAGGATCGCCTACCTCGTGGTGTGGTCGCCTACCTCAAAATCCGAACTTGGCGGACCATCGCGATGGTCCGACACAGTCGGAAATTTCTGACAGAAAGTACATTTTTTACCTTTTGGAAGCTTTCCTGATGCTCTGAAGCTCTGTACCTGCAAGAAAACTCAAGAAAACACAAGTGCATACAAGCGCAAAAACTCTCTCTCGCTCTCTCGCATGCACAAATGAGGGGAAATGAGGTGAATGGGTGGATATGGTGAATTTTCTGATTTTTTTGGAAATGGAGATGATGATGCGATGATGAAGATGGAGTATGGGGAAGGTGAAAAACACTAAAAACTAAGTAAAAACAACAACAAAAACTGAAATTTTTACCTTCCAACGCCACTTCTTGCTATACTCTTACCATCACACATTCGTCCTAGACTCGATCCCCGGCAACGGCGCCAAATTTGGTGTTGCTCTAGCACAATGGTGAGAACCACGTTAAGAAGCTTCACCTCCTTAATGTCAATCCGTGGGAGAGGTAGGAGTGATATGAAGATCGTGAATGTGAGATGATGTGAGAGTGAAGGTGAGAAGCACGAAGATGCACACACACATACACACACACAATGAAGAGACAAGCAAGACACAATGGAAGGTGGGAAATTAACTCTATTACTCAAGAATGCTCTTACAAGCTCAAACTAGCTCTATGCTCACACTAACCAAAATGAACCATTGTTGCTCTAGCACAATGGTGAGAACCACGTTAAGAAGCTTCACCTCCTTAATGTCAATCCGAGGGAGAGGTAGGAGTGATATGGAGATCGTGAACGTGAGATGATGTGAGAGTGAAGGTGAGAAGCACAAAGATGCACACACACATACACACACACAATGAAGAGACAAGCAAGACACAATGGAAGGTGGGAAATTAACTCTATTACTCAAGAAGGCTCTTACAAGCTCAAACTAGCTCTATGCTCACACTAACCAAAATGAACCATCCTCAAAAATGAGCTCTCTAGCTCTTTTTATAGTTTCTAGACTAGTTTTGACCGGTTTCACATCTAGTGACCGGCCTAGTTAAAAATTAGGTCCTAGAGGCTATTTGGAAGGGTAAACGATGTCTAAAAATAACGAAAATTGGTACGCGCATTCTACCTAAGCTCCTCAAGCTCGAGGACTCCTCGGCTTGCACAAAATGGAGCTATGGATTACAAAATGGGGTTTTCTTATGATACATATGTTACAATTAGTGATAATAATCACTGTTGAATGTTTGGAGAATTAATAAGAAATATATTTGTTTAAAAAATTGATCCGACTGGCTCCCTGCTCCTTCTTTACATGCTTCCGTGGCGTCTGTGCCTCTGGCTGCTTCCAACACCCCCCTCCCTCTCGCTTCTGTCGTCCCTGACAGAACCTTGTTGTGAGGTCTGCCGGATGTAATTCTGTAGGAGGTCTTGAGCGAGGGTGTGCTCGGATACACGAATACCTCGGGCTAGATCAGCCTCGAGTTTCTCCCAGTCGATAGGTTGCGGCTCGTCTGGTGGTGGGAGCTGATAGTGTGTGGAGTACACCATTCGTTCACAGGCGAATAATTGCAATAAGTGTGTGGGCCTGCTTATGAATACTTCTGAATGGTACTCCCAAAAACCGGTGGTGAACATTTCTTCGAATGTTTGCTTGTAACATGCCGGTAGATATTTGATCCTGCAGTGCCAGGCGTAACACACCCGTAGCGATGGCGTTGTGCTCATATCATAGACTAAATCCAAGTTGCCATGCTCAAAGCCCGGGGTGTTAACATGGGGAGCCTTGATGCGCCGGAAGACTTTAAAGACCATCTGCATCATGTCAAAGATTTTGACAGTCATGTGCGCGGCAATATCATCCATGTGTTTTAATCGAGGGAGCCAGTGGCGGATCCTCGCCATCATGTAGCCTACTGTGGGTAACGCGACTGGTGGCTTGAGGTAGGGATAGTTCAACCAGTCTTGGCACTGCTTATTGTTCTGTAGCTTTATAGCGAAGGCAGTCCAAGAGCGGCGTCGTGGTACTGGTCCCCAGCACGGATTAAATTTTAAGTGAAGCGGCGCTTTTACCCACGTGCTCATCATCTCTGGATAATTTTGCAGTAAATCTTTGCGCCAGTCTGGTTGAAGGATTTCACCTCTCTGCGCCCTTGGTGGCAAGTCCTCTGGCTCGAATTGAGTGGCATGCGTTGGTTTCATGCCGGTTTCTTTCTCTATGGTTAACTGATATTCTGCCATTAACATGAAGTATGGTTTATACTGAAGCTCATGCCCGGATATGTATCGTCGCGGGGCCATTTGAGCAAAGAATGGTGATTGTAAAATTTTCTCTTCAATTATGGCCATGGCATGTAGCTGTGCCTCTACTCTGGCCGAGTGTGTCGTTCCGAGTTCTTCTACTGTCTTCATCCACGCGGGGGTAGGTAATTCGTAGGTCATCTGGCCTTCGGCCGTGACACGTCCGCCTGGGATGGGTATCGGTTCATATGCCTCTTCAAATGTCTCCTCCACCGGGATAGTGACGGTTTCTTCCTCAGCTGGTAGCTCAGGTGGGGAGTCTGGCCTTGGTGGTGCTTCATAGACTGCAATTCTGGATTCAAGATTTGTTACCTGGGCCCGGAGTGCGTTGAGTTCCTCTAAAACTTCAGGGGCAGGGTCCACAGGCGCTGGTAATTCCGCTGCTACTGGTACCTGTTGTGTTGCTGGTTCTCTGAGTTGTAGCAGTTTGTGATCTTCCTTTAACTTTTGATGTTCTTCGTTCATACGATCATAGTCCTCGAGCAATCTGACATGGTCGTCTAGCAGCATCCGCATCGACTCGGATGGGATTGCCTTGAATCTGCTCGGACTTAGTGGCTGTTCTGGATGATCTAAAGCCGCTTCCAAGTTCTCTCTGTTCTGCTCTTGGAGTCTCTGGTTCTCCTCTTTTGCTGCGGCTAAGTGTCTTCTTAGTAAGCCCATATTTCTAGTGAGCGTTGCATTGCGGACAGTCTGGGCTCTAAGTAGGTTATCTAAATCCGCGGTGGCCTCTTTGCTTTTTTCCTCACTTTCTATTTCTAACTTGTGATAAGCCTCGCGTAACTCTTGGTATCGGCTGTTCAGTGAGGCGTTCTCAATTGATAACAAATTAAGCTGCATTTGTAAGTCGTTCGTCGTTTTCTGCAGCTGTTGATAGTTGGTGCCGAGTGATGCAAACTCATCGCGGACTTGCGTCATGCATGCGAACATGTGTTGAAATGCTGTGTCTATGGTGGGCGATAGTAGTAGTGAAGTGCTAAATGAGGATGCAGTGGGAGTAGATGCAGTGGGAATGGGAAATGGGGTTGGGACAGTGGATGCAGTGGTGATTGTGGAAAATTGTGATGTGCCTAAATATGAGGGTGTTGTGAGTGGAGTGGGTGGTGGTGAGGTGGATGGTGATATGTCCATGCCATTGGACGTGTTTAGTGTTGTGACTGTGAAAAGTGGTGTGATTGTGGGTGGTTGCGTAGGTGTGAATACGGGATTTACAAACGTAGAGTAGTTTACAGGGGGGATGGTTGGAGCGGCTTGGTGAAACGGGGAAATAGGCGTTATGGTAGGTTGGGGAGGTGAGACTGGTGAGAAGGTTAGTGGGGTTAGGAAGGGGAATGGGGGTCTTAGAGGTGGGGGAAACGCTGGGAAGGATGAAGGGGTGAAGGGGTTAACATAGGGATGCAGAGGGTTGGGTGTGGGCCTGGTGGTATGAATGGGTAAGGAAGAGGTTGGGGCTATATTGCTTTGTACAGGTGTGGATGTGGGGAAAGCAGGTGGGTGTGCGGGTGATACAGGATGGGTTGGTGAAAGATGAGGTGAAAGAGGAGTCGAAGGGGTGGAGGTTATTTCGAGGATTGTAGTGGTATGTACAATGGTGGTACGGGGTGGCGAATCTACAAGAATGGTTTCTGCGGTTACTGAACGTTCGGGGGCGAGGCGTGCCTCCCTGGCTTGTGCTGAGGATTGAGCTCCTGTTGGTACACGAATATACTCTCCGGGCTTTGAAAGTAGTCGCACTCGGCGGGGATCAAACTGTGGTAGTTGCTTCCTTTGTAAAAACCTGAGTGCTTCATGGGAGCCTACTGATTTGACTAACTCTCTAAACCCTCTGATATATGCATCTTCGAATCCTCCGGAGATGAGTTCCTATTCAATTAATGCCTGGCTCTCCTCTTCAGTTAACTTCTTTCGTGCCCAGACTTTCTCCATGGTACGATATAATTTCTTTATGGCCAATGTGTACGCTGCGGCTTCGAAAGTTTCATCTTCATACGTGCTGGTGTCGCCGTGCGTGTCAGTTTGTTGGCCTTGCCCCTCTGTCTGGTCGTCATGTGAACCCTGGCTGGCTTCATCGTCGCCTTGATCGTCGTCTGTTTCGGTTCTTTCTTCTTCAGAGCCCGACACAGCTTGTCCCTGTGGCAAGTCTCGCGGCGTAGTAGGGTAGCTGGGACGTTCATATTCCTGGGAGAATAGTTGTGCTTCTGAATACTGAAATTCGTTTGAGAATGCATCAGGCATCTCAAAATCGAATGTCGTGTTTATGGGGTCGGCCTCCATATGTGGTATCGGGAAAGAAAACGCTTCCGCACCAATAGTGGTGGGAGCTTCTGCAGTTGTGGTGGGGGGTTCTGTGGTGGTAGCTGCCTGAGGTGCAGCGGTACTAGTGGTGGCCTCTGTAATCACTGGTCTGGACAATCGTATGCGAATAGGTTGTACAGTGGGAGCAGCTTCTGTCTGTGGTTGCTCTGGAGAGGGTTGTGGTGATGGCGACTCTGGCACTTGGAGGCAAGGGATGGTGCCTCGCATGCGCTTACCTGCCCGTGTCCTACTGGGCTTCCTAGCTTTTTTCGCTGTGCTCTTGAATGCCTTTAATTCCTCTCCTGTTAATGCACGCTCGATGGGCAAGTCATAAGCCAAACACATATACACAATTCTTGTGAGTGCACAACATCCGTTAAGCACTTTTTTACGCTCCCATCTGTGCTGTGCCAGATACATTTGGTCTATGATCCAGCTTGCCAGATCAACTGTTTGAGGTCCCGTACATGCCAAATACAATCCGAACCAGATTCGTTTATGGGGCATGGTAAATCTGTCCTGAGCTGGAAATGCGAAATGTTGCATGCATATCCTTAGTGGCTTTGACAGCTCAGGGGTAATGGCAGAGATCTCCTCCCACTTCGTGACGTCCCCACGTTTCATCGGTTCTGGAATTAATCTCTCTCGATCTGTGGGTGTGTGGGTTCCATGAATCTTGATGGCTGCTCTGATTAAGTCCTTAGAGAGATAAAATCTCTTGTAAGGTGGATCATCCACTAGGGTAGGCAAGATGAAGGTTCCTGGGATGTCCTTATTCTCTGATGCCAGCAATGTAGTGATTAAATAATAGCACCTATAGAAATCCGGTTTGGGCAGAGGATCACTGAAATATTCTGTGAAGCCTGCTCGGGCCCAAACATGAGTTAAATCCTGGGTGCTTTGTAGGGCTTCGAATTCTCTGGAGAAAAACTGGTACTTTCCCCACGTGCGGTCATCAAAAGTCAGAGAGGATTCAAATATAAAGTCTGCGTCCGCGAGGGGTCCTGCAAGGCCCTGAAACCAGTGAGAGTTCCTGTGTATCTTTTCGGTGTAGCCCATGGGTGGATTGTCGATAGGCATGGGCCCTGGAAATCCCTGAAATTCCGGCGGTGGAGCAGTAGGGTGGGACTCTGCTCGTAGCACGTTGAGTGGTACTGTTGCTACACTGGGGCCTGCTCCTGATGTTCCTTCGTCAGTTTGCATGGTGGCTGGTGCGCTAGTGAGAAAGATCTGCTACAAAAGATTAACACATTAGCATGGAAATTAATCATGATCCCATTAAAGTGAGACCGCAATCCCTTTCCATAACTGATGCGTAACCTGTGTAGCCAAGTGCTGTGATGTGATGGATGCAATGTCCTTGCAGCACTAGTGCAGGTCTCTAGACACCTACACGTTTCAGATCATGCATACATTTCTTGATGAGATGAGATTACGAGTGGTGTGTGATGATGGTGTGTGAATTTATACCAGGTTTAAAGGTTAGAGATTCAGCACAAGGTTGTATGTTAGTCGGGGGGTAGTTAGACAATGGGTTAGGGGAAGACGGTTGGACACGCTTCGGTATCCATTTCCTAAGAGTCTTTGAGTGGGTGGTGGGTTTCTGCTGAGGGGTAAAAGGTGGTATCGGGTGTGGTGGTGTTGAGGGATGGAAAGATTTGCGAGGGGTATGTATTACATGGCTTAAGGGTTGAGCTATGATACATGGTTTGGGTACCCAAATCTGCGTGGGTGTGGGTCTATGGGTAAGGTATTTCTTGGCGATCCAAATTTGTCGAATGGTCGGACCTATAGAAGGAGGTCGAGGAGATGGTGGATATCGATTCTGTTTCTGTTCGGCCTTTTGCTTGTTGATCTCTGCTTGGTTGGAGTCCTTCGGTGCTTTTTGTCCTTTCGGCACCCATATTTGTCTGCTGCCGCTTCCTTTGGGTGGCCTAAACTGCCTTCCTTGTCGTGTCTTCTGATACTGCCGTCGGTCTGGGTTCCTTCGTCGTGGTTGACTCTGTCGTAGTCGGGGGTGAGAGGTCGGATGGACGCTCTGCTTTGGAAAAGAAGGGAGATCCAACACTTGCGTGACCTGCCCATTAGGAAGTGATGCATTTTGTAACTTTAATCTAGGCCAGTCCGCAACAAGTTTGGAAGGATGAGCACCGCAGGGTGTCGTGCTCATTTGGCCGCTGATGCAACCCACCTGACCTCTGATTGTGCCCTTCTGTCCTTGCGTTTGGGTAACTGTCGCTTCTAGTTTGCAGGAAGTCCCAGGGAAGATCTCCTGTCGTCCTTCTAATTGACAACTGTCTATAGCCAAGCCCGAGTGGGTTGGTGTAGATGTAACGTGACTGGTCGGATTAAAGATCGTCCGGTCTTCCGTCGCATGCGTTTCATAGGGTCTAGGGTCACAACCATCAAGCGGAATGCCGTTAGGGAAGTCGAGCGGTATCACTCGCTTCTGCTCGAAGGTTCCAATCTGTAAGGAGCCGTGTCTAAGATTTAGGTCCACTGAGTGATCGTATAGCCAATCTTGGCCAAGGATTAGGGGTTCTATCAGGTCGTCATCATGGCACACTAATAGCTTCGCTGTCATGGTCAAGTCCTTAATGAGGATAGGAAGGTCCACCTCACCCATGCAAGGGGTTTCCATGCCTCCTAGGCCTATGAGGTATGCCTCAATTGGCCGCATTTCTATTCCTGAAGCCTTATAGTGGGACCATCTAATCGCACTAGTCGCAGCACCTGAGTCAATCAAAGCCCTGAGTTCTTGGCTATGGTTACCGTGCTCTAGCCTAACTGTAATGAATGGTCTCCTGTCCACTATGCTAGGATGAGTGGTTGACTTTACTTGACACATGGCCATGGGGTATCTGGGTGATGTCTCCAGATGGTTATAATGTTCTCTCCCTAGTCCTTGTCTTCTTAGCTTCATGCGCTTAATGCGTTCTATGGCTTCTGCCTGAGCTTCCGCTCGTATTCTATTTTCTTCCTCCTTACGCTTCTTTGCCAACGTGAGTCGTCTAAGCATATCCTCAGTAAGAGGTTCTTGATATAGCCTGACTCTACAGCCACTAATGTAATTAGGCATTATATCTCCTTCTAAGGTGGCTAACTGTACTGCTCCGCTCGTCGAGAGTCTGTTAATGATCATAGGTCCATAACCTCGCTTTTCTAACTTCCGTGCGTGCTGTTTCAGTGTATACACTAGAACTAAATCTCCTTCCTTTAGGCCTTTATCTTTCACATGTGCATCAAAATATGCTTTCTGTCGCTTCTTCGCTGCGTATATTCCTGCTGCTGCTTTCAGCCTGGTTTCTCCTAATCGTTCCAAGTCCATTATTCTCGCTGATAATTCATGGCCGGTCCACTCATGTTCTTGTGCAACCTTAAGGGTCGGTATCAAGAAGTCCAAGGGAAGCACTGCATTCTGACCAAAAACCATCTGAAAGGGAGTTGCATTGAGTACGGTCTTGTAGGCCACTCGATATGCCCAAACAGCGTGGTGTAGCTGTTTGTCCCAATCTGAACGTTTATTGTTCACGAGTTTCGTCAGTACGGTACAAAGTATCTTGTTAGTGCTTTCAGCCTGACCATTGGCCTGAGGATGATATGGTGCAGATTTCTTGTGAATCACCATAAAATCCTGTAACAAATATTCAATGACTTGGTTTAGAAAGTGAGTGCCTCGATCGCTCACTAACTCTATAGGCAGTCCATATCTTGTAAAGACATTTTCAAATAAGAATTTTGCAGTAGTGTGAGCATCATTCTTTTTTGTGGCCTTTGCCTCTACCCATTTTGTAAGATAATCTGTGGCAACAATAATGTATTCTGCATGTGTACCTTTTGCAGGGGGGTTAATGGGTCCTACAAAGTCTATACCCCACTTAGAAAATGCACGTCCGCCCATCATGGGTTTCAATGGCATTTCATCTCTGCGAGTAGGAAACTGAGTTCTTTGGCACACGTCACATCTCTTTACATAGGTATGTGCATCCATGTGAAGAGTGGGCCACCATAATCCTGCAAAGAGAATGGCTTTGATTATCCTATCTGGTCCAAAATGACCTCCTGCAACACCTTGGTGTGCAGTCTCTAGTATGCTAAGATAATCGCTCTCATGAACACATTGTCTTAGATATCCATCTCGTCCTCTTTTGTATAGATTATCGCCAATAAGTGAATAGTCGTGAGCTTCCTGCTCTAGACTGCGTTGTCGAGCTAAGGTCATGCCTTGAGGGAATGTGCTCGTCCTCAAGTATGTCACTAATGGTTCACTCCAGTCTGGTGTGAGGGACACGTGATATAATGTCGCATGCTCTACTGGTGGTCTTTCACAACACACCTGACATTCTTTACTCAACTTGTAGACATCTGCTTCCATAGAAGGCCAATATACTCCTAATCTATGCAGAGTCTGTAGTGTTCTATGTTTTGAATGATGTTGCTTTAGTGCACCTAAGTGTGCTAATTGCAACCAATTCGCATGTTCTGATTCATCTACACAACAAGCAAGAATCTTTTGATTATCTTGTTTATATATGCTTCCTGCTATTATTTGGTACCTCTGAGATTTGGTAATCTCTCCTTCTTTGATCTTTATCCTAGGACTCTTGGGTCCGTATGTCAGAATAGGGACTAACGGCTTAGCCCATTCTGGTGCTATCTCGAGGTTGAATAAGTATGCATCTGGTAGATCATCAGCTACTCCTTGAGGAGCTTCTCCTGAGGTTAATCTTGAGAGGTGGTCAGCTCTAAGATGCGTCTTTCCTTTCCTAACTACCACTTCAAAATCATACTCCATGAGTAATAGAAACCAACGTATCAGTCGTCCGGTGTTACATGGTTTGTTGACTAAATATAATAGGGCTTGATGATCCGTAAAGAACTTGAATTTGTTGGCCAATAAGTAATGTCTAAACTTCTTTACCGCATAGATCATCCCTAATCCTTCTCGTTCCGTCGTGGTGTAATTTCTCTCTGCTGCGTTCAGTTGTCTGCTAGCGTAAGCTATGGGGAGATCCATGTTACCTTCATTCGTGGGTTGTGCTAACACACATCCTATGGCGTAATTGGATGCATCCACATGTACATGGAATGGCTTACTCCAATCTGGGGTTGTCAAAATAGGTGCTGAGCACAAGCGTCGTTTAAGTTCATTGAATGAATTTTCGCATTCATCTGTCCATTCAAAATTGGTCAAAAGAGAGTACAAAGGCTTAGCTATGATTGCATACATGTGTATGAATCTCCTATAATAGCCGCAATGGCCCATAAATGCCTGTACCTCTTTCACATTAGTTGGTCTAGGTAATTCTGCAATTACCTTCACCTTTTCCTCGTCCGTAGAGATTCCATTTTTTGACACAATGTGTCCTAGAATTTTGCCTTGTCTGACCATGAAAACGCATTTTTCTGGGTTCAAACAAACCTGATATTCTCGACACTTATCAAATATTTGTCTTAACTCTGGGATATGTGTCTTCCTTACATTTGAATGAGCACATAAGTCATCGACATAAACTTCCAAGCTCTTGCGTAAGAATTCCTTAAAGACATGACACATGAGTCGCTGGAAAGTAGCGGGTGCATTTGTCAAGCCAAATGGCATTACACGAAATGCAAATATGCCCCATTCTGTGGCAAAAGCCGTCTTGTGTTGGTCTTCTGGAGCAATGGCTACTTGGTTATAGCCTGAGAATCCATCAAGAAAGCTGTAAACTTCCTTGCCCGCAACTCTTTCCAATAGGTGTTCCGTAATAGGAAGAGGATAACTATCTCTAATCGTGGCGGCATTAACTTTTTTAAGGTTAATACACACACGCAATTTTCCATTCTTCTTGGGCACAACCACAATGGGGGATACCCATTCGGTATGCTCAATTTCGTAAATGAATCCTGCTTCTATCAACCGATCTATCTCCTCTTTAATCTTCGCAGCGTAGTTATCATTATACGTGTAAGGTTTTTGTTTTGTCGGTTTTGCATCTGGAGTCATAGGGATTCTATGAGAACATATATCTGGATCTACTCCTTTCAAATCTTTGTAACTCCAAGCAAAAACATCTCTATATTCGCGCAATAGGGCAACTAACTCTTCTTCTTCTTCAGTCGTCAAATCATGCCCTATGTATGTGCATTTTTCTTCTTCTCCTTCTATGGCAACTATTATTTTCTTGGTTTTCTCTCGGTTATCATATGCTTGTCCATCATTCTCTTTTCTATTAGGCCTTCGTACCATGATTCTTCTATCGTCGATTTCATATTTCTTGAAATTCTCGGGTACTTCAAATAAAGATTCTTCTTTTTCCGACATGGTTTCTTTCTTCTTTCTCTTCTTGCCTTCACTCTTATCAGTCACTTGAGTGGCTAACCTTACCTCGTTCGTAATTTCCTCGTGACTCTGAGTGTGAGTCTCTACTTCGTAGAAATATTCTTCCTCTGATGCAAAGGGTGGGTCCATGATAATTGATTCTAAATCAAAATCGCTTGCGTCCTCAAATGCATCAGTGTTTGGTTCGCACTCTTCTAAAATTGCATCGCCCATGATTGGCTCTATCGTAAAAACTGAAATGTCATACCCATCCTCGTCACAGTGGGGTGTCCATTGTTCTTCATTGATGGCTACATCCATGGTTGCTAGTATTTCCGCCCAACCATGGGGTTCAAACTCCTCGTCAGGGAATACTACAGGTGCGTAGGCTGGATCTTGAAGGGTTCGTGGATGTTGTTCCGCACCTAAGGTCCTGGTTTCTAATCGTTCTTCCTCTTGTTTGGCTACTTTACACATCCATAAATGGGTGTCCTCATGCAACCAAGAAGGATCTGATTCTAATGAGTGCACGGATTCCGTCTCTGCTGGTGTCTTATGGATGGTATTCCATTGTATTGGGGGTACATCTCTATGTGAATAGTCTTTAAGGTTGACTTTGGTAGTCACTCCTAAATGTTGCAAGTACAAAGAATTAGTTCCCCAATCTTGTACAATTTGTAACTGACGCATGAATGGTCGTCCCAATATCATCTCATATGCATGATTTTTCGCAAAGTCGCAAATGGCAAAGGTATGCTCAAATTCTACACCACAAGTGGTGAGAGATATGCCTTCTAGTAAGCCTAACGGTTTTTCTATGTGTCCATCGGCCATTTGTAGCTTCATCCTGGTGGGTCTGAGTGCTGGCTTACCCCAACGTTTCCATAAGGCGGTAGTAGCGATAGCTACTCCGGCTCCTGAATCTAAGATGGCTTTCGTGGTGTAGCCTTGATGGGTTATCGGAAGATATGTGTTACCTTCCTCTCCTTCGCTTACGTCTCCAATCTTTTCCACGGGTATCTCTGGTACCTTCTTATGTGATCCTATCAGAGAGGGTGTGGTAGCTAGCTCAGGGAATTGATTTGCTACGTGCTTCCACAATTCTGGTTTTACCTCTAACAGTTCCTCCAGAGTGAGATTACATTGTACTTTGGTATTCTTGATCACTTCCGTATTTCTAGGGATCACTGATTCTTCATTCCTCACTATTATCGTGGGTGCTCTCATACTAATAGACTTAGCTTCCCAAGGCCCTGTGAACTGAGGTAATTCTTGTAGAGAATTAGACTCAAATCCTGTGGGTTCACTCAGTTGTTCCACCTCTACATCATCATATATAGAGGGGATGTCTTGGGGAAATTGTTCCTGCAAATCGTCTATTTCTTGAATAGGAGGATGAGTTCCTTGTTCTTTTCTCCATTTCTCTTCTTGGATTTCTCTTAAAAATTCATGTGAGTACTTATGTATGGAAGATAGGTTATCTTGACTCTCTGTATTGGGTACTTGAGACAGGGATGGTGCATTCCTTTCCTGTGTCTCTGGAACAGTAGGGTTCCTAGACTGATCCTTTTTCTCTTTGCTTTCTATCAAGTGTTCTAGCCTCTCCATTAGTCCTTGAAAGTGTAATTCCGGTTTTGCCATGTTATTCCAATTAAGATATCTAGAGGCTTCGAACAAGGCTTGTGCTAGTTCTACCATCTTCATGCAAAGTTTAGTTCTCTCAATCTCTAGATCAGCTCGAGGGTAGTTTTTACTCATTTCCGTGACTTGAGGTCCCTCTTTTATTCTAGCCTGATACGCACGAAACATCATGTCTAGATCTTCCGGTATGGGTTCCGCTAAAACTGATCCTGATTTCTGAGCTGGGATTTCTTGATTTAATTCTTGTGAAGCCAATTCTTGTATTTTGGCTCTAGATTCCCTTAAACTTCCTTCCAACTCACTTATCTTTTTACTCCATTTTCTCTTTATCCTTTCTCTAGAATCTTTCCAAGATTTTGTCTTTTTACTACTCGATTCTGTAACTTCACTAGTTTCGGCTACTTTCTCTTGATTAAGCTGTTGGTTTTGTAAGAGCGCCTGGGCTCTGGTTATAGCTTGGATAGGCACGTACGTAGTATTGGATCCATCTGCATTGTTTACAATACCTATCACGTTGATCGATGTCACATTTGATGTGTTAACTGGGTTCTTAGGACAATCTTTGATTATGTGTTCTTTGCCACAATCGGCGCAAAAGCCTTGGATGCTATAGTACTGCGATTGCCTTGCTATTGGGGGATGTGGACAATCCTTAATCAAATGATCTCCTTGGCACCTAAAGCATGGTCCTCTAGGGCCCTGTGGTCTCTGTTGTCTCAGTTGGGGCCGTGGGTTTGGGTTTGCGTACATCACATTAGTATAATCTGGCTTCCAACTAGGTTCCATTGGTGGACTATCATAATGATATGTCTCCACATGCTCTGGTGACTCTGTGTAATAAGCGGGTGGACTAGTTACATGAGTAGAGTCAAAACTGTTTGAGTTCGGGTCACTTTCGGTGATCAGGGGTGAAGAAGGCACTAAGGCCCTACTTAGGTTCTCTTCTGCAGCAGCGTATTTGACTGAGATGACATTTGCTGGTGGGGGTGGCTGTTGAGCTAAGACGGGTTGAGGTCTCTGTTGAGCCTGGTATGGGTAGTTCTGAGGAGGCCTATAGTAATAAGGCTGAGCATTGTATTGGCCTTGATACCTACCTGGCTGCTGGTATGTTTGCGGGTAGTTCTGTCTCACGGTTTGTTTGTTGTATGGGCAGTCCTGAGCCGTGTGATTCGTGTACCTTCTCTCAATTGTGCAATATTGGCCACTAGGGTTGGCGTGAGGTTGAGGTGCATTGGGGCACATGTTTGCCAAATGATTTCCACCACAAGCGTAACAACGTACATTTGTAGGTAGCTTGGGCACCTGTTTACTAGAAACTCCTAGTTTTTGGGCCACTTTTTCTGCTAGGTCCTCTATCGAATTAGACAATTTTGTGGATGCTAGAGAAGAACAATCTGAGTCCTTATAGACCTTTGAGAGTTCTAATTCATCTCCTAAGTTGTCCTCAATGTCTATACATATTCTTACACACTCCTCTAGCGTTCTGGGTTCTTTTAGGTACACATAAGAGCGTAGTTTAGCGCTCAACAAGCCATCTAGGAACAGTGATACTTGTTTGGCTTGTGAGGGTAGCTCTTGCATTGGACATCGCTCAACGTATTGTCTGAATCTACGACCTGCCAGTCTTACTGTTTCCTGAGGGGTTTGCTTAAAACTATGAATCAACGAAGACGTGTCATGTCTAACCCCACTTTTAGAGAATTCAGTAATGAATGACTCTAAAAAGTGATGGATGTCTCTAAATTGCCTTTGTTGCAGTGGTTGGAACCAAGTTAAAGCTGTATTCTTTAACGTTAGTCCAAATGCATTGTACTGCGTGAACATGTCTTCAACTTGTTCTGCTCTTAGTACTTGCTTGAATTCTGCGACATGGTCATAGGGATCTCCTGTCCCATCAAAATAATTTTTCATTGATTTTACTAATTGTGTAGGTCTCAATACTCTTGCGTGTTCACATGGTCTAGGTAGAGGAAAATCGTCTCTACCACCTGGTATTCCATGTTCTCTTTGTCTATCCGTCCTATTAGTGTTCGTGGTTGTTCTATCTCTCCCTATGGGGTGAATGAAGCTTACTTCCGGTCTCTCGTGATTTCCTTCTCTTTGATTTCCATGGGCTGAGGATGTTCCTGCCCCTTGTTGATTTGCATTCATGTTTGTTCTAGATGGAGGGAATATCAATTCACCTCTCCATGTGTATGTGTTTTTAGCGCGCTCAGGCACCACAAAGACTCTTTCTGAAGTCTCATCCAGGTATACAACCTTTCCAGGTGTATCTGGGTCCTTGAATTCATAGATTGTAATGATGCCTACCTCACCAGGGTTTTCCTTTCTGTACCTCCAAAAGGCTTCATCTGTCTCTTTATTTACGAACAACTCTGTGCTCCTGTTATCTTGAGGGATCCACTCTGGGATGATTACTCTTGTTAATACGGATTTCCCTCTCGGTGTTCTAGGTTCTTCTAACGGTTCTTTTCCTTGAAATTTCCCTTCTGTCTCTAATTGGATTGTGCCAAACTCATTAGTATCGTTTGGCTGCGTACTCAGGACGTACATGGTTCCTTCTTTGTCTATGTAAGCGTCTCTCTCAAATTTCACCACTGGTCTTTCCAATCCAAAGGGTTGATCAGGGTTGTGCAGTTGCACCACTTGCCTTTGCAAACCATCCTCATAGATGCGAGCACCTAGTCGGTTGGTTCGGAGAAACTCTAACTGCGTTCTATAGGGTCCTTCAGGTTTTTCTAGGTATGCTACATGAGATCCTCCTGCTGGTCTGTCTGCGCTGAATGCCATTTCTGATTCGCTAGTTTCTGAGCTCTCGTAGGGGTAATTGCTATTCAATTGCTGAGCCCAAGATCGAGCGGTAGTTCTTACACTAGCTTCTGATGATCTAAGGCTTCGTCGGTCCGACTTGCCTATATGTTTGCCTGATCTAAGGTTCATTAATTTCCTTCCTTGCACGCTCAATTACATCCTTAGATCGTCAATGGTTCTTTGTGATTAATTCTTGGTTCTTTTTAATTTTTCTTTGGATTCTTGTCTTAATTTATGCGTCAGGAATTCGACTTTCCGTTATAGTTTTGAGTTATCGTTCCGTCAGACTTATGTTCTTTTCTTTAGGTTTTCGTCACACACACCCTTACTTTAAGTCTTAAACTTGAAAGAATTAGGTATCTTGAACTTGAGGCGTTCTTATCATCGTTAATCCACAACTACCGTTTAGCCTAAGCTAAAAATTGACTGAGGGGGTTGAGTAATCTTCCAACCTCAAGTCGACCTTTCTGGTTGCTCTGATGCCCTGTTGCCCAAGAAGCCGTGCTTCCCAAGCTCTACTGTCTTCGCTACCTCGCTTGCTTGCCTTTGATTGCCTTTGCTAGACCTGGAAAAATTCCAATATTAGACCAATTCACAAGATGATCAAACACTTGAGTATATACACCTTTTAATCCCTTCCCTTTTTGCCCAAATTTTAATGTGTGCCCCCTGGCTTCCTAGTCCCAACTAGGTGAACCTCAAAATAGTTTATCTAAAAATAGATGTATCTTTTATGAAAAAAACAGTTGAGGTCACGTAGTACTCGTCACGAGCTTTCTAACGAGCTATTAAGCTCAAAAAACAGACTTCGGATGAAAAAGTTATACGCGTTCAGGCCCTGGGGGGTAAAAACTGACAATCCAATTTTCCCTCAAATATGAGCTAAGGGGTCTCCTATGAGTCTAACGGTCCAAAAATTTTCCAAAAATACCCTCAAAATTGGTCAAAAATTGAAGTCCAAAATTTGCGATGGGGGTGGGCAATCGCGATGGTCTGGGACCGTCGCGATGGTCCGAGCGAACCGTCGCGATGGCGCGGGATTTGGACAATCGCGATGGCCCGAAAAAGCGAACCGTCGCGATGGCGTGGGATTTGGACAATCGCGATGGCCCGAAAAAGCGAACCGTCGCGATGGCTCGAAGTGAACGATCGCGATGGCGTGAGGTCGAACCGTCGCGATGGGCCGAAATGAACGATCGCGATGGCGTGGAAATGGACCGTCGCGATGGTCCGAAAAATGAACCGTCGCGATGGCGTGATCAGGCGGACAATCGCGATGGCGCGGTCAACGGTCAACGGTGGACAATCGCGATGGTCCGAACTGAACCGTCGCGATGGTCCGCGATGCGATGGCTTGAGCCAATCGCGATGGTCCGATTTTGGGCTGTCGTGATGGTCCGAAAAACGAACCGTCGCGATGGTTCAACGTGACACGTGGCACTGTCGTGGCGATGGCGTGGGCCAATCGCGATGGTGCGGGGTCAACTGGACAGTCGCGATGGTCCGAGTGGACCGTCGCGATGGCTCAAGTGAACCGTCGCGATGGTCCGAAAAAGCGAACCGTCGCGATGGTCCGGCCGAGCCGTCGCGATGGCGTGAGCCTATCGCGATGGTGCGACACAATTGCGATGGTCCGAGACCGTCGCGATGGTCCACCAAACTATGAATTTTTGGGATGCGAGTATGGATTCCTAGTGGCGCAGGTGTGCTCTTCACGCTGGTGTGGTCGCCTACCTCAAAATCCGAACTTGGCGGACCATCGCGATGGTCCGACACAGTCGGAAATTTCTGACAAAAAGTACATTTTTTACCTTTTGGAAGCTTTCCTGATGCTCTGAAGCTCTGTACCTGCAAGAAAACTCAAGAAAACACAAGTGCATACAAGCGCAAAAACTCTCTCTCGCTCTCTCGCATGCACAAATGAGGGGAAATGAGGTGAATGGGTGGATATGGTGAATTTTCTGATTTTTTTGGAAATGGAGATGATGATGCGATGATGAAGATGGAGTATGGGGAAGGTGAAAAACACTAAAAACTAAGTAAAAACAACAACAAAAAACTGAAATTTTTACCTTCCAACGCCACTTCTTGCTATACTCTTACCATCACACATTCGTCCTAGACTCGATCCCCGGCAACGGCGCCAAATTTGGTGTTGCTCTAGCACAATGGTGAGAACCACGTTAAGAAGCTTCACCTCCTTAATGTCAATCCGAGGGAGAGGTAGGAGTGATATGGAGATCGTGAACGTGAGATGATGTGAGAGTGAAGGTGAGAAGCACAAAGATGCACACACACATACACACACACAATGAAGAGACAAGCAAGACACAATGGAAGGTGGGAAATTAACTCTATTACTCAAGAAGGCTCTTACAAGCTCAAACTAGCTCTATGCTCACACTAACCAAAATGAACCATCCTCAAAAATGAGCTCTCTAGCTCTTTTTATAGTTTCTAGACTAGTTTTGACCGGTTTCACATCTAGTGACCGGCCTAGTTAAAAATTAGGTCCTAGAGGCTATTTGGAAGGGTAAACGATGTCTAAAAATAACGAAAATTGGTACGCGCATTCTACCTAAGCTCCTCAAGCTCGAGGACTCCTCGGCTTGCACAAAATGGAGCTATGGATTACAAAATGGGGTTTTCTTATGATACATATGTTACAATTAGTGATAATAATCACTGTTGAATGTTTGGAGAATTAATAAGAAATATATTTGTTTAAAAAATTGATCCGACTGGCTCCCTGCTCCTTCTTTACATGCTTCCGTGGCGTCTGTGCCTCTGGCTGCTTCCAACAACCATCGTCAAAAATGAGCTCTCTAGCTCTTTTTATAGTTTCTAGACTAGTTTTGACCGGTTTCACATCTAGTGACCGGCCTAGTTAAAAATTAGGTCCTAGAGGCTATTTGGAAGGGTAAACGATGTCTAAAAATAACGAAATTTGGTACGAGTATTCTACCTAAGCTCCTCAAGCTCGAGGACTCCTCGGCTTGCACAAAATGGAGCTATGGATTACAAAATGGGGTTTTCTTATGATACATATGTTACAATTAGTGATAATCATCACTGTTGAATGTTTGGAGAATTAATAAGAAATATATTTGTTTAAAAAATTGATCCGCCTGACTCCCTGCTCCTTCTTTACATGCTTCCGTGGCGTCTGTGCCTCTGGCTGCTTCCAACAGAGAGTATGTGGCATCAGTGTCAGTGGGCATGCGATTCTCCAATTCTACTGTAATGCATTGATTATATACCCAAACTTGAAGAAGTTGACTTCTTAGGTTCAAGTTGACAGCATGGTCGTAAATCCAATCTTGACCCAAGACAAGTGGCTCTGTGAGGTCCTCATCATGACACACTAGCATTTTGACTTTTATTGGAACATCTTGAAGGTAGATGGGAAGTTCCACCTCTCCCAAACAAGGGGTTTCCACGCCTCCTAAACCTATGAGATAGGCTTCTATGGGCTCGATGTTCAATTGCAGGTCTTGGCAGTATGAAAGTCTAACTGCACTAGTTGCTGCTCCTGAGTCAACCAATGCTCTCACAGTCCTTACACTCTTTCCTTGTCCTACCTCTATAGTCACAAAGGGTCGGCGATCAATTATTTGAGAAGTAGTTATGCCCGATTTTTGGCACATGTCCATGTGATATTTTGGAGCTTTTGTGTTGACATCTAGGCCTAGCCGCCGTAGCTTATTTCTTCTGATGCGCTCTCTCGCCTCTGCTTGTGCTTCTTCTCTAACCCTTAACTCCTCTTCTTTTCGCTTCTTAGCAGTGTTGAGTCTCATGAGCATTTCCTCTGTAAGAGGTTCTTGATATAACTTGACTCGGCATCCACTAATATAATTTGGTGAGATATCACCTTCTAAAGTGGCCAATTGAATTGCACCGCTAGTGGAGAGTCTATTAATGATCATGGGTCCATATCCTCGTTTCTCCAATTTGCGGGCATGTTGCTTTAGCGTATAAACCAACACTAGATCTCCTTCCTTCAATCCTTTATCCTTTACATGGGCATCAAAGTATGCCTTTTGCCTTTTCTTTGCAGCATAAATGCCTCCTGCTGCCCGTAGCCTCGTCTCACCTAAGCGTTCTAGATCAAATATCCTGGAAGACAACTCATGTCCATTCCACTCATGCTATTGTGCTACTTTCAAGGCTGGGATTAGGAAGTCTAATGGTAGCACGTCATTCTGTCCAAAGACCATCTGAAATGGGGTAGCATTGAGTACCATTTTGTAGGCCACTCGGTATGCCCAAACAGCATGATGAAGTTGTTTGTCCCAATTAGAGCGTTTATTATTCACCAGTTTTGTTAATACGTTACATAGGATCTTATTTGTGCTCTTGGCCTGTCCGTTAGCTTGTGGGTGATAGGGGGCAGACTTCTTGTGTATCACCATGAATTCTTGAAGGAGATGTTCAATGACCTCATTCAAGAAGTGCGTACCTCTATCACTAACCAACTCTATTGGTAACCCATATCTAGTGAACACATTTTCGAATAAGAACTTAGCCGTCGTTTGAGCATCATTCTTTGTCGTGGCTTTTACTTCCACCCACTTTGTAAGGTAATCTGTGGCTACAATGATGTATTCTGCATGGGAGTTTCTAGCTGGGGGGTTAATAGGACCAACAAAGTCTATGCCCCACTTCGAGAATGCGCGTCCTCCCATCATTGGCCTTAAAGGCATCTCGTCTTTTCTTATCGGATATTGGGCACGTTGGCATGTGTCACATTTCTTCACATAAGTATGTGCATCCATGTGAAGAGTGGGCCACCAAAGTCCTGAGAATAGAATGGTCTTAATTACTCTGTCAGGCCCAAAATGTCCACCTGCAACACTACTATGTGCAGTTTGTAAGACTTTCAAATAGTCTGATTCATGAACGCACAGTCTTAGGTAACCATCCTTGCCTCTTCGATATAGGTTGTTTCCTATCAAGGCATAGTCTTGAGCCTCTTGCTCCATGCTCCGTTTTCTTGCAAGACTGGCCTGATTGGGTAATGTTCCCGATCTCATGAACTCAACCAATGGAGCACTCCAATCTGGGATTAATGACACATGATAAAGAGTGGCATGCTCCACTGGGGGTCTCTTCTGGCACACTGGACAATTCTGGATCCACTCCTGTATTTCTTTGTCCATGCTAGGCCAATACACTCCTAAACGTTTTAGATTCTGCAATCTTCGTTGTTTAGAGTAGTGATTTCCTAGCAGTCCCTCATGGGCTTGTTGCATCCAACTAGTATGTTCGTCGTCCTCAACACAACAAGCTAATACGCCCTCGGTATCTTGCTTGTACATACTTCCGGCCAGTATTTGATACTTTTGTGATTTTACAATTTCTTCTTTGCTTGTCTTCACATTTTTATTTGCAGGCCCGAAGGTTAGGACCGGTACCAACTTATTTGCCCATTTAGGAACAGCTTCTAAATTGAACAGATAAGCATCGGGCAGTTCATCAGACACTCCTTGTGGTGGCTCTCTTGAAGTGATACGAGAAAGATGGTCTGCCCTAAGATGGGTTCTACCTTTCCTGACAACAACTTCAAAGTCGTATTCCATTAGTAAGAGGAACCATCTCACTAAGCGGCCTGTATTGCAAGGTTTATTGACCAAATATAGTAAAGCTTGATGATCAGTGAAAAACTTGAACTTATTGGCCAATAAATAGTGTCTAAACTTTTTCACAGCGTATACCATGCCTAAGCCTTCTCTCTCCGTTGTGGTGTAATTTCGTTCAGCTGCATTTAATTGCCTACTAGCATATGCTATCGGCAAATCTAGGTTTCCTTCACCCGTGGGTTGTGCTAGCACACATCCTATTGCATGATTGGAGGCATCTACATGGACATGAAAGGGTTTGCTCCAATCCGGAGTAGTCAATATTGGTGCTATGAACAAACGTCTTTTCAGCTTGTTGAAGGAATTCTCGCATTCCTCGTTCCACTCAAAATTTGTTAGCAACCCGTAAAGAGGTTTAGCTATGATGGCATACATGTGGATAAACCTACGGTAATATCCACAATGGCCCATAAAGGCTTGTACCTCTTTAACATTCCTTGGTCTTGGCAGCTCTGCTATCGCTCTTACTTTGTCCTCATCTGTTGAAATTCCATTCTTAGAAACAATGTGACCTAAGATCTTACCTTGTCGTACCATGAACACACACTTTTCTGGGTTCAGACAAACTCGATAATCTCTACACTTGTTGAAGATTTGTCTGAGCTCAGGGATGTGGTAACTTCTCTGTTGGGAATGCGCACATAAATCATCCACATATACTTCTAAGCTCTTCCGCAAGAACTCCTTGAAGACACGACACATGAGCCTTTGGAATGTTGCAGGTGCATTGGTGAGCCCAAATGACATCACACAAAATGCAAAGATTCCCCATTCTGTGGCAAAGGCCATTTTGTGTTGATCTTCGGGGGCAATGGCTACTTGGTTGTAACCTGAAAATCCATCAAGGAAGCTATAAACTTCCTTGCCTGCAACACGCTCCAATAGATGTTCGGTGATTGGAAGTGGATAACTATCTCTGATCGTAGCGGCATTAACTTTTTTAAGGTTAATGCACACTCGCAATTTCCCATTCTTCTTGGGCACCACCACAATGGGGGACACCCATTCAGTGTGCTCAATCTCATAGATGAATCCAGCTTCAATCAGCCTGTCAATTTCCTCCTTTATTTTGGCTGCATAATTGTCATTATATGTGTAGGGCTTTTGTTTGGTGGGCTTGGCATCAGCGGTCATCGAAATCGTATGAGAGCAAATCTTTGGATCTACTCCTTTCAAGTCTCTATAGTGCCATGCGAATACATCCCTATATTCCCTTAATAGAGCTACAAGCTCTGCTTCTTCTTTTGCGCTTAGGTCATCTCCTATGTACGTACACCGCTCTTCGTTCCCTTCAATGGTCACTACAATTTTCTTGGTCTTTTCTTTATTGTCATATGCTTCTCCTATAATGGCCTCTCTCTTAGGCATTCGTACCAAAATTTTTCGGTCTTCCACTTCATATTTCTTGAAATTTTCTGGTACTTCAAACAATGATTCTTCCTCTTCTTGTTTCACTGCTTTTCTTTTCTTTTTCTTTTGACCTCCTTCACTTCCTCCCTTTGAATTTATCGTTTTAATACTTGTGAGGGGTTCTTCTTCTTTTTGGGTTAACACTCCTATGTCCTCTAAATAGTGTTCCTCTGAGTCAAAGTAAGTATCCATCACAATGGATTCTAGATCGTCATCATTCTCTTCTTCTTCTATGAACTCACTAGGATCACACTCTTCCAACAGGGGATGACACATGAACACTGAAATATCATAACCCTCCTCATCACAGTGAGGTGTCCATTGTTCTTCATTGACTGCTATGTCCATGGTAGCTAAGATTTCTGCCCAACCATGAGGCTCAAATTCCTCATCTGGAAATATCATTGGTGTATAGGCTGGGTCTTTTATTGGTCTATCTCCTGGGGACGTTCCTTCCTCTCTTGCTTTTAGACGCTTTTCCTCTTCCTCTGCGACCTTGCACATCCACAAGTGAGTATCTTCATGTAGCCAGGATGGATCAGGTGAACTTCCAGAATGCACAGAGATTGAATCTTCTTTTGCTTTGTGGATAGGATTCCACTGTAGGGGTGGTACATCTCTGAAGGTGTAATCCTTCAGATTGACCTTGGTGGTGACCCCTAAGTGCTGTAAGTACAAGGAGTTGGTTCCCCAATCCTGTACTATTTGCAATTGTCGTAGGAAGGGTCTTCCTAGGATCATCTCGTAGACATTATTTTTTCCAAAGTCACATATAGCAAATGTATGTTCAAACTCTACACCACAAGTGGTTAGAGTTATCCCTTCGAGCAATCCTAGAGGTCTTTCAAAATGACCATCTGCCATTTGAAGCTTCATTCTTGTTGGTCTTAATGTGGGTTTGCCCCATTGCTTCCACAGGGAGGTGGTCGCAATAGCAACACCAGCACCCGAATCTACAATTGCCTTGGTTGTGTAACCTTGATAGGTGATCGGAAGATAAGTGTTACCTTCTTCACCTTCGCTCATGTCTCCTATCTTGTCAAGAGGTATCTCTGGAACTTTTTGCTTAGAGCCTACTTTTGGCATATTGGATTCAAGTTCTGGAACCTGATCCTTCACATGATTCTAGAGCTCAGGTTTTGCTTTGAGCAGCTCTTCCACAGTGAGATGACATTGAACCTTAGTGTTCTTCACAACATCAGTGTTTCTTGGAGTCACTGAGTCTTCATTTCTTACCAATATTGTGGGAGCTCTGATCTGGATAGATTCAGATTCCCATGGGCCTATGAAATGAGGCAACTCTTGTAAAGAATTAGATTCAAAATCTAATCTTTCATCTTCTTGTTGCTCTGCTTGGTCTCCATAGATAGACGGAATGTCTTGGGGAAACTGATCATGAAGATCATCAATCTCAGGAATAGGAGGGGAATTACCCTTCTCCTTGGCCCATTTCTCTTCCTGTATTTCCTGCAAGAACTCTTGAGAGTACTGTTGAATTGAAGGAGGCATTCCAGCATCCGTGGAATTAGGAACATAAGCTCCCATTGGTGGTGAGCTTCCTCTTTCAATAACTGGTTGAGCCTGTGGAGGTAAAGAAATTTGTGGTTTATTTACCAACTGCTCTAATCTTTCTAGTAAACCTTGGAAATGCAAATCCGGTTTGACAGAGTTTGTCTGATTGAACTTTTGACTAGTCTCAAGTATGGCTTGAGCTTGTTCTACCATTTTCATGCACATTTTCATCCGTTCAATCTCTAAATCTGCTCTAGGGTAACTCTTGTCTAGGTTTGTAGCTGTTGGCCCTTCTTGAAGACGAGCCTGGTAGGCCTTGAACATCATGTCCAAGCCTTTTGGGGTTGGATCTGCAAGAACAGACCCTGGTTGTGGATTATTTACAATGGGTGGTGGGGTGGAATGAGGCGAAGTGGATGGAGCTTCGGTATGTGAGGGGCTTTGAGATGCAATGTCTTCTATTTTTGTTTTGGTATCCCTTAGGCTTTCTTCTAGCTCGGATAGCTTTTTGTTCCACTTGCGATTAGCCTTCTCTCTGGTATCCTTCCATGTTCTTGGTTTCCTCTTACTAGGCTCTCCTGACTCACTTGACTCCGATTGCTCGGATGGTTTTGCTTGTTGTGTAGCCTGTGCCCTAGTAACTGCCTGTACAGGAGCCACATTACTGCTACTTGAACTTGAATCTGCCACTAAGCCTACCACGTTGATGGGTGTGACCTTGGGTGCACTAGAGGGATTCCTGGGACACTCTCTAGGAAGATGTTCCTTGCCGCACTCAGGACAAAAGCCTTGTATTGTGATGTTTTGTCCTAGTCCGAGAGCTGGTTGGTGGGGACATTCACGAATGAAATGATCGCCCTGACATCTAAAGCATGGTCCTCTAGGGGCTTGTGGTCTTACTTGTCTCAATTGGGGCCTAGGATTTGGATTCGTATACATGACATTGGAGTATTCTGGCTCCCAATTTTGTTCCATAGGTGGTGTCTCATATTGACACTCAGAAGTCTCACTTTGCTCAGGTGACTCTATATAATAAGCATGTGGACTATCTTCATGGAAGTAGTTTGAACCATGAGCGTGAGATCCATTTTCTGAGACCAATGGGGTTAGTGGCACCAATGCTCTATTAGGGTTCTCCTCTGCCATCGTATATTTAACTGGGATCACATTGGCAGGAGTTGGCGGTTGGTTTCCTAGGACTGGTTGTGGCCTATATGGTGCCTGATATTGCTGTTGGTATTGAGGTTGATATTGTTGTGGCCTATAATATGGCTGTTGGTACTGATTCTGATACCTACCCTGCTGGTAAGGTTGCTGATAATTTTGTCTAATAGCCTGCCTGTTATAGGGACAATCTTGGGCCGTATGATTTGTGTATTTTCTCTCAATGGTGCAATACAGAGCATTAGGGTTTCCTTGGGGTTGAGTCGTCAACGGGCAAACATTAGCCATGTGATCTCCTCCACATGTATAACATTGCTTCACTGAGGTGACCCTTGGCATTTGTCTATTTTGAACTCCTAGCTTTTTGGCCACTTGCTCAGCTATCTCATCTATCTCAGTGGAGGCTCTAGAGGTATGACTTGTAGAACTATCAGAATCCTTATAGAGTTTGGATAGTCCTAATTCCTCACCCAAGTTGTCTTCTATGTCAATGCACATCCGTATACACTTTTCTATGGATCTAGGCTCCTTCAAGTATACATATGACCTTAACTTTGTGCTCATTAGGCCATCTAAAAACAGTGCCACCTGTTTGGCTGATGTGGGTAATTCTGGTACGGGGCATTTTTCCAAGTACTGTCTAAACCTTCTTCCTGCAAGTCGCACTGTTTCTTGGGGTGTCTGCTTGAAGCTGTGGATCAAGGATGACGTGTTATGCCTGATACCGCTTTTGGAAAATTCCACAATGAATTCTTCTAGCAGCTGACCTATCTCTCTATAGTTGCGACTGTTTAGAGGTTGGAACCAAGCTAGGGCAGTACCCTTAAGAGTCAAACCAAATGCCTCGAACTGGGTGAATAAGTCCTCAACCTGTTCAGCTCTTAGCACTTGTTTGAACTCCGCCACATGATCATAAGGGTCTCCAAATCCATCAAAGTAGTTCTTCATTGTCTTAACCACTTGAGAGGGTCTAAGGGTTCTTGAGTGTTCTCGTGGTCTAGGCAATGGGAAATCATGATCATCTCTTTGATGTCTATGAACTCTATGTCTCTCCCTTTCAAGTCTTTCCGTTCCATATCCTGATCTGTCTCTGCCTATAGTGTCTGCAAAGCTTACCTCCGGTCTCTCTCTAGTTCTTTCTCTCTGTATTTCATGAGCCTTGGATGATCCGGCTCCTTGGAGGCCTTGGGAAACATTAGATCTTGGTGGAGGGAAAATTGATTCACCTTGCCAAGTGTAAGCATGTCTGTCATGATCTGATACCAAGAATAATTTCTGAGATGTGTGATCTAGATAGACAGCTTTCCCTGGTGTCTCTGGGTCCTTGAATTCATAGATGGTGACTACTGGGCAGGGTTGATCTGGCCTAAATCTCCAGAAGGCTTCTTCCGTTTCTCTATTCACGAATAGTTCTATGCTTTTGTTATCTTGAGGAATCCATTCTGGAGTGAGCACTCTGGTTAAGACTGACTTACCTCTAGGGGTCTTGGGTTCTCCTCCTAGGTCTCCTTGCTCTAGGTCTCCTATCTCATTCTCAGGAATGATATTTCCAAACTCATCTGTCCTATCTAGTAAGTTGGTAACCTCATACATGGTTCCTTCCTTATCAATGTCAGCACCCTCTTCAAACTTGACTACTGGGTGTTCAAGTCCAAAGGGTTGGTCAGGATTTTTGAGTTGAACCACTGATCGCCTTAGACCATCCTCATAGATGCGAGCACCTAATTGGTTGGTCCTGATATACTCCAATTGGGTCTTATAGGGACCTTCTGGTGTCTGTAAATAGGCAGTGCCTGAGCTACGTGTGGGTCTTTCCATGCTAAAAGACATTTCCGAGTCACTGGTTTCTGAACTTCGTGTGTAATGATAACCACTAAGCTGTTGAGCCCAAGACTTGGCTGTATGGTTGACACTAGCCTCAGATGACCTAATGCTTTGTCTATCCTTGCCTAAGTGTCTGCCAGATCTCAGGTTCATAAGCCTTGGCTTCTAGTCCCAAAGTTCTCTTATATTGCTCAAAATCCTTTGGAACAACTTGGTTTTCCGATTTTCTTGAGGGTCAACTTCCAAATACCCTACCTAATGTTTTGGTTGTACTCCCCACGAGCTTTCCAACAAAACCAAAATCACAGCAAACGGATTTCGTATGAGAAAGTTATGCCTGTTCAGGGTTTTGGGGGTTAAAACAGGGAAACAGGGTCTCTCAGGAAATGCTCCAAATCAGGCGATACACGACATTTGTAGGACACGATACTTGATACTTGAGGAACTCGATACACGATACTTGGTATGTATTGCGATACTTGAAGTAGGCGATACACGATCTTCAACAAGTATCGTGAGCAAACTCCACGATACACGATCTTTGATAGGTATCGCGATTGCTGTATAACGATACACGATACTTGGCTATCACGATACTCGGCAAAACGATACTTAGCTCAAGACGATACTCGATACTTGGCAGAAAACGATACACAATCTCTGACTTAGGCGATACCCGATCTCTGATAAATATCGCGATCTCTGATAAACGATACCGATCTTCGACCGAAACGATACCGATCTCTCATGCAAACGATACACGACCTATGAACCAAACGATACACGATCGCTGGTGAGTATCGCGATCTTTGATGGAAACGATCTTTGGCACCAACGATACTCGATACTTGGCTCACAAACGATCGACGATACCTGAACAAAATGATACGCGATCTTGGGTAAGTATCGCGATCTCTGAGAAGCGATACACGATACTTAAGCCAAACGATACACGATCTTTGATTCAAACGATACACGATCGCTAGTGAGTATCGCGATCTTTGATCAAAACGATCTCTGACCGAAACGATACACGATACCTCTCAAGTATCGCGATCTCTGGCCGAAACGATCTCTAGCCAAAACGATACACGATACCTGGGAAATATCACGATACTCAACCACAGGAGATTCACGATACTTGCTAAGTATCGCGACACTCGACCGCGGGAGCAAAACGATACTTGACCCTTAGACAAATTTTGGGAAAGATTTTTCTAAGTTTTGGTTGTACACATGCTCTACTCTTTCCTCTCTCCTCTCCTCACTCTCTGTGTCACCCCAAATCACTCCTTTTCACCTCTATCAGTACCAAACGATACCTGACGCAGATCGTTTCCCTTTCCAAACTTAATTTACTAAGAAATTATAGATTAAATGGGTGTTTGCTCACCTTGAGAGCCTCTCTAACTTCTTAGTCACTTCCCCTTGCTCTGTGTAACCCCAGTTTGCCCGATTTCTCACTCACGATCTCTGGCGCAGCTTCCACGATACTTGGTGCAGGTTCGTCTTGTTCGAGACTATTCACTCAGATTTTTAATTGTTTTTGGTGCTACTTCTTCAGCGCCTCTATTCTGCACCCACTCTAAGCTTCTTGCTCACAACCACAAGTAAAAACAAGGTGAATGTACTCTAAAAAATGGAAAAAACTGAGAAGATGAAGGCGGGTGGAGATGGTGATGATGATGAAGATGAAGAAGAAGGAAAATTCAGAAACTGAACTGAAAATGATGATTTTTTTACCTTCCAACGTCACTACTCTACGTCTTACCGTCACACGCTCGTCCTCCAAGCTCTCTCCCCGGCAACGGCGCCAAATTTGGTGTCACTCTAGCACAATGGTGAGTACCAACGTGAGGAGATACACCTCATAAATGTCAATCCGTGGAGATGTGAGGACCGGTATGAAGACCGCGAGCAAGTGATGGCACAAGTGCGTGAGTGAAAGCACACAAGCATGCACACACATACACACACACGCGCACAAGGTAAGAGCAAAGAGTGGAACAATGGAAAGCTTCGATTACCAAAGAGTTCTCTTAAAACTGAAATCTACAACAAGCTGACCTCAAAAATGAGCTCTCCAGCCCTTTTTATAGTTTTTGAGTGGTTTTGGCCCTGTCCAGACCTAGTGTCCGGCCTAGTTAAAAAATAGGTTCCATGGCTTATTTGGGGGCTCAAACGGAGTCTAAAAATCATGAAAATTGGTAGGATGGTAGTTCTAATACTCCTCAAGCTCAAGGACTCCTCGGCTTGAACAAAATGGAGTTACAAAAATGGAAAATGGTATTTACAATGGTTTTTAGTGATAAAAATCACTATTTTTGTAGGAATTTCTTCTGAAAATTTGACAGGTGCTTCTTGGAGCTCCCTACTTGCTCCTTCTTCTTGTGTGTCCACTTCCTTGATGCACTTCCATTCTTTGTCCTTGATCTTGAGCTTCAACAGTTTCCCATGGGCCTCTGAAGTGGGGTAATTCTTGTAGAGAGTTGGACTCAAAGTCTAATCTTTCCTGAGAGTGGGTGCTCTCCTACTCCTCATAAATGGATGGGATGTCTTGTGGGAATTGGTCGTGTGCATCATCCACAAGTTCAATGGGAGGAGGGACTTCACTTTCTTTAGCCCATTTGTCTTCTTGAATCTCTCGTAGGAATTCTGGTGTGAACCGATTTATAGAAGTAGATGTGTCTGGCTCCGTAGAGTTAGGCACATAGGCTTCCTGGGCAGGAATGCTTGCTCTTTCACTTGCCTTGTCCTTGTGTTGAGAGGCGGGTTCCTTTTCTGATTGTGCAATTAGCCTCTCTATTCTTTCTAACAATCCTTCAAAGTGCAGCTGCGTCTTGGCTGAGCTAGATATGTTAAAAAGGCAACTGGCTTCAAACATGGTTTGAGCCAACTCCACCATTTTAGTGCAGATCTTGGTTCGTTCAAGCTCTAGTTCCGCTTTAGGGTAACATTTTTCGTGATCCGTTATGGTTGGCCCTTCTTGGATTCTGGCCTGATATGCTTTAAGCATCATGTTTAGGTCCTCGGGAGTGGGATCTGCTAGGACTGATCCTACTCTAGGGGGTGGTGGAAGTGTGTGAGGTGGGTTGGAAGGTGGCGGGTCGGATGGAGATGGGAATGGTGGTGGTGGGATAGTGTGAGAGGGAGTTTGAGATGTGAGTTCAGTTATCCTGGCTCTCGTTTCTCTTAGGCTTTCCTCAAGTTCACTCATTTTCTTTGCCCATTGTCTTTTCATTCTTTCAAGACTATCTCTCCAAGCTCTAGTCCTCTTCTTTGTCATGCTCTCCGTTTCACTAACATTTGGGCTCTTTTCCTGGCCTACGCTTTGGTTCTGTTGCAAGGCTTGGGCTCTAGTGATTACTTGTACTGGTGCAGTGGAAGTCACACTCCCTGTGGAGTCTACAACTAACACAATAACGTTGATAGGAGTGATTTTTGGCATATTATTGGGGTTCTTTGGGCAATCTCGTAAGAGATGCTCTTTTCCACAATCTTGGCAAAAGCCTTGGATTCTCACTGACTGGGGTTGTGTGGGTGGAGGCAAGGGACAATCACGAATGAGGTGATCCCCCTGGCATCTGTAGCATGGTCCTCTAGGAAATGGGGGTCTTATTTGCCTAGGTTGAGGTCTAGAGTTGGGGTTTGCGTACATGACATTAGCATACTCTGGCTCCCAGTTAGGTTCACTCGGTTCTTCACTATAGTAAGACTCACCATGTTCAGGAGATTGCATGTAGTAAGCCTGGGGGCTATCAATATGTGTAGAATCAAAACTATGGTCGCTGGGATCACTTTCGGAAAGCAATGGTGTAACTGGCACTATAGCTCTATTCAAATTCTCTTCTGCAGCTGCATACTTTACCGGAATTACATTAGCTAGGGCAGGGGGTTGTTGTGCTAACACAGGCAGAGGCCTTTGTTGGTTTTGGTATTGTGGTTGGTAGGTTTGTTGAGGCCTAGCATACTGCTGCGGTGGGTACTGGTTCTAGTATCTTCCCTGTTGAGGGTATGGCTAAGGGTAGGGTTGCCTAACCGCCTGCTTGTTGTATGGGCAGTCTTGTGCTGTGTGATTAGTGTATCTCCGTTCTATGGTGCAGTATTGGCTACTGGGATTCACTTGGGGTTGAGCCATAATGGGACATACATTCGCCATATGGTCACCCCCACAAGTATATCATCTTTTCACAGGGGCAAACCTTGGGATTTGTTTGCTTGTGACCCCTAGTTTCTAAGCTACCTTCTCTGCTAATTCCTCAATAGATGTGGATTGAATGGAAGAGAGACTAGAAGCACCATCTGAGTCTTTGTAGATTTTGGAGAGCTCTAATTCTTCCCCTAGGTTATCCTCAATGTCAATGCACATGCGCACACATTCTTCTATAGTTCTGGGGTCCTTTAAATACACATATGACCTAAGCTTGGTGCTCAACAAGCCATCTAAGAACAAAGCTACTTGCTTGGCTGGTGTGGGTAACTCAGGCATCGGGCACCTCTCTAGGTATTGCCTAAATCTTCTTCCAGCAACTCTCACGATTTCTTGCGGGGTTTGCTTGAACCTGTGAATCAGCGAGGAAGTGTTATGTCTTATGTCACTTTTAGAGAATTCAATGATGAATGCCTCTAGAAGTTGGTCTATGCTTCTGAACTGTCTCTGGTTTAGTGGCTGAAACCATGTGAGGGATGTGTTCCTAAGGGTTAGACCAAAGGCATTGTACTGCGTGAATAGATCCTCCACTTGTTCAACTCTCAAGACTTGCCTGAACTCAGCCACATGATCATAGGGGTCTCCAGTGCCATCGAAGTAGTTCTTCATGGACTTAACCAGCTGTGTAGGTCTCAATGTTCTTGTGTGTTCTCTAGGTCTTGGTAAAGGGAAATCATCCACATTCCTTCGGTTCCCTGGGGCTCTATGTCCCTCAGGTTCCATTCTATTTGTTTCCGTTCTCGTTCTTCCTCTTCCCAAGGAGTTTGCAAAGCTTACCTCAGGTCTGTCTCTCTTTATGTCTCTCTGAACTCCATGAGCCTAGGAGGTACTAGCTCCATGTTGACCATGGGACACATTCGACCTTGGTTGGGGGAAAACGAATTCACCCTTCCAAGTTTTGTAACCACAAAGATCCTCTCTCAGGCATGATCTAGGTATGTCACCCTACTTGGGCTATCTGGATCTTTAAACTCATAGATCATAATTGTTCCTACATCAATTGGCCGATCAGATTTATACCTCCAAAAGGCTTCGTCAGTCTCTCGGTTCAGAAGCAGATCTATGCTCTTGTTGTCCTGGGGAACCCACTCGGGATTGAGGATTCTAGTAAGAACAGATTTCCCTCGAGGGGTCCTGGGCTCCCCTCCTACGTTCCCTTGTTCTAAGTCATCGATGTCCGCCTCAGGGATCACATTCCCGAATTCATCTGTCCACTCCGGGTGGCTAGTGACCACATATATGGTTCCCTCTTTATCAAGGTATGCACCATTTTCAAATTTGACAACAGGGTGCTCTAGCCCAATAGATTGGTCTGGGTTTTTGATTTGGACCACGGATCTTCCTAGGCCGTCCTCATAGATGCTAGCACCTAATCGGTTGGTCCTAAGATATTCTAGCTTCGTCTTGTAAGGGCCTTCTACCCTGTGCAAGTATGGCACTCCTGAGCTTCCCGTAGGTTTGTCCATGCCTTGAGACATCTCTGATTCACTAGTCTCAGAGCTAGGGTAGTAAGAGTGGTGGCTCAACTGTTGGGCCCAAGACCTAGCAGTGTGGTTGACACTAGCCTCTGAAGACCTAAGACTTTGTCTATCTCTCCCTAGATGTCGCCCTGATCTAAGGTTCATAAGCCTAATTGAATAGCCCAAATTTGCCCAAGTACAACCTCGTTGCTGAGTTCTTTTGTATCCGTTACTTGATTCTTTTTTAGTTGATTACCGTGTTTATGTTCTTGTCTGATATCACGTCGTCAGGTATACTTGAGTGTATTTCCACACTTGAAGTTGATCGTTCCCTGTTAAGTTCTTTTCCTTTAAAGTTCTCAACAGTACAAAGATTATGTCGTTAGCTTGAACTTGATTGTTTAGGTATTCTTCAACTTGTTAAATGCCTATCGCCGCCCTGGCCTACTCCTATCACGAGTCGTTCTTAGCCTAAGCTAGGAATTGACAGAGGGAGTTGAGAATATTCCGACCTTTCTCACTGATCCCTTGTTCTTTAGTGCTTGAGAACCTGATTCTCAAGCTTGCACAAAGCCCTTGCTTGGATGCTCTCAATTGCTCTCAATAGACCTGTATCAGTCCCAAGATTAGCTCAAGACTTAAATTCCAAAGACAGAACCAATCACTTCCATTCATGTAACACAAACACCAATTTTCACACTGATTTTTTTTGGAAAACAATTCTAGAGATCCTTGAATTCTGTTCCCCCTAGGTATGGTCAACTTCAAAATACCCTATCTACTCCCCACGAGCTTTCCAACAAGACAAGAATCACAGCAAACGGATTTCGCCTGAGAAAGTTATGTCAATTCAGGGTTTTAGAGTTAAAATAGGGTTCAAACAGGCTGACAGATCACAGGATTTTTCTCAAAAACGCATGTGTGGGGACCTCACAAATCACTAATGGCTTGCTAATTATGCCCAAAATTACCCCAAAAAGATGCAAGAAAAAACCCTACAAGTTTGGCCGAAAAAGCTTGTCAATCGCGATCTATAGGTTTGTCAATCGGTCATGGGGTCTCTCGGTCGCGATCGACAGGTCTGTCGATCGCGATTGACAGGGTCTGTCGGTCGCGATTGACAGATGTTGTCGATCGTGGCTGTCAATTGCGATCGATGGTGTCGGTCGCGATTGACAGAGAAACACATAATTTTTCAACTTTTTTTAGTGATTTAGAATGTGCTCATCATGTAGATTATGGTGGTGCACTTTGTTTTACCAAATGGGCATTTTTTCTATCGATCGCGATCGACAGAGGTCGGCGACACACAGACAGTTTCTGAGTTTTCCGTACCTACACAGCGTGCTGGAGATGATGATGCAGCAAGTACCTGCAAGAAAGCTCAAAAAACATGCAAAAACAATGCACACACTATTGCTCTCTCGCTCTCTCTCACAAGTGGAATGAGGGAAATGGAATGGAGAAGGTGATAAGATCAAAACTGAAAATTTTCGCGGTGATGGAGATGGAGGTGGGAGATGGTGATGATGATGATGGTGATGATGGTGGTGAGGTAAGAAAGAGAAAAATAAGAAGAGTGAAGAAATTACCTACAACGCCAACGTCTCAAATCTACGTCTTACCATCACACGCTCGTCCTCAAAGCTCGATCCCCGGCAACGGCGCCAAAATTCGGTGTAGCTCAGTGATGAGTAGCACCTCCTTTAATGTCAATCCGCAAAGACGTGAGGATGGTATGAAGATGTTAGCTCATGAAGGCGTTGATTTTATTGCAGTAACATGTTTCATTTGGCAAAGAAATATATTTGATTACAGGAATTTAGAGAATTGATGGATGGACTTGGGAACCACAACAAGCATCATGGCACTGGGTGGCAGAAAAATGGATAGGACATTTTCGATAAGGTCTTTTCTTGGAACAGGACGAGGGGAAGACAGAGTTTGTTTTTGTGTTAGCTTTTGTGCAGATATCCGGTTCCTGCACACCATCAACGAGGTTTTGCTAGAAATATGCAACAGCCTTATATTCCATTTCTCAATGCAAATCCTGGGTTTATCCAGCCAGCTGGATATCAAAATGTTCTTAGCAATATGTATCACATGCCTAGATCAACAACACAACCTGTCATGGATTCAACGTATTATGTCCCTGCTGGAGTCCAAGGGATGTATATCCCCAGTGCAGATCATTTGACTGCTCAAGGAATGGTGATCAAGCAGATAGAATATTATTTCAGTGTGGAAAATCTTTGCCGAGATATATACCTTAGATCAAAGATGAATGAGTGGGGATTTATTCCTATATCTGTTATTGCCAATTTTAATAGGGTGAAGATGAAAACACAAAACCCATATTTTATTGTAGAGGCTTTGCGATTATCAAACGTTGTAGAGGTTCAGGGTGATAAAGTGCGGAAGAAAGGTGATTGGGCAAATTGGTTGCTTCCAGCAAGCCAAAGATTGATTGCTTCCATGGGAGACAAAGATCAGGCTGTTGGGTTTTCGACAACTTACACAAATGAAGATATGAACCATAATCTTGGTTTAAGGTCCAACGGAATGGAAGTGCAGAACGAAATAGAAAAACAAGTGAATGAAGAGCTGGAGAAATCAATTGACAATTAGAGCAAACAGTTTGCACAAAGTTGTAGTATTGAGAGGGGAGTACAAAGTTAAGGAAAATAAAGATTCGTAGCATAATTGTGGATTATCCATTACAATATTTCATATGGTGGTGGCTCAGATATCAACAACTTGCTGGCAAAGGCTTAATATTCTTGTCCCATGTGATGCGTTATGTATATCACATATTGTGCAGTCAAATAAAGGCAACGGTTAAATGTTGCCTCGTATTTTCCAATGGAGCTGTAGATGGCCAGTTGGAAAAAAAGAGGAAGGGGAAGGCATTGAAGAGGGGAGTCAATTGAGCTCGCTCTCGTGGGTGGGATTTTATCTATTTGCTCTCTCTGAACAAAAGGGGCATGGGTGTTCGTCTGGGCAGCCAATGGAAGACCGACAGTGCACACGCTGGAGAGAAGGGAAGTTTTTTTTTTTTGTTTTTTTTTTGCTGTGTACACAGGAGAATGTACGGGAGCAGTCCGCTAAAAAGGGCTCCTCTATGTGTTTTGGGGGCAATGTATGATTCTACTGCTCGCGATGGTCTAAAAAAAAAAAAAACTCTAGCAGAGGGAAGCGAGCGCGAGAATAGAGTGCGAGGGGGGGAGCCTTCTTTCTTTTTTTTTTGGGAGCTATCAGAGAACCCTCTGGGGAAGTGTGTGGAGGGGGAGTCATCTTCTGATTTTGGGGAAGTTCTGGAGAGTGGGGCTGAAGGGAAAACACCACCAGGGAGCGGGGAGAGTATACCCAAAGGGAAACCTCCATAGTGCATAGGGAGCTTGGCCGTGGCAATATATGGCCTAAGGGGGGAAGAAGTTCGCTTTTTCTGCTTCTTGGTAAGTTTCTTTTGCTCTCTATGGACTGAGAGAATTGCATAGTACAGGGAGCTTGGGCAGCTAAAGGGAAGAGGATATGCCTGTTGATGACCGTTTCAACGAAAACCGAAGGAGGAGTTAAGAGATTATGAGCAAACATCTCCATTCGTTGGTTCAGTAATTACTCCTTGTTTATCTCTGAGGAGGAAAGAGGTGAAGGCACTTGATCAAGGGGCGCGCGTGGGCTGTCATTTTGGGGGGAAAAGCTCTTTCTTCGTTTTTTGGTGTGTCTGTGCAGGTATAACGAAGGAGGAGATCATCAGCATAGGCAGGAGAAGAGGGCTATAGCAGTGGTTGCAGAGGACGGAGATGATTCCTTCAAGCTTGGGGTGGATTTCATTGCTTTTGGGTGCGCACATATAATTGAGGGAAAGAGTGGGACGAAAGTCGGCTGGAAGAGCCAAGCGGAAGGAGGCGATCAGAGAACCATAAGGAGGCCACTGGAATGGAAATTCGAAAGGAGCAGCTCATGCTGGAAGGCAAAGAGAAATCCGATTCTTTTCTCTTCATGAAGAATGTGCTATCATATAGATCGAAGTTGATGTGAAGTCAAGAATCATATGTGGAGAAGGGATTCCATGTGTTTTTGATGTTTCCACTTCCCTTTATCAACTAGAAGTATGATGTTGTAGTCAAACAGCTTGACAGGTCCGTTGCCATCATCATTCAGATACCTCAGCTCAGTAAAGCACACATTCTCAACGTTCTGAATGTCGTTGCTGTTGCTGAGATTAAAGAGGCGCATCACCTTCGACACGGAAGGAGGCAGAGAGATCAGGAAGGAAGAGCTGGAAAGTTTTGACGTTGAAAGCCCATTTTACTTCTGGATTTGGATTTGAAGGATGAATGCTGAAGGCCTGGAAGATTAAGCTAAAGTTGGACGCTACACTGACGATACTCTCTGGACTGGGCGGTTGAAAGGGATGTAAGTGGTGTTGAACATATAAGTTTTGCTAAATATTTCGTTAAAGTTTCAGCTATTTCAGATCGTCTCTTTTTCTTCGAACTATTCGAAATGTATTGAGACTGTGTAATGCTTCAGATAACGTACATGCTTTACTCTGTTTCAACATATTCAGCCGAATGTTTTGTGACATGCTAATAATTTTCTTTCATTCCATTTGGTTGAATCGTTTGAATATGTCCAGTTTTGTACTTGCTCGAACACAAAGAAGTCAATCTAAGAATTCTCAATTCAAATGGCACTATGGCTAAAACTTTGGTTTGTCACATGTTTGGGTAATGCGATTATGCTTGAATACATTTTCCCCTAACTCTAAAAGAGACTTGTGCCAAAAGAGATTACCTTTACATCTTTAGAGAAACATTTGCATGTCTATAGTAATTACTTTCGATGATGATCGCTTAAGAATCTGAGAAGTGATTGAAAGTATTTTGACAAATAAAACCGGTGAACGTCTAAGAAATCAATTAAACATGTTTTGTATCGAATGAACATGAGAATTTGTAATGTTCATGTACCTGAACTAAACTTGTTTCGATTTTATTAATAGTATTTTGTTTCATGTTCTACACATTAGTCTATACGCATCAATCGAGAGCATTTACTATTTGTGTTCTTCTGTGAAACAAGTCTACTATTAGAAAGTGCAAAGAGGAGTGATTTGTCATCCATCGGCGAGTTATTTGAATAGCAAAATGATACACTCTTCTTGCCATGGGTTTTTGATAAAGAAATTCTCGAAATTAGCTACTAAGTTTTAGCTCATTTACAACAAAGCATTGCTCATAGTGCTTTATGTGACTTGGTTTCAAGTTACACGAAGAGAAAAGATTGAACACAGGTAATACGTGGCGATTGAATTATTTGTTACCTCCTTGCGAATACCCAAGAACTTGCAAAACAATCCAATGCTTCTTACGCTAGTACTTCACATCTGCTATACATTTTTCTTACTATACATTTAACCTTAAAAATTGATTCCAAAGACCTACTTTGACTATATATGCGAATGGATTTAAAGCCAATGGAAAATAATCATGTTAGTTTAGAAAGAATCTTAATGCATCAATTTTTGTCTACTCGTACTCTTTACGGCATCCTGTGTGCACCCCTAAGTGTGCTTGAACCCGACCACAGCGTGTGAGAGGGTGTATAAGTGTTGGTGTGTGCATGTGTGTAAGAGGAGAACGGAAAGGAATAGAGGGAAAGGGGAAGTAAGAGTGCATGAGAGTGTGCGAAAGCATAGGTATGTGTGAGAGTGAGAGAAGAGAGTTTGCTAAAAGGTAGCCACTAGAGTTGAAGGCCCCTTAGTGCAGGTATTTGCCCATATTTTCCCGCGGTACATCAGAGCGTAATTGTGGATTTAGGGCGATCAAAACTAACCTAGCATCAGAAAGTTTAGCCAAATACCATTGTGTGTGTGTATTTTCCTTTGGACTAGGAAGGGAAACATTTTGGTGCGTCTACCGAGAATAGCTTGGTATGTCTCTATAAGAGAGTGCCATAGGTTCGCCTAGCACCACAGGTTGGCCGAGCTTGCGGACCCCAAGATCTAGTACATGAGCGAGGGGAGCTCATCGTCAGGAGCAACACAAACTCAAAGAGAGGAACGCGCTCAGAGAAGAGCCCTTGAAAGAGAAAGGAGAAGGTGGGAACCGCCAGGTGAGTGGACCTCGATTGGCTCGAAGAAATCAGTCAAAAACGTGTACTCCCGTAGGAGAGTCGCGAATCAAGTGCGGAAGTTTAAAGGAGGGATCCTGAGGCCACGTGCATTAAATTTCTCGGATCGAAGTGATATCGACATCACACCTCTGTTCGAAATGGCTCAGCGGATTTCGGTTCACTTGGGGGACTTCACCAAGTTTTCAGGTACTTGGGATGAAGATCCGAATAGTTTTATCCAGCTGTTTGAGGTTACTTGTGAGGCCAATGACGTAGTTGACCAAGATTAAAGGTTGAGAATTTTTCCGGCTATTCTCCATGATGAGGCAGCCAACTAGTATGGGAATCTGACACCACAAGAGCGTGGAACTTATCAGATGCTCAAGGAAGCCTTCTTGGCAAAGTTTCGACGACAAGGCTTCCAAGATAGATTGGCCCAACAAATGGATTATTTGCGACAGGGAGTCAATGAGAGCATCGATAATTACATTCAGAGAATGGAAACCTTGGTAAGAAAGATGGGCGCGAATGCCCCGAATGATGAGACATTGAAACGAAGATTCATTTCGGGATTGAGAGATCCTACGACACAGCAGCATATCAGCCTGATAAGACCTGCAACTTTAATGGATGCTAAGGAACAAGCGAGGCTTTGGGAGGAAGTACAATTATGCCAAGAAAGGAAGATGGAGCTCTTATACGAGCCTATGGGAGGCCCATGAAATATACCGATGAAAGATCCTGGCCAAGGAAGTCCCGCATTGACGACTCTAGCTTTTGTAGCTGCCACTAGCACGCCAGGCGAGGTAAAGCCTGCGCTAACTGAAGAACGAATACTGGAGTTGGTCACGCAAGTTATAAAAGCTGCCACAATAACCCAGGAAACATACACAGTAAAACCAGAGGTAACTACAAACCCGAATCAAGTCTTTAGATCGAACACATGGTGTGGAAAGTGTCATGGTTACGACCATTTGGCTTCAGAATGCCCTACAGTCTCGAGAGTATTCACAGATAGATCACCACCTAGGATGCGTTGTACTTTTTGTGGAAGAACAAATCACACGGAGGACCGATGTTACAACAAGAGAGCCTATGAAGAGAGGACCATGAAATCAGGAGATACAAGAGAAAGACCTTACACGGGATTGCCCGCTCAAGGTGTCCCACCTACATCTCGTTGGGAAAACAGACCGACTTATGGATATGGTGCTCAGGGTCAAGGAGGAGACTATCCAAGAGGAGCCGCGCGTGATCAAAGAAGAGATGGTCCAATCCAGTGCTGGAGATGTCATGGCTTTGGCCATACTCAATCTAGATGTCCAAACAAAAAGAAACCAATTGATTATACCCCACTATGTAGGTACTGTAGTGGAGAGGGCCACTTTGATGAAGATTGTCCAAAACGAAGAGCTGCCGCCGGCAAAGAAAAAGGACCAGTAGGGTCCTCGAATTATGTTGATACTCAGATGCATTCCACATCGAGAGCTCAAGAGCACGTTCCTACAATTGGAGTAGTGTTCAAAACACCGAACCCTCAAGAAGGCTCTAGCTCGTCAATGCACTTTGTGGATGCTTACGAGGCCAAGAAACCACACAAAGATCCAACTGTGGCAGTAGTCACAAGGACTCAAGAGTATTCGAAGAAGAATCCAGGAGGCGAAGGTGAAGAAGGGAGTCAAGAGAAGATCGTTGAGCGTGAAGAGGTAGAAAACCAAGTTGGAGGATTTTGCTGAGCAGCAAGAGTTTGAGGATGGGGAAGAAATTGAGATCCTTCCAACCGTGACTAAGGAGTTTGTGCCAGGCATAGCACCATTCCCTGAAAGATTGAAGACTCCTAAGAGTAGAAAGGAAAGACAAAGTTCGGAGGAAGTGGACATCGTAAAGCTGTTCGCTGACACGGAAGTCACGTTAGACATTGGCACATTGCTGAAGTGTTCACCTGCCTATAGGAAACAATTCTACAACGAATATATTAAGAAGCCGAGGAAAGCTCGAGAGAAAAAGAGACAAGATAAAGATGTCCAAGGAATCATTCAAAGTATTACGACACAAATCGATTCAAATGCTCCAGCTGTGACGGTCGAAATTAAAGGATATGCAGTCCCTGGTGCTCAGTTAGATAGTGGAGCTGCAGTCAACCTGATGACTGAGTGCATGATGAAAGCTTTGGGCCTCAACCACATGGAAGAGACGCCGATGTCTTTGAGAATGGCGGATCAAACACAAGTAAAGCCTGCAGGTCTTTTGAAGAATGTAAGCAGAGTTGTGGGCGGTCTAGAATTTAAAGTTGATTATCTGATAGTAAGACCAAGGACCTCAGAGGCTACCTTCTCGATCTTACTTGGACGGCCATGGCTGGTGCAAGCTGAATGTGTGCATGACTGGCGTACAGGTTTTATTTCGATAGGGCCAAAGTCTGATCGGATTCAAATACAAGTATCCCCACCCTCAAGCAACAAGAAGAAAACAATAATAGTCGATGAAATGGAAAAGAACGAAAAGGAGAAAGCAAGGCACGAGATTGCACGAGCTAGGTTTTCCTTGAACACGGACACCTACAAGAATCTGCTTCAAGACGGGTTCAACTTGCAGCTCTTTAAGAATCAAGACATGAAGATGGGAGAATATCAAAATCCATTGCTCTATAACGATGATTCCGATCACGAATTGCTGGGATGGTTGACACATACAAGAGGATTTGAGTGCTACATGTTGAGTATAGACGCAAAGGAAAATAAAGCTACTCAATCCCTGGAGAAGGGAACTTCAAAAGAAGAGTTGAAACTGGAGTTAGCACCGATAATGGAAGTACAACAGTTGAGAGAAAGGGTTAGAATGCTAGAAGTAGAGCTTCTAAGGAGAAGTCGAGAATCGGAAAAGGAAGCGAAAAGTAAGACTAAAGCGTCGGAAGCCCTTGTCAAAGCTGAACTAAAAAATCTGGGTCCAATCGAAACAGAACAAAACAATGATTTACTGGCCAACCATGCACGCGTGATCGGAGAGCACGTTCCAATCACAGTGTCATCAAGGAATAAGGAATATTCGCGAGAAGCTCAGGTGGAAAAATGGGAAGCTTTTCCAGAAAAGTTCTTGAGTGTGGGGTCAGAGCTACCAGATGAAGTACGAGATTGCATTAAATTGGCACTCAAAAATTTCAGCAAGGCCTTTGCATGGTCATACAGTGATCTGAGAGGAATTGATCCCCGAATCTGCCAACATTATATAGATTTGGAAGAAGGTACCCGACCAATATGTCAATGACTTAGGCGGACAAATCCAGTCTACTCGGAATTGATCAAGTTGGAATTGACTAAATTATTGGAAGCAGGATTCATATATCCCATCGCATCCAGCGAATGGGTATCACCAATTGTAGTTGTTCCGAAGAAAAATAAGAAAATCCGTATTTGCATAGTTGAACGAGCGCACGAAGAAGGATCATTTCCCATTGCCCTTTACTGATCAAATCTTGGACAAAGTAGCTGGCCATAAATTGTACTCATTTTTGCATGGTTTCAGTGGGTACAACCAGATCCAAATCCATGAAGAGGATCAATCAAAAACTACTTTCACCATAGAATGGGGTACGTATGCATATCGTGTGATGCCATTTGGATTATGCAATGCACCAGCCACATTCCAGAGGGCAATGATAGCTGCATATCAAGACTATTTGCAGGATTGGATGGAGATATTTCTCGATGACTTTGCGATCAGAGGCGACGATGAAAACATGATGGAGAGGATCGAAGCGATTTTAAGAAGAAGCATTGAAAAAGGCATCGCATTAAATCCTGAAAAGTGTACATTTGGAGTACGAAGAGGATTGCTTTTGGGACATGTTATTTCCGAAAAAGGGATTGCGGTTGACGAGGATAAAGTGGAAAAGATCGGACAACTTCCACCTCCTCAAAACTTGCGGCAACTCAGAGGATTCTTGGGCCATGCGAATTATTATCGACGATTTATATTAAATTTTGCTTCAATAGCGGCATCACTGACGAATCTTTTGAGGAAAGACCAACAATACCAATGGACTGAAGAGTGTCAAGTTGCATTCGACTCGATCAAGGAGAGATTGATAAATGCACCAATCTTGGTAGCACCCGACTGGACGAAAGAATTTCATGTGCATACCGACGCTTCTCATACTGCGGTTGGAGCAGTACTATGCCAAGCTGATGAAAAGAAGTTGGACCACCCTATTTATTACGCAAGTCGCAACTTGAGTATCACTGAGAGAAACTACACGACTACAAAAAAGGAATGTCTCTCGATGATCTTTGCGGTAAACAAATATCGGCATTACCTGATGGGAAAGCATTTCACGTTCTATGTGGATCATGAAGCCCTAAAGTACATCATTAATAAACCCGAGCTATCAGGACGATTGATGAGGTGGATGCTACTCCTCCAAGAATTTCAGTTCACGGTGGTAACCAGACCAGGCAAAGCGCATATATTGGCTGACCACCTATCTCGAATTGTTAATGAGGAGCCAATCTCTGGTGTGCTCGATGATGCTCCTGATGGGCATCTATTCCAGGTTGATGCTAAAGTACCTTGGTATGCCGACTTGGTGAATTTCTTGTGCACTACTAAATATCCGCCAGGAGCAAGCAAGAGAGAGAAGCAAAAACTGTTAGCATTGGCAAAGCACCATAGCATCATTGGTGGGCAACTCTATCGATATTTTGTAAATGAAAGCATTTATCGGAGGTGTCTCGAGGAAGAAGAAGCAACCCTAGTGTTGAGAGCATTACATGATGAACCGTGCGGTGGGCACTTTGCTGGTGAATTGACGGCAAGGAAGATTTTATTGGCTGGGTATTGGTGGCCAACGTTGTTCAAAGACTCGCACACATACTGTAAGAAATGTGACAGATGCCAACGAATGGGCAAACCCACATTAGCACATGCTGCTCCTCTCACACCGGTGCTGGCTCTCAAGCCGTTTGAGAAATGGGGAATTGATTTTGTGGGGCCTATTGATCCTCCCTCAAGACGTAGATCCAATAGGTATATTCTGGTCTGCACTGATTATGTTACCAAGTGGGTAGAAGCCAAAGCTCTGAAGACTGACCGAGCTGTTGATGTTGCTAAATTTTTGTACGAACAAATCATCACCCGATTTGGATGCCCGTTGGAAATAGTAAGTGATAGAGGAACCCATTTTGTCAACAAACTGATCAAAGAATTAATGGAATTATACAAGATCAAACATAGAAAAAGCACTCCATATTATCCGAGGTCAAATGGACAAGTGGAGGTCACCAACAAAGTTCTTGAACACATTCTAACAAAGACAATAGGTGTGCATAGGAGAGACTGGGATGAGAGACTTTTGGAAGCCTTGTGGGCATATCGAACATCCTACCGAGTGACGACCAAGAGCACTCCGTTCTCCCTAGTATACGGCGAGGAAGCCATCTTTCCCATCGAAAAAGAAGTTCCAACATTAAGAGTGGCCATCGAAGCCAGGTTGGGCGAGGAAGAGTCATTGAAGGAAAGGTACATACAACTGGTCAAGCTGGAAGAAAAGAGACTCATCGCACAACAAAGTTTGGAAGCTATTCAGAAGAGACGTAAGGAGAGGCATGACAAGAATCTCAGGACCTATGCGATTCAAGAAGGGGATTTGGTGCTAGTTTATGATAGTAAATATTATAAATTCCCGGGGAAGTTACAGACAAGATGGGCAGGACCGTTTAAGGTGGTGGAACTCAACTCTAATGGTTCCATGCAAATTCAAGATTTAGGAGAAGAATGTGCTCCCGTGAAGGTTAACGCGCTTAGAGTTAAACCATATTTCAAGTAGCATTAGGACGGGAGAAGCCAGACGAGATCCAAGCAGAAGGACATAGTAGACTCCTTGTACATACATGTATAGTTATATATATATATGCGCATATGTAAGCTATGATTTGTGTGTCATAAATATTCTTCCTTGCTAGCTCAAGAATTTTGGACTTCTAATTATTTTTCTTGTGTTGCGCAGAGACTGTTAGGAGCTAAGTAACAAAATGGCAGATCAAATAACGCAACTCTATTTGTACGAGCTAAGGATATACTTCTCGGACCAAACACTCGCCCGCATGGACATAGATGTCGACGACTTTGAGACGGAATACGATGTTGAGGAAGCGCATTGGCTGGTATGCTTTATAAACTAGGGTTTGGGTGTTGCATTTTACATTGAGTGTTTTGAGGAATACCTGACTCGACATGTAGGATGGGCGGGAGATCGATATTACTATTTCGATCCTTCCAGGGAAATGCCTAACGAGGAAAACGATATCACTTGGGCTTGGGCAGATGTGCTAACGATAGGAAGTGATGACGGAGCTCCTGAAGTTGAGCCTGACTCGCCCTAGGAAAGTTATCGGGATACGAGTACGATGTGAGACTACATGAGACATCCCAGAGACTCACATTCTAGGACACCTAAGGATAGGTATACGAGGGACTAAGGCATAGCCGGCTGATGTTACCTAGTGAAAAGTCAAATCGATGAATACATATGTAGTGTCTGTAATTGAGAGAATGGAGTGAAGAGGTGGTTGATCTGTCAAAGGCTAGAGTGTATATGTTTGCATGCATGTGTGGGAAAAGTGGGAAGGTCCCTTTCTTCCTCTCCCTAATTCTCAGGACTTGGGTGAACTAATTAACTGTGTAAAAACGAAGAAAAAAAAAAGAAAAAAAAGAAAAATATTGTGGTGTTGTGATCATACCAATGCGCTATGGTGGGCTAGTAGGTGGGTGGATTTATCCTAGCCGGGTGGTTAGGACCACGAGCCGCAGCCAGTTTCGCCATAGGCTTGGGATGTTGTTGCTCTAGCACAATGGTAAGTACCACATTAAGAAGCTTCACCTCCTTAATTGTCAATCCGCGGAAGAGATAGGAGTGATATGAAGATCGTGAATGTGAGATGAAGTGAGAGTGAAGGTGAGAAGCACAAAGATGCACACACACACTACGAAGAGACAAGCAAGACACAATGGAAGGTGAGAAATCAACTCTATTACTCAAGAACACTATTACAAGCTCAAAAGAACTCTAAACTCCAACAAGCTAACCTCAAAATGAGCTCTCTAGCTCTTTTTATAGTTTCTAGACTAGTTTTGACCGGTTTCACATCTAGTGACCGGCATAGTTAAAAATTAGGTCCTAGATGCTATTTGGAAGGGTAAACGGTATCTAAAAATAACGAAAATTGGTACGCGCATTCTACCTAAGCTCCTCAAGCTCGAGGACTCCTCGGCTTGCACAAAATGGAGCTATGGATTACAAAATGGGGTTTTCTATGTTACATATGTTACAATAGTGATAAAAATCACTGTTGGAGGTTTTTGGAAAGTATTTGAAAACATAATTATTTGAAAAACGATTCGACTGGCTCCCTGCTTTGTCGTTACATGCTTCCGTGTCGTCTGTTTCTCTGGCTGCTTCCAACACCCCCCTCCCTCTCGCTTCTGTCGTCCCTGACAGAACCTTGCTGTGAGGTCTGTCGGATATAGTTCTGTAGGAGGTCTTGAGCGAGGGTGTGCTCGGAGATACGAATGCCTCAGGCCAAGTCTGCCTCGAGTTTCTCCCAGTCGATTGGTTGCGGTTCTTCCGGTGGCGGGAGCTGATAGTGTGTGGAATAGACCATTCGTTCACAGGCAAATAATTGTAGTAAATGTGTAGGCCTGCTTATGAATACCTCTGAATGGTATTCCCAGAAGCCGGTTGTGAACATCTCTTCGAATGTCTGCTTGTAGCACGCCGGTAGGTACTTTATTCTGCAGTGCGAGGCATAACATACCCGTAGCAATGGCATTGTACTCATATCATATACCAGATCGAAATTGCCATGCTCAAAGCCCGGGGTGTTGACATGTGGTGCCTTGACGCGTCGGAAGACTTTAAAAATCATTTGCATCATGTCAAAGATTTTGACAGTCATATGCGCCGCTATATCGTCCATATGCTTTAATCTAGGGAGCCAGTGGCGAATTGTAGCCATCATGTAGCCAACAGTTGGTAACTCAATGGGTGGCTTAAAATAGGGGTAATTCAACCAGTCTTGGCACTGCTTATTGTTTTGTACCTTAATAGCAAAGGCAGTCCAGGAGCGGCGTCGTGGCACTGGTCCCCAACATGGGTTGTACTTTAAGTGCAAAGGTGCCTTTACCCATGTACTCATCATCTCTGGATATTGCTGTAGTAAATCTTTTCGCCACTCTGGTTGATAGATCCTTCCTTTCTGTGCATCTAGTGGCAAATCAGCCGCCTCGAATTGAGTTGCATGCGATGGTTTTTTACCTGTCTCTTTCTCAATGGCTAACTGGTATTCGGCCATTAACATGAAATACGGTTTATACTGGAGCTCATGCACAGATATGTATCGTCGCGGGGCCAAATGAGCAAAGAATGGAGACTGTAATATTCTTTCTTCTATCATCACCATGGCATGTAATTGTGCTTCTACTCTAGCTGAGTGCGTTGTTCCAAGTTCCTCAATAGTCTTCATCCACGCGGGGGTCGGAAGTTCGTATGTCATCTGACCTTCGGCCGTGACGCGTCCGCCTGGGATGGGTTGTGGCTCGTACGCTTCTTCAAACGTTTCCTCCACCGGGATGGTGACCGTTTCTTCCTCAGCTTGAAGCTCAGGTGGGGAATCTGGCCTTGGTGGCGCTTCATATACTGCAATTCTTGATTCAAGGGTCGATACCTGGGCCCGTAATGAGTTGAGTTCCTCTAGGAGCTCAGGAGAGGGGTCCACAGGTGCTGGTATGTCTTGGTGTGCCGGTTCTCGTAACTGGAGTAATTTGTGATCTTCTTTGAGTTTCTGTAACTCCTCGTTCATGCGGTCGTATTCATCTAGTAATCTTACATGATCGTCTAGCAGCATTCTCATCGAGTCTGAAGGAATGGCTTTGAACCTGCTAGGACTGAGTGGTCGGTCTGGGTGGTCGAGCGCTGCTTCTAAGTTTTCTCGGTTCTGATCCTGTAAGCGCTGGTTTTCTTCCTTGGCGGCTGCTAGGTGTCTTCGTAGTAAGCCCATGTTTCGTGTTAGCATTGCATTGCGGACTATCTGGGCTCTTAATAAATTATCCAGGTCAGCAGTGGCTTCCTTGGTCTTCTCTTCGCTTTCTAGTTCCAATTTGTGATAAGCCTCGCGTAATTCCTGGTAGCGGGTGTTCTCAATAGACAATAAATTAAGCTACGACTGTAAGTCATTGGTTGTCCTCTGCAGCTGCTGATAATTATCACCAAGAGATGTGAACTCATCTCTTACTTGCGTCATACACATGAACATCTGTCGGAATGCATTATCTACAGTGGGTGATAGTATTAACGGGGTGCTAAATGAAGATGCAGTTGGTGTAGATGCAACGGGAACGGGGAATGGGGATGGGAAGGTGGATGATGTAGTGATTGTTGAAAATTGTGATGTGCCTAAAAATGTTTGTGCCGGGAGTGAAGTGAGTGATGGTGCAGTGGGTGGTGAGATGTCCATGTCAGTGGACGTATCTAGTGCGGTGACCGTGAATATGGGTGTGATCGTGGGTGCTCGTGCTGGTGTAAATACGGGATTTACAAATGTTGTAGGGTAATTTACAGGGGGGCTGGCTGGAGCAGCTTGGTGGAAAGGGGAAAGAGGGGTTACAGTGGGTCGGAGAGGTGAGACGGGGGAGAAGGTTAATAGCGGGGGGAATGGGAAGAGGGGTCTTGGAGTTGTGGGGAAAGATGGAAAAGATTGATGAAGGAATGGGTTGGGTAGAAAGGTGGGTGTGGGAGGGGGTAGACTAGGGTTAATGGGTGCAGGAATTGTGGGGTTAGTGGTCGTAAAGACAATTTCTGCAACACCACCGGCGAATGAAGATGTTGGTCTGGGGGAAGGAGGGTGAAGAGGGGAGGCTGGATGGACGGGTGGTGAGAGAGGAGTGGTTGGGGTGGTCGGTACTTTAGTGACTACTGAGGTTTGTACAGCTGTAGCGCGGGGTGGGGAATCTACAAAGATGGTTTCTACGGCCAATGAACTTTCGGGGACGAGGCGTGCCGCCTTGGCTTGTTCTGAAGATTGTGCTCCGGTTGGTACACGAATGTATTCGCCGGGCTTTGAAAGTAGTCGTACTCTGCGGGGGTCAAACTGTGGTAGTGGCTTTCTTTGCAAGTACCTGAGTGCTTCATTGGAGCCTACTGATTTGACTAACTCTTTGAATCCTTTGATGTATGCGTCTTCGAATCCGCCTGTGACAAGTTCTTGTTCTATTATTGTTTGACTCTCTTCCTCTGTCAGCTTTTTGCGTGCCCAAACTTTTTCCATAGTTCTATACAAGTTCTTGATAGCTAGTGTGTAAGCTGCTGCCTCGTAAGTTTCATCTTCATGGGTACTTGTATCGCCATGTGTGTCTGTTTGTTGGCCTTGGCCATCTGTCTGTTCCTGCTCTTGGGATTCATGTGTTCCCTGGCTAGCTTTGTCGTCACCTTCGTCGTCATCGGTTGCTGTTCTTTCGTCATCAGAGCTGGACACGATCTGTCCTTGTGGCTGATCCCTGGGTGTGGTAGGGTAGCTAGGCCTTTCAAATTCTTGAGAAAACATTTGTCCTTCTGAAAACTGGAACTCGTTTGAGAATGCATCGGGCATCTCAAAATCAAAAGTTTGGTCCAGTGGCTCTGCTTGTCCTGGTTCTAAATGCGGTATTGGAAAAGAGAAAGCCTCCGCACCAATAGTGGTGGGAAGTTCAGCTGCTGTGGTGATAGGTTCTGTGGTTGTGGCTGCTTGGGGTGCGACAGTACTGGTGGTGCCCTCCGGCGTAACTGGTCTTGATAACCGTATACGAATTGGTGGTACCGTGGGAGTGGCTGCTGTTGGTGACTGCTCTAGAGATGGTTGCGGCGAGGGTGATTCTGGGACTTGTAGGCACGGGATAGTACCTCTCATCCGCTTTCCGGCCCTCCCTTTGCTAGACTTTCTAGCCTTCCTCGTGGTGCCTTTGAATGCTTTCAGTTCCTCACTGGTCATGGCACGCTCAATTGGTAATTCATACGCCAAGCACATATATATGATCTTGGTGAGGGCGTAGCATCCATTGATTACCTTCTTTCGCTCCCACCTATGTTGTGCCAAATAGAGCTGATCAATTATCCAGCTAGCAAGATCAACCGTTTGCGGTCCAGTACATGCTAAGTACAATCCAAACCAGATTCTCTTGTGGGGCATGGTAAAATGATCCTGAGCTGGGAAAGCAAAGTGCTGCATGCATATCCGTAATGGCTTAGAGAGCTCAGGTGTTATAGCAGAAATATCCTCCCACTTAGTTACGTCACCACGTTTCATCTGCTCTGGGACTAGCCGTTCTTTCTTCGTTGGAGTGTGTGTTCCATGTATTTTCAAAGCTACGCGAATCAAATCTTTAGACAAATAGAACCTTCTAAATGGAGGATCATTTACCAAGGATGGTAACATGAATGTGCCGGGTAGATCCTTGTTCTCTGAAGCCGTTAAGGTGGTTACCAAGTAAAAGCATCTGTAAAAATCGGGTTTAGGCAGAGGGTCACTAAAGTATTCTATAAATCCCGCTCGTGCCCAAACGTGCGTTAAATCTTGTGTATTCTGCAGTCCTTCAAATTCTCTTGAAAAGAACTGGTACTTGGTCCATGTGGGAAGATCAAATGCCAAGTTGGCCTCAAATATGAAATCAGCGTCTGCTAATGGTCCTGCTAGGCCTTGAAACCAATGAGAGTTATGATGAATCTTCTCGGTGTATCCTCTAGGAGGATCATCGATTGGCATGGGTCCTGGAAAACCTTGAAACTCTGGTGGTTGCACCGTAGGATAAGATTCCGCTAGTAATTCTCCAATAGTGGCCATCGGTGCACTGGGGCCAGCCTCTGATGGGCATGCTTCGGTTTGCATGATGACTGATGAGCTAATGGAAAAGATCTGCTACAAAAGATTAACACATTAGCATGGAAATTAATTATGATCCCAATAAGGTGAGACCGCAATCCCTTTCCATAACCGATGTGTAACCCGTGTAGCCAAGTGTCGTGAAGTGATTGATGCAATGATTATTTGCAAAACTAATGCAGGTCTCTAGACACCTACATGGTTCAGATTATGCATACATTTCTTGATGAGCTTTTATTATGCAAAATGTGGGGTTTGGGTGTATGAATTTATACAAGGTTTGGTTGAGGGTGAATTAGTTCAAGGGTGGAGTTTAAACGGGGTGGGAGAAGTGTTAGCTACGATGGTACAAGAAGACGTCTGGATACGTTTCGGTATCCATTTCCTAAGAGTCTTTGAGTGGGTGGTGTGTTTCTGCTGAGGGACAAAAAGCGGTATCGGGTTTGGTGGTATTGAGGGATGGACAGATTTCTGAGGGGTATACGTTACATGGCTTGAGGGTTGGGCTATAATACATTGTTTGGGTACCCAAATCTGCATGGGTGTGGGTCCATGGATAAGATATTTCTTGGCGATCCAAATCTGTCGAGTAATTGTGGAAGGAGATCGAGGGGACTTTGAATACTGACTCTGCTTCTGTTGCAACGTTGTCCTGTTCTCGTCTGCAGTGTTGCCAATAGCCTGTGGTTGCTGTCCTTTTGGCACCCATATTTGTCTCGTGCCACTTATTCTGTGATGTTGATACTGCTGTTTTCCTTGCCTTGTCTGGCGTTGTCGTCGGTCTGGGTTCCTCTGTTGTGGTTGACTCCTTCGTGGTTGGGTTTGAGAGGTCCAATGGACGCTCTGCTTTGGAAAAGAAGGGAGATCCAACACTTGCGTGACCTGCCCATTAGGAAGTAATTCGTTGTTTATCTTTAATCTAGGCCAGTCCGCAGCAAGTTTGGAAGGATGAGCACCGCAGGGTGTTGTGCTCATTTGGCCGCTGATGCAACCCACCTGACCGCTGATTGTGTTCAACTGCCCTAGCAGTTGGGTAGCTGCCCCTTCTAGTTTGCAGGAAGCCCCAGGGAAGATCTCCTGTCGTCCTTTTGATTGACAACTGTCCCTAGCCAAGCTCGAGTGGGTTGGTGTAGACGTGACGTGACTGGTCTGACCCAAGATCTTCCGGTCTTCCGTCGCATGCGTTTCATAGGGTCTAGGGTTACAAACCTCAATCGGAATCCAATTAGGGAAGTCAAGCGGTATCACTCGCTTCTGTTCTAAGGTTCCAATCTGTAAGGAGCCTTGTCTAAGATTTAGGTCCACTGAGTGATCGTATAGCCAATCTTGGCCAAGGATTAGGGGTTCTATCAGGTCGTCATCATGGCACACTAGTAAATTTGCTGTCATGGTCACATCCTTAATGAGGATAGGAAGGTCCACCTCACCCATGCAAGGGGTTTCCATGCCTCCTAGCCCTATGAGGTATGCCTCAATTGGCCGCATTTCTATTCCTGAATCCTTATAGTGGGACCATCTAATAGCACTAGTCGCAGCACCTGAGTCAATTAGAGCCCTGAGCTCTTGGCAAGGGTTGCCGTGCTCTAGCCTGACCGTAATGAATGGTCTCCTGTCCACTATACTAGGATGAGTGGTTGACTTTACTTGACACATGGCCATGGGGTATCTGGGTGTAGTTTCCAAATGGTTATAATGTTCTCTCCCTAGTCCTTGTCTTCTTAACTTCATGCGTTTAATGCGTTCTATTGCTTCTGCCTGAGCTTCCGCTCGTATTCTATTTTCTTCCTCCTTACGCTTCTTTGCCAACGTGAGTCGTCTAAGCATATCCTCAGTAAGAGGTTCCTGATATAGCTTGACTCTACAGCCACTAATATAATTAGGCATTATATCTCCTTCTAAAGTGGCTAATTGTACTGCTCCACTTGTTGAGAGTCTGTTAACAATCATAGGTCCATAACCTCGCTTTTCTAGCTTACGTGCGTGTTGCTTTAGCGTATATACTAGAACTAAATCTCCTTCTTTTAGGCCTTTATCTTTCACATGTGCATCGAAATATGCTTTCTGTCGCTTCTTCGCTGCATATATTCCTGCTGCTGCCTTTAGCCTGGTTTCTCCTAATCGTTCCAAGTCCATTATTCTCGCTGATAATTCATGGCCGGTCCACTGATGTTCTTGTGCAACCTTAAGGGTCGGTATCAACAAGTCCAAAGGAAGCACAGCATTCTGACCAAAAACCATCTGAAAGGGAGTTGCATTGAGTACGGTCTTGTAGGCCACTCGATATGCCCAAACAGCGTGGTGTAACTGTTTGTCCCAATCTGAACATTTGTTGTTCACGAGTTTCGTCAGTACGTTACAAAGGATCTTATTAGTGCTTTCAGCCTGACCATTGGCCTGAGGATGATATGGTGCGGATTTCTTGTGAATCACCATAAAATCCTGTAACAAATATTCAATGACTTGGTTTAGAAAGTGAGTCCCTCGATCGCTCACTAACTCTATAGGCAGTCCATATCTTGTAAAGACATTCTCAAATAAGAATTTTGCAGTTGTGTGTGCATCATTCTTTTTCGTGGCTTTTGCCTCTACCCATTTCGTAAGATAATCTGTGGCAACAATAATGTATTCAGCATGTGTACCTTTTGCAGGGGGGTTAATGGGTCCTACAAAGTCTATACCCCACTTTGAAAATGCACGTCCGCCCATCATGGGTTTCAATGGCATTTCGTCTCTGCGAGTAGGAAACTGAGTTCTTTGGCACACATCACATCTCTTTACATAGGTATGAGCATCCATGTGAAGAGTGGGCCACCATAATCCTGCAAAGAGGATGGCTTTGATTATCCTATCGGGTCGAAAATGACCTCCTGCAACACCTTGGTGTGCAGTCTCTAGTATGCTCAGATAATCTCTCTCATGAACACATTGTCTTAGATATCCATCTCGTCCTCTTTTGTATAGGTTATCGCCAATAAGTGAATAGTCGTGAGCTTCATGCTCTAGACTGCGTTGTCGAGCTAAGGTCATTCCTTGAGGGAATGTCTTCGTCCTCAAGTATGTCACTAAAGGTTCACTCCAGTCTGGTGTGAGAGACACATGATACAGTGTAGCATGCTCTACTGGCGTTCTTTCACAACAAACATTGCATTCCTTACACAACCTGTAGACATCTGCTTCCATCGTAGGCCAATATACTCCTAGTCTATGCAGAGTCTGTAAGGTTCGATGTTTTGAATGATGTTGCTTTAATGCACCTATGTGTGCTAATTGCAACCAATTTGCATGTTCTGATTCATCTACACAACAAGCAAGAATCTTTTGATTATCCTGTTTATATATGCTTCCTGCCATTATTTGGTATCTCTGAGACTTGGTAATCTCTCCTTCTTTGATCTTCATCCTAGGATTCTTGGGTCCATATGTGAGAATAGGTACTATAGGTTTAGCCCATTCTAGTGTTATCTCAAGATTAAATAAGTATGCATCTGGTAGATCATCCGCTACTCCTTGAGGAGCTTCTCCTGAGGTTAATCTTGAAAGGTGGTCAGCTCTAAGATGTGTCTTTCCTTTCGTGACTACGACTTCAAAATCATACTCCATGAGTAATAGAAACCAACATATTAGTCGTCCGGTGTTACATGGTTTGTTGACTAAGTACAATAGTGCTTGATGATCTGTAAAGAACTTGAATTTGTTGGCCAACAAGTAGTGCCTAGACTTCTTTACCGCGTAGATCATCCCTAATCCTTCTCGTTCCATCGTGGTGTAATTTCTTTCTGCTACGTTCAATTGTCTGCTCGCGTAAGCTATGGGGAGATCTATATTACCTTCATTCGTGGGTTGTGCTAACACACATCCTATGGCATAATTGGATGCATCCACATGTACATGGAATGGCTTACTCCAATCTGGGGTAGTCAATATAGGTGCTGAGCACAAGCGTCGTTTAAGTTCATTGAATGAATTTTCACATTCATCTGTCCATTCAAAGTTGGTTAAAAGAGAGTACAAAGGCTTGGCTATGATTGCATACATGTGTATGAATCTCCTATAATATCCACAATGGCCCATAAATGCCTGTACCTCTTTCACATTAGTTGGTCTAGGTAAATCTGCAATTACCTTCACCTTTTCTTCATCCGTAGAGATCCCATTTTTTGACACAATGTGTCCTAGAATTTTGCCTTGTCTGACCATGAAAACGCATTTTTCTGGGTTCAAACAAACCTGATATTCTCGACATTTGTCAAATATTTGTCTTAACTCTGGTATATGCGTCTGTCTTACATTTGAATGTGCACATAAGTCATCGACATAAACTTCCAAGCTCTTGCGTAAGAATTCCTTGAAGACATGACACATGAGTCACTGGAAAGTGGCGGGTGCATTTGTTAAGCCAAATGGCATCACACAAAATGCAAATATGCCCCATTCAGTGGCAAATGCCGTCTTGTGTTGATCTTCTGGAGCAATGGCTACTTGATTATAGCCTGAAAATCCATCAAGAAAGCTGTAAACTTCCTTGCCAGCAACTCTTTCCGATAGATGTTCTGTGATAGGAAGAGGATAACTGTCTCTAATCGTGGCGGCATTAACTTTTTTAAGGTTAATACACACACGCAATTTTCCATTCTTCTTGGGCACAACCACAGTGGGGGATACCCATTCGGTATGCTCAATTTCGTAAATGAATCCTGCTTCTATCAAGCGATCTATCTCCTCTTTAATCTTCGCAGCGTAGTTATCATTGTACGTGTACGGTTTCTGTTTCGTCGGTTTTGCATTTGGAGTCATAGGGATTCTATGAGAACATATATCTGGATCTACTCCTTTCAAATCTTTGTAACTCCACGCAAAAACATCTCTATATTCGCGCAATAGGGCAACTAGCTCTTCTTCTTCTTTAGTTGTCAAATCATGCCCTATGTATGTACATTTTTCTTCTTCTCCTTCGATAGCAACTATTATTTTCTTGGTTTTCTCTCGGTTATCATATACTTGTCCGTCATTCGCTTTTCTATTAGGCATTCGTACCATGATTCTTCTATCTTCGATTTCATATTTCTTGAAGTTCTCGGGTACTTCAAACAAAGATTCTTCTTTTTCTGACATGGTTTCTTTCTTCTTTCTTTTCTTGCCTTCACTCTTGTTAGTCACTTCCGTGGCTAACCTCACCTCATTCATAATTTCCTCGTGTCTATGAGTGTGAGTCTCTACTGCGTAGAAATATTCTTCCTCTGATGCAAAGGGTGGGTCCATGATAATTGATTCTAAATCAAAATCGCTTGCATCCTCAAATGCATCAGTGTTAGGTTCACACTCTTCTAAAATTGCATCGCACATCATTGGCTCTATCGTGAAAACTGAAATGTCATAGCCATCCTCGTCACAGTGGGGTGTCCATTGTTCTTCATTGATGGCTACATCCATGGTTGCTAGGATTTTTGCCCAACCATGGGGTTCAAACTCTTCGTCAGGGAATACTACAGGTGCATACGCCGGATCTTGAAGTGTTCGTGGATGTTGTTCTGCACCTAAGGTCCTGGCTTCTAACCTTTCTTCCTCTTGTTTGGCTACTTTACACATCCATAAATGAGTATCCTCATGCAACCAAGAAGGATCTGATTCTAATGAGTGCACGGATTCCGTCTCTACTGGTGTCTTATGGATGGTATTCCCTTGTATTGGGGGTACATCTTGATGTGAATAGTCTTTAAGATTGACTTTGGTAGTCACCCCTAAATGTTGCAAGTACAACGAATTAGTTCCCCAATCTTGTACAATTTGCAACTAACGCATGAATGGTCGTCCCAATATCATCTCATAAGCATGGTTTTTTGCAAAGTCACAAATGGCAAAGGTATGCTCAAATTCTACACCACAAGTGGTGAGTGATATGCCTTCTAGTAAGCCTAATGGTTTTTCTATGTTTCCATCAGCCATTTGTAGCTTCATCCTGGTGGGTCTCAATGCTGGCTTACCCCAACGTTTCCATAAGGCGGTGGTAGCTATGGCTACTCCGGCTCCTGAATCTAAGATGGCTTTCGTGGTGTAGCTCTGATGGGTTATCGGAAGATAAGTGTTACCTTCCTCTCCTTCGCTTACATCTCCTATCTTTTCTACGGGTATCTCTGGTACCTTATTTTGTGATCCTATTTGTGAGGGAGTAGTAGCAAGCTCAGGGAATTGATTTGCTACATGTTTCCACAATTCTGGTTTTACCTTCAACAACTCCTCCAGAGTAAGGTTACACTGTACTTTGGTATTCTTGATCACTTCCGTGTTTCTAGGAATTACTGATTCTTCATTCCTCACTATTATCGTGGGTGCTCTCATACTAATAGACTTTGCTTCCCAAGGTCCTGTAAACTGAGGTAATTCTTGTAAAGAATTAGATTCAAATCTTGTGTGTTCACTCAGTTTTCCTTCCTCTACATCATCGTAAATAGAGGGAATGTCTTGGGGAAATTGTTCCTGCAAGTCATCTATTTCTTGAATAGGAGGATGGGTTCCTTGTTCTTTTCTCCATTTCTCTTCTTGGATCTCTCTCAAAAATTCATGTGAGTACCTATGTATGGAAGACAAATTGTCTTGACTTTCTGAGTTGGGTACTTGAGACAGGGATGGTGCATTCCTTTCCTGTGTCTCTAGGACAATAGGGTTCCTAGGCTGATTTTTTTTCTCTTTGCTCTCTATCAAGTATTCTAGCCTCTCCATTAGTCCTTGAAAATGTAATTCAGGTTTTGCCATGTTATTCCAATTAAGATATCTAGAGGCTTCGAACAAAGCTTGTGCTAGTTCTACCATCTTCATGCAAAGTTTAGTTCTCTCAATTTCTAGATCAGCTCGAGGGTAGTTTTTGCTCATTTTAGCTACCTGAGGTCCCTCTTTTAATCTAGCCTGATATGCACGAAACATCATGTCTAGATTTTCTGGTATGGGTTCCGCTAAAACTGATCCTGATTTTTGAGCTGGATTCTCTTGATTCAATTCCTGTGAAGTCAATTCTTGGATTTTGGCTCTAGATTCCTTCAAACTTCCTTCCAACTCACTTATTTTTTTACTCCATTTTCTCTTAATTCTTTCTCTAGAATCTTTCCAAGATTTTGTCTTTTTACTACTAGATTCTGCAACTTCACTGGTTCCGGCTACTTTCTCTTGATTAAGCTGTTGGTTCTGTAAGAGCGCCTGGGCTCTTGTTATAGCTTGGATAGGCACGTATGTAGGGTTGGATCCATCTGCGTTATTTACAATACCTATCACGTTGATCAGTGTCACATTCGAAGCATTAATTGGATTCTTAGGACAATCTTTGATTATGTGCTCTTTGCCACAATCGGCACAAAAGCCTTGGATGTTATAGTACTGTGATTGTCCTTCTATCGGGGGATGTGGACAATCCTTTATGAAATGATCTCCTTGGCACCTAAAGCATGGTCCTCTAGGGCCCTGTGGTCTCTGTTGTCTTATTTGGGGCCGTGGATTTGGGTTTGTGTACATCACATTAGCATAGTCGGGCTCCCAACTAGGTTCCACTGGTGGACTATCATAATGATATGTCTCCACATGTTCTGGTGACTCTGTGTAATATGCGGGTGGACTATCTACATGCGTAGAGTCAAAACTGTTTGAGTGTGGGTCATCTCTGTGATCAAAGGTGAAGAAGGCACTAAGGCCCTACTTAGGTTCTCTTCTGCAGCAGCGTATTTGACTGAGATGACATTCGGTGGTGGGGGTGGCTGCTGAGCTAGAACAGGTTGAGGTCTCTGTTGAGCCTGGTATGGGTAGTTCTGAGGAGGCCTATAGTAATAAGGCTGAGCATTGTATTGGCCTTGATACCTACCTGGCTGCAGGTATGCTTGCAGGTAGTTCTGTCTCACGGTTTGTTTGTTGTATGGGCAGTCCTGAGCCGTATGATTCGTGTATCTTCTCTCAATTGTACAGTATTGGCCACTAGGGTTGGCTTGTGGTTGTGGTGCATTGGGACACACATTTGCCATATGGTCACCACCACAGGTGTAACAACGCTTGTTTGTTAGCACCCTAGGTTTACTAGAAACTCCTAGTTTTTGGGCCACTTTTTCTGCTAGGTCTTCTATTGAGCTAGACAATTTTGTGGATGCTAGAGATGAACAGTCTGAGTCCTTATAGACCTTTGAGAGTTCCAACTCGTCTCCTAAGTTGTCCTCAATGTCTATACAAATTCTTACACATTGCTCTAGCGTTCTGGGTTCTTTTAGGTACACATAGGAGCGTAGTTTAGAGCTCAACAAGCCATCTAGAAACAATGAAACTTGCTTAGCTTGTGAGGGTAGCTCTTGCATTGGACATCGTTCAACATATTGTCTAAACCTACGTCCTGCCAGTCTTACTGTTTCCTGAGGGGTCTGTTTAAAGCTATGAATCAACGAAGACGTGTCATGTCTAATCCCACTTTTAGAGAATTCAGTGATGAAGGACTCTAAAAAGTGATGGATGTCTCTAAATTGCCTTTGTTGCAGAGGTTGGAACCAAGTTAAAGCTGTATTCTTTAAGGTTAGTCCAAATGCGTTGTATTGCGTGAACATGTCTTCAACTTGTTCGGCTCTTAGTACTTGCTTGAATTCTGTGACATGGTCATAGGGATCTCCTGTCCCATCAAAATAATTCTTCATTGATTTTACTAACTGTGTGGGTCTCAATGTTCTTGCGTGTTCGCGTGGTCTAGGTAGAGGAAAATCATCTCTACCACCTAGTATTCCATGATCTCTTTGTCTATCCGCTCTATTAGTGTCTGTGGTTGTTCTATCTCTCCCTATGGGATGAGTGAAGCTTACTTCCGGTCTCTCTTTATTTCCCTCTCTTTGATTTCCATGCGCTGAGGATGTTCCTGCCCCTTGTTGACTTGTATTCATGTTTGTTCTAGATGGAGGGAATACCAATTCACCTCTCCATGTGTATGTGTTTTTAGCGCGCTCAGGCACCACAAAGACTCTTTCTGAAGTCTCATCCAGGTATACAACCTTTCCAGGTGTATCCAGGTCCTTGAACTCGTATATAGTGATGATACCTACCTCACTAAGTATTTCGGTCTTGTATCTCCAAAAGGCTTCATCAGTTTCTTTATTTACAAACAACTCTATGCTTCTGTTGTCCTGAGGGATCCATTCCGGGATTAGTACTCGTGTCAGTACAGATTTCCCTCTATGTGTTCTAGGCTCTTCTAATGGTTCTTTTCCTTGAGATTTTGCTTCCGTCTCTGGTTGAATCACGCCAAACTCGTTGGTATTGTTTGGCTGCATACTTAAGATGTACATCGTTCCTTCCTTGTCTATGTACGCGTCTCTCTCGAATTTCACCACTGGATGTTCCAATCCAATGGGTTGATCAGGGTTGTGCATTTGCACCACTTGCCTTCGCAAACCATCCTCATAGATGGGAGCACCTAATCGATTGGTTCGGAGAAACTCTAGTTGTGTTCTATAGGGTCCTTCTGGTTTTTCTAAATAGGCTACATTTGACCCTCCTTCTGGTCTTTCTGTGCTAAATGCCATTTCTGAATCACTAGTGTCTGAGCTCTCGTAGGGATAACTAGTGCTCAATTGTTGAGCCCACGATCGTGCAGTAGTTCTTACACTTGCCTCTGATGATCTAAGGTTTCGCCGGTCTGACTTACCTATATGTTTGCCCGATCTAAGGTTCATTAATTTTCTTCCTTGCACACTCAGTACACACTCAGATCGTCACCGATTCTTTGTTATTACTGTCTTGATTCTTTTTAGATTTCTTTAGATTCTTGTCTTAATGTATGCGTCAAGAATTCGACTTTCCGTTATAATTTTGAGTTCTCGTTCCGTCAGACTTAGGTTCTTTCCTTTAGGTTTTCGTGTCACACACCTTTACTTTAGTCTTGAACTTGATAAATTTAACTCTCTTGAACTTGAGGCGTTCCTATCGTCTTAATCCACAACACTACCGTTTAGCCTAAGCTAAGAATTGACTGAGGGGGTTGAGTAATCTTCCAACCTCGAGTCAGCTTTTCTGGTTGCTCTGATGCCCAAGAAGCCGCGCTTCCCAAGCTTTATGCCCTTCACTGCCTTGCCTTGGTTGCCTTCGATTGTCCTTGCTAGACGTGGACAATTCCAATATTAGACCAATTCACAGTTGGATGATCAAGCACTTAAGTATATACACCTTTTAAGTCCCTTCCCTTTTGCCCAACTTTTCAATGTTTGCCCCGTGGCTTTCTAATCCCAAACTAGGTCAACCTCAAAATAGCTTATCTAAAAATAGATGTATCCTTTAAGAGCTTTCTAATGAGCTATTAAGCTCAAAAAACGGACTTCGGATGAAAAAGTTATGACCGTTCAGGCCCTGGGGGGTAAAAACTGACAAACAGGTTTTTCTCCAAATATGAGCTAAGGGATCTCCTATGACTCTAATCACCCAAAAATTTCCCAAAAATAGCCCCAAAATTGGCCAAAAAATGAAACCCTAAAATTTGCGATGGGGGTGCACAATCGCGATGGTCTGAGACAATCGCAATGGTCTGGGACCGTCGCGATGGCGTGAGGGTGCACCGTCGCGATGGCGTGAAATTGGGCAATCGCGATGGTCTGAAAGTGCACCGTCGCGATGGCGTGAAATTGGGCAATCGCGATGGTCTGAAAGTGCACAATCGCGATGGCGTGAAAGTGCACCGTCGCGATGGCGTCAGTCAACGGTCAATTGGACAATCGCGATGGTCCAAAGTGAACCGTCGCGATGGTCTGAGTGCGATGGCGTGAGCCAATCGCGATGGTCTGGGTGCGATGGCGTGAGCCAATCGCGATGGTCTGAATTTTTGAAGTGTCGCAATGGTGTGAGGGTGTCGTCGCGATGGTCTGAAGTGCACCGTCGCGATGGTCTAGATTGCCACGTGGCACCGTCGGTGCGATGGCGTGAGCCAATCGCGATGGCGTGACACAATCGCGATGGTCAGAGACCGTCGCGATGGTCCGGCCAAGCCGTCGCGATGGCGTGAGCCAATCGCGATGGTGTGATACAATCGCGATGGTCAGAGACCGTCGCGATGGTCCACCAAAATGCAAATTTTGTGAATGCAGCTATGGATTCCTGTAGGCGCAGGTGTGCTCTTCACGCTGGTGTGGTCGCCTTCTCCAAATTCCGAACTTTGCAGACCATCGCGATGGTCTGACATAGACGGAAATTTCTGACAGAAACTGAAGTTTTACCTTTTTGCAGCCTTCCTGATGCACTGGAGCTCTGTACCTGCAAGAAAACTCAAGAAAACAAAAGTACACACAAGCACCAAAGCTCTCTCTCACTCTCTCGCATGCACAAATGAGGGGAAATGAGGAGAATGGGGGGATATGGTGAATTTTCTGATTTTTTTGGAGATGAAGATGATGATGCGGTGATGAAGATGGAGTGTGGGGGAGGTGAAAAACACTAAAAACTAAGTAAAAACAACAACGAAAACTGAAATTTTTACCTTCCAACGCCACTTCTTGCTATACTCTTACCATCACACATTCGTCCTAGACTCGATCCCCGGCAACGGCGCCAAATTTGGTGTTGCTCTAGCACAATGGTAAGTACCACGTTAAGAAGCTTCACCTCCTTAATTGTCAATCCGCGGAAGAGATAGGAGTGATATGAAGATCGTGAATGTGAGATGAAGTGAGAGTGAAGGTGAAAAGCACAAAGATGCACACACACATACACACACACTACGAAGAGACAAGCAAGACACAATGGAAGGTGAGAAATCAACTCTATTACTCAAGAACACTATTACAAGCTCAAAATAACTCTAAACTCCAACAAGCTAACCTAAAAAATGAGCTCTCTAGCTCTTTTTATAGTTTCTAGACTAGTTTTGACCGGTTTCACATCTAGTGACCGGCATAGTTAAAAATTAGGTCCTAGATGCTATTTGGAAGGGTAAACGGTATCTAAAAATAACGAAAATTGGTACGCGCATTCTACCTAAGCTCCTCAAGCTCGAGGACTCCTCGGCTTGCACAAAATGGAGCTATGGATTACAAAATGGGGTTTTCTATGTTACATATGTTACAATAGTGATAAAAATCACTGTTGGAGGTTTTTGGAAAGTATTTGAAAACATAATTATTTGAAAAACGATTTGACTCGCTCCCTGCTTTGTCGTTACATGCTTCCGTGTCGTCTGTGCCTCTGGCTGCTTCCAACAGATGTATATGTTTATGTCTTAGCTACGCGCCATAACGGGTTGGTAGGTAAGTGGAACCATTGTGGCCGGGCGATCACAACCATGAGCCGCATCCAGCTTCGTTATGGGCTAGCTGATATATGTTATATGTTATCATTGTGTGTTTATGTGTTGTGCACTACATTGCATTGGTAGATGGGTGGAATCAACCTGATCGGGTGGTCAGGTCCACGAATCGCATCCAGTGTCAATGCAGGCCAACGTGTGAATATAAATAAAATTTACCCATGAAATTATTCCCCACTCCTGAGGGGGAGAGAGAGAGAGGAGAGGGCGATGATCGCCTGGAAGGGAACGTTATTTGCTTGTGTGATTGGTATATGTGGCTTGCGACAGATCAGCTCACTTTGAATCAACATTCTGGAAGGTACGGATATTCTATATGTACTTATGGATGAGGCTTTAGCGAGGTAATGCAACGGTCTTGCTTTATAACTTGTGTGCTTTATCAGAAGGTTTCTAGTATGTGGGGCACTCCAAGTTTTTTATGTAGGTCTTGACTTGTACTCGAATCTCGATGGTTTGGTGGGACGACGATGGGGATTCTTCGCGAGTGTCTAGTCATGGAATACTTGTACATAGCGAATGGTAAGTGCAATAAGGGGGTATGCATTTTGGGTATGTTGCATCTCCTGTTGAATTCACTTCAGTTGTTGTTTATTTCGGTCTTTTTGTTTCTGTTTTCTTTCGTAATGACAAATGTGTAAGACATGGAAAGGTATGCATGTGTTATTTTGGTTGAGACTATTTTCATACTGAAATGCATGAGCAAATTGAGGTGTGTGGAATTGGAGTTGCATATATATGCATGTTGTTGGATCATTTGGAAGTGAATGATTTGTATGTATTCATGAGTGATTTTTTTTAGCACTAATAGCTTCAATGAGTGCAGGTCCATTGGGAATGATGGCTCGATGGAAAGGTATGCAAACCAATTGTAAATTGACATGTTCATGGTTGTTTGGATTTTATATCAACGAGAATGGCTCGTCGAGGACGACTTCGCAATTAAGAAGAGGGGAGTATGTTAGCTCATGAAGCCGTTGATTTTATTGCACTAACATGTTTCATTTGGCAAAGAAATATATTTGATTACAGGAATTTAGAGAATTGATGGATGGACTTGGGAACCACAACAAGCATCATGGCGCTGGGTGGCAGAAAAATGGATAGGACATTTTCGATAAGGTTTTTTCTTGGAACAGGACGAGGGGAAGACAGAGTTTGTTTTTGTGTTAGCTTTTGTGCAGATATCCGATTCCTGCACACCATCAACGAGGTTTTGCTAGAAATATGCAACAACCTTATATTCCATTTCTCAATGCAAATCCTGGGTTTATCCAGCCAGCTAGATATCAAAATGTTCTTAGCAATATGTATCACACGCCTGGATCAACAACATAACCTGTCATGGGTTCAACGTATTATGTCCCTGCTGGAGTCCAAGGGATGTATATCCCCAGTGCAGATCATTTGACTGCTCAAGGAATGGTGATCAAGCAGATAGAATATTATTTCAGTGTGGAAAAGATTTGCCGAGATATATACCTTAGATCAAAGATGGATGAGTGGGGATTTATTCCCGTATCTGTTATTGCCAATTTTAATAGGGTGAAAATGATAACACAAAACCCATATTTTATTGTAGAGGCTTTGCGATTATCAAACATTGTAGAGGTTCAGGGTGATAAAGTGTGGAAGAAAGGTGATTGGGCAAATTTGTTGCTTCCAGCAAGCCAAAGATTGATTGCTTCCATGGGAGACAAAGATCAGGCTGTTGGGTTTTCGACAACTTACACAAATGAAGATATGAACCATAATCTTGGTTTAAGGTCCAGCGGAATGGAAGTGCAGAACGAAATAGAAAAACAAGTGAATGAAGAGCTGGAGAAATCAATTGACAATTAGAGCAAACAGTTTGCACAAAGTTGTAGTATTGAGAGGGGAGTACAAAGTTAAGGAAAATAAAGATTCGTAGCATAATTGTGGATTATCCATTACAATATTTCATATGGTGGTGGCTCAGATATCAACAACTTGCTGGAAAAGGCTTAATATTCTTGTCCCATGTGATGCGTTATGTATATCACATATTGTGCAGTCAAATAAAGGCAACGGTTAAATGTTGCCTCGTATTTTCCAATGGAGCTGTAAATGGCCAGTTGGAAAAAAAGAGGAAGGGGAAGGCATTGAAGAGGGGAGTCAATTGAGCTCGCTCTAGTGGGTGGGATTTTATCTATTTGCTCTCTCTGAACAAAAGGGGCATGGGTGTTCGTCTGGGCAGCCAATGGAAGATCGACAGTGCACACGCTGGAGAGAAGGGAAGTTTTTTTTTTTTTTTTTTTGTTTTTTTCGCTGTGTACACAGGAGAATGTACGGGAGGAGTCGGCTAAAAAGGGCTCCTCTATGTGTTTTGGGGGCAATGTATGGTTCTACTGCTCGCGATGGTCTAAAAAAAAAAAACTCTAGCAGAGGGAAGCGAGCGCGAGAATAGAGTGCGAGGGGGGGAGCCTTCTTTCTGTTTTTTTTGGGAGCTATCAGAGAACCCTCTAGGGAAGTGTGTGGAGGGGGAGTCGTCTTCTGATTTTGGGGAAGTTCTGGAGAGTGGGGCTGAAGGGAAAACACCACCAGGGAGCGGGGGGAGTATACCCAAAGGGAAACCTCCATAGTGCATAGGGAGCTTGGCCGTGGCAATATATGGCCTAAGGGGGGAAGAAGTTCGCTTTTTCTGCTTCTTGGTAAGTTTCTTTTGCTCTCTATGGACTGAGAGAATTGCATAGTACAGGGAGCTTGGGCAGCTAAAGGGAAGAGGATATGCCTGCTGATGACCGTTTCAACGAAAACCGAAGGAGGAGTTAAGAGATTATGAGCAAACATCTCCATTCGTTGGTTCCATTAGGGGAAAAAATGAACCCTGCATGGGCCTTTTGGATTAAGGGGTGATTAGGGATGGAGCAATGAGAAGAGGGTGGTGGACACAGTCTAGTCCCTTAATCACATAGGCTAGGCATAGGCTTCCATGGTTTTTGTGTGGTCAAAGAGGAGAAAACCTCCTTGAACTAGTGGTTTTCATTGTGTGAATGGTTTTGAAAAGGTTAAGAATTAATTGTAGCCCTTGGATTTCCTCAATGATCCTAAGGCTATGGTTTGCTGGCAAAAGTCAAGGCATCTTTGAAGATGGACCCTTGGATTTAAGAAAGGGGAACGGACGAGATTCGTCAAATCCAAAGAATTACGCATTCAAATATAAGCCCTTAGATTGGATGAGAAATCCAATGGCTGGGATTCAATTTTTCTGAATTTGGGCGCCCAAATTTTCAACCATTGGATCAAAGGATGATCTAATGGCTTAGATTGAACTGCAAAAAGCTAAAAGCGCCTTTTCCTTGGTGCCCTTGGATGAGTAGCTAATCGGACGGCTCAAATCTTCCCCGAAATTAAGCTCAGCCCAAATCCCGGATGACCGTCAGATCGACCTCTAATCGGATGGTGCCAATTGACTGCGAACTTTGTCTCAGCCCCAATCGCGGGCTGCCGTCCGATGGCGCTTCATCTAGTGGCCAGAAAAGCTGCAGAGAGTTTCACAAAAACAATCATGACTTCTTCTCTTTCTACTGCAGTAGCGCACGCACGTCAGAGCATCCCTTTCTACTTTTCTTGTCCAACAAATCTCGACCATTCAATAGAGCCATCGGAAGGCCACAAGAAAATCGTTTTCCAAATTCAAATAAAATTATACGTGAATTATTATTATATTCATGAATACCACTAGTGGTTTTTTGTGGCTTCTTAATCTCCTAGATTAACCCTTTTAATTCCTAAAAATTAGGAATCCTTACAAGGCCCATGCAGGGCTCACTTTTCTCCCTAATGCAGTAATTACTCCTTGTTTATCTCTGAGGAGGAAAGAGGTGAAGGCACTTGATCAAGGGGCGCGAGTGGGCTGTCATTTTGGGGGGAAAAGCTCTTTCTTTGTTTTTTGGTGTGTCTGTGCAGGTATAACGAAGGAGGAGATCATCAGCATAGGCAGGAGAAGAGGGCTATAGTAGTGGTTGCAAAGGACGAAGATGATTCCTTCAAGCTTGGGGTGGATTTCATTGCTTTTGGGTGCGCACATATAATTGAGGGAAAGAGTGGGACGAAAGTCGGCTGGAAGAGCCAAGCGGAAGGAGGCGATCAGAGAACCATAAGGAGGCCACTGGAATGGAAATTGGAAAGGAGCAGCCCATGCTCGAAGGCAAAGAGAAATCCGATTCTTTTCTCTTCACGAAGAATGTGCTGTCATATAGATCGAAGTTGATGTGAAGTCAAGAATCATATGTGGAGAAGGGATTCCATGTGTTTTTTATGTTTCCACTTCCCTTTATCAACTAGAAGTATGATTGTTGGAAGCAGCCAGAGGCACAGACGACACGGAAGCATGTAACGACAGAGCAGGGAGCCAGTCGAATCGTTTTTCAAAGAATTATGTTTTCAAATACTTTCCAAAAACCTCCAACAGTGATTTTTATCACTATTGTAACATATGTAACATAGAAAACCCCATTTTGTAATCCATAGCTCCATTTTGTACAAGCCGAGGAGTCCTCGAGCTTGAGGAGCTTAGGTAGAACAAGCGTATCAATTTTCATTATTTTTAGACATCGTTTACCCTTCCAAATAGCATCTAGGACCTAATTTTTAACTATGCCTGTCACTAGATGTGAAACCGGTCAAAACTAGTCTAGAAACTATAAAAAGAGCTAGAGAGCTCATTTTTGGGGTTAGTTTATTGGAGTTTAGAGTTCTTTTGAGCTTGTAATAGTGTTCTTGAGTAATAGAGTTGATTTCTCACCTTCCATTGTGTCTTGCTTGTCTCTTCGTAGTGTGTGTGTATGTGTGTGTGCATTTCTATGCTTCTCACCTTCACTCTCACTTCATCTCACATTCACGATCTTCATATCACTCCTATCTCTTCCGCAGATTGACATTAAGGAGGTGGAGCTTCTTAACGTGGTTCTCACCATTGTGCTAGAGCAACACCAAATTTGGCGCCGTTGTCGGGGATCGAGTTTAGGACGAATGTGTGATGGTAAGAGTATAGCAAGAAGTGGCATTGGAAGGTAAAAATTTCAGTTTTTGTTGTTGTTTTTACTTAGTTTTTAGTGTTTTTCACCTCCCCCACACTCCATCTTCATCACCGCATCATCATCTTCATCTCCAAAAAAATCAGAAAATTCACCATATCCACCCATTCTCCTCATTTCCCCTCATTTGTGCATGCGAGAGAGTGAGAGAGAGCTTTTGTGCTTGTGTGTGCTTTTGCTTTCTTGAGTTTTCTTGCAGGTACAATGCTCCAGTGCATCAGGAAAGCTTGGAAAAGGTAAAAACTTCAGTTTCTGTCAGAAATTTCCGACTGTGTCAGACCATCGCGATGGTCTGCAAAGTTCGGAATTTGAAGAAGGCAACCACACCAGCGTGTAGGCGACACCAGCGCCTCTAGGAATCCACACTTGCATTTGGAAAAATCATAGTTTGGTGGACCATCGCGACGGTCTCAGACCATCGCGATTGTGTCACACCATCGCGATAGGCTCACGCCATCGCGACGGCTCGGCCGGACCATCGCGACGGTCTCACGCCATCGCGACGGTTCATTTGGACCATCGTGATGGTTCGCGGACCATCGCGACTGTTCGGGTGACCCCACACCATTGCGATTGGCTCACACCATCGCGCCGACGGTGCCACGTGGCAAGCGAGACCATCGCGACGGCTCGCACCTCGCACCATCGCGACAACCCGAAATTTTGGACCATCGCGATTGGCTCACGCCATCGCGCCCGGACCATCGCGATTGGCTCAAGCCATCACATCTGTGACCATCGCGACAGTTCACTTTGGACCATCGCGATTGTTCACGTTGACCGTTGACTGATGCCATCGCGATTGTCCACTTTCACGCCATCGCGATTGTCCACTTTCGAGCCATCCCGATTGTCCACTTTCACGCCATCGCGATTGTCCGCCCGATCGAGCCATCGCGATTGTCCACTTTCACGCCATCGCGATTGTCCACTTTCACGCCATCGCGACGGTTCACCCTCACGCCATCACGACGGTCCCAGACCATCGCGATTGTCTCACGCCATCGCGATTGTGCACCCCCATCGCAAATTTTAGGGTTTCAATTTTTGGCCAATTTTGGGGCTATTTTTGGGAAATTTTTTGGTGATTAGACTCATAGGAGACCCCTTAGCTCATATTTGGAGAAAAACCTGTTTGTCAGTTTTTACCCCCCAGGGCCTGAACGGTCATAACTTTTTCATCTGAAGTCCGTTTTTTGAGCTTAATAGCTCATTAGAAAGCTCTTTACGATAAGCTATTTTGAGGTTGACCTAGTTTGGGACTAGAAAGCCAGGGGGCAAGCATTAAAAAGTTGGGCAAAAGGGAAGGGACTTAAAAGGTGTATATACTCAAGTGCTTGATCATCCAACTGTGAATTGGTCTAATATTGGATTTTTCCAGGTCTAGCAAGGGCAATCAAGGGCAACCAAGGCAAGGCTATGAAGGGCATAAAGCTTGGGAAGCGCGGCTTCTTGGGCATCAGAGCAACCAGAAAAGCTAACTCGAGGTTGGAAGATTACTCAACCCCCTCAGTCAATTCTTAGCTTAGGATAAACGGTAGCATTGTGGATTTAAGACGATAGGAACGCCTCAAGTTCAAGAGAGTTAAATTTATCAAGTCCAAGACTAAAGTAAAGGTGTGTGACACGAAAACCTAAAGGAAAGAACATAAGTCTGACGGAACGAGAACTCAAAATTATAACGGAAAGTCGAATTCCTGACGCATACATTAAGACCAGAATCTAAAGAAAGTTAAAAAGAATCAAGAAAGTAATAACAAAGAATCATTGACGATCTGAGCGTGTACTGAGTGTGCAAGGAAGAAAATTAATGAACCTTAGATCGGGCAAACATATAGGCAAGTCAGACCGGCGAATCCTTAGATCATCAGAGGCAAGTGTAAGAACTACTGCACGATCGTGGGCTCAACAATTGAACACTAGTTATCCCTACGAGAGCTCAGATACTAGCGATTCAGAAATGGCATTTAGCACAGAAAAACCAGAAGGAGGGTCGAATGTAGCCTATTTAGAAAAACCAGAAGGACCCTATAGAACGCAACTAGAGTTTCTCCGAACCAACCGATTAGGTGCTCGCATCTATGAGGATGGTTTGCGAAGGCAAGTGGTGCAAATGCACAACCCCGATCAACCCATTGGATTGGAACATCCAGTGGTGAAATTCGAGAGAGACGCGTACATAGACAAGGAAGGAACAATGTACATCTTAAGTACGCAGCCAAACAATACCAATGAGTTTGGCGTGATTCAACCAGAAACGGAAACAAAATCTCAAGGAAAAGAACCATTAGAAGAGCCTAGAACACCTAGAGGGAAATCTGTACTGACACGAGTACTAATCCCGGAATGGATCCCTCAAGACAACAGAAGCATAGAGTTGTTTGTAAATAAAGAAACAGATGAAGCCTTTTGGAGATACAAGACCAAAATACTTAGTGAGGTAGGAATCATCACTATACACGAGTTCAAAGACCCGGATACACCTGGAAAGTTTGTATACCTGGATGAGACTTCAGAAAGAGTCTTTGTGGTACCTGACCGCGCTAAAAACACATACACATGGAGAGGTGAATTGGTATTCCCTCTATCTAGAACAAACATGAATACAAGTCAACAAGGGGCAGGAACATCCTCAGCCCATGGAAATCAAAGAGAGGGAAATAAAGAGAGACCGGAAGTAAGCTTTAATCACCCCGTAGGGAGAGATAGAACAACCACAGACACTAATAGAGCGGATAGACAAAGAGATCATGGAATACTAGGTGGTAGAGATGATTTTCCTCTACCTAGACCACGCGAACACGCAAGAATATTGAGACCCACACAGTTAGTAAAATCAATGAAAAATTACTTTGATGGGACAGGAGATCCCTATGACCATGTCGTAGAATTCAAGCAAGTACTAAGAGCCGAACAAGTTGAAGACATGTTCACGCAATACAATGCATTTGGACTAATGTTAAAGAATACAGCTTTGACTTGGTTCCAACCATTGCAACAGAGGCAATTTAGAGACATCAATCACTTTTTAGAGTCATTCATCACCGAATTCTCTAAAAGTGGGATTAGACATGACACGTCTTTGTTGATTCATAGCTTTAAACAGACTCCTCAAGAAACAGTAAGACTGGCAGGACGTAGGTTTAGACAATATGTTGAACGATGTCCAATGCAAGAGCTACCCTCACAAGCCAAGCAAGTGTCATTGTTTTTAGACGGCTTGTTGAGCTCTAAACTACGCTCCTACATGTACCTAAAAGAACCCAGAACGCTAGAGCAATGTGTGAGAATATGTATAGACATTGAGGACAACTTAGGAGACGAGTTGGAACTCTCAAAGGTCTATAAGGATTCAGACTGTTCATCTCTAGCATCCACAAAATTGTCTAGCTCAATAGAAGACCTAGCAGAAAAAGTGGCACAGAAGCTAGGAGTTTCTAGTAAACCTAGGGTGCTAATGAACAAGCGTTGTTACACCTGTGGTGGTGACCATATGGCAAATGTGTGCCCCAATGCACCACAACCACAAGCCAACCCTAGTGGCCAATACTGTACAATTGAGAGAAGATACACGAATCATACGGCTCAGGACTGCCCGTACAACAAACAAACCGTGAGACAGAACTACCCGCAAGCATACCCGCAGCCAGGTAGGTATCAAGGCCAATACAATGCTCAGCCTTATTACTATAGGCCTCCTCAGAACTACCCATACCAGGCTCAACAGAGACCTCAACCTATCTTAGCTCAGCAGCCACCCCCACCAGCGAATGTCATCTCAGTCAAATACGCTGCTGCAGAAGAGAATCTAAGTAGGGCCCTAGTGCCTTCTTCACCTTTGATCACAGAGGGTGACCCGAATTCGAACAGTTTTGACTCCACTCATGTAGATAGTCCACCCGCATATTACACAGAGTCACCAGAACACGTAGAAACATATCATTATGATAGTCCACCAGTGGAACCTAGTTGGGAGCCAGACTATGCTAATGTGATGTACACAAACCTAAATCCACGGCCCCAACTGAGACAACAAAGACCACAGGGCCCTAGAGGACCATGATTTAGGTGCCAAGGAGATCACTTCATAAAGGATTGTCCACATCCTCTGATAGCAGGACAATCACAGTACTATAACATCCAAGGCTTTTGTGCTGATTGTGGCAAAGAGCACATAATCAAAGATTGTCCTAAAAATCCAGTTAACGCTTCGAATGTGACACCAATCAATGTGATAGGTATTGTAAATAACGCAGATGGATCCAACCCTACATACATGCCTATCCAAGCTATAACAAGAGCCCAGGCGCTCTTACAGAACCAAAAGCTTAATCAAGAGAAAGTAGCCGGAACCACTGAAGTTGCAGAATCTAGCAGTAAAAAGATGAAATCTTGGAAAGATTCTCGAGAAAGGATTAAGAGAAAATGGAGTAAAAAGATAACTGAGTTGGAAGGAAGTTTGAAGGAATCTAGAGCCAAAATCCTAGAATTGACTTCACAGGAATTGAATCAAGAGAATCAAGCTCAGAAATCAGGATCAGTTTTAGCGGAACCCATACCAAAAAATCTAGACATGATGTTTCGTGCATATCAAGCTAGATTAAAAGAGGGACCTCAGGTAGCTGAAATGAGCAAAAACTACCCTCGAGCTGATCTAGAAATTGAGAGAACTAAACTTTGCATGAAGATGGTGGAACTAGCACAAGCTTTGTTCGAAGCCTCTAGATATCTTAATTGGAATAACATGGCAAAACCGGAATTACATTTTCAAGGACTAATGGAGAGGCTAGAATACTTGATTGAAAGCAAAGAGAAAAAAGATCAGCACAGGAACCCTATTGTCCCAGAGACACAGGAAAATAACGCACCATCCCTGTCTCAAGTACCCAATACAGAAAGTCAAGACAATTTGTCTTCCATACATAAATATTCACATGAATTTTTGAGAGAAATACAAGAAGAGAAGTGGAGAAAGGAACAAGGAACCCATCCTCCTATTCAAGAAATAGATGACTTGCAGGAACAATTTCCCCAAGATATTCCCTCTATTTACGATGAGGTAGAGGAGGAACAACTAAGTGAACACACAGGCTTTGAATCTAATTCTTTACAAGAATTACCTCAGTTCACAGGGCCTTGGGAAGCAAAGTCTATTAGTATGAGAGCACCCACGATAATAGTGAGGAATGAAGAATCAGTAATCCCTAGAAACACGGAAGTGATCAAGAATACTAAAGTATAGTGTAATCTCACTCTAGAGGAGTTGTTAAAGGTAAAACCAGAATTGTGGAAACATGTAGCAAATCAATTCCCCAAGCTTGCTACTACTCCCTCACAAATAGGATTACATAAGAAGGTACCAGAGATACCTGTAGAAAAGATTGGAGATGTAAGCGAAGGAGAGGAAGGTAACACTTATCTTCCGATAGCCCATCAGGGTTACACCACGAAAGCCATCTTAGATTCAGGAGCCGGAGTAGCCATCGCTACCACCGCTTTATGGAAACGTTGGGGTAAGCCAGCATTAAGACCCACCAGGATGAAGCTACAAATGGCTGATGGACACATAGAAAAACCATTAGGCTTACTAGAAGGCATATCACTCACCACTTGTGGTGTAGAATTTGAGCATACCTTTGCCATTTGTGACTTTGCAAAAAATCATGCTTATGAAATGATATTGGGACGACCATTCATGCGTCAGTTGCAAATTGTACAAGATTGGGGAACTAATTCTTTGTACCTGCAACATTTAGAAGTGACTACCAAAGTCAATCTTAAAGACTATTCACATAGAGATGTACCCCCAATACAATGGAATACCATCCATAAGACACCAGTAGAGACAGAATCTGTGCACTCATTAGAATCAGATCCTTCTTGGTTGCATGAGGATACTCACTTATGGATGTGTAAAGTTGCAAAACAAGAGGAAGAAAGGTTAGAAGCCAGGACCTTAGGCGCAGAACAACATCCACGAACCCTTCAAGATCCAGCCTACGCACCTGTAGTATTCTCAGACGAAGAGTTTGAACCCCATGGTTGGGCAGAAATCCTAGCAACCATGGATGTAGCCATCAATGAGGAACAATGGACACCCCACTGTGACGAGGATGGCTATGACATATCAGTTTTCACGATAGAGCCAATCATGTGTGATGCAATTTTAGAAGAGTGTGAACCTAACACTGATGCATTTGAGGATGCAAGCGATTTCGATTTAGAAGCAATTATCATGGACCCACCCTTTGCATCAGAAGAAGAATATTTTTTCGAAGTAGAGACTCGCACTCAGAGACACGAGGAAATTACGAATGAGGTGAGGTTAGCCACGGAAGTGACTAACAAGAGTGAAGGCAAGAAAAGAAAGAAGAAAGAAACCATGTCAGAAAAAGAAGAGTCTTTGTTTGAAGTACCCGAGAACTTCAGGAAATATGAAATCGAAGATAGAAGAATCATGGTACGAATGCCTAATAGAAAGGCGAATGACGGACAAGTATATGATAACCGAGAGAAAACCAAGAAAATAATCGTAGCCATAGAAGGAGAAGAAGAAAAATGTACATACATAGGGCATGATTTGACGAAGGAAGAAGAAGAAGAGTTAGTTGCCCTATTGCGCGAATATAGAGATTTTTTTGCGTGGAGTTACAAAGATTTGAAAGGAGTAGATCCAGATATATGTTCTCATAGAATCCCTATGACTCCAGATGCAAAACCTACGAAACAAAAACCGTACACGTACAGTGATAACTACGCTGCGAAGATTAAAGAGGAGATAGATCGCTTGATAGAAGCAGGATTCATTTACCGAATTGAGCATACCGAATGGGTATCCCCCATTGTGGTTGTGCCCAAGAAGAATGGAAAATTGCATGTGTGTATTAACCTTAAAAAAGTTAATGCCACAAAGATTAGAGATAGTTATCCTCTTCCTATCACGGAACATCTATTGGAAAGAGTTGCGGGCAAGGAAGTTTACAGCTTTCTTGATGGATTTTCAGGCTATAATCAAGTAGCCATTGCTCCAGAGGACCAACACAAGACGGCATTTGCCACTGAATGGGGCATATTTGCATTTCGTGTGATGCCATTTGGCTTAACAAATGCACCCGCCACTTAGAGCAGAACGATAAATTGGAAAAAGAAGTGAGAACGATTAAGGGGAGATATAGAACTCTACAAACTTCCTATCAGATCTTGACTAAAGCTAATGAAGAAATCAATAAGCTACTATTGGAGGAAGGGCAATTGAAGGAGGAAAGTCAGACAGTCCAGATAACAGAGGGAGAAAAGGAAGGATTACTCAAAGAGATTCAGGAATTACAAAGAGAATTGAAAGAAGCCAAAGAATTAGAAAGGTAGGCTAGTACACATGCCGCTACATCTATGAGAGGCTATAATAAGCTACATTTGGATATGGAAAAGGAAAGAAATGAGTGGCAGACAAAGAGGGAAAAGGAATGGAATGAGTGGAAAAAAGAAAGAGAATTATAGGCACAACAGAATGGGAGTCTGATGTTGACTATAGAAGAATTGCAGAAGAAGTTGAATAAGCCACAAATCCAGGAAGAGACACATGTGGAAACCACACATGCAGAAGAACATGGGGTAGACAATATGGAGGGAGTACAACATGACAATGAACCAGCAGACAAAAAATCAGAAGAAGAATATTCAGAGGATTTTGTAAAGAAATTGCTGACAAGTAGAGATTCTAGAATGGAGTTCATCAGAAAGATGCATGATGAATACGAAGAACAAATTGTCACATTCGCATTGAATAAGGGAATCAATCCAGATCAGCATCACTGGGCAGCAGATGGATTGGGGATACCATTTTGTATGATTTTGGAGACTATAAAGAACTACCAGATGGCCAGAGTTGGGCTACCTCCAAACAAATACTTTGAGTATGAAGAGGACATCAATGTCACCAAAGAACTATTTGAGAGAGCCAACCCTAAGTGGAGAAATAAATGGTTGGATGCCAACAAAGAGTGTAGGAAAATCTGGAAAGAGGCACCTCTTCATTTAAAGATCAATCCAGCCTATTGTCCAGTGGCACGAAGAAGAGAATGGGCAACTTTTTGGGATAGAAGAAGAGAAGGTCAAATTCCTCCAAAGTGGATGAATTTTCCGAAAGTAGCAGGTCCGAAGGCAGGCACATGGCCTACCAAGAGTTATATGGTGAATACTGCTGAGTCTGTAATAACTACATACAAAGATGTCAATGACCCTGCTTGCATTCTACTTGTACAAATAATGAGATTACTTCTAGCCTGTATAGAAACTTATACCGACACAGATATCAGAACACTGAATTATATCGGCTTTAATTCTCCAACAGATGCATTATTATTTGATTTGAGCGAAACACCTGACAGAATCTGCTTAATGGCATATTACAGCAGAGTGATATTTTTGGGCAGTCATTACTTGAAAATTTTTGAAGATGCCTTTGATTACGGGTTTTTTGAAAGAGAGTCAGAGATTTTTGGAAATCTGTCAGTTATTACTAAATCCAGACTTACGGCATATGAAGCTGCCTATACAGAATACTTGAAGAAGGATGTCATAGATAAACCAGAAGCTGCAGTACAATGGAGAAAGGCATTATTTGAAATGGTCAATAATCTAAATATAACAGAAAGAAAAAGTCATGATTTGCTGTCACAAGTATATCAAAGAAAGAAGAAATGAAGAGAAGTGATCAGTGCAGAGGAGCAGGAAAATCTTTCGTCAGGGGCCGAAAGGCTTAGGAGGGGAAGGATGTTGGAAGATGCATTTTTGGAAACCTTTTTTGAAGGAAAAATATTGTAAAATGATAGAAATCTGTAGAAATATTTATGCAATTGTTGTAAAAATAAGGAAGAGTCTTCCTTATGTAGGATAGAATCTTATGTATTTTTTTTAGAATTTTTGGAAACTCTTAGATAGCATATTTTTAGAATAATAGAGGAAAGGACCAAAATTCAAGTGTGAAAGAGGACACTTGAAAAGGTATATAAGTCAATTTTCTCTATTTTGGAGAGGTTGGTTAGTCATTTGTACATGCTATCAATAGAGAAGAGAGAGTTTCTGCTGAAATCGTGTTTTCTGCTCTTATGTGTGTTTCCTTTGATGTGAAAGCTTGTTTCTTGCTTTATCATGGAGATTTCTGAGTTTCATTTGTGTAATGCTGAGAAAGATGTATGAAGAGAGATGATTACTGATGTATTGAGTGAAGAAGGATTGAAGAATGATGCAGAAATGTGAAAATCGTCTACTGGTACAGAATCGCGATTGTCACGTCTCTGTGATACAGGTGATATTTTCCAATTCTGATTTCATATTTGTATTCTGATGAGAAAATAACATGAATTAGACACAAAGACCATAGAAAATGATGAAGATTTTCTCTAGATAAGGTAAACCCTAGATATTTCCTCTTCATTTTCATTTTCTCAGAATTCCAGCCATCAATTTCTTATTTCTATGAATCTATCATCTAGAAGGGGTTGTGGTCTTATGGATATTCCCAGGATTGACAAAATAAAGATGATTTGTTGATTCTTTTGTACTTCATGATTGGAGAGGACAACTCCAAAGTCAACAACAAACAGAATGCTTCTTCAAAAGTCTGCATATATGTCGATGGCGAAAACATGAGACGAGAAAAATATGCCATAATAGTTAACCGGCTGGGAATAGTAGATAAATAAAAAATTAATGCCTCCGATCCTTGCGTAATGCCGATGAAATTCAAAAATGTATACCGTGCATGTTGGAACACTTTTATTACAGTCAGGAACATGCTAAATATTTTATTTGTCATTTTGAATGCTAAATCTGGAACGGTAGCATATCTTGCAAGCCAAAATTCCATGGTTTTGACCATGTATTCCTCTGTCGGTAGGTAGTTATGTGGTGGACTAGGTAACAGTGGATAATTTAACCACTGATTATTAATGCTGCCTTGTCGCTGACCTTCCCAAAATTGCATCCAGGCTCTTCTACGGGGTAGTGGGCAAAATGATGGGTTGACTTGAAGCTCATACGGGGATGCTTCCCACTGTACCCATAGTGTAGGGTTCTCCATATTGGATCTGCTGCTTGAGTATAGTTAAACGTGTCATACCGAAAGTGGAGATTATGATCCGGTTCCTTATTTGTCGTATGCTTTATGTAATGCCTAGTTTGTTCCTTCAATAGCCCGTATGGTACACTGAATGGCTTGAGTAGGTGCTCGAGTTGCTTGTTGTCGATTTGAGCCTCTTTCATTAATTTGATGATTTGATCTTCAAACTCCGCAGTAAGCTGGGACACCAGTAGTGCCCTGTCTGCTCGGCTTAGTTCTGCAATGTCTCGAGTGTTAGGTTCAATAGGAACCTTCTTTTCCGCCCTTATTGGTGAATGATACGAGGGGGGAGAGAGAGGACGTACCTCTTCCTCCACAGTAGCCGTGGTCTCTTGTGGAACTACTGGTGTCCCCTGTTTTGCTCGTTGCTCTAATTGCTCCTGAAGCTGTTTGATTAAATCATCTTTTTTCTTGTTTTCTTCTTCGGCCTTAGCAATAGTTGCCTGGTGTTTAATTAGTTCCTGGGCCACAATATTCATGTGTTCTGTGTCTTCCTTATACTGTTGCAGGTAGTTATTCTCTGCTTTTTTCCATTTCGTTTTGAGGGCAGCTGTGTCCTCCATGTATCGCTTTTCCCAATCTATAATGACAGCTTGCTCCTGTCTGAGCTGGTCTTCTAGTTTAGTGATCTGTTCTTCCAAGTTCTTGATATTTCCTTGTTGGTGATCAGTAATTGCAAGTGGCTGATCACTAATGAGAGCTGTCATTAACTCTTTATTTCGTTGTCGCATATTGTCAGCTTCCTCCATACTGACTTTAAGCTGAGACTCTAAGATTTTACTGCGTGTTTGAATACGTGTCTTCTCAGTCTCACTCATCTCTAATTTCTTTGTTAATTCCTGGACTTGTTCTTTCAGTTTTGTCTGCTCTGTTTCTAGCATGTTGTTTCGTGTTTTGACCTCTTGAAGTTCCTTTTCTTTATTCAGAGCTTGTTCTCTTACCTTGGATAATTCTTTGGAAAGATTTTGACCTGCTCTTTCAAGTTCTTTCTTGTCTCGCATGGCTTGGTTGTAATCTTCATCAGCGTCAAGCATTAATTGTTGTGTGTCCAGAGCTGTTCTAATCATATCTTGCACAACAGGCTTGAGCTGAGCTATGTCTACATTCAGCCATGTCTTTGCTATTCCTGGAGTCTCTCTTGTTTGCACATCTTTGCCTTCTGCCACCTAGAGTGTTTCATTATGCGGTTGTCTAACTTGCAGTTGTATTCTGGGTTCTTCATCATCTCCTTGTGTTTCATCCTTTTTAGTGGCACTCCCCTGAAACGTGACATCCATTGGGGAGGGTTCTGCCACAACCCTGATTGGTGTGAAGGGTTCTTCCGTTTCTATAGCATTATCTTCATTCTCCATCTTCGATATCTCCACATCTATCTTTGTGCTTGTGGTTGTCTGATTCACTTTTATTTCTTGATCGACTGGCTTGAGGCCTTCGGGTTCTTCACCATAGTCAACTTCATTTAATTCGGTCCATTGCCCATCATCTTTCGATTCGCTTCGAATATCCACATCCAACAATTATGTGTCCTTGTCTTCTTTGTCTTGTGATGACGAGCTGGAATTATCTAATCCGATTTCGCGGTATCTGTGAACTTTAGTGAGTTTTCTTTTTGTATTTAATCCTTGTTGTGACTGCTGATAATGATGATCTTGCACTGGTAAGTTGATTTGTCCCTCCGTGTATTTGTGCGTCTCTTCCAATGCTTTAGTCAATTCTTCCTCCGTGATTTGTTTTTGTCCTGCCATGGTTACTTTGGGAAGTACATGGACTCTTTTTGTCATAGGTTCTCCTTCTTCATCTTGCTTGACTTCTCGTAGTCTTTTTGTGCCTCTCATTCTCGGTTGAGAACTGGTTTCTGCTTCTTCCCCACTGATGGCAACCTTCTTTTTCTTAGGGACAATGGCGGGTTTTGCATATTGAGCTAGCTTTTCTGAAGTTGGCATCTCTCTCAAACAATTCTTCATATCTAACGCTTCATATATCAGTAATGTGAGAGCCGAACTACCATTCAAAAATTTCTTCTGGCCCCACTTCTTCTGGGCTTCAAATAATCTTTCTTGAACATAGCCTGTCAAATTCACTTTGTTCCCAATTTGTCTCATGGCATGCGATAGTAATTGTACAACTATCTTCTGTGGAGCGGTATACGTGTGCATGCTTGGGAAACAAAAGTGTTGATGCATCAATCGAACAACATTTCTACGTCAATTCTGTTTATATCCAAAAATGATCTCTTCTTGGGATCATGGCACTCTGCTTTGACATTTGTGACGCCTTCTTGCTTCCATCCAAATGCTCTGTTGATTAATTCGTGTGTGAATTGGATGGTCTTCCAAATTCCGACTTTATCCAAGACGCGTGCTTCTGGAACTGATATTTTTGTAGCTGCAGGTTGCATGGTATTCATTACTTGTGCACATCTCTGAAAATCTGGAACATAGATTGGCAATTTGAGAAATGCCTCTATGCCTACTTGTGTCCATACGTCTTCAATATGAGGTAACCCCTGTATTATTGTTTTGAAGTCCTGTGACATGATAGGAAAATAGTGATCTGTGTCCATAATTTTGATAGTTGCCATGAAGATGAGATCTGCCACTGGTTGGTCATCCCGAAACCAGTGACCTCTTGCTTTTGTGACTGATTCCAATGGAAGAAGCTGGACCTCTTCCTCTTGTGTAGCTTCGGAACTAGTAGACGCCATCTGCACTCAATATAGAGCATGAATTAGTTGCCATATATTATCAGAAATCCTCCTTTGTTTGTTTGTGATAAGCTCGATATTGCTCCGAGTGAATGGTGTCGTCCCTTTCCCGTGTGTGTGAGAAAGGTAATACCTAGATTTTTCACATTTTTAGGTTATTTTTATATTTTCATCTGAAAAGGAAAACAGAAAAGTTAGTTTATAGCCGAAGCGATTATTATTATTTTTTGGAGTAATTTCCTTAATGTATGTACAAGTGCTCTCCTATTTCCCAAGAGGAAAATGTGCTTGACTATCCTGAAATAGAAGAAGGATGTGCCGAATGCTTGGCCTTGTAATGTGGCCCTATCATGCTTACTTGAGGTGCATTAAACACTTCATGGGTGCAATGGAAAGCTTCATCTCTTCGATCCTCCGCTCCTCGTGGTTGCTTTGGTTTCCAGATCCCTTTCGTGAACACTAAGGGAGGTCGTTTCGTTTTCTTGATGCTTACAGCTCTTTTTGTTTTGTTTGCTTCCTCCATTGTTCGAGTGAAATTGGCATTGCTTTTCCAATTTCTTGGATGACTCCTACGTGTTGTTGTCTTTCGCCTTGTCTGATGTAGTACCTCTTCTTTTGTCTTTAACTCCTGTTTAGCTGCTTGTTTGAGCTTTTTGGGGATCCATATCTGAAGTCGCGATCTTTGAGCTTCGAGCAAAGTCTTCGGGATCCATACTTGCACTGATTCTTCCTGTATGTACTTCTGTGAAGCTGGTTTGGTGATTCCTGTTTCCTTCTTAAGAGTGGGTGCAGACGCTTCTCGACTCTGTATTTGATCCCTGCGTACCCACTTATATTTGGGTGGGCCTTGATCTGAGTGTCTGCTTATTGGTTTCCAATAGTGTGATCTTTTGATGTTTTGAGCATGTGTAGGAGAGCAAGTCTCCTTAACGGTTGGCTTTCCCTCAACTGCATTGGATGACTTCGACTCTCTTGCTGACGTCGCTAGGATTGAGGTTTCAGCTTCTATGCGTTTGTTTTTGACTTGTGAGCATTGTTGATATTTTCTAATGTCGTTCTCTGAACTTCCCCTGATCTTGGTATTATATTTGTTTGAATACATGGTTTCTCTTCAAGTAAGCTGAAAATTTCCTTATGCCCTATCTTAGCCGAAATATAGCCTTGAGCTAGATGGATACACGCCTCAGTCTCTATGATCCAGTCGTGTCCTAGGATGAAGTCTTCTATCAAATCTTCATCCTCGCACACTAGAACTCTTTGTTCCATTCAGGAATTTCCTAGGTGGAGGGATACATTCGTGGTTCCCATACATTCTATGGTGTGACCTCCAATTCCTATTAATCGGGCTTTTGTGGGATTCAATTCTAATTGCAGCTCTTTTGCTATTCTCTTTCGCATGCAGCTAAGTCCTGCTCCTGAGTCTATCAATGCATCTATCAATTTGTACTCTGTCTTGCCAATCCCTAGGTTTAGGTAAGGTTGCGTTTTACACATACCTGTTGTGTCATGATTATCGACTTGGTAATTTGCCATAGGGATGGGTTCTTCTCCTTGGAGATAGCGTTCATCTCTTTGCCTGATCCACTCTTTCTGTTTCTTAATGCGCTCTAGTGCTTCTTGTCGAGCTTCCTCTCTAATTTGCGCTTCTTCCTTTTTCCTATTTTGAGCACCTACCAATCGTGCTAGCATTTGATCAGTCAAGGGCTCCATGAATCGTCTTACTCTGCATCCACTGATGTAGTTGGGAAGAATGTCTCCGTCCAGCGTGGCGAGATTGACTGCACCACTAGTAGAGATTCGATTTATGATCAAAGGTCCGTATCCGCGTTTTTGTAACTTCTTGGCATGTTGTTTCAGGGTGTATACTAGGACTAAGTCTCCTTCTTTAAGTCCCTTGTCTTTTATATGTGCATCATAATATGCCTTTTGTCTCCGTTTAGCAGCATAAATGCCTGCTACTGCTTGTAATCTAGTCTCATGTAACTTCTCGATTTGATCTAGTTGTTGGGATAATTCATGACCATTCCATTCATATTGCTGGGCCACTTTCAATGTAGGCACTAAGAAGTGAATTGGCAAATTTGCATTTTGCCCATACACTAAATTGAAAGGTGTAGTTCGAATGGCCGTTTTATATGCAACTCGGAATGCCCAAATTGCATGATGCAATTGTTTGTCCCAATCAGACCTTCCATTATTGACAAGCTTAGTCAACACCGTGCACAGTACTTTGTTAGAGCTCTCAGCTTGTCCATTGGCTTGGGGATGGTATGGTGCTGATTTTTTATGAATCACTAAGAACTCGTTCATTAATGACTCGATTACCTCATTGAGGAAGTGCGTTCCCCGATCGCTAACAATCTCAATGGGCAAGCCAAAGCGGGTGAAGATATGCTCAAAGAGAAATTTTGCGGTAGTTTGAGCATCATTCTTTCTAGTGGCTTTCGCTTCTACCCATTTAGTTAAGTAGTCAGTGGCTACTATGATGTACTCCGCATGTGATCCTTTAGCAGGTGGATTGATGGGTCCAATGAAGTCTATACCCCATTTGTGAAGGCTCTAGCGCATATCATTGGTCTTAATGGCATGTCATCTCTCCGAATTGGGTATTTAGTTCTCGGACAAGTCTCACAACTTCGTACATATGTTTCAGCATCCATGTGTAGAGTTGGCCACCACAAGCCCGCAAAGAGAATCATTTTAACAGTCCTTTCAGCCGAAAAATGACCTCCTGCAGCACCTGCATGTGCCATTTCTAATATGGGTAAATATTCTCCTTCATGCACACATAATCTGAGCTGGTTATCTTTCCCTCGTTTGAACAATTGTTTTCCTATGAGAATGTAGTCCTTGCTCATTTCCTCTAAGGATCGCTTTCTTGCTAAGCTGGTTCCTAACTCATGTTCTTGAGTTTTTAAGAATTTCACTAAAGTTGTACTCCAATTGGGTGCTATGGTCGAAAAAGGTAGAGACATATGATCTTCGGGAACCGTCTCTCGGCATTCTGCACAATTACTTACGTGGTCGTGAACATTCTTGGGCATGTCAGGCCAATACACTCCTAATCTTTTCAGTTCTCGGATGGTTCCATGAGTCCCTTGGTGTGTCCTCCATTTGTTCACATGTGCTTGCTCAATTAGTTGCGTTTGTTCATCCTCATCAACACATCTGAGTAACACTCCGTTGGGTTCCTTGTAGTATACACTACCTGACACAATGTGTAAGTTCCTCGATTGAAGAATTTCTTTCTTGCTATTCCTATTGATAGAGTGTTGAGGGCCATGAGTGAGTATAGGGATCAATTTCTCTGCCCACTTTGGGCAAACTTCTAGATTGAACAAATAAGCATCTAGTAGATCGTCGGGTACTCCACTTGGTGGCTCTCCGTGTGTTAGCCTCGAAAGGTGGTCTGCTCTCACATGTGTGTTCCCCTTTTTCACTATTACTTCAAAATCGAACTCCATTAGTAGTAGAAACCATCGTACCAACCTTCCCGTGTTACAAGGCTTATTGACTAAGTACAACAAAGCTTGATGGTCTATGAAGAATTTGAATTTGTTGGCTAAAAGATAATGTCTGAATTTCTTCACTACGTATACCATTCCTAAGCCTTCTTGTTCCGTAGTGGTATAATTTATTTCTGCTTGATTCAGTTGTCTACTCGCATAAGCAATTGGATGATCAAGTTTGCCTTCATCAGCCGGCTGGGCTAAGATGCATCCAATGGCATAGTTAGAAGCGTCAACATGAATATGAAAAGGCTTGCTCCAGTTGGGTGATTTCAGAATTGGGGCAGTGCTAAGTCTCTTTTTCAACTCGGTGAATGCCTTCTCGCACTCTTCTGTCCAAGTAAATTGAGTCAAGAGACCATACAAGGGTTTTGCTATTATGGCATACATGTGAATGAACCTACGGTAGTATCCACAATGTCCCATAAAAGCTTGCACTTCCTTTGCATTCTTGGGTCTTGGTAAGTCTAAGATGACTTTAATCTTGTCCTCATCCGTTGATATTCCATTTCTTGAAACTATGTGTCCTAGAATTTTCCCTTGCCTTACCATGAAGACACATTTCTCGGGGTCTAAGCAGACTCCGTACTGTCTACATTTGTTGAATATCTTCCTCAACTCGGGAATGTGAGCGGGTCTTTGATTGGAGTACGTGCAAAGTTCATCTACATATACTTCCATGCTTTTTTTCAGAAATTCCTTGAAAACATGACACATCAATCTCTAGAAGGTGGCTGGAGCATTAGTGAGTCCAAAGGGCATCACTTTGAATGCATACACTCCCCATTCAGTGGCGAATGCTGTCTTATGTTGATCCTCAGTCGCAATAGCTACCTGGTTGTATCCGGAGAATCCATCTAGGAAGCTATAGACCTCCTTACCTGCTACTCTCTCTAATAAATGGTCCGTGATAGGTAGTGGGTAGCTGTCACGTATAGTGGCTGCATTCACCTTCTTCAAATTTATGCACACTCTCAATTTTCCATTTTTCTTAGGCACTACTACTAGTGGCGATACCCACTTGGTATGTTCTATCTCATATATGAATCCTGCCGCTAGTAGTTTGTCTATTTCTTCTTTAATCTTTGCCGCGTAGACTTCATTGTATGTATAAGGACGTTGTTTGGAGGGTTTTGCATCTGCTGTCATTGGTATTCGATGGGAACAAACAGTGGGTTCTACCCCTTTGAGATCCTTATAGGTCCATGCGAATACATCTCGGTACTCCCAAATAAGATATATGAGTTTCTCTTCCTCTTCTTCAGACACATCTTTACCAATATATGTGCATCTTTCTTCTCCTTCCTCAACTGTCACAACAATTTTTTTCGTTTGTTCCTTGTTGTCATACGCTTCCCCGTCTTGTGCCTCTCGTCGAGGCATTTGAATAGCCACTTTTCTTTCCTCCACTTTGTATTTTTTAAAGTGTTCAAGAACTTCAAAAAGATTTGGGTCCGGCCCTACTTTACTCCTGTTCTCCTCCTGCCTGTGTATTGCAGTAGCAGTTTCAATTGCTAAGATCTTTGTTGGTTCCTGTTCCTTCTGGTTCTGAATAGTATTTAAGCAGCTTTCTTCGTAATCAAATTCTGGTTCCATTTCTATGCTTTCATATTCCTCTCTCCATTCTTTTTCCAGGATTTCCCCTTCTTCTACTTCTTGAAGGACAACCATATAGAGGTTTACATCATAACCTTCCTCATCTATGCATTCATTCATCGTCAAAACTTCCTCATTTACACACACATCTAGAGTTGCCAAGATTTCCATCCATCCATGTGGCTCAAAGATCTCATCAGAGAAAATTTATGGTGTGTAAGTGGGGTCCTCTACGGATCTATGGTTAGGATGTCCTATCGGCCATGGTTGCCTTTTGCTCTCTTCTCTCTTGGATTCCTTACACATCCACAACTGGGCATCTTCATGCATCCAAGATTGATCACTTGATCCAGCACTGTGAATGGATAAGTCATCTTCTTCTCGGTGTACTGGATTCCATTGTAGTGGAGAGACATCTCGATAAGCAAATGTGTGAAAATTTATTTTGGTGGTGTTTCCTTGATGTTGCAGGTATAACGAATCTCTTCCCCAATCCTGTACTACCCGCATTTGTCTCATGAAGGGTCGTCCTAATATCATCTCGTAGTTGTTTGCTTTCTCGAATTTACAGATGGCTAGGGTGTGTTCGAATTCTACACCACAAGTGGTTATTTTGATCCTTTCCAATATTCCTAAGGGTTTTTCTACATGACCATCTGCTAATTGGAGTTTCATGCGTGTGGGTCGTAAGGTAGGTTTTCCCCATTTTTCCCAGATTTCCTTAGTGGCAATTCCTACCCCGGCTCCCGTATCTAGAATAGCCTTGGTCATGTACCCATTGTGTGTGACTGGTAGACAAGTATTACCCTCATCCCCTTCACTAAACTCTCCCACTTTGTCCACAGGAACTTGTATTGCGGAGTTATTTTCCTTCTCCTTTTCTGTCGGTCCTCCAATCTCTGGCTGTGATTCTAATTGGTTTGCCATTTGCTTCCATAAATGTGGTTTAAGTCGAAGCAATTCTTCCACCGTTAATTTGCATCGTACTTTTGTTTTCTTTAATTCTGTTAGATTGTGTGAACTCTCTTCTACCTTTTCCTTTCCCTTTCCATGCACTGTGGGTGCTCGTATTATTAGTGACTCCCTTTCGTATTCTCCCATGTAATTAGGCAATGTTGAAATACTTATGGTTTCCTCTCTCCCTCTGTCAAGTCTTGATACTTCTTCGTACACTTCCTCCAAGTTGGGGTGAAGTTGACAATCTTCCCCATCTCTTTCTTCAAAAGGAGGTGTATTATCTCCGTTCTTCTTCCATTGCTCCTCTCGTATTCTGTTCCATAAGTCTTTTGGCCAATCTGCCTCTAAATCTGGGATTATTGACGTCGATTCCTCTTGGGTTGTTATCTGGCCGCTTTGGTCATCTTCTTTCCTAGGTTCTTTGTTATTGGACTTTAAGCATTCTTCATACAGACTATGTGCAATCCTGGTCTCTGGTAGAATTGGGATAGGCTTTTCTAGGGTTGCTTGTGCTACTTCTATGAGTTTCCTGCATATGGTCAGTCTTTCTTTTTCTATTTCCCCTTTAGGGTAGATTTTTTCATGTTGTTCAACGCTTGGGCCCATCTTGATTCTAGCTTGGTAGGCTTTCAACCACATGTCTAAGTCGTCTGGCTTTGGGTCTGCTAGAATTGATCCGGGCTTCTCCCTATCTGAGCTAGGTTCGGGTAGCTCAGGGGTCTCCTTCGGATTCCCTTGTTCCTTGGGCTTATTTGTTTTTTTGGTTTGCTTTTTACTGTTTATAGTCTTGTTTTTTGCCCATTTGTCCTTGAGTTTCTCTCGTCTTTCCTTCCATTTCTGAGCTTTCGGGTTCCGGGGGTTTTCACATGGGTCCTCAGAATCTTCCACTCTTTGAATTGAAGGGCTTATTTTTTTGTTGCTTTTTTGTTTCTCTTCTGAGTGCTGTTCTTTTTGTTGCTTCGTTTGGGCTCTCGTAATGGCCTTTAGTGGCACCGTGTACTCCTTATCACTTCCGGATCCTTCAATGACCTCAATCACATTGATAGGTGCAGTGTCTTGGGATTTGGCTGGGTTCTTAGGGCAATCTCTAAAAAGATGTTCCTTTCCACAATCACTGCAATACCCTTCCCAAACTCTGGGTGGTGGTGGATTATAAGGTCGAGGGCATTCCCTAATGAAGTGATCCCCTCCGCATCTATAGCATAGTCCTCTCTGCACCGGTGGTCTAACAGGAGGTCTCATGGGTTGTTGTGCTTTAGGAGCTGCATACATTAAGGTGGTGGTTTCTGCTCCATATGTCTGATCATAGCCCTCATAACCATAATAAGCCGTGTCATATGTTGGTTCATATTCCATCATGTTGGCTTCATATGGATAGTACTCCCCTAGTGGAGGTTCATACCCTGGGTTGGTTGATTCCACATTGGTCCTTATTGATGCTGGTACTATGGCTCTCTCTAAGTTTTCTTCTGTTTGAGCATACTTTACTGGTACTACTTGTTGAGGTTGTGATAGTTGGGGTTCCAGTACTGGCTGTGGTGGTGGGTACGGTGCTTGCTCATATTGTCTTGGTGCTTCTCCTGGTGTTGGATAAGGATTGTATCTAGGCATCTCCCTACCAGGTTCTCTTGGTTGAAATCCATATGGTCAGTATTGAGGTGGTTGGATAGGCCGTGCTTGCCTATTGAAGGGACAGTTTTCCGTGGTGTGATTGGTGTATTTTTGCTTGATGTGGCAGTATGAAGAAGTCCCTTGCTGTTGCTGTCTGTAGTATGGATACGTAGGTTGTGCACCGGCCCCTCCTCGGACGCACAAGTGTGTGGGGTGTTCTCCTCCACATAAATTACATCTTCGTAGCACAGGCACTCTTTGTGCTGGGTTTTGGTAGGCTCTCTGTCCCTGGACTCCTAGTTTCTTTGCTAATAATTCTGCTAATTCTTCCATGTTACTGGAGTTGGACAAGATAGTACTCCTTAAATCTTCTGTTTTAGTGAGGTCGGTTGTACCTTTGAGATCCTCGGCAAGGTTGTCTTCCAAATCAATGCACTCTTGAAGACACTCACTCAGTGTTTGTAATCTCTTCACATACACCAGTGTTCTTAGGGTTCCGTTGGTGAGTCCATCTAGAAATAGTGAAATCATCTTTTGTTGAGTGGGTCTCTCAGCTGCTGGGCATCTATCCACATACTGATTGAATCTTCGAGCCGCGGTCTTCATGGTTTCATTAGGGTTTTGTTTAAAGCTATGGATTAAAGATGCAGAATTGTGTTTAATCCCTCTCTTTGTGAATTCTCCAATGAATTCTTGAAAGAATTGTTCCATGTTTCCAAATTGATTGGGATCTAAAGGTTGGAACCAAGTTAGAGCAGTCCCTGTGAGGGTGAGCCCAAAAGACTCATACTGCACAAAGAAGTCCTCTACTTGCTCCGCTCTTAGAACTTGTTTAAATTCCGCGATATGATCATATGGCTCTCCTAGCCCATCATAATGGTTTCTTACACATTTAGCTACTTGGATAGGTCTCAGCCTTCTCATTGGTTCAGGTGGTCTGGGCATCACAGGGAAGACTAGGATAGCTGGTCGTAATGGTGGTACTCCAGGCTGTCTTCCTACCGGTGGTTGTGGTCTTGCTGGTGGTCGGTACTGGTTCCCTATCCCTGCGTGGGTCTGATTGTGTGTGTGTACTCCTGGAGTTGCAAACTGTACATGAGCATAGTTGGGCACACTTCGTTGACTGGTCTGTCCTGATGTGGTTTGCTCCGTTTCATGTTGATTCCCAAAAGGATTTTGTGAAGTAGTTTCCTGACCTCTCTGAGGAAATACAGGCGTACCCATGTATCTTAGTCGAGCCCTGTCTAAAGCACTCACAAGCCAATATCTCCTTTGATCCTTATCCAAGTAAGTCTAGTTTCATCATCTAGGTCTTTCAACTCATAAAATGTCATGGGGCTTTCTTCTCTCCCTGGAGCCGGTAAGTCAGTTTGAAGCAACCGGTCTGATCCATGGATCATATAGACTTCCAACAGGTAATCATCTTGAGGTATCAAATCTCCTCTCAAGACCCGTGACACTTGAGACCTGCCCCTTGGGGTAGACACAGACTCTTCAGGTTGTGTTCTTTCGGAGTTGTTGGGGTCCACAAACTCTCCTCTCTCATTGATTCTCTCAGGAAATTCAGTCATGATATAGATATGACCGATATTGTCTACATATGCTCCTCCTTCGTACTTGACAGCAGGTCGGGGCACAATTGTGGCATTCTGGGAAGTTACCATCCTAACAACAGATCTGTTTAACCCATCCAGGTAGATTGGGATTTCTTGGGCATTGGTGGACACATATTGTAAGGAGGTACGGTAATCCCCCTCAACAGTGGACATGAAATTCCTATTTGGCGTTGGACCTTGCATGTCTTCCGAAGCCATGTGTAATTCCCCTTCCGAATCACTAGAGGTTTCTGAGTAAATGGAGTGGTGACTAGCCTGGGCAGCGCTTCCTACCGAAGATATGACACTTCTTCGACTGCTTAGCACTCTTCCGGATCTCAGGTTCATCCACCTAACAACTCTGATCAGTCCTTGCAATCTTCTAGCCTCTGGGATTCTTCACTAAGGGTCAAAATTCTAGGAAGAAGGTTGGCTAAAAATTGACTGAAAATAACTTTTCAAGTCACGATACTTAACCTCCCATTTCCACGATCTCTGACTACAGACGATACTCGATCGCTGACAAAACGATACACGACACTTGTTAGGTATCACGATCTTTGATCAAAACGATCTTTAGTACAAACGATACTTCGCTCCAAACAATACACGATACTTGTGATCCTACGATACACGACACTGATCAAGTATCGCGATCTCTGAAGATGAGACGATACACGATACCTGATGAAAACGATACTTGATACTCCAGATAAAACGATACACGATATTTGATCCCAAACGATATTCCATACTTGAATATAAACGATACACGATACTTCCACCAAACGATACACGATCTCTCACAAAACGATACCTCAAAAAACGATCTTTTGCAGACAATCACTGGCAAAACGATACACGATACTTGTTAGGTATCGCGATCGCTGAACCAAACGATACACAATATCTCACAAAACGATACCTCAAAAAACAATCTTTTGCAGACGATCACTGGCAAAACGATACACGATACTTGTTAGGTATCGTGATCGCTGAACCAAACGATACACGATAGATAAGAGTGACGATACATGATACCTGACCGAAGCGATACTTGCCCCTGACGCTACATGACACTGATCAAGTATCGCGATCTCTGAAGACCAGATGATACACGATCGATGATCTTTGAGGGACGATCTTTGGCACAAGATCGTTCAGAGGAACGATCGCTGTTAAAACGATCTCTCAGAGACGATCGCTGTCAAAACGATCTCTCAGAGACGATCGCTGACGAAACGATCGCTGGTCAAAAACGATCTCTGACCAAGTATCGCGATCGGTATGAAACGATACACGATCGGAGGGAAATATCGCGATACTCAACCACAGGAGCAAAACAATACTTGCTAAGTATCGCGATACTCGACCGCGGGAGCAAATCGATACTTGACCCTTTTTCAAAATTTTTGCTAAGATTTTTCAAGTTTTGATTACACACAGATGTTTTATAAGGTCTCCTACCCTCTCCTCACTCTCTGTATCATTCAAATCACACTTTATAACCTCTGCAACTCCTAAACGATACCTGACGCAGATCGTTTGTTCCAAAAATTTGATTTACAGAGAAGAGATCACCACACAGCAATAATGTGCTTACCTTGGAGGCTCTTCCAACTCCTTTATCACTTCCCCTTGCTCTGTGTAGCCTCAGATAGCGTAGTTGTTCCCACCCGATCTCTGACGCAGCACTCACGATACTCGACACTGCAACTCACGATACTTGCTTTCTAGGCAAGTGATTTGCAAAATGACTCTTTTTGGCTTTTATACTTGGGATTTTTTTTGCTTTCAAAAAGAAACCTTTACTGAACAAAGACTAACTCCTACTCTCCGGACTTGACCTACTCTCTCACTACTCTTACTCTACTCACTTCACTCACTTCCCTAAACTAACAACTCACTACACACACTCCAAGAATGAGAAGTAGCAAGTGCGGCTGAAAGTGACTTACCAAAGAAGAGAAAATTTCCACTCCTCCACTTACTTCAATGCAAAAAAGCTACTTACCATCACACGAATGCCTCGGTTTGATTCGTCACTCCCCGGCAACGGCTCCAAAAAGTGTGTTGACCTAAGTACCAACTTAGGGACTTGCGGAGAGAGAGACTATACCTCAATCCCCTCTCAAGTGCATATAGTGGGGATACACGCTTTTAATTATCAATCCAAGGAGTATGCAAACCTAGCCGAGTGTATGAGGACATGCAATCATGTGATAATCAATGCAAATGAACTACTCAAAGAGTGTAAATAAGGCAAAGACTTATTCAAACAAGCTTCAACTGTCGGTCATGGTGAAACGATACTTGGTGCAGCAGCCGTCAGTATTTTGGACTTTTCTCCCAGCTCCAAGCTCCAAATATAGCAAATAGCATATGCATTTCGAAGCTCTCAAGAAGACGCATACAATGGCAGTGGTTTCACTCAATTTTGACGCTCCTAATTCAAGTTATGAGCAAAATACTGAGTCGCGGGAATACTTTTCTACACTTCAGCACTTCCTACACTTCGCACACACCTTACCTACAGCAAATAAACACTTTCATGGATAGACAACACTCACAAGCACTCTTTCCAAGCAATACACATGCATACAAGCTCATAGAGAAGAAGATATGGAGTGAAGAAGACACAAATTCGAATTTCTGTGCTCTCTATTCTCACAATGGCAAAAAGTTCTTTACAAAGAGTCACATTTGACTTATATACTAGTGCCCTAAAAATGGTCCTTTCACACAAGAGACCGGCACTTTATTCACTAAAAGAATAATTTCCTACTATTTTACATGGGTAAATCTCTAATCTTCTGTGGGGATGCATCTAAAGGACTCCTCTAGTGCATTTACGATGGAAAATATATTACAAGAATGATTATGATACAAAAATATGATGTCCAAATTGGAAAAATTTTGGGGCCCGTCTTTTTCTCTGCTTTGTGCTTTCTTTAGCTCTGCAACATAATGCTAATCACCTTCAGGACGTTCAAAAATATTAAAGACCCCCACTTCTCAGGTGTCGGATTTCTTACAGGAAACCAAGATCTGGTATATGACATGAGCACAACCCCATCCATAGAGGTAATATATGCTTGGCACGCCAGAATAAAGTACCTCCCAGCTTGTTTTAAACAGACATTCGAGGAGATGTTCATAACGGGATTCTGGGAATATCACTCAGAAATATTTGTACCCAAGCCCTCACATCTCCTCCACTTATTCGCTGTGGAGAGAACCATCCATTCAGAACAACTGCGGGTGCCACATCCGGACGTACCAGGACTAGTAAATTGGGATGCATTATTAACAGATCTAGCACGAGGTCTCAGATTGGAAGAACATCACCTCGCTTCCGACGTTGTCCAAAATTACATTCAAAGAACATCTAGACAAGGGTCTGTCAGGGGCGACATATGCGAGAGTGGGGGGGTGTTGGCAGCAGTCAGGGAACCGAAGGAGCCACAAGACAAAGAGGGTCGAAACGAAGAGATAGCACAAGCAGACACAGTAGCCAACGAAGATCCGGCAAGTAGGCCATCAAAATTTTTCAGACATCAAGGAGTTGAGCACACAAGAAGAAGGAGCAAGTAGAGAGCTCAAAGATGTGTATGACAAATCAACAGAGAAAATCCCTACACAAATAGTGATTTTAATCACTAAACACCATTGTAAATACCATTTCGTATTTTTGTAGCTCCATTTTGTGCAAGCCAAGGAGTCCTTGAGCTTGAGGAGCTTTAGAAGTATCTACCTGCTAATTTTCGTATTTTTTAGATCTCGTTTGAGCCCTCAAATAAGCCCTGGAACCTAATTTTTAACTAGGCCGGACACTAGGTCTGGACAGGGCCAAAGCTAGTCAAAAACTATAAAAGGAGCTAGAGAGCTCATTTTTGAGGTTAGATTGTAATTGAAATGAACTTGTAAGAGCTTTTTGAAAGTAATCTAAGAACTCCATTGCTTCTCACTCTTTGTCTTGTCGTGTGTGCGCGTGTGTGTGTATGTGTGTGCATGTTTGTGTGCTTCTCACTCACGCACTTGTGCCTCCACTTGCTCGAGGTCTTCATACCATCCTCACGTCTTCCCGGATTGACATTAAAGGAGGTGCTACTCATCACTGAGCTACATCTTGTAATTGAATTGAACTTGTATGAGCTTTTGGAAAGTAATCTAAGAATTCCATTGCTTCTCACTCTTTGTCTTACCGTGTGTGAGTGTGTGTGTGTATGTGTGTGCATGTTAGTGTGCTTCTCACTCACGCACTTGTGCCTTCACTTGCTCGAGGTCTTCTGTTTCCCTTCCTAGTCCAAAGGAAAATGCACACACACAATGGTATTTGGCTAAACTTTCTGATGCTAGGTTAGTTTTGATCGCCCTAAATCCACAATTACGCTCTGATGTACCGCGGGAAAATATGGGCAAATACCTGCACTAAGGGGCCTTCAACTCTAGTGGCTACCTTTTAGCAAACTCTCTTCTCTCACTCTCACACATACCTATGCTTTCGCACACTCTCATGCACTCTTACTTCCCCTTTCCCTCTATTCCTTTCCGTTCTCCTCTTACACACATGCACACACCAACACTTATACACCCTCTCACACGCTGTGGTCGGGTTCAAGCACACTTAGGGGTGCACACAGGATGCCGTAAAGAGTACGAGTAGACAAAAATTGATGCATTAAGATTCTTTCTAAACTAACATGATTATTTTCCATTGGCTTTAAATCCATTCGCATATATAGTCAAAGTAGGTCTTTGGAATCAATTTTTAAGGTTAAATGTATAGTAAGAAAAATGTATAGCAGATGTGAAGTACTAGCGTAAGAAGCATTGGATTGTTTTGCAAGTTCTTGGGTATTCGCAAGGAGGTAACAAATAATTCAATCGCCACGTATTACCTGTGTTCAATCTTTTCTCTTCGTGTAACTTGAAACCAAGTCACATAAAGCACTATGAGCAATGCTTTGTTGTAAATGAGCTAAAACTTAGTAGCTAATTTCGAGAATTTCTTTATCAAAAACCCATGGCAAGAAGAGTGTATCATTTTGCTATTCAAATAACTCGCCGATGGATGACAAATCACTCCTCTTTGCACTTTCTAATAGTAGACTTGTTTCACAGAAGAACACAAATAGTAAATGCTCTCGATTGATGCGTATAGACTAATGTGTAGAACATGAAACAAAATACTATTAATAAAATCGAAACAAGTTTAGTTCAGGTACATGAACATTACAAATTCTCATGTTCATTCGATACAAAACATGTTTAATTGATTTCTTAGACGTTCACCGGTTTTATTTGTCAAAATACTTTCAATCACTTCTCAGATTCTTAAGCGATCATCATCGAAAGTAATTACTATAGACATGCAAATGTTTCTCTAAAGATGTAAAGGTAATCTCTTTTGGCACAAGTCTCTTTTAGAGTTAGGGGAAAATGTATTCAAGCATAATCGCATTACCCAAACATGTGACAAACCAAAGTTTTAGCCATAGTGCCATTTGAATTGAGAATTCTTAGATTGACTTCTTTGTGTTCGAGCAAGTACAAAACTGGACATATTCAAACGATTCAACCAAATGGAATGAAAGAAAATTATTAGCATGTCACAAAACATTCGGCTGAATATGTTGAAACAGAGTAAAGCATGTACGTTATCTGAAGCATTACACAGTCTCAATACATTTCGAATAGTTCGAAGAAAAAGAGACGATATGAAATAGCTGAAACTTTAACGAAATATTTAGCAAAACTTATATGTTCAACACCACTTACATCCCTTTCAACCGCCCAGTCCAGAGAGTATCGTCAGTGTAGCGTCCAACTTTAGCTTAATCTTCCAGGCCTTCAGCATTCATCCTTCAAATCCAAATCCAGAAGTAAAATGGGCTTTCAACGTCAAAACTTTCCAGCTCTTCCTTCCTGATCTCTCTGCCTCCTTCCGTGTCGAAGGTGATGCGCCTCTTTAATCTCAGCAACAGCAACGACATTCAGAACGTTGAGAATGTGTGCTTTACTGAGCTGAGGTATCTGAATGATGATGGCAACGGACCTGTCAAGCTGTTTGACTACAACATCATACTTCTAGTTGATAAAGGGAAGTGGAAACATCAAAAACACATGGAATCCCTTCTCCACATATGATTCTTGACTTCACATCAACTTCGATCTATATGATAGCACATTCTTCATGAAGAGAAAAGAATCGGATTTCTCTTTGCCTTCCAGCATGAGCTGCTCCTTTCGAATTTCCATTCCAGTGGCCTCCTTATGGTTCTCTGATCGCCTCCTTCCGCTTGGCTCTTCCAGCCGACTTTCGTCCCACTCTTTCCCTCAATTATATGTGCGCACCCAAAAGCAATGAAATCCACCCCAAGCTTGAAGGAATCATCTCCGTCCTCTGCAACCACTGCTATAGCCCTCTTCTCCTGCCTATGCTGATGATCTCCTCCTTCGTTATACCTGCACAGACACACCAAAAAACGAAGAAAGAGCTTTTCCCCCCAAAATGACAGCCCACGCGCGCCCCTTGATCAAGTGCCTTCACCTCTTTCCTCCTCAGAGATAAACAAGGAGTAATTACTCAACCAACGAATGGAGATGTTTGCTCATAATCTCTTAACTCCTCCTTCGGTTTTCGTTGAAACGGTCATCAGCAGGCATATCCTCTTCCCTTTAGCTGCCCAAGCTCCCTGTACTATGCAATTCTCTCAGTCCATAGAGAGCAAAAGAAACTTACCAAGAAGCAGAAAAAGCGAACTTCTTCCCCCCTTAGGCCATATATTGCCACGGCCAAGCTCCCTATGCACTATGGAGGTTTCCCTTTGGGTATACTCCCCCCTCTCCCTGGTGGTGTTTTCCCTTCAACTCCACTCTCCAGAACTTCCCCAAAATCAGAAGATGACTCCCCCTCCACACACTTCCCGAGAGGGTTCTCTGATAGCTCCCAAAAAAAACAGAAAGAAGGCTCCCCCCCTCGCACTCTATTCTCGCGCTCGCTTCCCTCTGCTAGAGTTTTTTTTTTTTTTAGACCATCGCGAGCAGTAGAACCATACATTGCCCCCAAAACACATAGAGGAGCCCTTTTTAGCCGACTTCTCCCGTACATTCTCCTGTGTACACAGCAAAAAAAAAACAAAAAAAAAAAACTTCCCTTCTCTCCAGCGTGTGCACTGTCGATCTTCCATTGGCTGCCCAGACGAACACCCATGCCCCTTTTGTTCAGAGAGAGCAAATCGATAAAATCCCACCCACGAGAGCGGGCTCAATTGACTCCCCTCTTCAATGCCTTCCCCTTCCTCTTTTTTTCCAACTGGCCATTTACAGCTCCATTGGAAAATACGAGGCAACATTTAACCGTTGCCTTTATTTGAGTGCACAATATGTGATATACATAACGCATCACATGGGACAAGAATATTAAGCCTTTGCCAGCAAGTTGTTGATATCTGAGCCACCACCATATGAAATATTGTAATGGATAATCCACAATTATGCTACGAATCTTTATTTTCCTTAACTTTGTACTCCCCTCTCAATACTACAACTTTGTGCAAACTGTTTGCTCTAATTGTCAATTGATTTCTCTAGCTCTTCATTCACTTGTTTTTCTATTTCGTTCTGCACTTCCATTCCGTTGGACCTTAAACCAAGATTATGGTTCATATCTTCATTTGTGTAAGTTGTCGAAAACCCAACAACCTGATCTTTGTCTCCCATGGAAGCAATCAATCTTTGGCTTGCTGGAAGCAACCAATTTGCCCAATCACCTTTCTTCCGCACTTTATCACCCTGAACCTCTACAACGTTTGATAATCGCAAAGCCTCTACAATAAAATATGGGTTTTGTGTTATCATTTTCACCCTATTAAAATTGGCAATAACAGATACAGGAATAAATCCCCACTCATCCATCTTTGATCTAAGATATATATCTCGGCAAAGATTTTCCACACTAAAATAATATTCTATCTGCTTGATCACCATTCCTTGAGCAGTCAAATGATCTGCATTGGGGATATACATCCCTTGGACTCCAGTAGGGACATAATACGTTGAATCCATGACAGGTTGTGTTGTTGATCTAGGCGTGTGATACATATTTCTAAGAACATTTTGATATCCAGCTGGCTGGATAAACCCAGGATTTGCATTGAGAAATGGAATATAAGGCTGTTTGACTACAACATCGTTGTTGCTCTAGCACAATGGTGAGAACCACGTTAAGAAGCTCCACCTCCTTAATGTCAATCCGCGGAAGAGATAGGAGTGATATGAAGATCGTGAATGTGAGATGAAGTGAGAGTGAAGGTGAGAAGCATAGAAATGCACACACATACACACACACTACGAAGAGACAAGCAAGACACAATGGAAGGTGAGAAATCAACTCTATTACTCAAGAACACTATTACAAGCTCAAAAGAACTCTAAACTCCAATAAGCTAACCCCAAAAATGAGCTCTCTAGCTCTTTTTATAGTTTCTAGACTAGTTTTGACCGGTTTCACATCTAGTGACAGGCATAGTTAAAAATTAGGTCCTAGATGCTATTTGGAAGGGTAAACGATGTCTAAAAATAACGAAAATTGATACGCTTGTTCTACCTAAGCTCCTCAAGCTCGAGGACTCCTCGGCTTGCACAAAATGGAGCTATGGATTACAAAATGGGGTTTTCTATGTTACATATGTTACAATAGTGATAAAAATCACTGTTGGAGGTTTTTGGAAAGTATTTGAAAACATAATTCTTTGAAAAACGATTCGGCTGGCTCCCTGCTCTGTCGTTACATGCTTTCGTGTCGTCTATGCCTCTAGCTGCTTCCAACACCCCCCTCCCTCTCGCTTCTGTCGTCCCTGACAGAACCTTGTTGTGAGGTCTGCCGGATATAGTTCTGTAGGAGGTCTTGAGCGAGGGTGTGCTCGGAGATACGAATGCCTCGAGCCAGGTCTGCCTCGAGTTTCTCCCAGTCGATTGGTTGCGGTTCTTCCGGTGGCGGGAGCTGATAGTGTGTGGAATAGACCATTCGTTCACAGGCAAATAATTGTAATAAATGTGTAGGCCTGCTTATGAATACATCTGAATGGTATTCCCAGAAGCTGGTTGTGAACATCTCTTCGAACGTCTGCTTGTAGCACGCCGGTAGGTACTTTATTTTGCAGTGCCAGGCATAACACACCCGTAGCGATGGCGTTGTACTCATATCATATACCAAGTCAAAATTGCCATGCTCAAAGCCCGGGGTGTTGACATGGGGTGCCTTGACGCGTCGGAAGACTTTAAAAATCATTTGCATCATGTCAAAGATTTTGACAGTCATATGCGCCGCTATATAGTCCATATGCTTTAATCTAGGGAGCCAGTGGCGAATTGTAGCCATCATGTAGCCAACAGTTGGTAACTCAATGGGTGGCTTAAAATAGGGGTAATTCAACCAGTCTTGGCACTGCTTATTGTTTTGTACCTTAATAGCAAAGGCAGTCCAGGAGCGGCGTCATGGCACTGGTCCCCAACACGGGTTATACTTCAAATGCAAAGGTGCCTTTACCCATGTACTCATCATCTCTCGATACTGCTGTAGTAAATCTTTTCACCACTCTGGTTGATAGATCCTTCCTTTCTGTGCATCTAGTGGCAAATCATCCGCCTCAAATTGAGTTGCATGCGATGGTTTCTTACCTGTCTCTTTCTCAATGGCTAACTGGTATTCGGCCATTAACATGAAATACGGTTTATACTGTAGCTCGTGCCCAGATATGTATCATCGCGGGGCCAAATGAGCAAAGAATGGAGACTGTAATATCTTTTCTTCTATCATCGCCATGGCATGTAATTGTGCCTCTACTCTCGCTGAGTGCGTTGTTCCAAGTTCCTCAATAGTCTTCATCCACGCGGGGGTCGGAAGTTCGTAAGTCATCTGGCCTTCGGCCGTGACACGTCCGCCTGGGATGGGTTGTGGCTCGTACGCCTCTTCAAACGTTTCCTCCACCGGGATGGTGACAGTTTCTTCCTCAACTGGTAGCTCAGGTGGGGAATCTGGCCTTGGTGGTGCTTCATATACTGCAATCCTTGATTCAAGGTTTGATACCTGGGCCCGTAATGAGTTGAGTTCCTCTAAGATGTCAGGTGAGGGGTCCACAGGTGCTGGTATGTCTGGGTGTGCCGGTGCTTGTAACTGGAGTAATTTATGATCTTCTTTGAGTTTCTGTAACTCCTCATTCATGCGGTCATATTCATCTAGCAATCTTACATGATCTTCTAGCAGCATCCTCATCGAGTCTGAAGGAATGGCTTTGAACCTGCTAGGACTGAGTGGTTGGTCTGGGTGGTCGAGCGCTGCTTCTAAGTTTTCTCGATTCTGGTCTTGTAAGCGCTGGTTTTCTTCCTTGGTGGCTGCTAGGTGTCTTCGTAGTAAGCCCATGTTTCGTGTTAGCGTTGCATTGCGGACTGTCTGGGCTCGTAATAAGTTATCCAGGTCAGCCGTGGCTTCCTTGGTCTTTTCTTCGCTTTCTAGTTCCAATTTGTGATAAGCCTCGCGTAATTCTTGGTAGCGGGTGTTCAGAGAGGCATTCTCAATAGACAATAAATTAAGCTGCGACTGTAAGTCATTGGTTGTCCTCTGCAGCTGCTGATAATTATCACCAAGAGATGTGAACTCATCTCTTACTTGCGTCTTACACATGAACATCTCTCGGAATGCATTATCTACAGTGGGTGATAGTATTAATGGGGTGCTAAATGAAGATGCAGTTGGTGTAGATGCAACGAGAATGGGGAATGGGGGTGGGAAGGTGGATGATGTAGTGATTGTTGAAAATTGTGATGTGCCTAAAAATGTTTGTGCCGGGAGTGAAGTGAGTGATGGTGCAGTGGGTGGTGAGATGTCCATGTCAGTGGACGTGTCTAGTGCGGTGACCGTGAATATGGGTGTGATCGTGGGTACTCGTGCTGGTGTAAATACGGGATTTACAAAGGTTGAGGGGTAATTTACAGGGGGGCTGGCTGGAGCTGCTTGGTGGAAAGGGGAAAGAGGGGTTACAGTGGGTCGGGGAGGTGAGACAGGGGAGAAGGTTAATGGCGGGGGGAATGGAAAAAGGGGTCTTGGAGTTGTGGGGAAAGATGGAAAAGATTGATGAAGGAATGGGTTGGATAGAAAGGTGGGTGTGGGAGGGGGTAGACTAGGGCTAATGGGTGCAGGAATTGTGGGGTGCGTGGTCATAAAGAAGATTTCTGCAACGCCACCGGCGAATGAAGATGTTGGTCTGGGGGAAGGAGGGTGAAGAGGGGAGGCTGGAGGGACGGGTGGTGAGAGAGGAGCGGTTGGGGTGGTCGGTACGTCAGTGACTTCTGAGGTCTGTACAGTTGTAGCGCGGGGTGGGGAATCTACAAAGATGGTTTCTACTGCCAACGAACTTTCGGGGACGAGGCGTGCCTCCCTAGCTTGTTCTGAAGACTGTGCTCCTGTGGGTACACGAATGTATTCGCCGGGCTTTGAAAGTAGTCGTACTCTGCGGGGGTCAAACTGTGGTATTTCGTTGCAAGTACCTGAGTGCCTCGTTGGAGCCTACTGATTTGACTAACTCTTTGAATCCTTTGATGTATGCGTCTTCGAATCCGCCTGTGACAAGTTCTTGTTCTATTATTGTTTGACTCTCTTCCTCTGTCAGCTTTTTGCGTGCCCAAACTTTTTCCATAGTTCTATACAGCTTCTTGATAGCTAGTGTGTAAGCTGCTGCCTTGTAAGTTTCATCTTCATGGGTACTTGTATCGCCATGTGTGTTTGTTTGTTGGCCTTGGCCATCTGTCTGTTCATGCTCTTGGGATTCCTGTGTTCCCTGGCTAGCTTCGTCGTCTCCTTCGTCGTCATCGGTTGTTGTTCTTTCGTCATCAGAGCTGGACACGACCTGTCCTTGTGGCTGATCCCTAGGTGTGGTAGGGTATCTAGGCCTTTCAAATTCTTGAGAAAACAATTGTCCTTCTGAAAACTGGAACTCATTGGAGAATGCATCAGGCATCTCAAAATCAAAAGTTTGGTCCAGTGGCTCTGCTTGTCCTGGTTCTAAATGCGGTATTGGAAAAGAGAAAGCTTCCGCACCAATAGTGGTGGGAAGTTCAGCTGCTGTGGTGATAGGTTCTGTGGTTGTGGCTGCTTGGGGTGCAACAGTACTGGTGGTGCCCTCGGCGTAACTGGTCTTGATAACCATATACGAATTGGTGGTACTGTGGGAGTGGCTGCTGTTGGTGACTGCTCTGGAGATGGTTGTGGCGAGGGTGATTCTGGGACTTGTAGGCATGGGATAGTACCTCTCATCCGCTTTCCGGCTCTGCCTTTGCTAGACTTTCTAGCCTTCCTAGTGGTGCCTTTAAATGCTTTCAGTTCCTCACTGGTCATGGCACGCTCAATTGGTAAGTCATACGCCAAGCACATATATATGATCCTGGTGACGGCGCAGCATCCATTGATTACTTTCTTTCGTTCCCATCTATGTTGTGCCAAATAGAGCTGATCAATTATCCAGCTAGCTAGATCAACCATTTGAGGTCCAGTACAGGCTAAGTATAATCCAAACCAGATTCTCTTGTGGGGCATGGTAAAATGATCCTGAGCTGGGAAAGCAAAGTGCTGCATGCATATCCGTAATGGCTTGGAGAGCTCAGGTGTTATAGCAGAAATATCCTTCCACTTAGTTACGTCACCACGTTTCATCTGCTCTGGGACTAGCCATTCTCGCTCCGTCGGAGTGTGCGTTCCATGTATTTTCAGAGCTGCACGAATTAAATCTTTAGACAAATAAAACCTTCTGAATGGAGGATCATTTACCAAGGATGGTAACATGAATGTGCCAGGTAGATCCTTGTTTTCTGAAGCTGTTAAGGTGGTTACCAAGTAAAAACATCTGTAAAAATCGGGTTTAGGAAGAGGGTCGCTAAAATACTCTGTAAATCCCGCTCGTGCCCAAACGTGCGTTAGATCTTGTGTATTCTCTAGTCCTTCAAATTCTCTTGAAAAGAACTGGTACTTGGCCCATGTGCGAAGATCAAATGCCAAATTGGCCTCAAATATGAAATCAGCGTCTGCTAATGGTCCTGCTAGGCCTTGAAACCAATGAGAATTACAATGAATCTTCTCAGTATATCCTCTAGGAGGATCATCGATTGGCATGGGTCCTGGAAAACCTTGAAACTCTGGTGGTTGCATCGTAGGATAAGATTCCGCGAGTAATTCTCCAATATTGGCCATTGGTGTGCTTGGGCCAGCTTCTGATGGTCCTGCTTCGGTTTGCATGATGACTGATGAGCTAATGGAAAAGATCTGCTACAAAAGATTAACACATTAGCATGGAAATTAATTATGATCCCATTAAGGTGAGACAGCAATCCCTTTCCATAACCGATGTGTAACCCGTGTAGCCAAGTGTCGTGAAGTGATTGATGCAATGATCTTTTTGCAGAGCTAATGCAGGTCTCTAGACACCTACATGGTTCAGATTATGCCTACAATTCTTGATGAGCTTTTATTATGCATGATGTGGGGTTTGGGTGTATGAATTTACACAAGGTTTGGTTGAGGGTGAATTATTACAAGGGTGGAGTTTAAATGGGGTGGGAAAATTGTTAGATAATGGGGTACAAGAAGACGTTTGGATACGTTTCGGTATCCATTTCCTAAGAGTCTTGGAGTGGGTGGTAGGTTTCTGCTGAGGGCCAAAAAGCGGTATCGGGTTTGGTGGTATTGAAGGATGGAAAGATTTCTGAGGGGTATATATTACATGGCTTGAGGGTTGGGCTATAATACATTGTTTGGGTACCCAAATCTGCATGGGTGTGGGTCTATGGATAAGGTATTTCTTGGCGATCCAAATCTGTTGAGTATTTGTACTTGTAGAAGAAGATCGAGGGGAGTTTGAATACTGACTCTGCTTCTTTTAAAACTTTGTCCTGTTCTCGTCTACAGTGTTGCCAATAGCCTGTGGTTGCTGTCCTTTTGGCACCCATATTTGTCTCGGGCCACTTGTTCTGTGATGTTGATACTGCTGCTTTCCTTGCCTTATCTGGTGGTGTCATCGGTCTGGGTTCCTCTGTTGGGGTTGACTCCTTCGTGGTTTGGTTTGAGAGGTCCAATGGACGCTCTGCTTTGGAAAAGAAGGGAGATCCAACACTTGCGTGACCTACCCATTAGGAAGTGATTCGTTATGTATCTTTAATCTAGGCCAGTCCGCAGCAAGTTTGGAAGGATGAGCACCACAGGGTGTTGTGCTCATTTGGCGGCTGATGCAACCCACCTGACCGCTGATTGTGTTTATCTGCCCTAGCGGTTGGGTAGCTGCCCCTTCTAGTTTGCAGGAAGCCCCAGGGAAGATCTCCTGTCGTCCTTCTGATTGACAACTGTCCATAGCCAAGCCCGAGTGGGTTGGTGTAGACGTAACGTGAATGGTCTGACCCAAGATCTTCCAGTCTTCCGTCGCATGCGTTTCATAGGGCCTAGGGTTACAAACCTCAATCGGAATGCAATTAGGGAAGTCAAGCGGTATCACTCGCTTCTGTTCTAAGGTTCCAATCTGTAAGGAGCCTTGTCTAAGATTTAGGTCCACTGAGTGATCGTATATCCAATCTTGGCCAAGGATTAGGGGTTCTATCAGGTCGTCATCATGGCACACTAGTAGCTTCGCTGTCATGGTCACATCCTTAATGAGGATAGGAAGGTCCACCTCACCCATGCAAGGGGTTTCCATGCCTCCTAGGCCTATGAGGTATGCCTCAATTGGCCGCATTTCTATTCCTGAATCCTTATAGTGGGACCATCTAATAGCACTAGTCGCAGCACCTGAGTCAATTAAAGCCCTGAGCTCTTGGCAAGGGCTGTCGTGCTCTAGCCTGACTGTAATGAATGGTCTCCTGTCCACTATACTAGGATGAGTGGTTGACTTTACTTGACACATGGCCATGGGATATCTGGGTGTAGTTTCCAGATGGTTGTAATGTTCTCTCGCTAGCCCTTGTCTTCTTAGCTTCATGCGTTTAATGCGTTCTATTGCTTCTGCCTGAGCTTCCGCTCGTATTCTATTTTCTTCCTCCTTACGCTTCTTTGCCAACGTGAGTCGTCTAAGCATATCCTCAGTAAGAGGTTCCTGATATAGCTTGACTCTACAGCCACTAATATAATTAGGCATTATATCTCCTTCTAAAGTGGCTAATTGTACTGCTCCACTTGTTGAGAGTCTGTTAATGATCATAGGTCCATAACCTCGCTTTTCTAACTTACGTGCGTGTTATTTCAGTGTATATACTAGAACTAAATCTCCTTCTTTTAGGCCTTTATCTTTCACATGTGCATCAAAATATGCTTTCTGTCGCTTCTTCGCTGCATATATTCCTGCTACTACCTTTAGCCTGGTTTCTCCTAATCGTTCCAAGTCCATTATCCTCGCTGATAATTCATGGCCGGTCCACTGATGTTCTTGTGCAACCTTAAGGGTCGGTATCAAGAAGTCCAAAGGAAGCACTGCATTCTGACCAAAAACCATCTGAAAGGGAGTTGCATTGAGTACGGTCTTATAGGCCACTCGATATGCCCAAACAGCGTGGTGTAACTGTTTGTCCCAATCTGAACGTTTGTTGTTCACGAGTTTCGTCAGTACGTTACAAAGGATCTTATTAGTGCTTTCAGCCTGACCATTGGCTTGAGGATGATATGGTGCGGATTTCTTGTGAATCACCATAAAATCCTGTAACAAATATTCAATGACTTGGTTTAGAAAGTGAGTGCCTCGATCGCTCACTAACTCCATAGGCAGTCCATATCTTGTAAAGACATTCTCAAATAAGAATTTTGCAGTTGTGTGTGCATCATTCTTTTTCGTGGCTTTTGCCTCTACCCATTTTGTAAGATAGTCTGTGGCAACAATAATGTATTCCGCATGTGTGCCTTTTGCAGGGGGGTTAATGGGTCCTACAAAGTCTATACCCCACTTAGAGAATGCACGTCCGCCCATCATGGGTTTCAATGGCATTTCATCTCTGCGAGTAGGAAACTGAGTTCTTTGGCACACATCACATCTCTTTACATAGGTATGAGCATCCATGTGAAGAGTGGGCCACCATAATCCTGCAAAGAGGATGGCTTTGATTATCCTATCGGGTCCAAAATGACCTCCTGCAACACCTTGGTGTGCAGTCTCTAGTATGCTCAGATAATCGCTCTCATGAAGACATTGTCTTAGATATCCATCTCGTCCTCTTTTGTATAGGTTATCGCCAATAAGTGAATATTCTTGAGCTTCCTGCTCTAGACTGCGTTGTCGAGCTAAGGTCATTCCTTGAGGGAATGTGTTCGTCCTCAAGTATGTCACTAATTGTTCACTCCAGTCTGGTGTGAGAGACACATGATACAGTGTAGCATGCTCTACTGGTGGTCTTCCACAACAAACATGGCATTCTTTACACAACTTGTAGACATCTGTTTCCATCGAAGGCCAATATACTCCTAATCTATGCAGAGTGTGTAATGTTCGATGTTTTGAATGATGTTGCTTTAATGCACCTATGTGTGCTAATTGCAACCAATTCGCATGTTCTAATTCATTTACACAACAAGCAAGAATCTTTTGATTATCCTGTTTATATATGCTTCCTGCCATTATTTGGTATCTTTGAGACTTGGTAATCTCTCCTTCTTTGATCTTTATCTTAGGATTCTTGGGTCTGTATGTCAGAATAGGGACTATAGGTTTAGCCCATTCTGGTGCTATCTCAAGATTAAACAAATAAGCATCTGGTAATTCATCCGCTATTCCTTGAGGAGCTTCTCCTGAGGTTAATCTCGAAAGGTGGTCAGCTCTAAGATGTGTCTTTCCTTTCCTGATTACGACTTCAAAATCATACTCCATGAGTAATAGAAACCAACGTATCAATCGTCCTGTGTTACATGGTTTGTTGACTAGGTACAATAGGGCTTGATGATCTGTAAAGAACTTGAATTTGTTGGCCAACAAGTAGTGCCTAAACTTCTTTACTGCGTAGATCATCCCTAATCCTTCTCGTGCCGTCGTGGTGTAATTTCTTTCTGTTGCGTTCAATTGTCTGCTCGCGTAAGCTATGGGGAGATCTATGTTACCTTCATTCGTGGGTTGTGCTAACACACATCCTATGGCATAATTGGATGCATCCACATGTACATGGAATGGCTTACTCCAATCTGGGGTAGTCAATATAGGTGCTGAGCACAAGCGTCGTTTAAGTTCATTGAATGAATTCTCACATTCATCTGTCCATTCAAAGTTGGTTAAAAGAGAGTACAAAGGCTTGGCTATGATTGCATACATGTGTATGAATCTCCTATAATAACCGCAATGGCCCATAAATGCCTGTACCTCTTTCACATTAGTTGGTCTAGGTAATTCTGCAATTACTTTCACCTTTTCTTCATCCGTAGAGATTCCATTTTTTGACACAATGTGTCCTAGAATTTTGCCTTGTCTGACCATGAAGACGCATTTTTCTGGGTTCAAACAAACCTGATATTCTCGACATTTGTCAAATATTTGTCTTAACTCTAGGATATGCGTCTGCCTAATATTAGAATGAGCACATATGTCATCGACATAAACTTCCAAACTCTTGCGTAAGAATTCCTTGAAGACGCATTCACTCTCCTCTTCCTCTTCTCCCTCATATTCTATAATTTTAGCCTTATTTTCTTCATGGCTTGGCCGAGTGTCCAGTATTTTTAACTCTGCCATGTCTTCTTGAACACCTGAACTCTTTTGCTCCAAAACATCTAAGATGAGCTTTATTTCTTGTACCTTTTCTTTCTCCAACACCTGTTGAGTTTCTTCAGAAAGATATCCTTCCTTTGTTTGCATCTCCTTCTCCTGGCTTAGAGTTTCCTGAAACTGGTTATATTCAGTTTCTTTACCAAAATTTTCCTGACATTCACCTGCTTGTTCTTCCTGTCTTTCCTTTTCCTGTGCTAGAACTGTTCCAGTTACTTCCAAATCTTTCACCTGATCCTTACTTCTTTCCTCTTTGTGTTCTTCTTCCTGTTCATCACTGTGCATGAGGTCCATTGCTACCTCTTGTTCTTGATCCTCATTGGATGTAAATTCCTCATTACTTTTTATATCATGTAATACATCCTTTATACTTTGAATGATCTCTTCTTCCACAACTCTCCCTGTGACCTTTGGAGCACTCTTTCCCATTTCTATCTTCTTTATTTCTTGATCCTTATTCACATCCTTCTGTTCTTTAAATGAACTACTCTTCTGTATCTCTTTTGTCAATTCTTCTAGCTTTTCATCCAATTTGAAGTGTGTGACTTATGCGGCATAGTGTACCTTGGTAGTTTTGGAAAACAAAAAATACTGTAAAAACATCCTTACAGCATATTCCTCATTCTCCCTTCCTTTGAAATCAGTGAATTTTACATATCCTGTGTAAGTTTCCTTATTCTTTTTGACAAAACTCGGATCAAGTTTGGTTCCCATTGTATAGAATTGCAGTGCTGCTCTGATATGTTCTCCCTTGATAGTGATACCTACTTCCTGGTTATCCTTGTTTTTGACTTTGCATCTAAAATAGGCATCATTTCCTCTTCCTATTTCTGTCAAACTGTTCATTACTTGTGATACCCTCTCAAAGTCAATGAAAAAGATAGGCTCCTCCAATATTCTGTGCAGCCCTACTGCCTTCCATCTTTTCATATTAACTGCCACTCTTTGGAACCTGTAGAACTCCTGGCACAACATTGTATACTTGTATCCTCCTACTCCCACTGTAAATATGTGTTGGCCAATGATGTTTAGGGTCTCCTTAAGTTCCTTCACCACCTTCTCAGCCTCTGGAATTTCTGGCTCATCATCTGACTCCAGGTCCACTTGTTCCTCCACAGTTTCACTGTCCAGAAACCAATGTCCTCTTGATAGCACAATTGATTTTGCCTTGAAGTCATGAATTGGCAACTCCTTTGTATTCACCATTTTCTGAGGAAAATAAAATACACAAAAAAAACTCTACCCACATAAGTCACAAATGATCAGAAAAATTAATGTTTTTCTTTTGGAATATTCTTGCCATGAGAATAAAGAAAGAAAGTCTTCCAAATAAATTTTGCTTCTTCAAAAGACTCAATTAAAGTGATCATTATAGGTGTAGCAAGATGTCTAATGTGCTTGAAGAAAGGAATGATGGAAACAATGATTAATGAAAAAACAACTTCAGAAAAATAGAAATCAAAAGATGATCATAGAAAATTGAAACAAAATCATACAAATTTTCCATAATAATTTACTTTCCTCCTCCCTATATCTTGCTTTGTGCTTTATAAATTTAAAAACAAAAAATACACACTGCCCATTTTTTTTTTTTTTTTTTTTTGCTCTGTCCTCCTTTTCTTCCCCTCCTAATTCTCTTTTAAGGGGAAAAGGTTTAAAAGAAAAATACTTTTGTCATCCTTCTCTCTTTTTTTTTTTTATATTTTGTTCTGAAATTCTGAAGATAGGTCAAATGTGGATGATCTTTCTACCATTGACATAATTCTGATTTTTTTACCCAATAATGTTTAACTGCAATTGTCCTTATGTCATCCAAACATCCATGCTTCCCAGACCAACATCTTGTAGCATTTTTTGGTCTCCATACCCATTTTGCTCTAACTTCCTGTTTTAATGAGTAATATCGGTGTATGCCTTCTTTCCATGTCCCTCTTGTTCTGATTTGTTGATGTTTCAAATTAGGCAATAAGTGTCTTCCTCGTTTTGTCTCACCATTCTTCTCTACTCCTGAATTCTCTTGCTGGTTTTGATTGTGAGAAGCTTGATCATTTTGTAGTGGCAATATGTCCCTGTCCTTCATTGAGAAAGTAAATCCTTCCACATCTGGGTCATGAACATCTAGATGAACTTCCTGTTTTTCATTACTCAGAAAAAACATTAAAAATTTTTTGTCATTTATGGTCAAATTAAGCTTCATTTTTCAAAGTTTAAAATAACTTTACCTTGTTTGAGCCAGGGTTGTCCCAAAATCAATTTTTCAGTCATCAAATGATCTGGCCACTCTTCACAATCTATCTTCATATATTCATTATTAAATTTAACTTTAATAACAAGTGAAGACAAACTCTGAATCATTTTTCCTTCTAATGTTTTAATCAACATTCTGCTTTTATTCCTCTTTATGCTAAATTTATTTACCAAGGCTGAACTGATCAAGTTCACTTGAGCTCCTGAATCTATCAAAACCCTTCTGTTTTCATTTTGATGATCCATTTCTATCACAGGCAAATGTTCTCTTTGTTTTAGAGTGCTTTCACATAAACACACCTTCTTAAGTTCTTTCATTTTTCTTATTCTCTCCTTTGCTTCTTGTTGAGCCTCCTTTCTGATGTTTTCTTCTTCTTTTTTCCTATTTTGAGCTTTTTGCAGTCTTCTCCATTCCTCAGTAGTTAATGGACACTCATACCTCTTAACTCTACATCCACTTATAAAATTTGGCATGATTTCTCCATCAATGTTAGCTAATTGAATGGCTCCACTCTTGCTTATCTTATGTATAATGTATGGCCCATGACCTTTCTTCTGAAATTTTTTCTGATGCTCCTTGACTGTGTATGCCAGAACCAAGTCTCCTTCTTGAAGATCTTTTTCTTTTATATGCACATCATGGTAGGCTTTTTGTCTTCTCTTGTCTGTATATATACTCATTACTACTTGTAGTCGAGATGCTCCCAGTTTTTCTAAATCTATGACCCTCTCAGATAGTTCATGTCTTGTCCAATTGTATTGACTACCCACTTTTAATGTTGGAATAAGAAATTCCATGGGTAAAACTGCATTTTGTCCATATACCAAATTGAATGGAGTAGTCCCTAAAGCAGTTTTGTATGCCACTCTATAAGCCCAGAGAACATGATTAAGTTGAGAATCCCAATCATTTCTGTTTGTGTTGACTAATTTGGACAATACAGTGCAAAGTACTTTATTAGTACTTTCTGCTAACCCATTAGCTTGTGGGTGATATGGGGCTGACTTACTATGACGAATCATGAAATATTTGGTCATGTTTTCTATGATCTGGTTCAAAAAATGAGTTCCCCTATCACTTACTAATTCAATTGGAAGTCCAAATCTAGTAACAATATTTTCATACAAAAATTTAGCAGTTGTATGAGCATCATTTCTTTTAGTGGCTTTGGCCTCAGCCCAATTGATCAAATAATCAGTAGCCACTAATATGTATTCTGCATGAGATTGTCTAGCTGGAGGATGTATAGGTCCAATAAAGTCCAATCCCCATTTGCTAAAAGCTCTGGCTGAAATTAATGGGATTAATGGCATGTTATCTCTTTTATTTGGTTGACTCACTCTTTGACAGATGTCACATCTTTTTACATAAGTTCTTGCATCAAGAAATAGAGTTGGCCACCAAAAGCCAGAATACAAAATGAGTTTGGCTGTTCTATCACTAGAAAAGTGTCCTCCTGCCACTCCACAGTGTGCCATTTCCAACATCTCCAAATACTTCTCTTCAGGAACACATATCCTTAAATAACCATCCATTCCTTTTTTGTATAATTGTTCTCCTATGAGTTGATATTCTTCAGAGATTTCTTGTAAATTTCTTGAATCTGTACCAGCTATAAGTTGCTTCCCTTTCTCCTTTTTCTTTAATTCTTCAACAATGTTTTCACTCCATTCAGGGTTTTTTTTAAACCAATATAGAGTTATTAATTCTGAATTCTGCAAATCTTGACATTCTTGACATTTAGCAACATATCTTTCCACATCTTGAATTTTGTTTGGCCAGTGTACTCCCATCCTAGCAAGATTGCTTAAAGTGACTATTTTGGAAGCATGAATACATTGGTTCCAGCAATGAGCTCTTCTTACATATTCATGTTGCTCCTCTTCTGGAGTACAGTATTCCAGTATACCTGACTGATTGAGGTGATACAAATGCCCAGCTAGCAACATAAAATTCCTGCTTTGTAACACCAAATGTGTGTTTTTTGCTAATGACTTACAAGGTCCCATGGTTAACAAAGGAACTAATGATATGGACCATTCAGGAACATTTTCTACTTTGAATAGGTATGTATCTGGCAGGTCATCATCTAAGGGTGAACTAGGTTCTTTGGACTGAATTCTAGACAAATGATCTGCTCTTAAGTGTGTTTTGCCTTGTCTAACCACCACCTCAAATTCAAATTCCATTAGTAAAAGAAACCATCTAACTATTCTTCCTGTATGACATGGTTTATTTACTAAATAAAGTAGAGCTTGGTGATCCACAAAGAATTTAAACTTGTTGGCCAATAGGTAATGTCTGTATTTTTTAACAGCAAATATCATTCCCAACCCTTCTCTCTCAATGGTTGTATAGTTCTTTTCTGCAATGTTCAATTGTCTACTAGCATATGCTACTCGGAAATCTAATTTACTTCCTTCTATAGGTTGTGCTAACACACATCCCAAAGCATAATTTGAAGCATCTACATGCACATGAAATATTTTATCCCACTGAGGTGTTTTTAGAATTGGGGTTGTCACCATGTTGGTGCAGACCAATCACCAATTGAAGGCTTGGAAGATCAAATGATGAAGGAAGAATCAATTTCTAAAGTGTGGAAGAAGATTACATTCAGAGGACAAGAGAAGTGTACACATATGTACATTAGTATAGTCATAGCTGACTTAGATCTTTTGTTTAGTAAGAATCATGTACAAATTTATCTATAAATACTTTGAGAAAAGTCGGGGCAAGTATGAGAGCATATGTGACAATAGTTAGAAGTCAAGATTGAGGAAGGTAGAAGTCATGAGATAGAGGAAAAGTTAGTTGAGTTAGCTCTCATCACTCAACTGTATTTCTTCTGAGTAAATGAAAATTTTTGCGCCCGATGTTTCTGCGTGTTCTCCTTCTACAGTAGATCAATTGTGAAATGCTTTTGTACAAGTCTAAGTTGAGAGTTGCTTGACCTCTGTACAAAGTTTCAGCTTCCAATTGTAATCAGGCTGAGTGAATTAAGTGTAGGAACATTCATATGTGAAGTATGTTCACTGGTTCCTAAAACAGGCGCAAATTTCGAAGTTAATGTTTTGATCATTTCTCCTAGTACAGTTTAAAGTTTTGCATGAGTGAGGGCTTAATCTTTAAGTTGGAAGATAAGCTACTCATGTCTAAAAGCATTTTGGAAAACGGGTTCTATTCAAGGAGAACCAAGTCTTAAAAGTTACAGGTGTAAAGTCGACTGTTCTGAATGACAGTTTCTGACATAGGTAACTTGAGAAGTTGATTTCTCAAGTTATACTTAATCTTTTGAAGTGATTCAACTTGGAGTAGATGCGCAATCTCTAGGAGATACTTCGTACAAAGTTTCATCAAAAACTTTACACGTTTGATAGGTCAATGTGGAGAAATAGTGCAGCAGACTTTTCTGTGTTTCATCTTCTTCACAGAATTGTTAATCTTTTGATAGTTAATAATTGATCCTCTAAATGAGTGAAAGGTTTTGACTTATTCTTGGTATAGAGGTGCTCTAATCACAAGAATAGGTTGTTCTTTTGGAGATTAACACTCTCCATCAGTCGTATCAGAGCAGGAGACATCAATTTGAAGAAAGGAGGATCCCGACTGCTGCAGATTCAAGAAATTCAACACTTGAAGGACTAAGAAGTGAAAGCTTGGAGTCAAAGCTTGAGGAGAAGACTATTTGACATCAAGAAAGGCAAAAGGAGTCCAATTCGAAGTAAAGGTACATACATTGTTTGTAAATCTTGAAGATTTCAATACACAGGTGGACACAAGATGGGAGAAAGCTTGCAGATTGATAAGCTAGATAGGGAGAACTATGCAGCATGGTCCATGAGGATGGAAGCACACCTCATGAGCAAAGATCTTATATCATTTATTACAGGAGATGAAGAAAAACCTGAGTTTGCAGATCCAAGTATTCCTACTAGGGAAGAGCTTGCAATGTTGAAGACTTGGATGAGAAAGGATGCTCAAGCAAGGAGCATCATCTACATGGCTGTAAATGATTACCTTTTACCTCACATCAGAGGTTTGGAAAGTGCTACAGATGTTTGGAATGCCTTGGAAGAGCATTTCCAAAATACAACTAAGTCAAGGAAGTCCTCACTATGGGCTGAGTTCACAACCTTCAAGAAGAAGAGCTCACAATCAATTTCAGATTATGTGGCAAGGATGAAAGATATTGCAGATAGCTTGGGAGCAGTGGATGAAGATATTGAAGAGGAAAAGTTGGTAAGACAAATACTTACAGGTTTGAGAGGAGATGAGAAGTGGAAGCCTTTTATATTGTCCATAGAATTGTCACTTGACCACTTTACTCCTGATCTTAATCAATTGCTAGGACACATGCTAACCTTTGAGCAGGATCTTAAAGGAGACAATGATAGAAGTACAAGTCAAGCTATGTACTCCAAGGACAAGAAAAAGAATGGCAAGGGAAAGCAATCAAATGATGATGAAGGGAATTCAAATCAAGCTAACTTCACAAAAGGAAAGATGAATTTCAAAGGTAAAGGAAGAGGAGGTAAGAACAAAGATAATGCTAAAGCTTGTTGGATTTGTGGCAGAACAAATCATTTGGCAAATGATTGTTGGTATAACAATCAAAATGGTGGAAGCAATAATCAGAATTATAATCAAAGCCTATAAATGGATCCAGATATTATGTGTTGTTTGTTGATGATGCAACCAGGTGGATTACTTTGTATGTAATCAAGGATAAATCAGAAGTTTTCAAGACATTCAAACATTTTCATGCCTATGCAGAAAGGATCACAGGACAAAAGCTAAAGAGGTTAAGATCAGATGGAGGGGGAGAGTATTTCTCAAAAGAGTTTGATGATTATTTGTGGAATGCAGGTATCAAAAGAGAAGTAACTTGCAGGTACTCCCCTCAACAGAATGGAGTAGCAGAAAGGAGGAATAGAACTCTTGTAGAGTTTGCAAGAGCCATGATGAAGGAAAAGAATTGTCCAAATTACTTATGGGCAGAAGCCATTAACACTGCAACATACCTTGTGAATAGGTTGCCTTGCAAAGCTTTGGATGGAGGAACCCCTTATGAAGCATGGTGGGGTAAGAAGCCTAGTCTTGATCATTGTAAAGTATTTGGATGTATTGCATATGCTTATGTTCCTTCACAATTAAGACATAAGCTAGAACCAAAAGCAGAGAAGTATGTGTTTATTGGATATGATGATAGACAGATGGGTTACAGGTTGTGGAGTCCATCCACAAAGCAATTTCTTGTTACTAAAGATGTAACATTTGATGAGCAAAATATGTGGTATACAGGATCACCAAATGAGTATACAGGTGTTGAAGAAATACAAAGGAAAGGAAAGGCAAAGGTAAAAGTTTGTGAAGAAATTGTTGATGAAGTTGACTCTAGAAGTAGAGTGCAGGATCATGTAGAAGAAGGGCCAAGATTTGATCCAGAATCAAATGAGGCTGAAACTTCAAGAAGTGCAGAAATCAAAAGATCTACAAGAGAAAGGAAAGAACCTATAAGGTATAGTTATGATACATCTTTCCTAACAACAAAAGATTATGCCTACATTGTGAAAACAGAAGAAGATCCAACAACTTATGAAGAAGCCAAAGGTAAACAGAATTGGGAGAAGGCAATGCAGGAAGAGTATGATGCTCTACTTGAAAATGAAACTTGGGAACTAGTACCAAGACCAAAGAATCAGAAGGTCATTGGATGTAAGTGGGTATATAAAACAAAGAGGTTTGCAGATGGTAAAGTGTCTAGATATAAGGCTAGACTTGTGGTCAAAGGTTATGCCCAAACTTATGGGGTAGATTATGATGAAACCTTTAGTCCTGTTGCTAAGATGTCTACAATTAGGACATTGATTGCTATTGCTGCTTGCAAGGGATGGAAATTATCACAATTGGATGTGAAAAATGCATTTCTAAATGGATACATTGCAGATGAAGTATATATGGAGCAACCAGAAGGCTTCATGGAATCAATTGGATCAGATTATGTGTGTAAGCTCAAGAGAGCTTTATATGGGTTGAAGCAAGCCCCAAGAGCTTGGAATTACAGATTGGTCAAGTTCTTGAATGAATGTGGATTTCAAGCATCAAAGGCAGATAGTAGCTTGCTAGTGAAGGCAAGTGAAAATGGATACATTTACATGTGCATTTATGTTGATGATATTATTGTTACAGGAACAGATGCTCAAGGAATCAATGAACTCAAAAGACAAATAGAGAAGGAGTTTAAGATAAGTGATTTGGGAAACTTATCTTATTTTCTAGGAATGCAGATTGTGTATACTCAACATGGAGTATATGTTTCACAAGAGAGATACTTGAAGAATCTTCTAGTCAAGTTTAACATGGAAGATTGCAAGACCTCAACTACACCATTGGAAGTAAATCATAAATTAAGCAGGTATGGAGGTGAAGAGTTCAATGATATGAAGAAATATCAGAGTTTGGTAGGTAGTTTAATCTATGCTACCTTGACAAGGCCAGATCTATCATATGCAGTAGGTGTGTTGTCACAATTCATGCATTGTCCAAAGAAGACTCATTGGATTGCAGCCCAAAGGGTACTCAGATATATCAAAGGAACCCTAAGTGAAGGTTTGTATTATGGTTTCACTTCTGACACAAGAATCAAAGTATTTAGTGATGCAGATTGGGCAGGTGACTCAGATGATAGAAGGTCTACTCATGGATATCTCTGTTATGTTGGAGATAAGTTAGTTTCTTGGTGTTCAAAGAAGCAACATACAGTTGCTTTATCATCCACAGAAGCTGAGTATAAGGGAATGGTAGAAGCTGCAAAGGAAGTGATATGGTTGAAGACTTTGATGAAAAGTTTTGAGATTGATCATAGTACTCCAATAATTTTTGGAGACAATATGAGTTCTTTGTATTTGGCAGCTAACCCTGTTTTTCATGCCAGGACTAAGCATATAGAGATTCAGTATCATTTCTTGAGGGAAAAGGTACTAGATAAAGAGATTGAAGTGATGTACACTCCAACAAAAGAACAAGTGGCAGATATGATGACAAAGAGCTTGGATGGACCTAAGTTACAAAGGTTTAAAGACATGGCAAGTATAAAGAAGACAGAGAAAACCTCAATTGATGATTGAGGGGGAGCTGTTGGTGCAGACCAATCACCAATTGAAGGCTTGGAAGATCAAATGATGAAGGAAGAATCAATTTCTAAAGTGTGGAAGAAGATTACATTCAGAGGACAAGAGAAGTGTACACATATGTACATTAGTATAGTCATAGCTGACTTAGATCTTTTGTTTAGTAAGAATCATGTACAAATTTATCTATAAATACTTTGAGAAAAGTCGGGGCAAGTATGAGAGCATATGTGACAATAGTTAGAAGTCAAGATTGAGGAAGGTAGAAGTCATGAGATAGAGGAAAAGTTAGTTGAGTTAGCTCTCATCACTCAACTGTATTTCTTCTGAGTAAATGAAAATTTTTGCGCCCGATGTTTCTGCGTGTTCTCCTTCTACAGTAGATCAATTGTGAAATGCTTTTGTACAAGTCTAAGTTGAGAGTTGCTTGACCTCTGTACAAAGTTTCAGCTTCCAATTGTAATCAGGCTGAGTGAATTAAGTGTAGGAACATTCATATGTGAAGTATGTTCACTGGTTCCTAAAACAGGCGCAGATTTCGAAGTTAATGTTTTGATCATTTCTCCTAGTACAGTTTAAATTTTTGCATGAGTGAGGGCTTAATCTTTAAGTTGGAAGATAAGCTACTCATGTCTAAAAGCATTTTGGAAAACGGGTTCTATTCAAGGAGAACCAAGTCTTAAAAGTTACAGGTGTAAAGTCGACTGTTCTGAATGACAGTTTCTGACATAGGTAACTTGAGAAGTTGATTTCTCAAGTTATACTTAATCTTTTGAAGTGATTCAACTTGGAGTAGATGCGCAATCTCTAGGAGATACTTCGTACAAAGTTTCATAAAAAACTTTACACGTTTGATAGGTCAATGTGGAGAAATAGTGCAGCAGACTTTTCTGTGTTTCATCTTCTTCACAGAATTGTTAATCTTTTGATAGTTAATAATTGATCCTCTAAATGAGTGAAAGGTTTTGACTTATTCTTGGTATAGAGGTGCTCTAATCACAAGAATAGGTTGTTCTTTTGGAGATTAACACTCTCCATCACACCAAACAAGTTTTCAATGTTTCAAAGGCTTGGTCACATTCTTTATTCCACTCAAACTTTGTGATGAGGGCATATAAGGGTTTAGCTATATCTGCAAATTTGTGAACAAATTTCCTATAGTACCCACAATGTCCCATAAAAGTTTGGAGTTCCTTCACATTTGTAGGTCTTGGAAGCTCTATTATAGCTTTTATCTTCTTCTCATCAGTAGAAATTCCATTTTTTGAAACTATGTGACCCAACATTCTTCCTTGTCTTACATAAAATACACACTTTTCAGGATTTAAGCATACTCTGTATGTCCTGCATTTCCTGAATATTCTTTCTAAATCTTGTAAATGATCCTGTCTTTTTAAAGTGAAAGTGCACAGATCATCTATATAGATTTCCATCACATTTCTCAGGAATTCTTTGAAGATATGACACATCAATCTTTGAAAAGTTGTTGGGGCATTGGTCAATCCAAAGGGCATAACCCTAAAAGCATAAATCCCCCATTCTGTAGAAAAGGCAGTCTTATGTTGGTCCTCCAAGGCTATAGGTACTTGATTGTATCCTGAGAAACCATCTAGAAAGCTATAAACTTCCTTTCCTGCAACTCTCTCAAGAAGATGATCTGTTATTAGCAATGGATAATTATCCCTTATAGTTGCTGCATTCACTTTTTTCAAGTTAATGCATACCCTAAGTTTTCCATTCTTTTTTGGTACCACAACTATGGGTGATATCCATTCAGTATACTCAATTTCATAAATGAAGTTAGCAGCCAACAACTTGTCAATTTCTTCCTTTATCTTGGCAGAGTATTTATCATTGAATGTATAATGTCTCTGTTTACTAGGTTTTGCATCTGGAGTCATAGGAATTTTGTGCTCACAGACTTTTGGATCAATTCCTTTTAAATCTTTATAACTGTAAGCAAATACATCCCTATAATTCTTCGCTAGGTTCTTTAGTGCTTCTTCTTCCTCTATGGTCATGTCATCAGCTATTACAATATGTCTTTCCTCTCCTTCTTCCTGAGTAATCATGATTTAGTTTGTTCTTCATTATCATAAGCTTCTCCTTTCTTTTTTTCTCTCTTTGGTTTCATTTTTAGAAGTAGTCTGTCTTCCACTTCATAGGTTTTAAAATATGCTGGTACATCAAAGTATTGATCCTTGTTTATTTCCTTCTCTTTCTTCTCAATTTCTTGTTCCTTTTCCATTTCTATGTGTTTATGTTCCTTGTATTTGCCTGAGATTTTATCTTTGATTGCGTCTTCAGCTTTTACTATCTCCACATATTTTGTTTTTCCTTTTTTTAATACCATCTCTGAATCTTGATCCTCCTCTGTTTTTGAGACACTTATCATGTTTATACTAATGTGAAAAATATCAAACCCTTCTTCATTTTGAAATTCCACTCCTACATACTCCTCACTGGCTATGTCCATGGTAGCCAAAATTTGGTTCCACCCATAGGGCTCAAACTCTTCATCCTTAAATTGTTGTGGCACATAACTTTCATCTTGCACTTTTCTTCCTTCCACACAATCTTCTCTTTTCAGTCTCCTTTTTCTATTGGTGAGGTTTCTTATTATGTTACACTTCCATATTGCTGATTCACTCTCTTCCTGATCCTCCAACTCTGATTCCTCACCTTCTTCTTGATTTTGATGTATTGTGTACCATTCTTGAGGAGATATATCACAGTAGTGCCCATTTCTTAAGTTCACTCTTTTTATTCTTCCTTTGCTTTGGAGATATAAACAATCATTACCCCAATCCTGCCCTGTAGCTCAGTGATGAGTAGCACCTCCTTTAATGTCAATCCGGGAAGACGTGAGGATGGTATGAAGACCTCGAGCAAGTGGCGGCACAAGTGCGTGAGTGAGAAGCACACGATCATGCACACACATACACACACACGCGCACACACGGCAAGACAAAGAGTGAGTGTTTTGTTTTGGACTCCAAGTTGTCCTCTCCAATCATGAAGTAACAAAGAATCAACAAATCATCTTTATTTTGTCAATCCTAGGAATATCCACAAGACCACAGCCCCTTCAAGATAATAGATTCAAGGAAATAAGAGATTGATGGCTGGATTGCTGAGAGAAATTGAAGATGAAGAGAAAATCTTGAGATTACCATAACTAAGGCAAATCTCCATCATTTTCTATGTTCTTTATGTCAAAACCATGCCATTTCATTAGCAGAATACAAATATGAACTCAAAACTGAAAAATATCACCTGTATCACCAAGACGAGACAATCGCGATTCTGTACCAACAGACGATTTTCACAATTTTGAAACTTCCTGCAGTCCTTTCCACTCATTTACAGCAATAGGTCTCTCTCTTCATACAACTTACTCAGTAATACACAAATAAGACTCACAAATCTCCATGCTTAGACAAGAGACAAGCTCACACATCAAAAGAAATACACACAACAAGAGAAAACACGATTTTGCAGAAACTCTTTCTTCTCTATTGATAGCTTGAGCAAATGGCTAACCAACCTCTCCAAAATAGAGAAAATTGACTTATATACATTTTCAAGTGTCCCTTTTCACACTTGAAATTAGGTCTTTTTCTCTAATTTTCTAAAAAATGCTATCTAAGAGTTTCTAAAAATTCTACAAAAATTACAGAAGGTCCTCAACCACATAAGGAAGACTCTTCCTTATTTTTACAATCATTGCATAAATATTTTACAATTTTTTTGACTTTTTACTAATTTTTTCATAAAAAATGCTCCTTCAAAATCACTCCTTCCAACATCCTTCCCCTCCTAAGCCTTTCGGCTCCTGACGAAAGATTTTCTTTATGTGAGCTCAGCTTTATTTCTTCTTCCTTTGATATACTTGTGACACCAAGTCATGGCTCTTCCTTTCTGTGACATTCAAATTATTGACCATTTCGAATAAAGCTTTCCTCCATTGTACTGCAGCTTCAGGCTTATCCATGACATCCTTCTTTAAATATTCGGTGTAAGCAACTTCATAAGCAGTCAGTCTTGCTTTTGTAACAACTGATAGGTTTCCAAAAATCTCTGACTCCCTCTCAAAAAACCCATAATCGAAAGCATCCTCAAAAATCTGTAAGTAATGACTACCCAAAAATATAATTCTGCTGTAGTAGGCCATTAAGCAGATCCTGTCTGGTGTCTCACTCAAATCAAACAAAAGAGCATCGGTTGGTGAATTAAAACCTATATAGTTCAAAATTCTGATATCTGTATCGGTGTAGGTCTCTATACAAGCTAGAATCAATCTCATTATTCTGACAAGTAATATACAGGCTGGATCATTAACATCTTTATATGTCGTTAAAATTGACTCAGCAGCATTCACCATGTAATTTTTTGTAGGCCAAGTACCTGCCTTTGGACCTGCTATTTTTGGAAAATTCAGCCATTTTGCTGGAATCTGTCCTGTTTTCCTCCTTTCCCAAAAAACAGTCCATTCTCTTCTTCTGGCAACTGGACAATAAGCTGGGTTGATCTTTAAATTCAAAGGTGCCTCTTTCCAGATTTTCCTGCATTCCTTATTGGCATCCAACCACTTATTCCTCCATTTAGGATTTGCTCTTTCAAATAACTCCTTCGTGACATTAATATCTTCTTCATATTCAAGGTATTTGTTCGGAGATAGCCCTACTCTGGCTAATTGATAATTCTTTATACTCTCCAAAATCATGCAGAAAGGTATTCCCAATCCATCTGCAGCCCAATGATGCTGATCTGGATTAATGCCTTTATTCAGAGCAAACTTAACTATTTGATCTTCATACTCATTATGCATTTGTCTAATAAAACCCATTCTTGCCTCTCTATCGGTCAATAGCTTCTGTACAAAATCTTCAGAAGATTCTTCCTCTGTTTCTTTAGCTGCTGACTCCTTGTTCTCTTGTTCCCTGTCAAAATCCCCTGTTTCATATTCCCTGTTGTCTGTATCTTCTGCCTGTACTTGATCTTGAATTTCTTCTGGAACTTTTGATTTCTCCAACTGTTTCTGTAGTTCTTCTATAGTCATCATTGAACTTTTGTTCTGAGCTGCCCATGACTCCTTTTCCTTCCTCCACTCATTTCTTTCGTCCTCCATCTTTGCTTGCCATTCACTTCTTTCCTTCTCTACCTCCAAATGTAATTGATGATATCCTCTCATTGATGTGGCAGCATGAGTGTTTGCCTGTTTCTCCATTTCTTTGGCCTCTTTTAATTCTGTTTGAAGTCTTTGAATTTCTTTATGCAGCTCTTCCTTTTCTTCCTCTGTCAATTGAACAGATTTACTTTCACCTTGTAGTTGACCTTCTTCTAACAACACTTTATTAATCTCTTCATGAGCTCTAGTCAGAATTTGATAAGATGTTTGTAAAGTTCTGTATCTTCCTCCAATGGTTTTCAATTCCATATCCATTTTAGCATTCTGTTCTGATAACTTTACACTTTTTTCTTCCAAATATTGGATCCTGTTCTGCTTCTGAACCTCAGCTTCTTCCAAAGCAATGATTCTATTGAGATATTCTTCATTCCTTTCCTTTAGCAACCTTAATTGCTCTGTCATCTGCTCTTTTTCTTTCTTGTGTTCTTTGATGATTAAACTGCCTTTTTCAAATTCTGATTCAGCCACCATTCCTGATATGATCATATTCCTGCTAGATGGTCTGAATTGTTCAATGTTGCTCATAATCATTTGACAAGCTGATCTTATATTTTTGGGTATTCTTTCCAACCCTACTTCTATTTCTGTCTGTCTAACTTCAATTTGCTTATCTTCTTTATTCTCATCATCTTCTTCTGCTGCTGTTTCATCTTCTATGTCCTGCATGTCTTGTTCTTCATTACTGTGATCATAGTTCTCTATATCCTGATTGTTATCATCCTCTTCATAAACTAGTGCTCTGTCATTTGCACTCTTTTGCTCTGAGAAATCTGAAACTTTTTTCTCTTCTAATGGCTTCTTTTCTTCCACTACTTGTTGCTTCTCTGTGAAGAGCTGGTCTCCCTTAATTAGTATCTCCTTCTCTTGTGTTAGGGTTTCCTGACTTTTATTTGAGTCCTTTTCATCAAGAATTTGTTGAACTTTCCTGAGTTGGTCTTCCTGTTCCTGCTTTTCCTGGACTTCAACTGATTCAATTTCTTTTGTACCAGCAACCTGGTCATTAGTTTTCTCTTTTATGCATTCCTGATCTTGCTCCTCCATATCCATAAGGTCTGCTTCCACTTCCTGTTCTTGATCATTCTTAGATGTAAATTCCTCATTGCTTTTTATATCCTGCAACACATCTTTTATACTTTGAACAATTCCTTCCTCTATTACTTGTCCAAAGACCTCCTGAGCATTCTTTTCTGATTCTAACTCCCTGCTTTCCTGTTCTTTGGATTCATCCTTCTGCTGATTATTTGGGCTAAGTACACTGCCGAATACTTTCTTTGCTAGTTCCTCCAAACTTGCAGTCAATCTTGCATTTAATTCGAACTGTGTCTGTGATGGGTTGGTCCATATTGAATTTTTGTCAACATTCATTATTCCAGAATTATCTTCATTTCTCTTCTGGTCTTCCTCTTCTGTCATCCTTGCCTTTCCTTTTAACTGCCTCCTTTTTTCTTCAGCACTCATCTGTGGAACTTTTTCTTCCTGTGTCTGCTTCTCTTGAGATTTCTTACTTGAATCCTCAGGTGTTTTCACTTTTTCTACAGCCTGTGCAGCTATATTGGGAGTGTTGGGTATTGACAGATTTAAACTTTTTAGCAAAAAACTCTCAATGTCGCTGTCTGAATCAGATGAGAATCGTGAAGATCCTCCCACTTCTTGTTCTATAGGCTTTGACACTTCCATCTCTGAGGTTAACTTTTGTGTTTCTTTGGTAGTTACCTGTCTCATTTCTTTTATCACAGGTTCATCTGCCATCTTTCCTTTCCCTTTCTTTATCATCTTCTTCTTTTGAACAGGTTTCCTTGGCATCTTCTTTTTTACTATCACTGTAGTTCTGGCCTCTGGAGTTCCTTGCAACTCCTTGAAGTATGCCAGCAATTCTACCTCCTTCTTCACAAATATCTCTTCAGTTTCTGCTGCCATCATTTCTTCATGCAATGCTTCATAGTGCTCCACTTCTTCTTGGATCCAATCAATAGCTTTACATGAAAAATCTTCCAGCATTTTTTGATATTGTGCCTCGTATATGGCTCTTTTGCTGTTTCCTTGAGTGAGATAAGTGTAAAGTTGTTCTTTGCTTGTCTGCGGAGGATGAGGTTCACTGGAGGATTGCACCTTCTTCTGTGCTGCCACCTGTTCCTCTCTTGTCTCTTCCGCCTGTTCTAACTCTACTTTTCTGGGGTCCAACCTTCTTTTCTTTACTGGAATCACTTCCTCAGATATGACTTTTCTCTTCATTCCTGTTCCTCTCATGCGAGTTTGTCCTTCTGATTCTCTTCCAAGTGCCTTCTTTGGGGGACTTTTGATTCCTGACATCAAATTTCTGAAGTACTGTGCCTCAGGAGCTAACTTTAACTGTTCTTCCATACCTAAAACATGATAAATGATTTTTGTCAAAAACTGGGCTCCATTCATGAATTTTTTTTGCTCCCAATGCTTTGCTGCTTCCTTCAGCTGTTCATGGATGTAAGGTGAGACATCCATCACCCCAAATGGCTTTGTTCTATCTTTGTTGTTGAACATCAGCAGAGTTACTGATTTGTGAGGCATGGTGTATCTAGGCAGTTTGGGAAAACAAAAATATTGCAGGAACATTCTAATTGCATATTCTTCATTTTCTTTTCCCTTGAAATCAGTGAACTTTACATACCCCGTGTAAGTCTCCTTATTTTTCTTGACAAAACTTTGGTCCAGTTTAGTGCCCATGGGATAGAACTGTAAGGCGGCTCTGATATGTTCTGCTTTGATGACTATCCCTGCCTCCTGATTGTCTTTATTCTTCACTTTACATCTGAAGTAGGCATCATTGCCTTTTCCCACTTCCTCCAAGGTTCCCATTACTTGTGCTACTCTTTCAAAGTCAATAAAGAAAATTGGTTCTTCTAAGAGCTTGTGCAATCCCACAGCTTTCCATCTTTTGAGGTTGACAGAAGTTTTCTGAAACCTGTAGAATTCTTGGCACAGCATGGTGTACTTATATCCTCCCACTGCAACTGTGAATATATGCTGTCCTATCACTCCCAGAATTTCTTTAAGTTCTTTTGCTATTTTTTCAGCTTCTGGGATTTCTTGGTCTTCATCGGATTCTAAGTCCACCTGTTCTTCAGTTGCATCACTGTCCAAAAACCAGTGTCCTCTGGACAAAGTCACGGAATCAGCTTTGAAGTCGTGAATTGCCAACTCCTTTGTATTCACCATCCTGTATTTATATATGACAGAAAAGAAAATACTCCACCCACATGAGTCACAAGATTTCATAAGAAAATACTATATTATTCTGGAATGTTCTGACATATAAAAAATAAGAAAAACAAGTTCCCAACAATTTTTGCTTTTTTTTTTTTTCAAGACTCAATTTTAAGTGAGCAACACAGGTGTAGCAAGACATCTATTGTGCTCTCTCCCATTGTCACTTCTTTACTCAAAAAAACAATTCCTGAATTAAAAGGCTGATGCTAGAAAAGATGATTAATGAAGAAACTTGAAAAAGTAATGGTAAAAAAGAAAAATGATCACAAAAAATTAAAAATCACTAAAACAAAACAACTTTTTTCCATAATAAATTACTCTTTCCCTCCCTATATCTTGCTTTGTGTTCTTTTATTTTTAGAAAGAAAATCAAGAAAATAAAATATATTTTTCTGGGGTTTTTTTTTTTTTTTTTTTTTTTTTTTTTTTTTTTTTTTTTTTTACCTTCTTTCCTTCCCCTCCTAATTTTCTTCTAAGGGGAAAGAAGGAAATATTTTTTTGTCCTTTCCAAAATTCCAAGAATAGGTCCATTGTGGATTATCTCTCTTCCATTGACCTAATTCTGATTTTTTTACCCAGTAATGTTTTATTCCATCTGTCCTTCTGTTATGGAAATAACCATGCTCTGTGGATGAACATTTTTTGACATTTTTTGGCTTCCATATCCATTTTGTTTTTATTTCCTGTTTTGGTGAGCCATAATTGTGCATGACCTGTTTCCATATTCTTTTTGTTCTGTTTTGTTGATATTGCAACTTTGGCAATAATAGTTTTCTCTGTTTTGTCTCCTCCTCAACCTTCACCTCTTCAGTCTTTTGCTGATCTTGAGTGTATGAAGCTTGATCACTTTGTATTGTCATAATGTTCCTGTCCTTCATTGAGAAAGCAAATCCTTCGAGATGTGGGTCATGAACATCCATATGATCTACCTGCTCTTCATTACTCAGAAAGAACATTAAAAACTTTTTGTCCTTGATGGTCAAATTAAGCTTCATTTTTTCAAAATTTAAGGTGACTTTACCTTGTTTGAGCCATGGTTGCCCTAAAATCAGCTTTTCAGTCATTAAATGGTCTGGCCACTCTTCGCAATCTATCTTCATGTATTCATTATTAAATTTAATTTTAACAGAAAGTGAAGATATGCTTTGAATGCTTTTCCCTCCCAGGGTTTTGATCAGAATTCTGCTTTCAGCTCTCTTCAGATTAAACTTATTGATCAAGGCTGAGCTAATTAGATTCACTTGAGCTCCCGAGTCTATCAAAACCCTTATGTTTTCATTCTGGTAATTCATCATAATCACAGGCAAATGTTCTTTTTGCTTTAGAGTGTTTTCACATAAGCACACTTGTTTCAATTTTCTAATTCTCTCTTTGGCTTCCAGTTGAGCCTCTTTTCTAACACTTTCTTCCTCTTTTTTCCTATTTTGAGCCGTTTGCAATCTTCTCCATTCCTCAGTAGTTAATGGGCACTCATACCTCTTCACTCTACATCCACTTATGAAATTTGGCATGATTTCCCCATCAATATTGGCTAACTGAATAGCTCCACTTTTGCTTATCTGATGTATGATATATGGCCCATGACCTTTTTTCTGAAACTTTTTCTGTTGTTCCTTGATTGTGTAAGCTAAGACCAGGTCTCCTTCTTGTAGATCTTTGTCTTTTATGTGAACATCATGATAAGCTTTTTGTCTTTTCTTGTTTGTGTATATACTCATCACTGCTTGGAGTCTTGATGCTCCCAGTTTTTCTAAGTCTATGACTCTATCAGATAATTCATGTCCTGTCCAATTGTATTGGCTACCCACCTTCAGTGTTGGAATAAGAAATTCCATGGGTAAAACTGCATTCTGGCCATACACCAAATTGAATGGTGTAGTCCCTAAAGCTGTTTTGTATGCCACTCTATAAGCCCAAAGAACATGATTCAATTGATAATCCCAGTCATTTCTGTTTGTGTTGACTAATTTGGACAATACATTGCAAAGTACTTTATTAGTGCTTTCTGCTAACCCATTGGCTTGTGGGTGATATGGGGCTGACTTATTGTGACTAATCATGAAATAATTAGTCATGTTTTCTATGATCTGATTCAAAAAATGAGTCCCCCTATCACTTACCAATTCAATTGGTAGTCCAAATCTAGTGATAATGTTTTCATACAAAAATCTAGCAGTGGTGTGAGCATCATTTCTTTTAGTAGCTTTGGCCTCAGCCCATTTTGTCAAATAATCTGTAGCTACTAGTATGTATTCTGCATGAGATTGTCTGGCTGGAGGATGTATTGGTCCAATAAAGTCCAATCCCCATTTACCAAAAGCTCTGGCTGAAATTAAAGGAATTAATGGCATGTTATCTCTTTTGTTTGGTTGGCTTACCCTTTGACAGACATCACATCTTTTTACATAAGTTCTAGCATCGGGAAATAGGGTTGGCCACCAAAAGCCAGAATATAAAATGAGTTTGGCTGTTCTATCACTTGAGAAATGTCCTCCAGCTATTCCTGAGTGTGCCATTTCCAACATCTCTAAATACTTTCCTTCTGGAACACAAATTCTCAGATATCCATCCATTCCTCTCTTGTATAATTGCTCTCCTATGAGTTGATATTCCTCTGAGATTACTTGTAGATTTCTTGAATCAGCACCAGCTATTACTTGTTCCCCTTTCTCCTTTCTCTTCAACTTCTCAACAATATTTTCACTCCATTCAGGGTTTTTCTGAAACCAATATAGAGTTATTAATTCTGCTTTCTGCCATGTTTGACATTTTTGACAATTATCAATATATCTCTCCACATCTTGAATCTTATTTGGCCAATGTACTCCCATCCTATTAAGGTTACTAAGAGTAACAATTGTAGAAGCATGAGTACATGGATTCCAGCAATGAGCTTTTCTTACATATTCATGTTGCTCTTCTTCTGGAGTACAATATTCCAGTATACCTGACTGATTGAGGTGATACAAATGTCCAGCTAACAACATGAAATTCCTACTTTGTAACACCAGATGTGTATTATTTGCTAATGACCTACAAGGTCCCATGGTTAGCAAGGGAATTAATGACATCGACCATTCAGGAACACTTTCCACCTTGAATAAGTATGTATCTGGCAAATCATCATCTATAGGTGAACTAGGTTCTTTTGACTGGATTCTTGATAAATGATCTGCTCTCAAGTGTGTTTTTCCTTGTCTAACCACCACCTCAAACTCAAATTCCATTAGTAAAAGAAACCATCTTACTATTCTTCCTGTATGACATGGTTTATTTACTAAATAGAGTAGAGCTTGGTGATCCACAAAGAATTTAAACTTGTTGGCCAATAGATAATGTCTGTATTTTTTGACAGCAAAGATCATTCCCAACCCTTCTCTCTCAGTAGTTGTGTAGTTTTTTTCTGCAATGTTTAATTGTCTACTTGCATATGCTACTGGGAAATCTAATTTGCTTCCTTCTATAGGTTGTGCTAACACACATCCCAGAGCATAATTTGAAGCATCAACATGTACATGAAAGATTTTATCCCACTGAGGTGTTTTTAAGATTGGTGCTGTCACCAAACAAGTTTTTAATGTTTCAAATGCTTGGTCACATTCTTCAGTCCACTCAAACTTTGTGATGAGGGCATATAAGGGCTTGGCTATATCAGCAAATTTGTATACAAATTTTCTGTAGTACCCACAATGTCCCATAAAAGTTTGGAGTTCCTTCACATTTGTTGGTCTAGGAAGCTCTATTATGGCTTTTATTTTCTTTTCATCAGTAGAGATTCCATTTTTTGACACTATGTGACCCAACATTCTTCCTTGTCTGACATAGAATACACACTTTTCTGGGTTTAGGCATACTCTATATGTCCTGCACTTCCTGAATATTCTTTCCAAATCTTGTAAATGATCTTGTCTTTTTAAAGAAAAAGTGCATAAGTCATCTACATAGATTTCCATCACATTTCTCAGGAATTCTTTGAAAATATGACACATCAACCTTTGAAAAGTTGCTGGGGCATTGGTCAATCCAAAGGGCATAACCCTAAAAGCATAAACCCCCCATTCTGTAGAAAAGGCAGTCTTATGTTGGTCCTCTAAAGCTATAGGTACTTGATTGTATCCTGAGAAGCCATCTAGAAAACTATAGACTTCCTTTCCTGCAACTCTCTCAAGAAGATGATCTGTTATTGGCAGTGGATAACTATCCCTTATAGTTGCTGCATTTACTTTCTTCAAGTTAATGCATACCCTAAGTTTCCCATTCTTTTTTGGCACCACAACTATAGGTGATATCCATTCAGTGTATTCTATTTCATAAATGAAATTAGCAGCCAACAACTTGTCAATTTCTTCCTTTATTTTGGCAGAGTATTTGTCATTAAATGTATAATGTCTCTGTTTGCTTGGTTTTGCATCAGGTGTCATAGGAATCTTATGCTCACAAATTTTTGGATCAATTCCTTTCAAATCTTTATAACTGTAAGCAAATACATCCCTATAGTTCTTTGCTAGGTTCCTTAATGCTTCTTCTTCTTGTGATGTCATGTCATCAGCTATTACTATTTGTCTCTCTTCTCCTTCTTCCTGTGTAATTACAATTTTCTTTGTTTGTTCTTCATTATCATATGCTTCCCCTTTTTTCTTCTCTCTTTTTGGTTTCATTCTCAGAAGTAGTCTATCTTCTACTTCATAAGTTTTAAAGTTTGCTGGTACATCAAAGTATTGATCTCTGTTTATCTCTTTCTCTTTCTTTTCTTTTTCCTGGTCTCTTTCTATTTCTTTGTGTTTATGTTCCTTGTATTTGCCTGAGATTTTATCTTTAATTGCATCCTCAGCTTTTACTGTTTCCAAATATTGTGATTTTCCTTGTGTTAATATCTTTTCTTGATTTTGATCCTCTTCTCTTTGTGATACTCCTATCATGTGTATGCCAATGTGGAAGATGTCAAATCCTTCCTCATTTTGAAATTCCATTCCCACATATTCCTCACTGGCCAAATCCATGGTGGCTAAGATTTGATTCCATCCATAAGGCTCAAATTCTTCATCTTTGAACTGTTGAGGCACATAATTTTCATCTTGTATTTCTCTTTCTTCCACACAATCTTCTCTTCTTAACTTCCTTTTCCTATTTGTGATATTTCTTAATATGTTACACTTCCAAACTGCTGATTCACCTTCTTCCTGATCCTCCCTCTCTGATTCTTCACTTTCTGGTTGATTTTGATGTATTTTATACCATTCTCTAGGAGATATGTCACAATAGTGGCCATTTCTTAAGTTTACTCTTGTTATTCTCCCCTGGTTCTGAAGATATAAACAATCATTACCCCAATCTTGTACAATTTGCATTTGTCTCATGAAGGGTCTTCCTAGGATAATTTCATAAGATGTGGATTGTGGAAATTCTACTATAGCAAAAGTATGCTCTATTTCTATGCCACATATGTCCACAATCACTTTTTCCCAAATTCCTAGGGGCTTTTCTATATGTCCATCTGCAAGTTGTAATCTCATTTTAGTGGGTAACAATTCCTTTCTTCCCCATTTCTCCCAGGTTTGTTTAGTCATTATAGCCACTCCTGATCCACTATCCAAAATGGCTTTTGCTGAATGTTTTTCATATTGTAATTTTAAAGTTGAATTCCCTTCTTCTCCTTCACAATATCCTCCTATTTTGTCAATAGGAATATACCATAGTTCCTCTAATTCTTGTGTTGGTGAATGAAGGTTTCCAGATATTGTTTCTTCCTTGTTCATCTTGTTTTGTAGGTGAGGATTTTGTTTCAACAAATTTTCCCATGTTGTATGACATGTAATACTACAATGTTCACCTAAACTCATTTGGAATGTTATGTGTGGATTGCCTTCTTTATCATCTTCCTTGGTTTTTGTTTTTTCATGCTGATCAAATGTTCTCCGAGAGCTGTCTTCTTCCCCTAACCTGAGTTGTGTTTCCTGGATAATTTGTTTGCATTTTAGCATCCTTTCATGCTCTAAATCTGGTATGGGATAAGCCATTGCATGATCTGCAGGGCTTGGTCCCTCTTGAATCCTTCCTTTATAGGCTTTGATTAGGGTGTCTAGGCTCTGAGAATTTCCTACTTCAGACAGATTCTGGGTCTTTTGATGAGAAGTATGTTTTGAATTTGTTTGTTCCTGACTGTCTTCTTCCAGACTTTTGCCCACTTTCCTTTTCTTTTCCCATTTCCCTCTTTGTCTATTTTTCTTCCCTTTTGATGTGGAACCCTCATTCTGCTCTTTAATTGCTCCTTGTTGTTTGGCTTGTGCCCTTGTTATAACATTAAGTTCAATTTGATCATTGTCACTCAATTCCTCTTGTTCCATAATTTTGACTGTTTTTAAAGGTATGTTATTAGGTGTGTTCTGTTGTTTTTGGGGATTTTTTGGACAGTCCTTGATCAGATGTTCTCTACCACAATCCTTACAATATGCTCCCTCTATCCTGAATGTTGGAGGTTGTGGACAATCTCTAATAAAATGCTCTCCCCCACACCTATAACATGTTATCTTTGGTCCCCCTTTGAATTGAGGTTTTTGATTGGACATGTAGTTGTTAGTAATGTACATGAATGTTGCTGTGTCCATTTCAATTTTTCCATTTCCCAGATCTAGGGCTTTAAGCTCAGGTTCCCTTATTTCATAATCTTCCCATTCTTCCTGATGTCCCTCACTCCATTGATACTCTTCCTTATAAGGTGATCTGAATCTTGAATTTCCTTCATCAATGGGTGTATATTTGACTGGTACTACATTGGTTGGAATGGGAGGTTGTTGTCCCAATACTGGTCTTGGTTGCTCAGTATAACCTAATTCCCTTTGAGCCATATAGTCTCTTTCCTTGACAGGTTGTTTGTTATAGAAGCAATCCTCCCTGGTATGGTTTGTCCATTTTCTCTCTAGTGTACAATACTTGAGTGTCTTCCTATCTTGTAAGTGTTGTGGTTTCTGATAAGGGCATTGTTGTGCCAGATGATTTTCTCCACAAATATAACATTTCTTGTTTGTGTTTATCCTAGAGTTTATCAGATTAGTTTTAGTGCTTACCTCTAGGGCTTTAGCAATAGCCTGAGCCAACTCTTCTGCTGGAGGAATTTTGTCTTCATAAGATCTGGGTTGATCAAATGCTAACAAATCTTGACCTCTGTTGTCCTCCAAATCTATTGCTTCCTTCACACAGGCTGCTAAATCAGGACATCTCCTATAGTACACTAGGGTCCTTAATTGGGCACTTTTTAATCCCTCAATGAATAAGGATACTTGTTTTGCCATGGAAGGTACTTCTTCTCTTGGGCATCTATCAATGTACTGCTTAAACCTTCTGGCTGCTTCCCTAACATTTTCCTCCTTTTGTTGTTTGAAGCTGTGTATCAATGTGGCTGTACTATGTTTGATTCCAGTCTTAGAGAATTCACCAATGAAAGCTTCTAAGAAAGATTCAATGTCTAGGTACATTTCTTTTCTCAAAGGAATGAACCATGATAATGCTGGCCCTGTTAGGGTTAGACCAAATGCTTCAAATTGTACCTTGTAATCTTCTACTTCCTCTGCTCTAATTAGTTGTCTAAATTCTGCAGCATGAGCATGAGGATCTGAATACCCTTCATATTGGTTTTTCATGCATTTGGCTACTTGATATGGTCTAAGCATCCTACCCTGAGGTTGCCAATGAGGTCTTCTTCTGAGTGGGAAGTCATTGTTTCCTTCTGGTTCTCTGTCAAATGGATTTGGTGAAGCATGTGTCCTTCTCCCATAATTTTGCTCATTATTAGTGTAGTTTTCATTTGGTCTAGGTATGTCTGGTTGTCCCATGTTATGTTCCCAAGGTCCTTTGTCAGCACATTGCCCTAGATCATTTGAATTTTCTGGGTCTTGAGAGAAGATGTATACACATCCTTGCCTGTCTTCATATCTTCCATCTTTGAATTGGGCTACTGGAGTTATATTCAGGGGAATTTCTAAATTTCTCAGTCTAATGAGGAATTTATGCATTCCATCCTGGTATACATAGGTTCCAAACCTATTTGTATACATGTACTTAAGGATGTTTCTAAAATCCCCAGTTTCTATTGACTCATTTGTTTCATTTAGGTTTTCCATGTTATTTTCTTGGCTTAAACTTCTTCCTGATCTTTTATCACTTCCTGGCTCTTTTTCCTTTCTTGTTAGGTCTTGCTTAGAAAGTGAATTTATTTTATTTCCAGACCTTAGTATCATTCAACTATTTTTGACAAATTTCTAATGCTCAAAGGAGTGTTTGTCACAGTTTCCTAACCAATGTATTGGTTTTCCACAATTTTCTGTTCAAAATTGTGTGTGTTTTAATTTTCTTTCTATGTTTTGTGCTTTTCACCACTTTCTAATGAAATTAGGGTTTTTCACGATTTTCTACTGCCAGTAGTGTTTTTTCACGATTTTCAGATGAAAATCGTGTTTTTCACGATTTTATGATGCATTTGGACTTTTTCACGATTTTCTGTTGGATTTAGGTTTTTTCACGATTTTGTGCCTACCTGTGAGTTTTTTACAATTTTCTGTTGAAAATCGTGTTTTTCACGATTTTCTACTTACTTGTGAGTTTTTCACGATTTTCTGTTGAAAATCGTGTTTTTCACGATTTTCTGTCTACTTGTGAGTTTTTCACAATTTTCTGTTGAAAATCGTGTTTTTCACGATTTTCTACTTACTTGTGAGTTTTTCACGATTTTCTGTTGAAAATCGTGTTTTTCACGATTTTCTGTCTACTTGTGAGTTTTTCACGATTTTCTGTTGAAAATCGTGTTTTTCACGATTTTGTGTTGAAAATCGAGTTTTTCACGATTTTCTGTGAAAATCGCGTTTTTCACGATTTTGAGTGAAAATCGCGTTTTTCACGATTTTGTGTTCAAAATCGAGTTTTCCACAATTTTGAGTGAAAATCGCGTTTTTCACGATTTTGAGTGAAAATCGCGTTTTTCACGATTTTGTGTTCAAAATCGTGTTTTCCACGATTTTGAGTGAAAATCGCGTTTTTCACGATTTTGTGTTCAAAATCGAGTTTTCCACGATTTTGAGTGAAAATCGCGTTTTTCACGATTTTGAGTGAAAATCGCGTTTTTCACGATTTTGTGTTCAAAATCGAGTTTTCCACAATTTTGAGTGAAAATCGCGTTTTTCACGATTTTGAGTGAAAATCGCGTTTTTCACGATTTTGTGTTCAAAATCGTGTTTTCCACGATTTTGAGTGAAAATCGCGTTTTTCACGATTTTGTGTTCAAAATCGAGTTTTCCACGATTTTGAGTGAAAATCGCGTTTTTCACGATTTTGAGTGAAAATCGCGTTTTTCACGATTTTGTGTTCAAAATCGTGTTTTTCCACGATTTTGTGTCAAAATCGTGTTTTTTTGCGATTTTGTCCACAGAATCGTGTTTTTCCACGATTTTGTTCCCAGACAATCGTGATTGCTCACAGATTGTAAAAACACGATTTTCTTATGAAAATCGCGTTCTGGGAATCGCGATTTTGTTGGCACTTTTTCACAGAATCGCGATTTTGAGTAAAACTCAGAATCGCGATTTTGTCCAATTTTTGGCAGAATTTCAACTTATGATTTTTTTCAATATTTTTTCACTTAGAGAATCGCTTTATCAAAATTTTAACATGCAATGAAGAGATTTTTTGAAAAACATTTTTTTCTTACTGAAAAACAATAAAAAACAGGAAATCGCGATTTCGTGATTTTACTATTTTCCTACTTTTTTTGTGTTATTTACTCATTTTTATGCAAAAAAATATGTACTTAAAATGCTACTAGACTTTTTACCTTGCTTGCCAAGTTGAAAAAATCTCCAAAGCTTGCTTGTAGCTGAAAGTCGCGATTTTGTTGCTTCTGCACACTCTCTCTCTCCCTCTCTCTCACTCAAATGAATTTTTCTTTGAATTTCAGATTTTTATAGTGTTCAGAAAATCGCGATTTTGTGTGATTTTTACTTTCCCACACTCTTTCACTTGTTTAACTTCACTTACTCAATCTTTATGACTCCTTCTACACTTTCTTATGTCAAGTACCCAAATTTACCACATATTCCAAAAAATTTTCTTTACAGAAAATCGCGATTTTGTGTAGAGAATCGTGTTTTTTCTGTAGATCTTTTCTTGTGCAAATTTTGAGTATTCTTTGTCCTTGCCTTCTCTCAATATTCTTCACACTTCAATTCATGAGTCACCTGAAAAGTTATTTCAAAACAACACTTTTTACAGAAAATCGCGATTCTGTTCAGAGAATCGTGTTTTCTAATTTTCTGGTTTTTTTTTGATAATTTTTTTATTTTTTAAGCTTTCTTTCTCTTTGTTTGGCTTCAATTTCTCCTTTTCTTTAGAATTGACTTTACTCCTGAATTTTTTGCACCAAAATCACAATCTTCCTCAGAAAATCGCGACTTTGTGCAGAAAATCGTGTTTTTCTCTATTTTGAATTTATGCCACTTTGAGTAGCTTTTTCTTCTTGATTACCTTCAAAACCTTTCAACAACTTTAATTCAACCTTCACTTACAATGTTATTTCCAAATCAATTACTTTTTTCAGAAAGTCGCGATTCTGTGCAGAGAATCGTGTTTTTCAGTTTTCTGGTTTTTTGATCATTTTTTGCTTTCTTTTCCAGTTTTTCACAATCACTCCTATCCACAACACCTCACTTCAACTTCTTATCAAGAAAAGAAATTTGTTTGATTGTTTTTTATGAGTTTTGTGAATTTGTTTGGTATTTTTGCCCTAAAAATAAAGGTGAACACTTTACTTAGGGTTTCTGGTTTTGGGAATCAACTGATCCTATGGTTCTTGATTGGTTATGAGTTTCTATGTCCTTAGCTATCACTAAAGTACCAAAGAAAGGTTCTCCAATGAAAAAGTGTTATGAAAGGCAATCAAATTTTTGTAAAGATAAACTCAATCATATGATTTTTTTCAAAATGCAGCACAACTCAAGATTTAATGCTCAGACTTGGTCAACAACTGAATCCCTCATTCCCACATCTAGCTACTTTAACTGTCCTTTCCTTAGTATCACCATGTTATCTTCCCAAGATCACCCATGGTGTCTAGTACTTGGGCAAAAAGAAATCTAGAAATGCAAGAATAGATTCAAGTTACCTCCATCTTCAGCTTCTTGGCTCAACTCCTCCACTCACCTGCACTTTTACTTCACCAAAATGATGAGCAACTATCAATCTACAAAAATTTCAGCACTTCCACTTCTACAAGACATCCATTGCTTTCTTCTTCCCTAAAGACAAACAATGATATCTACCTATTCATGTGCACTTTTCCTTATTGATGAGCTTTACCTTGTTTACCATCATCAACTGAAGATCCAGCAAAGGTCCAACTTCAAAGAAGTTCTTGGAATATTCCCCGGCAACGGCGCCAAAAAATGTTTTGTTTTGGACTCCAAGTTGTCCTCTCCAATCATGAAGTAACAAAGAATCAACAAATCATCTTTATTTTGTCAATCCTAGGAATATCCACAAGACCACAGCCCCTTCAAGATAATAGATTCAAGGAAATAAGAGATTGATGGCTGGATTGCTGAGAGAAATTGAAGATGAAGAGAAAATCTTGAGATTACCATAACTAAGGCAAATCTCCATCATTTTCTATGTTCTTTATGTCAAAACCATGCCATTTCATTAGCAGAATACAAATATGAACTCAAAACTGAAAAATATCACCTGTATCACCAAGACGAGACAATCGCGATTCTGTACCAACAGACGATTTTCACAATTTTGAAACTTCCTGCAGTCCTTTCCACTCATTTACAGCAATAGGTCTCTCTCTTCATACAACTTACTCAGTAATACACAAATAAGACTCACAAATCTCCATGCTTAGACAAGAGACAAGCTCACACATCAAAAGAAATACACACAACAAGAGAAAACACGATTTTGCAGAAACTCTTTCTTCTCTATTGATAGCTTGAGCAAATGGCTAACCAACCTCTCCAAAATAGAGAAAATTGACTTATATACATTTTCAAGTGTCCCTTTTCACACTTGAAATTAGGTCTTTTTCTCTAATTTTCTAAAAAATGCTATCTAAGAGTTTCTAAAAATTCTACAAAAATTACAGAAGGTCCTCAACCACATAAGGAAGACTCTTCCTTATTTTTACAATCATTGCATAAATATTTTACAATTTTTTTGACTTTTTACTAATTTTTTCATAAAAAATGCTCCTTCAAAATCACTCCTTCCAACAGTGAGAATCAATGGAGTTCTTAGTTTACTTTCAAAAAGCTCTTACAAGTTTGTTTCAATTACAATCTAACCTCAAAAATGAGCTCTCTAGCTCTTTTTATAGTTTTTGACTAGGTTTTGGCCCTGTCCAAACCTAGTGTCCGGCCTAGTTAAAAATTAGGTTCAAGGGCTAATTTGAGGGCTTAAACGGAGTCTAAAAAATACGAAAATTGATATGTAGGTACTTCTAAGGCTCCTCAAGCTCAAGGACTCCTTGGCTTGCACAAAATGGAGCTACAAAAATATGAAATGGTATTTACAATGATTGTTAGTGATAAGAATCACTGTTAAAAGATGTTGATTTGGAAAAATTTGAAGGGCCTATCTGCCGGATGTGCGTCGACTGCTTTGTCTACTTACTCCTTCACCTTGTTCTGACTCTCTCCGCTGGCTTCCTTGTCTAGTTGGTCCTTGGGTGCCCATACTGCTCTCAACACCCCCCCCTCTCTCGCGTCTGTCGTCCCTGACAGACCCTTGTTGCTGGGAGTGTTGGATGTAATATTCCACAACCTGAGTGGCAAGCTGATGTTCTTGTATGCGTAGTCCGCGGGCCAAATCTGTCATCATGCGATCCCAATCAATTGGTCCTGGAATGTCCGGATGTGGCAGACGTAGCTCATCTGCATGGATCGCTTGTTCTACTGCGAATAGGTGTAGCAAATGTGTGGGTCTGGGAATGAAAATTTCCGAATGATATTCCCAGAATCCCGTAGAGAACATTTCCTCAAATGTCTGCTTGAAGCATGTGGGTAAGTACTTTATTCGTGCATGCCAAGCAAAGATGATAGTGACCGAGGGGGTCTGGCTCATGTCATAGACTAAATCCTTGTTACCTTGAGAGAATCCAGGGGCCGAGATGTATGGAGCTTGTACATTCCGAAAGGTTTTGAAGACAATGGTCATGAGCTCGAATATCTTCATACACATTTTCGCTGCTATGTCAGGTACATTGTTTAGACGTGTAGACCAATGCCGGATTGTTGATATCATGTAGGCTACGATTGGGGTCCCTCGAGGTGGAGCAAAATATGGATAGTTAACCCAAGCCGAGCATTCTTTATTGTTGTGTACCTTTATTGCAAATGCTTGCCAGGATCTGCGACGTACCACTGGGCAATAGCATGGATTATACTTGATATATAGTGGCATGGTTGCCCAGGTGCTCATCATCTCTGGGTAATCGGTTAGTAGACGTGCACGCCAATTAGGTTGGAAGATCGAGCCAGCACGTGCATCTGTCGATAAATCCCCTATCTCAAATTGAGTGGCGAATGTGGGCTCCTTCCCTGTATGTCTTTTGACTTCTGCATTATAATCATGTAGTAAGACAAAATAAGGCATGTATTGCGACTCTGATGTTGTGATTAACCGTTGATGGGATAAGTTTTGAAAGTAGGAAGACCGAAGGACAGTTTCTTCCAGATTTGTGAGAGATTGCATTTGCACGGCCACACGATCATCATGTGTCTTACCCACTTTCTCGACCCTTTTGACCCAATCTGGAACTTGAATTTCTAAAGTGTCTTGTCCTTCTTCCGTAGTTCGACCACCAGGCGTCGGCATAGGCTCGTATGGCTCTTCATAGCTGTCATTGACGGGGATTTCCACTACTGTTTCAGGTTCTGGTTCTTCAATGGACGAGGATGGCCTTTCATATGGTAGGAGGCGTGCTTGGAGTTCTACCACCTGTTTCCGGAGGGTCTCTACTTCTTCTGTAGAGTGTTGCAAGACTGCCGGCTCCTGTTGAGCTGTGGGGACACTGGCTATTTGTTTCTTTAGATCTGCACATTTAGTCTCTAGCTTTTCATATGACTCCAAGAAATTTGCATGCTCCTCAAGTAAGATGCGAATGTCTTTCGATGGGACTGCTCTATATCTGGTAGGGCTAATGGTTGCTCCTACGGTTCCTTCCATAGCCGCTTCAAAGTTGTCTTGGTTTTGTTGTTGAAGTCGTTTGTTCTCTTCTAGTGATGCGGCCATATGCTTCCTTAATAGCCCACTGTTGCGTCTGAGTGTAGCGTTAGAGATCATTTGTGCTTGAAGCACTGTTTCTAGCTCCTTGACTGCTTGGTCATCCATTGTTGATGCCTTTGATTCCAGTTCGGAGTGTGCCTGCTGTAAGGTGGTATGCTCGTGTCACTCTAGCACAATGGTGAGTACCAACGTGAGGAGATACACCTCATAAATGTCAATCCGTGGAGATGTGAGGACCGGTATGAAGACCGCGAGCAAGTGATGGCACAAGTGCGTGAGTGAAAGCACACAAGCATGCACACACATACACACACACACGCGCACAAGGTAAGAGCAAAGAGTGGAACAATGGAAAGCTTCGATTACCAAAGAGTTCTCTTACAAAACTGAAATCTACAACAAGCTAACCTCAAAAATGAGCTCTCCAGCCCTTTTTATAGTTTTTGAGTGGTTTTGGCCCTGTCCAGACCTAGTGTTGAAGCTCAAGATCAAGGACAAAGAATGGAAGTGCATCAAGGAGGTGGACACACAAGAAGAAGGAGCAAGTAGGGAGCTCCAAGAAGCACCTGTCAAATTTTCAGAAGAAATCCCTACAAAAATAGTGATTTTTATCACTAAAAACCATTGTAAATACCATTTTCCATTTTTGTAACTCCATTTTGTTCAAGCCGAGGAGTCTTCGAGCTTGAGGAGTATTAGAACTACCATCCTACCAATTTTCATGATTTTTAGACTCCGTTTGAGCCCCCAAATAAGCCCTGGAACCTATTTTTTAACTAGGCCGGACACTAGGTCTGGACAGGGCCAAAACCACTCAAAAACTATAAAAAGGGCTGGAGAGCTCATTTTTGGGGCTTGGCTTGTTGTAGATTTCAGTTTTGTAAGAGAGCTCTTTGGTAATCGAAGCTTTCCATTGTTCCACTCTTTGCTCTTACCTTGTGCGCGTGTGTGTGTGCATGCTTGTGTGCTTTCACTCACGCACTTGTGCCATCACTTGCTCGCGGTCTTCATACCGGTCCTCACGTCTCCACGGATTGACATTTATGAGGTGTATCTCCTCACGTTGGTACTCACCATTGTGCTAGAGTGACACCAAATTTGGCGCCGTTGCCGGGGAGAGAGCTTGGAGGACGAGCGTGTGACGGTAAGACGTAGAGTAGCGACGTTGGAAGGTAAAAAATCATCATTTTCAGTTCAGTTTCTGAATTTTCCTTCTTCTTCATCTTCACCATCATCACCATCTCCACCCACCTTCATCTTCTCAGTTTTTTCCATTTTTTTGAGTACATTCACCTTGTTTTTCCTTGTGGTTGTGAGCAAGAAGCTTAGAGAGGGTGCAGAACAGAGGCGCTGAAGAAGTAGTACTAAAAACAAAAAAAAATCTGAGTGAACAGCCGGACAAGACGAACCTGCACCAAGTATCGTGGAAGCTGCGCCAGAGATCGTGAGTGAGAAATCGGGCAAACTGGGGTTACACAGAGCAAGGGGAAGTGACTAAGAAGTTAGAGAGGCTCTCAAGGTGAGCAAACACCCATTTAATCTATACTTTCTCAGTAAACTAAGTGTGGAAAGGGAGACGATCTGCGTCAGGTATCGTTTGGTATTGACAGAGGTGAAAAGGAGTGATTTGGGGTGATACAGAGAGTGAGGAGAGGAGAGAGGAAAGAGTAGAGCATGTGTACAACCAGAACTTAGAAAAAAATCTTTCCCAAAACTTGTATAAGGGTCAAGTATCGTTTTACTCCCGCGGTCGAGTATCGCGATACTTCACAAGTATCGTTTTGCTCCTGAGGTTGAGTATCGCGATATTTCCCATCGATCGTGTATCGTTTCATACCGATCACGATACTTGGTCAGAGATCGTTTACCAGCGATCGTCTATTGAGTATCGTTGATCGTGTATCGTTCCGTGCCGATCGCGATACTTGAGAAGTATCGTTTGGTCAAAGATCACGATACCTCACAAGTATCGTGTATCGCTTTGCCAGCGATCGTCTGCAAGAGATCAAGTATCGTCGTGCTCAAGTATCGTGTATCGCTTCTCAGAGATCGCGATACTTACCAAAGATCGCGTATCGTTTTTGATTCAGGTATCGTCGATCGTTTTGAGCCAAATATCGAGTATCGTTGGTGCCAAAGATCGTTTCAATCAAAGATCGCGATATTTCTCAACTATCGTGTATCGTTTGGTTCATAGATCGTGTATCGTTTTCTTCCAAATATCGAGTATCGTCTTGAGCTAAGTATCGTTTTGCCCGAGTATCGTGGATATCAAGTATCGCGATATTTCTCAACTATCGTGTATCGTGACAAGGTAAGTATCGTGTATCGTTATACAACGATCGCGACACCTATCAAAGGTCGTGTATCGTGGAGTTTGCTCACGATACTTGTTGAAGATCGTGTATAGCCTACTTCAGGTATCGCGATACATACCAAGTATCGTGTATCGAGTTCCTCAAGTATCAAGTATCGTGTCCTACAAATGTCGTGTATCGCCTGATTTGAAGCATTTTCTGAGAGACCCTGTTTCCCTGTTTTAACCCCCAAAACCCTGAACTGGCATAACTTTCTCATACGAAATCCGTTTGCTGTGATTTTGGTTTTGTTGGAAAGCTCGTGGGGACCCTCAAGAAAATTGGAAAACCAAGGTGTTCCAAAGGATTTTGAGCAATATAAGAGAACTTTGGGACTAGAAGCCAAGGCTTATGAACCTGAGATCTGGCAGACACTTAGGCAAGGATAGACAAAGCATTAGGTCATCTGAGGCTAGTGTCAACCATACATCCAAGTCTTGGGCTCAACAGCTTAGTGGTTATCCTTACACACGAAGTTTAGAAACCAGTGACTCGGAAATGTCTTCTAGCATGGAAAGACCCACACGTAGCTCAGGCATTGCCTATTTACAGACACCAGAAAGTCCCTATAAGACCCAATTGGAGTATATCCGGACCAACCAATTAGGTGCTCGCATCTATGAGGATGGTCTAAGACGATCAGTGGTTCAACTCAAGAATCCTGACCAACCCTTTGGACTTGAACACCCAGTGGTCAAGTTTGAAGAGGGTGCTTACATTGATAAGGAAGGAACCATGTATGTGGTTACCAACTTACCAGATAGGACAGATGAGTTTGGAAATATCATTCCTGAGAATGAGATAGGAGACCTAGAGCAAGGGGACCTAGGAGGAGAACCCAAGACCCCTAGAGGTAAGTCAGTCTTAACCAGAGTGCTCACTCCAGAATGGATTCCTCAAGATAATAAAAGCATAGAACTATTCGTGAATAGAGAAACGGAGGAAGCCTTTTGGAGATTTAGGCCAGATCAACCTAGCCCAGTAGTCACCATCTACGAATTCAAGGACCCAGAGACACCAGGGAAAGCTGTCTACCTAGATCACACATCTCAGAAATTATTCTTGGTATCAGATCATGACAGACATGCTTACACTTGGCAAGGTGAATCAATTTTCCCTCCACCAAGATCTAATGTTTCCCAGGGCCTCCAAGGAGCCGGATCATCCAAGGCTCATGAAACCCAGAGAGAAAGAACTAGAGAGAGACCGGAGGTAAGCTTTGCAGACACTATAGGCAGAGACAGATCAGGATATGGAACGGAAAGACTTGAAAGGGAGAGACATAGAGTTCATAGACATCAAAGAGATGATCATGATTTCCCATTGCCTAGACCACGAGAACACTCAAGAACCCTTAGACCCTCTCAAGTGGTTAAGACAATGAAGAACTACTTTGATGGATTTGGAGATCCTTATGATCATGTGGCGGAGTTCAAACAAGTGCTAAGAGCTGAACAGGTTGAAGACTTATTCACCCAGTTCGAGGCATTTGGGTTGACTCTTAAGGGTACTGCCTTAGCTTGGTTTCAACCTCTAAACAGTCGCAACTATAGAGAGATAGGTCAGCTGCTAGAAGAATTCATTGTGGAATTTTCCAAGAGTGGTATCAGGCATAACACATCATCCTTGATCCACAGCTTCAAGCAGACACCCCAAGAAACAGTGCGACTCGCAGGAAGAAGATTTAGACAGTACTTGGAAAGATGCCCTGTACCAGAATTACCCACATCAGCTAAACAGGTGGCACTGTTTTTAGATGGCCTGTTGAGCACAAAATTAAGGTCATGTGTATACTTGAAAGAGCCTAGATCCATAGAAGAGTGTATACGGATGTGCATTGACATAGAAGACAACTTGGGTGAGGAGTTAGGACTATCCAAACTCTATAAGGACTCTGATAGTTCTACAAGTCATACCTCTAAAACCTCCACTGAGATAGATGAGATAGCTGAGCAAGTGGCCAAAAAGCTAGGAGTCCAAAATAGACAAATGCCAAGGGTCACCTCAGTGAAGCGATGTTATACGTGTGGAGGAGATCACATGGCTAATGTCTGCCCAATGATGACTCAACCCCAAGGAAACCCTAATGCTCTGTATTGCACCATTGAGAGGAAATATACAAATCATACGACCCAAGATTGTCCCTATAACAGGCAGGCTGTTAGACAAAATTATCAGCAACCTTACCAGCAAGGTAGGTATCAGAATCAGTACCAACAGCCATATTATAGGCCACAACAATATCAACCTCAATACCAGCAGCAATATCAGGCACCATATAGGCCACAACCAGTCCTAGGAAACCAACCGCCAGCTCCTGCCAATGTGATCCCAGTTAAATATACGATGGTAGAGGAGAACCCTAATAGAGCATTGGTGCCACTAACCCCAATGGTCTCAGAAAATGATTCTCACGCTCATGGTTCAGACTACTTCCATGAAGATAGTCCACATGCTTATTATATAGAGTCACCTGAGCAAAGTGAAACTTCTCAGTATCAATATGAGGCACCACCTATGGAACAAAATTGGGAGCCAGAATACTCCAATGTCATGTATACGAATCCAAATCCTAGGCCCCAATTGAGACAAGTAAGACCACAAGCCCCTAGAGGACCATGCTTTAGATGTCAGGGCGACCATTTCATTCGTGAATGTCCCCACCAACCAGCTCTCGGACTAGGACAAAACATCACAATACAAGGCTTTTGTCCTGAGTGCGGCAAGGAACATCTTCCTAGAGAGTGTCCCAGGAATCCCTCTAGTGCACCCAAGGTTACACCCATCAACGTGGTAGGCTTAGTGGCAGATTCAAGTTCAAGTGGTAGTAATGTGGCTCCTGTACAGGCAGTTACTAGGGCACAGGCTGCACAACAAGCAAAACCATCCGAGCAATCGGAGTCAAGTGAGTCAGGAGAGCCTAGTAAGAGGAAACCAAGAACATGGAAGGATACCAGAGAGAAGACTAATCGCAAGTGGAACAAAAAGCTATCCGAGCTAGAAGAAAGCCTAAGGGATACCAAAACAAAAATAGAAGACATTGCATCTCAAAGCCCCTCACATACCGAAGCTCCATCCACTTCGCCTCATTCCACCCCACCACCCATTGTAAATAATCCACAACCAGGGTCTGTTCTTGTAGATCCAACCCCAGAAGGCTTGGACATGATGTTCAAGGCCTAACCCAGGCTCGTCTTCAAGAAGGGCCAACAGCTGCAAACCTAGACAAGAGTTACCCTAGAGCAGATTTAGAGATTGAACGGATCAAAATGTGCATGAAAATGGTAGAACAAGCTCAAGCCATACTTGAGACTAGTCAAAAGTTCAATCAGACAAACTCTGTCAAACCGGATTTGCATTTCCAAGGCTTACTAGAAAGATTAGAGCAGTTGGTAAACAAACCACAAGTTTCTTTACCTCCACAGGCTCAACCAGTTATTGAAAGAGGAAGCTCACCACCAATGGGAGCTTATGTTCCTAATTCCACGGATGCTGGAATACCTCCTTCGATTCAGCAGTACTCTCAAGAGTTCTTGCGGGAAATACAAGAAGAGAAATGGGCCAAGGAGAGGGGTAACTCCCCTCCTATTCCTGAGATTGATGATCTTCATGATCAATTTCCCCAAGACATTCCGTCTATCTATGGAGACCAAGCAGAGCAACAAGGAGATGAAAGATTAGATTTTGAATCTAATTCTTTACAAGAGTTGCCTCATTACACAGGCCCATGGGAATCTGAATCTCTCCAGATCAGAGCTCCCACAATATTGGTAAGAAATGAAGACTCAGTGATTCCAAGAAACACTGATGTTGTAAAGAACACTAAGGTTCAATGTCATCTCACTGTGGAAGAGCTGCTCAAGGCAAAACCGGAGCTCTGGAATCATGTGAAGGATCAGGTTCCAAAACTTGAATCTAATATGCCAAAAGTAGGCTCTAAGCAAAAAGTTCCAGAGATACCTCTCGACAAGATAGGAGACATGAGCGAAGGTGAAGAAGGTAACACTTATCTTCCGATCACCTATCAAGGTTACACAACCAAAGCAATTGTAGATTCGGGTGGTGGTGTTGCTATTGCGAGCACCTCCTTGTGGAAGCGATGGGGCAAACCCACATTAAGACCAACGAGAATGAAGCTTCAAATGGCAGATGGTCATTTTGAAAGACCTCTAGGATTGCTTGAAGGGATAACTCTAACCACTTGTGGTGTAGAGTTTGAACATACATTTGCTATATGTGACTTTGAGAAAAATAATGTCTACGAGATGATCCTAGGAAGACCCTTCCTACGACAATTGCAAATAGTACAGGATTGGGGCACCAACTCCTTGTACTTACAACACTTAGGGGTCACCACCAAGGTCAATCTGAAGGATTACACCTTCAGAGATGTACCACCCCTACAGTGGAATCCTATCCACAAAGCAAAAGAAGATTCAATCTCTGTGCATTCTGGAAGTTCACCTGATCCATCCTGGCTGCATGAAGATACTCAACTTGTGGATGTGCAAGGTCGCAGAGGAAGAGGAAAAGCGCCTAAAAGCGAGAGAAGAAGGAACTCCCCTAGGAGATAGACCAATAAAAGACCCAGCCTATACACCGATGATATTTCCAGATGAGGAATTTGAACCTCATGGTTGGGCAGAAATCTTAGCTACCATGGACATAGCAGTCAATGAAGAACAATGGACACCTCATTGTGATGAGGAGGGTTATGATATTTCAGTGTTCATGTGTCAGCCCCTGTTGGAAGAGTGTGATCCTAATGAGTTCATAGAAGAAGAAGAGAATGATGATGATCTAGAATCCATTGTGATGGATACTTACTTTGACTCAGAGGAACACTATTTAGAAGACATAGGAGTGTTAACCCAAAAAGAAGAAGAACCCCTCACGAGTATTAAAACGATAAATTCAAAGGAAGGAGGTGAAGGAGGTCAAAAGAAAAAGAAAAGAAAAGCAGTGAAACAAGAAGAGGAAGAATCGTTGTTTGAAGTACCAGAAAATTTCAAGAAATATGAAGTGGAAGACCGAAAAATTTTGGTACGAATGCCTAAGAGAGAGGCCATTATAGGAGAAGCATATGACAATAAAGAAAAGACCAAAAAAATTGTAGTGACCATCGAAGGGAACGAAGAACGATGTACGTACATAGGAGATGACCTAAGTGCAAAAGAAGAAGCAGAGCTTGTAGCTCTATTAAGGTAATATAGGGATGTGTTCGCATGGCACTATAGAGACTTGAAAGGATTAGATCCAAAGATTTGCTCTCATACGATTCCGATGACCGCTGATGCCAAGCCCACCAAACAAAAACCCTACACATATAATGACAATTATGCAGCCAAAATAAAGGAGGAAATTGACAGGCTGATTGAAGCTGGATTCATCTATGAGATTGAGCACACTGAATGGGTATCCCCCATTGTGGTGGTGCCCAAGAAGAATGGGAAACTGCGAGTGTGCATTAACCTTAAAAAAGTTAATGCCGCTACGATCAGGGATAGTTATCCACTTCCAATCACAGAACATCTTTTGGAGCGTGTTGCAGGCAAGGAAGTTTATAGCTTCCTTGATGGATTTTCAGGTTACAACCAAGTAGCCATTGCCCCCGAAGATCAACACAAAACGGCCTTTGCCACAGAATGGGGAATTTTTGCATTTCGTGTGATGCCATTTGGGCTCACCAATGCACCTGCAACATTCCAAAGGCTCATGTGTCATGTCTTCAAGGAGTTCTTGCGGAAGAGCTTAGAAGTATATGTGGATGATTTATGTGCGCATTCCCAACAGAGAAGTTACCACATCCCTGAGCTCAGACAAATCTTCAACAAGTGTAGAGATTATCGAGTGTGTCTGAACCCAGAGAAGTGTGTGTTCATGGTACGACAAGGTAAAATCTTAGGTCACATTGTTTCTAAGAATGGAATTTCAACAGATGAAGACAAGGTAAGAGCGATAGCAGAGTTGCCAAGACCAAGAAATGTTAAAGAGGTACAGACCTTTATGGGCCATTGTGGATATTACCGTAGGTTTATCCACATGTATGCCATCATAGCTAAACCTCTTTATGGGTTGTTAACAAATTTTGAGTGGAACGAGGAATGCGAGAATTCCTTCTACCAGCTGAAAAGACGTTTGTGCACAGCACCAATATTGACTACTCCGGATTGGAGCAAACCCTTTCATGTCCATGTAGATGCCTCCAATCATGCAATAGGATGTGTGCTAGCACAACCCACAGGTGAAGGAAACCTAGATTTGCCGATAGCATATGCTAGTAGGCAATTAAATGCAGCTGAACAAAATTATACCACAACGGAGAGAGAAGGCTTAGGTATGGTATACGCTGTGAAAAAGTTTAGACACTATTTATTGGCCAATAAGTTTAAGTTTTTCACTGATCATCAAGCTTTACTATATTTGGTCAATAAACCTTGCAATACAGGCCGCTTAGTAAGATGGTTCCTCTTACTAATGGAATACGACTTTGAAGTTGTTGTCAGGAAAGGTAGAACCCATCTTAGGGTAGACCATCTTTCTCGCATCACTTCAGGAGAGCCACCGCAAGGAGTGTCTGATGAATTGCCCGATGCTTATTTGTTCAATTTAGAAGTTGTTCCTAAATGGGCAAATAAGTTAGTACTAGTCCTAACGTTTGGGCCTGCAAATAAAAATGTGAAAACAAGCAAAGAAGAAATTGTAAAATCACAAAAGTATCAAATATTGGCCGGAAGTATGTACAAACAGGATCCAGAGGGCGTATTAGCTTGTTGTGTCGAGGACGACGAACATACTAGTTGGATGCAACAAGCCCATGAGGGATTGCTAGGAAATCACTACTCTAAACAACGAACATTGCAGAATCTAAAACGTTTAGGAGTGTATTGGCCTAGCATGGACAAAGAAATACAGGAGTGGATCCAGAATTGTCCAGTGTGCCAGGAGAGACCCCCAGTGGAGCATGCCACTCTTTATCACGTGTCATTAATCCCAGATTGGAGTGCTCCATTGGTTGCGTTCATGAGGTCGGGAACATTACCCAATCAGGCTAGTCTTGCAAGAAAACGGAGCATGGAGCAAGAGGCTCAAGACTATGCCTTGGTAGGAGACAACTTATATCGAAGAGGCAAGGATGGTTACCTAAGACTGTGCGTTCATGAATCAGACTATTTGAAAGTCTTAGAAACTGCACACAGCGGTGCTGCAGGTGGACACTTTGGGCATGAAAGAGTAATTAAGACCATTTTATTCTCAGGACTTTGGTGGCCCACTCTTCATATGCATGCACATACTTATGTGAAGAAATGTGACACATGCCAACGTGCCCAATATCCGATAAGAAAAGACGAGATGCCTTTAAGGCCAATGATGGGAGGGCGCACATTCTCGAAGTGGGGCATAGACTTTGTTGGTCCTATTAACCCCCCAGCTAGAAACTCCCATGCAGAATACATCATTGTAGCCACAGATTACCTTACCAAATGGGTAGAAGTAAAAGCCACGACAAAGAATGATGCTCAAACGACGGCCAAGTTCTTATTCGAAAATGTGTTCACTAGATATGGGTTACCAATAGAGTTGGTTAGTGATAGAGGTACGCACTTCTTGAATGAGGTCATTGAAAATCTCCTTCAAGAATTCATGGTGATACACAAGAAGTCTGCACCTTATCACCCACAAGCTAACGGACAAGCCGAGAGCACGAATAAGATCCTATGTAACGTATTGACGAAACTTGTAAATAATAAACGCTCTGATTGGGACAAACAACTTCATCATGCTGTTTGGGCATATCGAGTTGCCTACAAAACGGTACTCAATGCTACCCCATTTCAGATGGTCTTTGGACAGAATGTTGTGCTACCACTAGACTTCCTAATCCCTGCTTTGAAAGTAGCACAAGAGCATGAGTGGAATGGACATGAGTTGTCTTCCAGGATCTTTGATCTAGAACGCTTAGGTGAGACGAGGCTACGGGCAGCAGCAGGCATTTATGCTGCAAAGAAAAGGCAAAAGGCATACTTTGATGCCCATGTAAAGGATAAAGGATTGAAGGAAGGAGATCTAGTGCTGGTTCATACACTAAAGCAACATGCCCGCAAATTGGAGAAACGAGGATATGGACCCATGATCATTAATAAACTCTCCACTAGCGGTGCAGTTCAATTGGCCACTTTAGAAGGTGAGATCTTACCAAACTATATTAGTGGATGCCGAGTCAAGTTATATCAAGAACCTCTTACAGAGGAAATGCTCATGAGACTCAATACCGCTAAGAAGCGAAAAGAAGAGGAGTTAAGGGTTAGAGAAGAAGCACAAGCAGAGGCTAGAGAGCGCATCAGAAGAAATAAGCTACGGCGGCTAGGCCTAGATGTCAACACAAAAGCTCCAAAATATCACATGGACATGTGCCAAAAATCGGGCATAACTACTTCTCAAATAATTGATCGACGACCCTTTGTGACTATAGAGGTAGGACAAGGAAAGAGTGTAAGAACTGTGAGAGCACTGATTGACTCAGGAGCAGCAACTAGTGCAGTTAGACTTTCATACTGCCAAGACCTGCAATTGAACATCGAGCCCATAGAAGCCTATCTCATAGGTTTAGGAGGCGTGGAAACCCCTTGTTTAGGAGAGGTGGAACTTCCCATCTACCTTCAAGATGTTCCAATAAAAGTCAAGATGCTAGTGTGTCATGATGAGGACCTCACAGAGCCACTTGTCTTGGGTCAAGATTGGATTTACGACCATGCTGTCAACTTGAACCTAAGAGGTCAACTTCTTCAAGTGTGGGTATATAATCAATGCATTACATTAGAATTGGAGAATCGCATGCCCACTAAAACTGACACCACACACTCTCTTTGTTCCTCTAAGGCTAATCTTCTCGAACAAGATGTTGTAGATGTCAAAAGCTCTATGATCCAGACGGACGCAATCACGGAAGGACAGTCGCAAAGGCAAGATGAACCTTCTTCTTGTTTTTCAAAGAGTAAAGCATCCACAGTAGTTCAACCTCAGAAGCAAGCAAAACAGTGCAAGACAGCCAGTCTATCAAATAGACAAAGAGCCTTCAAGAGGAAAGAAGTGTTGGGCATGACACAGATCTGGGTAAAGAAAGGAGTGCAACCATCGATGTTGCCTCACAGATTCCCACCCAACCAGATCGACCATGACAACAGAAGGACCAAGCACCTACGACAGGGTCAAGCACAAAGAATCCATCAAATTTGGGTACCGAAGCTATCAATGAAGGCCGACCACAATCAGGTACAAATTTGGGTGCCTAAAAAATTAGCTACAGCTCAACAAGGGCGATTACAGATGTGGGTACCCAAGAAGCTCTTACACGTACAAAGACCTATGCTCCCCGCCATGCGAAAGGCCTCAACAAAGAGGCCAAGGAAAGCAAAGGGTAAGAACAGAGCACAAAGACCAAAAGGAGCTAAACTCAACCCTTCTACAAAAAAAGGTAGGCACTCACCCAGGATATGGGTTTGGAAGCCAAAAGCACAAGCAACATCCACAGAACCAAGGGGCCAACCACACTGGATACCAAAGTTTGGACAGCATCCAAAGAAGAACTGGCCTGAGGTGATCTCTACAGGGCCAAATACTATTCGGAAATGGGTTCCCATTAGGAGGATTACATCATTTCGAGATCCAATCGACACCTCCAAACAAAGAATTCATCAAGTATACAAGTAACATCAAAAGCCTCGACCAGCAGCAACCATGTGCCTTTGGCATAACCAAGTCGTTTGCACCATTCAGGTCATGCATTTCCAAAGTATGCATCAATATAGGGCCACCTTACATGGCCGTGCATAGACACAATTGAGAAATCCCAGGCACATGAGACACAATTTTCACATGCAAAATATGTTATTGATACTAACCACTTTCTTCTTGTTTGATGCCATTGTGTTCCAAACAAAAAAAAAAAAAAAAAAAAAAAGACTATGTGCTTGAAAGTGCTCATCAGCGAACTTCCAGCAAGGACATCCCTCAACAAAAAGGACAAGCCGACGGTCAAACATCATGAGGGAACCACAACACGAAGAGATGAAGATCAACGGACCCTTCACCATGGTAAGACGTGTATGTTTCAACAACACTATAACCATGATAGATTAGGAAACCTCTTCGTCAGCATACCCTTGAGCACTTAGCTCAAGACCCAATCTCTTGCACCATACTTCTTGCCATGCATTTTCCAAGTACGCATACATAGGGCCACATTACAAGGCCATGCACAAGGCACATAATTTGTTCAACCCATGCACTAATGCACTTAAGCATCATCCATTATGGGTTACAAGTACTTGGCACGAAAACTATGAAAGCCATCTTTGGAAGAATCAGAGGACATCACGGTGACCACTACAAGAACAAGGGAGCCATCCACCACCGAGAGTTGCTCACAATCAACATTGACCACCTCCTTTGAGCAGCTAGCAGTTTTGGAAAACTCACAAATGCACCACCCAGATGGAATACAAGGCAGAAGTACGTACAAAGGGACTACAAACTGCAAGAGATAACAGTGGCAAAGTGAAGAACCAGACAAACGACCAGGATACATTGGGAAGAGGGATCGCCCCTGTTGGACGCAAAGGACGCTACCTCTCAACGTACTACATGGAACGACCACTACAACAAGGGTCTGTCAGGGACGACAGACTCAAGAGGGGGGGGAGTGTTGAAGCTCAAGATCAAGGACAAAGAATGGAAGTGCATCAAGGAGGTGGACACACAAGAAGAAGGAGCAAGTAGGGAGCTCCAAGAAGCACCTGTCAAATTTTCAGAAGAAATCCCTACAAAAATAGTGATTTTTATCACTAAAAACCATTGTAAATACCATTTTCCATTTTTGTAACTCCATTTTGTTCAAGCCGAGGAGTCCTCGAGCTTGAGGAGTATTAGAACTACCATCGTACCAATTTTCATGATTTTTAGACTCCGTTTGAGCCCCCAAATAAGCCCTGGAACCTATTTTTTAACTAGGCCGGACACTAGGTCTGGACAGGGCCAAAACCACTCAAAAACTATAAAAAGGGCTGGAGAGCTCATTTTTGGGGCTTGGCTTGTTGTAGATTTCAGTTTTGTAAGAGAGCTCTTTGGTAATCGAAGCTTTCCATTGTTCCACTCTTTGCTCTTACCTTGTGCGCGTGTGTGTGTGCATGCTTGTGTGCTTTCACTCACGCACTTGTGCCATCACTTGCTCGCGGTCTTCATACCGGTCCTCACGTCTCCACGGATTGACATTTATGAGGTGTATCTCCTCACGTTGGTACTCACCATTGTGCTAGAGTGACACCTAGTGTCCGGCCTAGTTAAAAAATAGGTTCCAGGGCTTATTTGGGGGCTCAAACGGAGTCTAAAAATTATGAAAATTGGTAGGATGGTAGTTCTAATACTCCTCAAGCTCGAGGACTCCTTGGCTTGAACAAAATGGAGTTACAAAAATGGAAAATGGTATTTACAATGGTTTTTAGTGATAAAAATCACTATTTTTGTAGGGATTTCTTCTGAAAATTTGACAGGTGCTTCTTGGAGCTCCCTACTTGCTCCTTCTTCTTGTGTGTCCACTTCCTTGATGCGCTTCCATGCTTTGTCCTTGACCTTGAGCTTCAACACTCCCCCCCCCTCTTGAGTCTGTCGTCCCTGACAGACCCTTGTTGTAGTGGTCGTTTCATGTAGTACGTTGAGAGGTAGCGTCCTTTGCGTCCACCAGGGGCGATCCCTCTTCCCAATGTATCCTGGTCGTTTGTCTAGTTCTTCACTTTGCTACTGTTATCTCTTGCAGTTTGTAGTCCCTTTGTACGTACTTCTGCCTTGTATTCCATCTGGATGGTGCATTTGTGAGTTTTCCAAAACTACTAGTTTCTCATAGGAGGTGTTCAATGTTGAGTATGAGCAACTCTCGGTGGTGGATGGCTTCCTTGCTCTTGTTGTTGTTATTTTGATGTCGTCTGGTTCTTCCAACGATGGTTTTTCATAGTTTTCATGCCAAGTACTTGTAACCCATAATGAATGGTGGGTAAGTGCATTAGTGCATGGGTTGAACAAAATATGTGCCGTGTGCATGGCCTTGTAATGTGGCCCTACATATGCGTACTTGGAAAATGCATGGCAAGAAATATGGTGCAAGAGATCGGGTCTTGAGCTAAGTGCTCAAGGGTATGCTGACGAAGAGGTTTCCTAATCTATCCTGGTTATAGTGTTGTTGAAGCATACACGTCTGACCATGGTGGAAGGTCTGTTGATCTTCATCTCTTCGTGTTGTAGTTCCATCATGGTGTTTGACCGTCGGCTTGTCCTTTTTGTTGAGGAATGCCCTTGCTAGAAGTTTGCTGATGAGCATTTTCAAGCACATAGTACTCTTCTATGCTTTTTTTTTTTTTTTTTGGAACAATGGCATTAAACAAGAAAGAGGTTAGTATCAATAACATATTTTGCATGTGAAAATTGTGTCTCATGTGCCTGGGATTTCTCAATTGTGTCTATGCACGGCCATGTAAGGCGGCCCTATCTTGATGCATACTTTGCAAATGCATGACCTGAATGGTGCAAACGACTGGGTTATGCCAAAGGCACATGGCTGCTGCTGGTCGAGGCTTTTGATGTTACTTGCATACTTGATGAATTCTTTGATTGGAGGTGTCTATTGGATCTCGAAATGATGTAATCCTCCTGATTGGAACCCATTTTGCAATAGGGTTTGGTACTGTAGAGATCACCTCAGGCCACTTCATCTTTGAATGCTTTCCAAACTTTGGTATCCCGTATGGTTGGCCTTTTGGTTCTGTGGTTGTTGTTGGTGCTTTTGGCTTCCAAACCCATATCCTTGATGATTGCCGGCTTACTTTTGCAGAAGGGTTGAGGTTATCGTCGTTTGTTCTTTGTGTTTTGTTCTTACCCTTTGCTTTCCTTGGCTTCTTTGTTGAGACCTTTTGCATGGTGGGGAGCATAGGCCGTTGTGTATGTAAGAGCTTCTTGGGTACCCACATCTGTAATCGCCCGTGTTGAGCTGTAGCTAATTTTCTAGGCACCCAAATTTGTACATGATTGTGGTCGACCTTCTTTGATAGCTTCGGTACCCAAATTTGTTGGATTCGTCGTGCTTGAGCCTGTCGTAGGTGCTTGGTTCTTCTTTTTTCATGGTCGATCTGGTTGGGTGGGAATCTTTGAGGCAACGTCGATGGTTGCACTCCTTTCTTTACCCAGATCTGCTTCATGCCCATAATTTTTTTCTTCTTGAAGGCTCTTTGTCTATTTGATAGACTGGCTATCTTGCACTGTTTTGTTTGCTTCTGAGGTTGAACTAATGTGGATGCTTTACTCTTTGAAAAAGAAGAAGGTTCTTCTTTCCTTTGCGACTGTCCTTCCAGGATTGTGTCTGTCTGGATCATAGATCTTTTGACATTTACAACATCTTGTTCTAGAAGATTAGCCTTAGAGGAAAGAAGAGAGCGTGTGGTGTCTTGGTCAGTGGCCATGCAATTCTCCAATTCTAATGTAATGCATTGTTCATGTACCCAAACATGAAGAAGTTGACTTCTTAGGTTCAAGTTGACAGCATGGTCGTAAATCCAATCTTGACCCAAGACAAGTGGCTCTGTGAGGTCCTCATCATGACACACTAGCATTTTGACTTTTATTGGAACATTTTGAAGGTAGATGGGAAGTTCCACCTCGCCCAAACAGGGTGTTTCCACGCCTCCTAATCCTATGAGATAGGCTTCTATGGGCTTGATGTCCAATTGAAGGTCTTGGCAGTATGAAAGTCGAACTGCACTAGTTGCTGCACCTGAATCAACTAATGCTCTCACAGTCCTTACACTCTTTCCTTGTCCTACCTCTATAGTCACAAAGGGCCGTCGATCAATTATTTGAGAAGTAGTTATGCCCGATTTTTGGCACATGTCCATGTGATATTTTGGAGCTTTTGTGTTGACATCTAGGCCTAGCCGCCGTAGCTTATTTCTTCTGATGCGCTCTCTCGCCTCTGCTTGTGCTTCTTCTCTAACCCTTAACTCCTCTTCTTTTCGCTTCTTAGCAGTGTTGAGTCTCATGAGCATTTCCTCTATAAGAGGTTCTTGATATAACTTGACTCGACAACCACTTATATAGTTCGGTAAGATATCACCTTCTAAAGTGGCCAATTGAACTGCACCACTAGTGGAGAGTCTATTAATGATCATGGGTCCATATCCTCGTTTCTCCAATTTGCGGGCATGTTGCTTTAGCGTATAAACCAGCACTAGATCTCCTTCCTTCAATCCTTTATCCTTTACATGGGCATCAAAGTATGCCTTTTGCCTTTTCTTTGCAGCATAAATGCCTACTGCTGCCCGTAGCCTCGTCTCACCTAAGCGTTCTAGATCAAAGATTGTTTTGTTTTGGACTCCAAGTTGTCCTCTCCAATCATGAAGTAACAAAGAATCAACAAATCATCTTTATTTTGTCAATCCTAGGAATATCCATAAGACCATAGCCCCTTCAAGATAATAGATTCAAGGAAATAAGAGATTGATGGCTGGATTGCTGAGAGAAATTGAAGATGAAGAGAAAATCTAGAGTTTACCATAACTAAGGCAAATCTCCATCATTTTCTATGTTCTTTATGTCAAAACCATGCCATTTCATTAGCAGAATACAAATATGAACTCAAAATTGAAAAATATCACCTGTATCACAGAGACGAGACAATCGCGATTCTGTACCATCAGACGATTTTCACAATTTTGGAACTTTGTTCAGTCCTTTTCCACTCATTACAGCAATAGGCCTCTCTCTTCATACAACTCACTCAGTAATACACAAATGTGACTCACAAATCTCCATGATTAAGCAAGAGACAAGCTCACACATCAAAGAAAATTCACTCAACAGGAGAAAACACGATTTTTGCAGAAACTCTTTCTTCTCTATTGATAGCTTGAGCAAATGATTAACCAACCTCTCCAAAATAGAGAAAATTGACTTATATACATTTTCAAGTGTCCCTTTTCACACTTGAAATTAGGTCTTTTTCTCTAATTTTCTAAAACTATGCTATCTAAGAGTTTCTAAAAATTCTACAAAAATTACATGAGGTCATTGACTACATAAGGAAGACTCTTCCTTATTTTTACAACCATTGCATAAATATTTTACAAGTTTTTTGGCTTTTTACTAATTTTTTACATCAAAAATACTTTCCAAAAATACTCCTTCCAACATCCTTCCCCTCCTAAGCCTTTCGGCTCTTGACGAAAGATTTTTCTGCGCCTCTACTTTGATCACTTTTCTTCATTTCTTCTTCCTTTGATACACCTGTGACAGTAAATCATGGCTTTTTCTTTCTGTCACATTTAAGTTGTTGACCATCTCGAACAAGGCTTTTCTCCATTGTATTGCAGCTTCAGGTTTGTCAATAACGTCCTTTTTCAAGTATTCTGTATAAGAGGCTTCATAGGCAGTAAGTCTGGATTTAGTAACCACTGATAATTTCCCAAAAATTTCTGATTCTCGTTCAAAAAATCCATAGTCAAACGCATCTTCAAAAATCTGCAAAAAGTGGCTGCCCAAAAACACTATTCTACTATAATAGGCCATTAGACATATCCTATCAGGTGTCTCACTGAGATCAAATAATAGAGCATCTGTTGGAGAATTGAATCCAATGTAATTCAAAATTCTGACATCCGTATCTGTGTATGTTTCTATACAGGCTAGAATTAACCTCATTATTCTGACAAGTAATCTACAAGCAGGGTCATTAACATCTTTGTATGTTGCTATAACCGACTCAGCAGTGTTCACCATGTAACTCTTTGTAGGCCAAGTTCTTGCCTTTGGACCTGCTATTTTTGGAAAATTCAGCCATTTTGCTGGAATCTGCCCTGTTTTTCTTCTTTCCCAAAAAACAGTCCACTCCCTTCTTCTGGCCACAGGACAATAAGCTGGGTTAATCTTTAAGTGCAATGGTGCCTCCTTCCAGATTCTCCTACACTCTTTATTGGCATCCAACCATTTATTCCTCCATTTTGGGTTAGCTCTTTCAAATAATTCCTTTGTGACATTAATATCCTCTTCATATTCAAAATATTGATTTGGAGATAATCCCACTCTGGCCAACTGATAATTCTTTATGCTTTCCAATACCATACAAAAAGGAATTCCTAATCCATCTGCAGCCCAATGGTGCTGATCTGGATTGATGCCTTTATTTAAAGCAAATGTGACAATCTGGTTTTCATAATCATCATGCATTTTTCTCATAAACTCCATTCTTGATTCTCTGCTAGTCAGCAACTTCTGAACAAATTCCTCAGTGTATTCTTCCTCAGATCTTTTGGCTATTGCTTCATAATTTTCCTGTTCTTTATCAGCATCTCCTATTTCATACTCTCTTGTATTGGTATCTTCTGCATGTGCCTGATTCTGAACCTCTTCCTGGGCTTTTGATTTCTTCAGTTGTTCCTGCAAATCTTCTAAGGTCATACTTAAGCTTTTATTCTGAGTTGTCAAATCTTCTCTTTCTTTCATCCAGTCCATTCTTTCTCTTTCCAACTTGTCCTGCCAATCCTTCCTCTCTTGCTCTGTATTCAGAAACAACTTGTTATACCCCCTCATAGCTGTAGCAGCATGTGTACTTGCTTGCTTTTCTAGTTCTTTGGCTTCCTTTAATTCTTCTTGGAGTTTCTGAATTTCTTTATGCATTTCATCTTTTTCTTCCTCTGTCAATTGGGCAGGTTTACTTTCATCTTTTACTAGACCTTCTTCTAGCAGCAACTTATTAATATCTTCATGGGCCCTAGTCAAAATTTGATATGAGGTTTGTAGTGTTCTGTATCTTCCTCCTATGGTTTTTAGTTCCATTTCCATCTTGGCATTCTGTTCTGATAACTTCACACTCTTATCCTCCAAATATTGTATTTTGTTCTGCTTCTGAACTTCACTTTCTTCCAAAGCAATTATTCTATTGACATACTCTTCATTTTTCTTCTGAATTGACCTCAGTTGTTCTGACATCTGCTCCTTTTCCTTTCTGTGTTCTTTGATAATCATACTCCCTTTCTCAAACTCAGATTCAGCCACCATGCCTGATATGATCATATTCCTGCTAGATGGTCTGAACTGTTCAATATTACTTATGATCTTCTGACAAGCTGCTCTTATACTCTTGGGTATTCTTTCCAAACCTACTTCCATTTCTGTCTGTCTGATTTCAATTTTCTTGTCTTCTTTACCTTTATCATCCTCTTCAGCTACTGTTTCATCATCTATATCCTTAGTATCTAGTTCTTCATCACTGTGATCATCATTCTCAGTCTCCTGATTAGTATCATCTTCTTCATAAACTAGTGCTTGATTTTTTGTCTCCTTCTGCCCTGATAAATCTGAAGTCCTTATTTCTTCTAGTGAACTTCTTCCTTCCATTACCTGTTGCTTTTCTGTTCCTTCCAGATCTTGTATCTCATTTCCCTTTATTAGAGTTCCCTGACTTTTGTCTAACTCTTCTCCAACATGACCTGTCTGAACCTTCATGATTTGCTCTTCCTGCCCCATTCTTTCCTGAACAGACATTGATTCAATTTTTTCCACACAATCAATCTGAACATTATTTTTCTGAAATGCCTGTCTTTCTGTTTCTTGGGCTATATCTGATTCATTTGTATGAGAATTTTTTATCTGATCATCACTTCCCTTATTTGTGTATTCTTGATCTTGCTCATCAATGTCCATAAAGTCTGCTTCTACCTCTTGTTCTTGATCATTCTTGGATGTAAATTCCCCACTGCTTTTTATATCCTGCAGCACATCCTTTATACTTTGAGCAATTCCTTCCTCCATTACCTGTCCCAAGACCTCTTGAGCACTCTTTTCTGGTTCTAACTTCTTGATTTCCTGCTCTTTAGGTGCATCCTTCTGCTGAATAATTGAACTACCGAATACCTTCTTTGCTAGTTCCTCTAAACTTGCATTCAATCTTGCATTCAATTGGAATTGTGTCTGTGAAGACTTGGTCCATATTGAATTTTCATCAACCTTCATTATTCCAGAGCTATCTTCATCTCTCCTCTGGTTTTCCTCTTCTGTCATTCTGGCCTTTCCTTTCAACAGTCTTCTTTCTTCTTCAGCACTCATCTGTTGGACAGTTTCTTCATAAGTCTGCCTTTCTTTAGACTTCTTGCTTGTATCCTCAGGTGTCTTCACTTTTTCTACAGCCTGTATAGCTACATTAGGAGTGTTGGGTATTGACAAGTTTAAACTTTTTAACAGAAAACTCTCAATGTCGCTATCTAAATCAGATGAGAATCGTGAAGATCCTCCCACTTCTTGTTCTGTAGGCTTTGATACTTCCATCACTGAGGTAGACTTCTGAGTGGCTTCAATGACTGTTGCTTCTGCATCTTTAACTGTTGTAGCTTCGACTACTGCTTTTTCTTTTCCCTTCTTGACTAGTTTCTTCTTCTGGACTGGCTTTTTTGGCACTTTCTTTTTTACCACAACAGTAGTCCTGGCCTCATGAGGTCCTTGCAACTCCTTGAAGTATGCCAGCAACTCTACTTCCTTCTTCACAAATATCTCTTCAGTTTCAGCTGCCATCATTTCTTCATGTAATGCTTCATAGTGCTCCACCTCTTCTTGGATCCAATCTGTAGCTTTGCATGAAAAATCTTCCAACATTTTTTGATACTGTGCCTCATACATAGCTCTTTTGTTGTTTCCTTGGGTGAGATAAGTATAAAGCTGTTCTTTACTTGTCTGTGGAGGGTGAGGTTCATTGGAGGATTGTACCTTTTTCTGTGCTGCCACATGTTCCTCTCTTGTTTCTTCTGCCTGTTCTAATTCTACTTTTCTGGGATCCAACTTTCTCTTCTTTACTGGAATCACTTCCTCAGATATTACTTTTCTCTTCATTCCTGTTCCCCTCATGCGAGTTTGTCCTTCTGATTCTTTTCCAAGTGCTTTTCTTGGGGGACTTTTGATTCCTGACATCAGATTTCTGAAGTACTGTGCTTCAGGAGCTAACTTTAACTGTTCTTCCATTCCTAGAACATGATAAATGATTCTTGTCAAATACTGGGCTCCATTCATGAATTTCTTCTGCTCCCAGTGTTTTGCTGCTTCCTTCAGCTGTTCATGGATGTATGGTGAGACATCCATTACCCCAAATGGCTTGGTTCTATCTTTGTTATTGAACATCAATAGAGTTACTGACTTATGAGGCATGGTGTACCTTGGTAATTTTGGAAAACAAAAGAACTGTAAGAACATTCTTATAGCGTATTCTTCATTTTCTCTTCCTTTGAAGTCAGTGAACTTTGCATATCCAGTGTAAGTCTCCTTATTCTTTTTGACAAAACTTTGGTCTAGTTTGGTGCCCATTGGATAGAACTGTAAGGCGGCTCTGATATGTTCTGCTTTGATAACTACCCGTGCCTCCTGATTGTCCTTGTCCTTCACTTTGCATCTGAAGTAGGCATCATTACCTTTCCCTACTTCCTCCAAACTACCCATCACTTGAGCTACTCTTTCAAAGTCAATAAAGAAAATAGGTTCTTCCAAGAGCTTGTGCAATCCCACAGCTTTCCATCTCTTGATGTTGACAGAAGTTTTCTGAAACCTGTAAAATTCCTGGCACAGCATAGTGTACTTATAACCTCCCACAGCTACTGTGAAGATGTGCTGTCCTATTACTCCCAGAATTTCTTTAAATTCTTTTGCTATTTTTTCAGCTTCTGGGATTTCTTGGTCTTCTTCTAAGTCTAGGTTCACCTGTTCCTCAGCTGCATCACTATCCAAAAACCAGTGTCCTCTGGACAAAGTTACTGAATCAGCTTTGAAGTCATGAATTGTCAACTCCTTTGCATTCACCATCCTGTATTTATATATAACAGAAAAGAAAACGCTCCACCCACATGAGTCACAAGATTTCACAAGAAAATACTATCTTATTCTGGAATGTTACTGATATATAAAAAATAAGAAAGACAAGTTCCAAGCAATTTTTGCTTTTTTCCAAGAGACTCAATTTTAAGTGAGCAATACAGGTGTAGCAAGACATCTAATGTGCTCTCTTCAATTGTCACTTCCTTGCTCAAAAAACAATTTCTGAATAGAAAGATGATGCTAGAAAAGATGATTAATGAAGAAACTTGAAAAAGTAGTGGTCAAAAAAAGATGATCACAAAAAAATTGAACAACAATAAGACAAAACAACTTTTTTCCATAATAAGTTACTCTCTCCCTCCCTATATCTTGCTTTGTGTTTTTTAATTTTAGAAAGAAAATCAAGAAAATAAAATATATTTTTCTGGTTTTTTTTTTTTTTTTTTTTTCTCTGTCTTCTTTCCTTCCCCTCCTAATTTTCTTTTAAGGGGAAAGAAGGAAATATTTTTTTGTCATTTTCAAAATTCCAAAGATAGGTCCACTGTGGATTATCCCTCTTCCATTGACCCAATTCTGATTTTTTCACCCAGTAATGTTTTACTCCATTTGTCCTTTTGTTATGGAAATATCCATGCTCTGTGGATGAACATTTTGTGGCACTTTTTGGCTTCCATATCCATTTTGTTCTAATTTCCTGTTTTGGTGAGCAATAACTATGCATGACCTGTTTCATATTCCTCTTGTTCTGATTTGTTGATATTGCAAATTTGGCAATAATAGTCTTCTTTGTTTTGTCTCCTCATCCACCTTTATCCCTTCAATCTTTTGCTGGTTTTGAGTGTATGAAGCTTGATCACTTTGTATTGTCAAAATGTTCCTGTCCTCCATTGAGAAAGTAAATCCTTCGAGATCTGGGTCATGAACATCCATATGAACTACCTGTTCTTCATTATTCAGAAAGAACATTAAAAACTTTTTGTCCTTGATGGTCAAATTAAGCTTCATTTTTTCAAAATTTAAGATGACTTTACCTTGTTTGAGCCATGGTTGCCCTAAAATCAACTTTTCCGCCATTAAATGGTCTGGCCACTCTTCACAATCTATCTCCATATATTCATTATTAAATTTAACTTTAATAGAAAGTGAAGATATGCTTTGAATCCTTTTCCCTCCCAGGGTTTTGATCAAAATTCTGCTTTCAGCTCTCTTAAGGTTAAACTTATTGACCAAGGCTGAGCTAATTAGATTCACTTGAGCTCCTGAATCTATCAAAACCCTTATGTTTTCATTCTGATAATTCATCATAATCAAAGGCAAATGTTCTTTTTGCTTTAGAGTGTTTTCACATAAGCATACTTGTTTTAATTTTCTAATTCTCTCTTTGGCTTCTAGTTGAGCCTCCTTTCTAATACTTTCTTCTTCTTTTTTCCTGTTTTGGACCTTTTGCAATCTTCTCCATTCATCAGTAGTTAATGGGCACTCATACCTCTTCACTCTACATCCACTTATGAAATTTGGCATGATTTCCCCATCAATGTTGGCTAACTGAATAGCTCCACTCTTGCTTATCTGATGTATGATATATGGCCCATGACCTTTTTTCTGAAACTTTTTCTGATGTTCCTTGTATTTGCCTGAGATTTTGTCTTTGATTGCATCCTCAGCTTTTACTGTTTCCAAATACTGTGATTTTCCTTCTTTTAATATCATTTCTTGATTTTGATCCTCTTCTGTTTTTGATACTCCTATCATGTGTATGCTAATGTGGAAAATATCAAATCCTTCCTCATTTTGGAATTCCACTCCCACATATTCCTCACTGGCCAAATCCATGGTAGCTAAGATTTGATTCCATCCATAAGGCTCAAACTCTTCATCTTTGAATTGTTGAGGCACATAACTTTCATCTTGTATTTTTCTTTCTTCCACACAATCTTCTCTTTTTAACTTTCTTTTCCTATTTGTGAGATTTCTTAATATGTTACACTTCCAAACTGCTGATTCACCCTCTTCCTGATCCTCCCTTTCTGATTCTTCACTTTCTTGTTGATTTTGATGTATTTTATACCATTCTCTAGGAGATATGTCACAATAGTGGCCATTTCTTAAGTTTACTCTTGTTATTCTCCCCTGGTTCTGAAGATACAAACAATCATTACCCCAATCTTGTACAATTTGCATTTGTCTCATGAAAGGTCTTCCTAGGATAATTTCATAAGATGTGGATTGTGGAAATTCTACTATAGCAAAGGTATGCTCTATTTCTATGCCGCATATGTCCACAATCACTTTCTCCCATATTCCTAGGGGTTTTTCTATATGTCCATCTGCAAGTTGTAATCTCATTTTAGTGGGTAGTAATTCATTTCTTCCCCATTTATCCCAGGTTTGTTTAGTCATTATAGCCACTCCTGATCCACTATCCAAAATGGCTTTTGCTGAATTTTTTCCATATTGTAACTTTAGGGTTGAATTCCCTTCTTCTCCTTCACAATATCCTCCTATTTTATCAATAGGAATATACCATAATTCCTCTAATTCTTGTGTTGGTGAATGAAGGTTTCCAGGTATTGTTTCCCCTTTATTCATCTTGTTTTGTAGGTGAGGATTTTGTTTCAACAAGTTTTCCCATGTTGTATGACATGTAATGCTACTTTGTTCATCTATGATCATTTGGAATGTTATTTGTGGATTTCCCTCTTTATCATTTTCCTTGGTTTTTGTTTTTTCCCGCTGTTCAATTGTTCTCCGAGAGCTGTCTTCTTCCCCTAATCTGAGTTGTGTTTCCTGGATAATTTGTTTGCATTTTAGCATCCTTTCATGCTCTAGATCCGGTATGGGATAAGCCATTGCATGATCTGCAGGGCTTGGTCCTTCTTGAATCCTTCCTTTATAGGCTTTGATTAGGGTGTCTAGACTCTGAGAATTTCCTAATTCAGACAGATTCTGGGTCTTTTGAGGAGAAGTATATTTTGAATTTGATTGTTCCTGATTGTCTTCTTCCAGATTTTTGCCCACTTTTCTTTTCTTTTCCCATTTCCCTTTTTGTCTATTTTTCTTCCCTTTTGATGTAGAACCCTCATTTTGTTCTTTAATTGTTCCTTGTTGTTTGGCTTGTGCCCTTGTTATAACATTAAGTTCAACTTGATCATTGTCACTCAATTCCTCTTGTTCCATAATTTTGACTGTTTTTAAAGGTATGTTATTAGGTGTGTTCTGTTGTTTTTGGGGATTTTTTGGACAGTCCTTGATCAGATGTTCTCTACCACAATCCTTACAGTATGCTCCCTCTATCCTGAATGTTGGAGGTTGTGGACAATCTCTAATGAAATGCTCTCCCCCACACCTATAACATGTTATCTTTGGTCCCCCTTTGAATTGAGGTTTTTGATTGGACATGTAGTTGTTGGTAATGTACATGAATGTTGCTGTGTCCATTTCAATTTTTCCATTTCCCAAATCTAGGGCTTTAAGCTCAGGTTCTCTTATTTCATAATCTTCCCATTCTTCCTGATGTCCCTCACTCCATTGATACTCTTCCTTATAAGGTGATCTGAATCTTGAATTTCCTTCGTCAATGGGTGTATATTTGACTGGTACCACATTAGTTGGAATAGGAGGTTGTTGTCCCAATACTGCTCTTAGTTGCTCAGTATAACCTGATTCCCTCTGAGCCATGTAGTCTCTTTCCTTGACAGGTTGTTTGTTATAGAAGCATTCCTCCCTGGTATGGTTTGTCCATTTTCTCTCTAGTGTACAATACTTGAGTGTCTTCCTATCTTGTAAGTGTTGTGGCTTCTGATAAGGGCATTGTTGTGCCAGATGATTTTCTCCACAAATATAACATTTCTTGTTTGTGTTTATCCTAGAGTTTATCAGATTGGTTTTAGTGCTTACCTCTAGGGCTTTAGCAATAGCTTGAGCCAACTCTTCTGCTGGAGGAATTTTGTCTTCATAAGATCTGGGTTGATCAAATGCTAACAAATCTTGACCTCTATTGTCCTCCAAATCTATTGCTTCCTTAACACAGGCTGCTAATTCAGGACATCTCCTATAGTACACTAGGGTCCTTAATTGGGCACTTCTCAAACCCTCAATGAATAAGGATACTTGTTTTGCCATGGAAGGTACTTCTTCTCTTGGGCATCTATCAATGTACTGTTTAAATCTTCTGGCTGCTTCTCTAACATTTTCCTCCTTTTGTTGTTTGAAGCTGTGTATCAATGTGGCTGTACTATGTTTGATTCCAGTCTTAGAGAATTCACCAATGAAAGCTTCTAAGAAAGATTCAATGTCTAGGTACATTTCTTTTCTCAAAGGAATGAACCATGATAAGGCTGGCCCTGTTAGGGTTAGACCAAATGCCTCAAATTGCACCTTGTAATCTTCTACTTCCTCTGCTCTAATTAGTTGTCTAAATTCTGCAGCATGAGCATGAGGATCTGAATACCCCTCATATTGGTTCTTCATGCATTTGGCTACTTGGTATGGTCTAAGCATCCTACCCTGAGGTTGCCAATGAGGTCTTCTTCTGAGTGGGAAGTCATTGTATCCTTCTGGTTCTTTGTCAAAGGGATTTGGTGAAGCATGTGTTCTTCTCCCATGATGTTGCTCATTATTAGTGTAGTTTTCATTTGGTCTAGGTATATCTGGTTGTCCCATGTTATGTTCCCAAGGTCCCTTGTCAGCACATTGCCCTAGATCATTTGAATTTTCTGGGTCTTGAGAGAAGATGTATACACATCCTTGCCTGTCTTCATATCTTCCATCTTTGAATTGGGCTACTGGAGTTATATTCAGGGGAACTTCTAAATTTCTCAATCTAATGAGGAATTTATGCATTCCATCCTGATATACATAGGTTCCAAACCTATTTGTATACATGTATTTGAGGATGTTTCTAAAATCCCCCGTTTCTATTGACTCATTTGTTTCATTTAGGTTCTCCATGTTATTTTCTTGGCCTAAATTTCTTTCTGATCTTTTACTACTTCCTGGCTCTTTTTCCTTTCTTGTTAGGTCTTGTTTAGAAAGTGAATTTATTTTATTTCCAGACCTTAGTATCATTCAACTGTTTTTGACAAATTTCTAATACTCAAAAGAGTGTTTGTCACAGTTTCTTAACCACTGTATTGGTTTTTCCACACTTTTCTGTCCCAAACTGTGTGTGTTTTAATTTTCTTCCTAGGTTTTGTGCTTTTCACAACTTTCTGGTGAAAATCGTGTTTTTCACGATTTTATGATGCAGTTAGACTTTCCCACGATTTTCTGTTTAGGTTTTGTTTTTTCACGATTTTCTATTTAGATTTTGTTTTTCCACAATTCTCTGTTTAGGTTTTGTTTTTTCCACGATTTTCTGATGAATTGGGGTTTTTCACGATTTTCTGATGAAAATCGTGTTTTTCCGCGATTTTGTGGTCAAAATCGTGTTTTCCACGATTTTGTGTGAAAATCGTGTTTTTCACGATTTTGTGTTCAAAATCGTGTTTTCCACGATTTTATGTCAAAATCGTGTTTTTCACGATGTTGTGATCAAAATCGTGTTTTTCACGATTTTGAGTGAAGATCGTGTTTTTCACGATTTTGTGATTAAAATCGTGTTTTTCACGATGTTGTGATCAAAATCGTGTTTTCCACGATTTTGTGTGAAAATCGTGTTTTTCACGATTTTGTGATTAAAATCGTGTTTTTCACGATGTTGTGATCAAAATCGTGTTTTCCACGATTTTGTGTGAAAATCGTGTTTTTCACGATTTTGTGTGAAAATCGTGTTTTTCACGATTTTGTGTCAAAAATCGTGTTTTTCACGATTTTGTGTCAAAAATCGTGTTTTTCACGATTTTGTTCACGAAATCGTGTTTTCCACGATTTTGTGTCAAAATCGTGTTTTTCACGATTTTGTGTCAAAAATCGTGTTTTTCACGATTTTGTGTCAAAAATCGTGTTTTTCACGATTTTGTTCACGAAATCGTGTTTTTCACGATTTTGTGTCAAAATCGTGTTTTTCACGATTTTGTGTCAAAAATCGTGTTTTTCACGATTTTGTTCACGAAATCGTGTTTTCCACGATTTTGTTCCCAGACAATCGTGATTGCTCACAGATTGTAAAAAACACGATTTTCTTATGAAAATCGCGTTCTGGGAATCGCGATGTTGATGGCACTCTTCACAGAATCGTGATTTTGAGTTAAAACTCAGAATCGCGATTTTGTCCAATTTTTGGCAGAATTTCAACTTATGCTTTTTTCAATATTTTTTCACCTATAGAATCGCCTTATCTAAATTTTAACATGCAATGAAGCAACTAAAGCAAAAACAATTGATTCCTTAGTAAAAACTCAAGAAATCAGAAAATCGCGATTTTGTCTTCCTCTGATTTTTTTCTATTTTTTGGTGTTATTTTTCACTCAAAACCAAAAATATGTATTCAAATATGAAGTTAGGATTCTTACCTTTCTTCCTTGGGTGCAAATGTTCCAAAGTCCACTGTTTTGCTGGAAATCGCGATTCTGGCAGCTCTGCTCACTCTCTCTCTCCCTCACTCTCACTCTCAAATGAATTTTTTCTTCAATTATCTGTTTATATAGTGCTCAAAAAATCACGATTTTGTACTCAGAAAGTCGCGATTTTGTTCAAGTTTCAGTTTTCCACACTCTTTCAATTATTCCTCTTCACTTACTCAATTCCCCTAATCTTCCTTACACTTCCTTATCTCAATGTACCCAAATTTACCACAGATTCCAAAAAACTTTCTTTACAGAAAATCGCGATTTTGTGTAGGGAATCGTGTTTTTTCTGTAGATCTTTTTCATGTGCAATTTTGAGTATTCTATGTCCTTGCCTTCTCTTAATACCCTTGACAACTTCAATACATGAATCACCTGAAATGTTATTTCAGAAACAACACTTTTTACAGAAAATCGCGATTCTGTTCAGAGAATCGTGTTTTCTAATTTTCTGGGTTTTTTGAAAAAAATTTTTTATTTTTTAAACTTTTCTTTCTCTTTGTTTTGCTTCAATTCCTTCTTTTCTTTGTAATTCACTCTACTCCTGAACTTTTGCACCAAAATCACAATCTTCCTCAGAAAATCGCGACTTTGTGCAGAAAATTGTATTTTTCTCTGTTTTTGATTTTATGCCACTTTGAGTAGTTTTTTCTTCTTGATTACCTTCAAGACCCTTCAACAACTTCAATTCAACCTTCACTTAAAATGTTATTTCAAAATCAATCACTTTTTTCAGAAAGTCGCGATTCTGTGCAGAGAATCGTGTTTTTTAATTTTCTGGTTTTTTGATCATTTTTTGTTTTCTTTTCCAGTTTTCCACAATCACTCCTATCCACAACACCTCACTTCAACTTCTTATCAAGAAAAGAAATTTGTTTGATTGTTTTTGATGAGTTTTGTGAATTTGTTTGGTATTTTTGCCCTAAAAATAAAGGTGAACACTTTACTTAGGGTTTCTGGTTTTGGAAATCAACTGATCCCTTGGTTCTTGATTGGTTATGAGTTTCTATGTCCTTAGCTATCACTAAAGTACCAAAGAAAGGTTCTCCAATGAAAAAGTGTTATGAAAGGCAATCAAATTTTGTAAAGATAAACTCAATCATATGTTTTTTTCAAAATGCAGAACAACTCAAGATTTAATGCTCAGACTTGGTCAACAACTGAATCCCTCATTCTTACATCTAGCTACTTTAACTGTCCTTTCCTTAATATCACCATGTTATCTTCCCAAGATCACCCATGGTGTCTAGTACTTGGGCAAAAAGAAATCTAGAAATGCAAGAATAGATTCAAGTTACCTCCATCTTCAGCTTCTTGGCTCAAATCCTCCACACACCTGCACTTTTACTTCACCAATATGATGAGCAACTATCAATTTACAAAGATTTCAGCACTTCCACTTCTACAAGACATCCATTGCTTTCTTCTTCCCTAAAGACAAACAATGATATCTACCTATTCATGTGCACTTTTCCTAATTGATGAGCTTTACCTTGTTCACCATCATCAACTGAAGATCCAGCAAAGGTCCAACTTCAAAGAAGTTCTTGGAATGATCCCCGGCAACGGCGCCAAAAAATGTTTTGTTTTGGACTCCAAGTTGTCCTCTCCAATCATGAAGTAACAAAGAATCAACAAATCATCTTTATTTTGTCAATCCTAGGAATATCCATAAGACCACAGCCCCTTCAAGATAATAGATTCAAGGAAATAAGAGATTGATGGCTGGATTGCTGAGAGAAATTGAAGATGAAGAGAAAATCTAGAGTTTACCATAACTAAGGCAAATCTCCATCATTTTCTATGTTCTTTATGTCAAAACCATGCCATTTCATTAGCAGAATACAAATATGAACTCAAAATTGAAAAATATCACCTGTATCACAGAGACGAGACAATCGCGATTCTGTACCATCAGACGATTTTAACAATTTTGGAACTTTGTTCAGTCCTTTTCCACTCATTACAGCAATAGGCCTCTCTCTTCATACAACTCACTCAGTAATACACAAATGTGACTCACAAATCTCCATGATTAAGCAAGAGACAAGCTCACACATCAAAGAAAATTCACTCAACAGGAGAAAACACGATTTTTGCAGAAACTCTTTCTTCTCTATTGATAGCTTGAGCAAATGATTAACCAACCTCTCCAAAATAGAGAAAATTGACTTATATACATTTTCAAGTGTCCCTTTTCACACTTGAAATTAGGTCTTTTTCTCTAATTTTCTAAAACTATGCTATCTAAGAGTTTCTAAAAATTCTACAAAAATTACATGAGGTCCTTGACTACATAAGGAAGACTCTTCCTTATTTTTACAACCATTGCATAAATATTTTACAAGTTTTTTGGCTTTTTACTAATTTTTTACATCAAAAATACTTTCCAAAAATACTCCTTCCAACAAAGATCCTGGAAGACAACTCATGTCCATTCCACTCATGCTCTTGTGCTACTTTCAGGGCTGGGATTAGGAAGTCCAATGGTAGCACGACATTCTGTCCAAAGACCATCTGAAATGGGGTAGCATTGAGTACCGTTTTGTAGGCAACTCGGTATGCCCAAACAGCATGATGAAGCTGTTTGTCCCAATCAGAGCGTTTATTATTCACCAGTTTTGTTAATACGTTACATAGGATCTTATTCGTGCTCTCGGCCTGTCCGTTGGCTTGTGGGTGATAAGGGGCAGACTTCTTGTGTATCACCATGAATTCTTGAAGGAGATGTTCAATGACCTCATTCAAGAAGTGCATACCTCTATCACTAACCAACTCTATTGGTAACCCATATCTAGTGAACACATTTTCGAATAAGAACTTAGCCGTCATTTGAGCATCATTCTTTGTCGTGGCTTTTACTTCCACCCATTTGGTAAGGTAATCAGTGGCTACAATAATGTATTCCGCATGGGAGTTTTTAGCTGGGGGGTTAATAGGACCAACAAAGTCTATACCCCACTTCGAGAATGCGCGCCCTCCCATCATTGGCCTTAAAGGCATCTCGTCTTTTCTTATCGGATATTGGGCACGTTGGCATGTGTCACATTTCTTCACATAAGTATGTGCATCCATATGAAGAGTGGGCCACCAAAGTCCTGAGAATAGAATGGTCTTAATTACTCTGTCAGGCCCAAAGTGTCCACCTGCCGCACCGCTGTGTGCAGTTTCTAAGACTTTCAAATAGTCTGATTCATGAACGCACAGTCTTAGGTAACCATCCTTGCCTCTTCGATATAGGTTGTCTCCTACTAAGGCATAGTCTCGAGCCTCTAGCTCTATGCTCCGTTTTCTTGCAAGACTAGCCTGATTGGGTAATGTTCCCGATCTCATGAATTGAACTAATGGAGCACTCCAATCTGGGATTAATGACACATGATAAAGAGTGGCATGCTCCACTGGGGGTCTCTTCTGGCACACTGGACAATTCTGGATCCACTCCTGTATTTCTTTGTCCATGCTAGGCCAATACACTCCTAAACGTTTTAGATTCTGCCATGTTCGTTGTTTAGAGTAGTGATTTCCTAGCAGTCCCTCATGGGCTTGTTGCATCCAACTAGTATGTTCATCGTCCTCGACACAACAAGCTAATACGCCCTCGGTATCTTGCTTGTACATACTTCCGGCTAATATTTGATACTTTTGTGATTTTACAATTTCTTCTTTGCTTGTCTTCACATTTTTATTTGCAGGCCCGAAGGTTAGGACCGGTACCAACTTATTTGCCCATTTAGGGACAACTTCTAAATTGAACAGATAAGCATCGGGCAGTTCATCAGACACTCCTTGCGGTGGCTCTCCTGAAGTGATACGAGAAAGATGGTCTGCCCTAAGATGGGTTCTACCTTTCCTGACAACAACTTCAAAGTCGTATTCCATTAGTAAGAGGAACCATCTCACTAAGCGGCCTGTATTGCAAGGTTTATTGACCAAATATAGTAAAGCTTGATGATCAGTGAAAAACTTGAACTTATTGGCCAATAGATAGTGTCTAAACTTCTTCACAGCGTATACCATGCCTAAGCCTTCTCTCTGGTATCCTTCCATGTTCTTGGTTTCCTCTTACTAGGTTCTCCTACATCACTTGACTCCGATTGCTCAGATGGTTTTGCTTGTTGTGCAGCCTGTGCCCTAGTAACTGCCTGTACAGGAGCCACATTATTGCTACTTGAACTTGAATCTGCCACTAAGCCTACCACGTTGATGGGTGTGACCTTGGGTGCACTAGAGGGATTCTTGGGACACTCTCTAGGAAGATGTTCCTTGCCGCACTCAGGACAAAAGCCTTGTATTGTGATGTTTTGTCCTAGCCCCAGAACTGGTTGGTGGGGACATTCACAAATGAAATGATTGCCCTGACATCTAAAGCATGGTCCTCTAGGGGCTTGTGGTCTTACTTGTCTCCCTTGGGGCCTAGTATTTGGATTTGTATACATGACATTGGAGTATTCTGGCTCCCAATTTTGTTCCATAGGTGGTGTCTCATATTGACACTGAGAAGTCTCACTTTGCTCAAGTGACTCTATATAATAAGCATGTGGACTATCTTCATGGACGTAGTCTGAACCATGAGCGTGAGAATCATTTTCTGGTATCAATGGGGTTAGTGGCACCAATGCTCTATTATGGTTCTCCTCCGCCATCGTATATTTAACTGGGATCACATTGGCAGGAGCTGGCGGTTGGTTTCCTAGGACAGGCTGTGGCCTATATGGTGCCTGATATTGCTGCTGGTATTGAGGTTGATATTGTTGTGGCCTATAATATGGCTGTTGGTACTGATTCTGATACCTACCCTGCTGATAAGGTTGCTGATAATTTTGTCTAACAGCCTGTCTGTTATAGGGACAATCTTGGGACGTATGATTTGTATATTTCCTCTCAATGGTGCAATATAGAGCATTAGGGTTTCCTTGGGGTTGAGTCGTCAACGGACAAACATTAGCCATGTGATCTCCTCCACATGTATAACATCGCTTCACTGAGGTGACCCTTGGCATTTGTATATTTTGAACTCCTAGCTTTTTGGCCACTTGCTCAGCTATCTCATCTATCTCAGTGGAGGCTCTAGAGGTATGACTTGTAGAACTATCAGAGTCCTTATAGAGTTTGGATAGTCCTAACTCCTCACCCAAGTTGTCTTCTATGTCAATGCATATCCGTATACACTCTTCTATGGATCTAGGCTCTTTCAGGTATACATATGACCTTAATTTTGTGCTCAATAGGCCATCTAAAAACAGTGCCACCTATTTGGCTGATGTGGGTAATTCTAGTACAGGGCATCTTTCCAAGTACTGTCTAAACCTTCTTCCTGCAAGTCGCACTGTTTCTTGGGGTGTCTGCTTGAAGCTGTGGATCAAGGATGATGTGTTATGCCTGATACCACTTTTGGAAAATTCCACAATGAATTCTTCTAGCAGCTGACCTATCTCTCTATAGTTGCGACTGTTTAGAGGTTGAAACCAAGCTAAGGCAATACCCTTAAGAGTCAAACCAAATGCCTCGAACTGGGTGAATAAGTCTTCAACCTGTTCAGCTCTTAGCACTTGTTTGAACTCCGCCACATGATCATAAGGATCTCCAAATCCATCAAAGTAGTTCTTCATTGTCTTAACCACTTGAGAGGGTCTAAGGGTTCTTGAGTGCTCTCGTGGTCTAGGCAATGGGAAATCATGATCATCTCTTTGATGCCTATGAACTCTATGTCTCTCCCTTTCAAGTCTTTCCATTCCATATCCTGATCTATCTCTGCCTACAGTGTCTGCAAAGCTTACCTCCGGCTCTCTCTAGTTCTTTCTCTCTGGGTTTCATGAGCCTTGAATGATCCGGCTCCTTGGAGGCCCTGGGAAACATTAGATCTTGGTGGAGGGAAAATTGATTCACCTTGCCAAGTGTAAGCATGTCTGTCATGATCTGATACCAAGAATAATTTTTGAGATGTGTGATCTAGATAGACAACTTTCCCTGGTATCTCTGGATCCTTGAATTCAGAGATGGTGACTACTGGGCTGGGTTGATCTGGCCTAAATCTCCAAAAGGCTTCCTCCGTTTCTCTATTCACGAATAGTTCTATGCTTTTATTATCTTGAGGAATCCATTCTGGAGTGAGCACTCTGGTTAAGACTGACTTACCTCTAGGGGTCTTGGGTTCTCCTCCTAGGTCTCCTTTCTCTAGGTCTCCTATCTCGTTCTCAGGAATGATATTTCCAAACTCATCTGTCCTATCTGGTAAGTTGGTAACCACATACATTGTTCCTTCCTTATCAATGTAAGCACCCTCTTCGAACTTGACTACTGGGTGTTCAAGTCCAAAGGGTTGGTCAGGATTCTTGAGTTGAACCACTGATCGTCTTAGACCATCCTCATAGATGCGAGCACCTAATTGGTTGGTCCTGATATACTCCAATTGGGTCTTATAGAGACCTTCTGGTGTCTGTAAATAGGCAGTGCCTGAGCTACGTGTGGGTCTTTCCATGCTAAAAGACATTTCCGAGTCACTGGTTTTTGAACTTCGTGTGTAAGGATAACCACTAAGCTGTTGAGCCCAAGACTTGGATGTATGGTTGACACTAGCCTCAGATGACCTAATGCTTTGTCTATCCTTGCCTAAGTGTCTGCCAGATCTCAGGTTCATAAGCCTTGGCTTCTAGTCCCAAAGTTCTCTTATATTGCTCAAAATCCTTTGGAACACCTTGGTTTTCTAGTTTCCCTAAGGGTCAACTTCAAAACCAACAAAACCAAAATCACAGCAAACGGATTTCGTATGAGAAAGTTATGCCAGTTCAGGGTTTTGGGGGTTAAAACAAGGAAACAGGGTCTCTCAGAAAATGCTTCAAATCAGGTGATACATGACATTTGTAGGACACGATACTTGATACTTGAGGAACTCGATACACGATACTTGGTATGTATCGCGATACTTGAAGTAGACGATACACGATCTTCAACAAGTATCGTGAGCAAACTCCACGATACACGATCTTTGATAGGTATCGCGATCTCTGATAAACGATACCGATCTTCGACCGAAACGATACCGATCTCTAATGCAAACGATACACGACCTATGAACCAAACGATACACGATCGCTGGTGAATATCGCGATCTTTGATTGAAACGATCTTTGGCACCAATGATACTCGATACTTGGCTCAAAAATGATCGACGATACCTGAATCAAAACGATACGCGATCTTTGGTAAGTATCGCAATCTCTGGGAAGCGATACACGATACTTAGGCAAAACGATACACGATCTTTGATCCAGACGATACACGATCGCTAGTGAGTATCGCGATCTCTGATCAAAACAATCTCTGGACCAAACGATACCGAAAGGAGGGAAATATCGCGATACTCGACCACAGGAGTAAAATGATACTTGCTAAGTATCACGATACTCGACCGCGGGAGCAAAACGATACTTGACCCTTAGAGAAGTTTTGGGAAAGATTTTTTCTAAGTTCTGGTTGTACACATGCTCTACTCTTTCCTCTCTCCTCTCCTCACTCTCTGTATCACCCCAAATCACTCCTTTTCATCTCTGTCAGTACCAAACGATACCTGACGCAGATCGTTTCCCTTTCCAAACTTAGTTTACTGAGAAATTATAGATTAAATGGGTGTTTTCTCACCTTGAGAGCCTCTCTAACTTCTTAGTCACTTCCCCTTGCTCTGTGTAACCCCAGTTTGCCCGATTTCTCACTCACGATCTCTGGCGCAGCTTCCACGATATTTGGTGCAGGTTCGTCTTGTCCGGGGCTATTCACTCAGATTTTTTGTTATTTTTGGTACTACTTCTTCAGCGCCTCTGTTCTGCACCCTCTCTAAGCTTCTTGCTCACAACCACAAGTAAAAACAAGGTGAATGTACTCTAAAAAATGGAAAAAACTGAGAAGATGAAGGTGGGTGGAGATGGTGATGATGGTGAAGATGAAGAAGAAGGAAAATTCAGAAACTGAACTGAAAATGATGATTTTTTTACCTTCCAACGTCGCTACTCTACGTCTTACCGTCACACGCTCGTCCTCCAAGCTCTCTCCCCGGCAACGGCGCCAAATTTGGTGTCACTCTAGCACAATGGTGAGTACCAACATGAGGAGATACACCTCATAAATGTCAATCCGTGGAGATGTGAGGACCGGTATGAAGACCCCGAGCAAGTGATGGCACAAGTGCGTGAGTGAAAGCACACAAGCATGCACACACATACACACACACGCACACAAGGTAACAGCAAAGAGTAGAACAATGGAAAGCTTCGATTACCAAAGAGTTCTCTTACAAAACTGAAATCTACAACAAGCTAACCTCAAAAATGAGCTCTCCAGCCCTTTTTATAGTTTTTGAGTGGTTTTGGCCCTGTCCAGACCTAGTGTCCGGCCTAGTTAAAAAATAGGTTCCAGGGCTTATTTGGGGGCTCAAACGGAGTCTAAAAATTATGAAAATTGGTAGGATGGTAGTTCTAATACTCCTCAAGCTCGAGGACTCCTCGGCTTGAAAAAAATGGAGTTACAAAAATGGAAAATGGTATTTACAATGGTTTTTAGTGATAAAAATCACTATTTTTGTAGGGATTTCTTCTGAAAATTTGACAGGTGCTTCTTGGAGCTCCCTACTTGCTCCTTCTTCTTGTGTGTCCACTTCCTTGATGGCTTCCATGCTTTGTCCTTGACCTTGAGCTTCAACGCTCGGTTAGGAGCGTTTGGTAGTCAGCTTCAAGAGTGTTGACCCTAGCTTGCAGACGTTGAGATTCTGCCTGGAGGGCCGTAGTGCGTTCTTCCAATTGATGGTATTCTTGTCGTAGTTGATGTGCACACTGAAGTAATGTGTTGAACGTGCTATTTACATTATGAGATGCAAGGGGAAAAGTTTGAAGTGCAGGGGAGGTGGGATTGGGTAGGGGGGTAGTGAATGCTGTGTGTGCCAATGATGTGAGTGGTGAGGTGGGGGGCAAGGGAGGGGGAGATGGTGGAATCGTGGGGGGAGGTGCTGTGGTTGGTGAAATGTCCATTGGGTCAGACAAAGTGGTGTGTACAGGGGCTACCATGTAGGTGGGTATGGTAGGTGAAGTGAGTGTGGTGTTCGTGAAAATTGATGTCGTTGCGAACATCGGAGAGATGTGCCTCTGAAACATTGGAGAGCGGATGAACTGCTCCACAAAGGACGGGTATTGGGGTGGTGCGGTCAGGTTGAAAGAGGTGTAGGGGCCAGATGAGAAGTGAGGGTCATGGAATGGAGGTATCCGAATTGGGGGATAGGTAGGGAAACACAGGGTGCCTTCTGTGGGTGCTGGGTTTCCAACTACACTTGGAATTATGGGATGGCCAGTCATGGGTTCAGAGGATAGAAGGGACGAAGCGTACAAGGGATTGGTGACGAAGGAGAAGAGGGTGTCTTGTGAGGTGGGTTCTCGAAATGAGAATGATCTAAATGAGGATGGGTTATAAGTGAAGGTAGAGGTGATGACTGTCGTTTCTTCCATGGTGGGAGGTGGTGGTGAGGGTGGAGAAGGTGGTGATGGAGGATGTTGGGGTGAGATGGGTGATGTCTAAACGAAGGTTTTGGCAGAGAGGTCAGTGGTGGTTGTGGGGGTGGCTGTTGTCTCAATGGGTACTTCTTGTTCTGTGACGGGTATCCTGATAGTCTTACCTGCTCGTGGTAACGTGTCCACTCTGCATTTGTCATACCTTACTGACTGGCGGACTGCAGTGTGGACAGCCTCTGGAACTCCTAAAGATTCTGACACTAATTTGAGGGTGTCAATGAAATGTTGGTCCACCCCTTCATCTGATAGCATTTCTTGCATCAAAGCTTGACCGGATACAAGAGAGAGTTGATGCCTTTCCTGTACTGCTTTGATTGTGTCATATAATCTTCGTAGTTGAGCTGTATATGCTGGTGCACCTACAAGTTCTGGCACTTCTTGTTGCTCCTCTTGATGCTCTTGATCATAATCCTCCTCATCATCCTCCTGTTCTTCATCTCCGTCATCCTCTGCATCCACTTCAACAGGTGTGACAGGTGCTTGGGAGGTTGTGGCCTGCGTTTGCACGTTTTCCGCTTGTTGTGCCTCTTCTGCCTCCAACTCTACATCTTGTAATAATTGCTCGAAATCTTCATTAGTGAGTTCTTCCAAAGGTGCACCACTAGGGAATTCAAGATCGGTTGGGATGGGAGGGAATATCAAGGTGGAACCATCGGTGCTGCGTCTTGGAAGTCGGAGTGTGAATGGTCGGACTCTTCGGGGTGGAGGGGTGACGTCTGGTGTTAGGGTGGCTCCACATGGTTGAGCACATGGGACTTGGACAGTGCCTCTCATCTTCTTAGAAGGGGGTCCAGTGGATGTCCTGCCTCTAAACTGCTCTACCCGATTCCACATTAAGGCCCGTTGGATCAGAATGTCATAAGCCAAACACCTATAAATGATTCTTGTCAGAGCACAGCAACCATATAAAACCTGTTTCCGCGGCCATCGTTTGTGAGCTAGGTGTATCTGATCAATTATCCATTGGGGTAAGTTGATGGTGAGGCTCTGTGTCTCTGCGAGATACAAGCTAAACCAAATCTTTTTGTGCGGCATGGTGAATCTATCTTGTGCCGAGAAAGCAAAATGTTGCATGCACATGCGAAGGTGTATTGCAATATTAGGCGTCATGGATACCATGTCCTTGAGCTTGGTGAGACTTCGATTCTTCATGTAATCTGGTACTAGGGTTTCCTTCTCTGTAGGAATATGCATTCCGCGCATATCGAGAGCCTCTCTCACCAAATTGTTTGATAGCCTGAACCTCTTGAGCTCATTCCCCTTTGTCAGAGATGGAATCACGAATGAGCTTGCATCTTTTGGGTTCTGGTTTGGAGTCAAGGTGTTGATGAGATAGTAGCATCACATGAAGTCAGGTTTTGGGAGTCGGGCACTGAAATAGGCACTCAATCCTGCCTTTTCCCATATCGGACGTAGACCTTCTGCATTTTGTAATTTCTCAAACTCTCTTGTAAAGAAATGGTATCTGCCTTGCTTTCCATTGAAGTCCCACTCTGATTCCCATAGGTACGTTCCTTCACCCAAGGGTCCTGCCACCTCGGTAAACCAGTGGGAAGTCTTTCCCATGGGCATGGTGTGGCCACACGGAGGGTCCGCAATAGGTATGATTTTGACGGCCTGCAATTCTTCTGGTCGTTCATTTGTCTCAGGCAAAACGGGTAAATTGTCTAAGTCCACCACTTGCGGGCTTGTTTCTGTGTGAGAGCTAGTTCCTGCTGCCTCAGCCATGTTGAAAACTTCGCAGCTGGTTCTGTGAGAATATATGAATAAACGTTAACATTGCAATGGACACAAAAATGACACGGTGCCCCTTGTTACAACATTAACTTAAAGTTCGGTAGTGGTTAGGGGTTAGTAGGTGCTCAGTGCTAGTGTGTGTAGTTAGGAATTGGGTAGACCTACGAGCTAAGCGGAATGATGTGAAGTGAGAGTGGAGCGGTTAGTAGGTGGTCATGGATTTACAATTGGGGTTCGGGGGTTTGTTACAAGTGTTGGGCTGCCAAATGCAGTGGATGGGTTTTGTTCTTGGTTCCGTAGAGACTCTCGAGAGTTTTATAGGCGTGTCAGCTTGGAAGTGAGGCCTTTTAGGGACCCATTTACAAGTGATTCCGTTCGTGCTCATGGGCCTTGGTGTTGAAAATGAGTGGATGTAGGCTGTGCGAGTGAATGGATCATGCTGTGTAGGGTGTGTTCTTGGTGTAGCTATTTGAGCCCACAAACAAGCCTTAGGCACCCAAATTTGTCTTGATTGTGGGCTAGCCTTCATCGACTTCTTGGGCACCCAAATAGACTTCACGTTAGCAGATGAGCTTCTGAAAGACTTCTTATTAGTATCGTGTTGTTAGTTACTAATGAGAGGCTTTGCCCGTGTGGTTGGCTTGAGTGCAACCGGGTGTTCGCCTTTCCGCACCCACACTTGTTTCACTTGCTGAGACATTTTGATGCGCAGGTACTTTTGATCTCCAACACAGGTAGTACTCTGCTTCTTCTGCCTTTGATCCACCTTTGGTTGCCGCCTCCCTCTGGCCTTTGGAAAAGAAGGGAGTTCCGTTGCATCCCTGACTCCTTTTTTGTAACCATCATCCCTCTGCAACACATAGTTTTGGACAAGAACAGCATGGTCATCTTCATGTGTACTCCTGGAAGGACCAGGAGTCTGTGCCTTTCCTAGTTCCTTGAGTGCTCCATTATCTAACTCTACTGTAATTCGACTATGATTGACCCATACCTGAAGAAGTCCGCTTCTTAGGTTTAAGTTGACTGCTTGGTCATAGATCCAGTCTTGACCCAAGACAAGGGGTTCCATGAGGTCCTCATCTTGACACACTAGTGCTTTAACTGTCATTGTCTCATCATGAATGTAGAGGGGAAGTTCCACCTCGCCCATGCAAGGGGTTTCCACGCCTCCCAATCCTATGAGATATGCTTCCACAGGATTGACAGTTAACTGCAACTCTTGACAGTAAGACAATCTAACAGCGCTAGTGGCTGCACCTGAGTCAATCAAGGCTTTTACAGTCCTTGCACTCTTTCCTTGTCCTATATCTAAGGTTACGAAAGGACGTCGATCAGTTATCCTATGTGAGCTTGTTCCTACGACTTCACACATTGCCATATGACATCCTTGATCTGCACAGTCATTTGTTCTAGGCTGATCTCTACCTTGCCTTCGCAACTTCATCCTTCTGATGCGTTCTAAAGCTTCTGCTTGAGCTTCTTCTCGAATTCGCTTTTCTTCCTCTTTGCGTTTCTTAGCAGTGTTAAGTCGGCTGAGCATTTCCTCCGTGAGGGGTTCCTGATACAACTTGACTCTGCATCTGCTAATATAGTTAGGGAGAACATCACCTTCTAATGTGGCTAGTTGTACTGCTCCACTCGTGGAAATCCTATTGATGATCATAGGTCCGTAGCCTCTCTTTTCTAGCTTCCTCGCGTGTTGTTTCAGTGTGTAGACTAAAACTAGATCTCCTGCTTTCAAACCCTTATCCTTCACATGGGCATCAAAGTATGCCTTCTGTCTCTTCTTGGCTGCATATATTCCTGCAGCGGCTCTCAATCTTGTTTCCCCTAATCGTTCAAGGTCAAAGATCCTAGAGGAGAGCTCATGACCTGTCCATTCGTGCTCTTGTGCTACTCTCAATGTAGGAATCAAGAAATCCAGGGGTAGCACAGCGTTTTGGCCAAATACCATCTGAAAGGGGGTGGCTTGGAGTACCGTTTTGTAGGCAACTCGGTATGCCCAAACAGCATGGTGTAGCTGTTTGTCCCAATCAGAGTGTTTAGTGTTCACTAATTTTGTCAGTACATTGCATAAGATCTTATTAGTGCTCTGAGCTTGTCCATTAGCTTGAGGGTGATAGGGGGCAGACTTTTTGTGTATTACCAAGAATTCTTGGAGTAGATTTTCAATCACTTCGTTCAAGAAATGAGTGCCTCTATCACTGACAAGCTCTATAGGTAGCCCATATCTTGTGAATACATTCTCAAACAAGAATTTAGCAGTTGTCTGAGCATCGTTCTTTGTCGTAGCCTTTACCTCTACCCACTTAGTTAGATAGTCTGTTGCAACAATGATGTATTCTGCATGAGAACCCTTAGCTGGGGGATTAATAGGACCTACGAAGTCTATTCCCCACTTAGAGAACTGTTAGAGCGGCGCCGAACCAGGACGGATGAACCCGGACAGGTGCCGTAAAAAGTGGATTCGCGGAAACATTGTAGCAGATTTCTATTTAAAGCGCATAAAGGAAAGCGGTAAAGATGAGTAGTAGTAGTTTTTCGGAAGGAGTCTCTGTTCTGTTGGGCATTGTAGCGAGTAGGGTTGATCACATCTCGAACTGAAGTGTTTGGAAATTGCAAGTATCGTATTGTATTCTATCTGTCTGTTATATTGAATCACTTTGGGAGATTGCGAGCATCATATTTTGAGACTATGTATGAGATATTGATGAGTACATTGAGTTTTGTTCTATTCTATTCGTATCTAACTATTCTGCTATTTTCCTTGTTGAACCGATTTCCATTCGGTAATCTTGTGTTGTGAGTCTGTTTGATGATCAGTTATATACGATTCTGGATCTTTTCTGTCGTGAAATAGTGTGTTTGTCATCCTGCGAGAGACTGTGTAAGGTCAAAGTTAATCATCTACATTTAGTATCTTTTCGGTTAAGTGACCAGATTCGATACAATAGTCTGCGTTCACTGAGAATTCGGTAAAGATCTGTATGTGAACAGAAGTATTGGTAAGTTTGTCAATTGCGGTAGGAATTTGTGACTTGAGTCAGTATACAATAAGTTTGGCGTAATCCCGATTATAGTTGTCTGTGTATTATTGTTCGGTGTACTTACCTGTCACATGGAATCGTCATATTGAGTAGTATTCAATTACTGAAAAGTGCGTATTCTATTATTTATAAGTCACAATAGGACCTCTGCTCCATTACCATAGCAGATTTAGTCTAAAAGTCCTAATATTCACCGTGCCGAAGAGTGGTCAGTATTCAGACTCACCCACTGTGCTAAGACGTGATGGAGTATTTATGATTGTGTGAAGAATTGGGAAAATAGTACAGGGCCTCTGTCTAACAGACCCCTACCACTCCCAAGAACCCGAGGACCCGATAATACTCTTCCGAAAGTTGGATAGAAGTATTATCGTTTAACATTGGCGATCCTACTGGGGATGTGGCATTAAGATTGCCTGGTATTTTGTTCGAATTAAATTTTGTTGGATAAACAATAGCAACAGAATCAGATTGTTGCAAGACTGTTCTGTTCATAATACTATATGATTAGTACGGAAATGCTACATGCCGATTACTCGATCAGGTGAAAAGTATCCCAAGGATCACCAGTTAGGGGTCTTAAGAACAACTATGGGAGGTACTAGTGCAATTAGACCTGACCCAATTGTCGAAAAAGTGACGAACGATAACACTGATTCCGGTGAGATTACGGCAGAACGTAATACATCTCTAGAACTGTCTGGTATCACTATGGTGCAGACTGTCGAAAATACAACAATTTTGGAACCTACCAAGACGTAGTTGGAATCTAGTCTAAAAGTTTTTGGAATAGATTCAGATACGATTAGAAACACTTTAGGGAAGGAAATTAACACAGGCGAATCAACACTGTATCCAGTCACAATTTCGAATCCTTTCGGTGGAATTTCGGTAAGAAAAACACAGTTTTTCGGTGACGATTCAGCAGTTTCGGCTGAATCTTCCGCTCCACTACAACGTTTGGAAGCAAGTCCTCCTACTCTGGATATCAAGGAGGAAGGAAGACTATTTGAAACAGAAATTCGCAATATAGTAAGTAAGCTAATTGCACCGGAAAGTGTGCCATTTGGTGAAACAAATTCCGGTAGTTAAGAAACTCAAAACAGAAATACAGAAGGAGTGTATAATACATTTACGATGAATGAACAACCGCAACGACAGTTAGGTCAACCCAGATTGGCTCCAACGGGAGTAACATACACAAAGTTTAGTGGATTTCCAGGAGATGATCCAGATGCTCACGTACGCACCTTTGAAATCAGTTACGCTGTCCTCAACCATCCACCGGATCCGGCATACAAAGCATTTGTTTTTCAATCTACACTTGTGAATGAAGCAGCAAGATGGCTTACTGAATACGATATTAATCATTTCGGTACTTATGAAGCAGTACGAGACGCTTTTTTGCAGCGATTCAGGCTGAAAAAGAATCCTGCAGAGATCTTTGAGTATTTACAGAACAACAGACAGAAACCAAATCAAACTATACAAGAGTATGCTACCCTTTTCAGAACACATTTAAGACAGTTACCCCAGGCTCATGCTAATTTACCAGACGATGTTATTACACAGTGGTTTATCAATGGCTTACTTCCTCAACTTAGGCAAATCATGATTATAAGATGTGTAGGAGCCATGACCCTCGATGCAGTGATCGCAATGACCCTTCAGCTCGAAAACAAAGTTGGTGGATTTTCAGAGGATTTGGAATGGGTAAAAACAAACAAACATGTGGCTGAAGATATAACTAAGCATGTATATTGCACCACATGCAAGAATTCAGGACATACTAGTGCCCAGTGTGCGTTAAATCAGACCTATTGCGCCATCTGTAACATTGTTGGACATACCACTGAGAATTGTGCATACAATGCCAGAAGACAAGGAACAGCAACAGTTAATGCAATTATTCAGGAACAAGGGCAGCCAGCCAATCAATATGTACCCCCACATTTGAGAAACAATCAACAACAAGGTTATCGACATTATCGAGGACAGAGGAACAACAACTATAATACACCGCGCTGGCAGAATGGACCACCACCGGAAAATCATAATTTACCACCACCTCGATGTCATTTCTGTGGACAATTGGGCCATATTAGAAGATTCTTTAGAGATGCAGCGGAATATGATCAAAGGAAAAAGGAACGTCAAAACCCAATGGCCAATGTGGTGACAATCACACCTGTAGAGACGCAGGCAGCAGCAGTTCAAACTCGTTCCGGTAAACAATTGCAACCAGCAGCAGAATTATTTGAACCAGGGATACGTGAACAACACAGAATGTATTATAAAGCTAGCCAGTGGACCACCGTAGAACCACCTGTTTTTCCAGAATCTACTCCAGTAATCTAGTCCCCGGATACGACATAAGCTCGTGCTGACAATACAGAAGCAGGTACATCATCTGCAGTAGAATTACCATCTTCAGACCAAGCTTCATCTTCAACAGTTAAGGAAGATGCAAATCAATTGCAACCAGCATGGGATATATTGTCAAAAGCATCCATCACACTGCCTTTCGAGCAATTACTGGCATTAGTACCAGGAATACGCCAACAATTTCAACAACAGTTTACTACAAAATCTGCTTGCATTCCGGCTACCGCAACAGTACAACCAGAGCCAGACTCTACGGTAGATCACTCAGTTCCTCTGATTACGGTATGGTTTCATAAACATCAAATCCCACAAGTTTTAATTGATGGGGGGTCTGGCGTGAATATTGCCACTGCATCACTTTGTAAGAAGTTAGGATGGACTAAGATAGAACCAGTTCAATTCTTTGTTAGGATGGTTGATCAATCTAGAGTTCATCCAGTAGGACTGGTCCGAGATATACCCATAATTGTGCAAGACACAACATTCAAGATGACTTTTGTTGTTCTAGAATTGCCGGAATCCACCCTAGATTACAATCTACTTTTCGGCCATCCTTGGTTGAAACAAGCCAAGGTAATTCAAGACTGGTCAGCCCAGGAACTTACGTTCAAAGATAAAAATCGCAAATGTGTTGTAAAGTTAGATGCGATACAACCCTGTGAGTTACATGCTCGACCATATTTTGCCGAACTAGTCCATATGTTAGATGGGTTGTCTGATGATGAAGAAGAAGAATTTCTAAAGAATAATGTTGATTTAATGACATTAGGAACTATTGATCTACAGTCTGTGGTAGATACCTGGAATGCTTCAGTATGTACAGTAATACCCATTGCCGAAGAAACTAAGGAGGAAGATACCATTTCGATTCACGGTAATGAACTACAGCAACTTCTCGAACCATCAGCTAATACAGAGAAATATCAACAATTTTATGTTCCAGAAGACCAGTTAATTACTTATAATCTTGGAGATGAAGATCACCCTCGTCCTGTAAAGATAAAGCAAAACTTACCTGAAGCCTTTCAAGCAGATTTAATTCAGTTACTCCAAGAATTTACTGACGTCTTTGCATGGGATTACAAAGACATGAAGGGCTTGGATCCTCGTATTTATCAACACAGAGTTATGCTAAAACCAGAAGCGAAACCGATAAAGCAAACCAGCTACCGGATGAACCCACATTATGCATCACAGGTAAAGGCTGAACTTGATAGGTTATTAAAAGTTGGATTCATAGTACCAATAGAACATGCGGAATGGATTTCACCGATTGTGATTGTACCAAAGAAAAACAAGCAATTGAGAATCTACGTAGACTATCGGAAATTAAATGCTGCAACAATACCGGGTCCTTTTCCGATTCCCTTTTTAGATACTATGCTTGACAAAGTAGCAGGTCATGAGATATATTCATTTCTAGATGGATACAGTGGATATAACCAAGTAAGAATGGCTGAAGAGGATATACCAAAAACTACATTTATTACAAATTGGGGTGTCTTTGCTTGTACAGTAATGTGGTTTGGATTGAGGAATGCACCAAGCAAATTTCAAAGATGTATGCAGGGGATATTTTCTCCTTATCTCACCTCATTTATGCAAGTATACCTTGACGATTTTTCAATTTTCGGTAAGATGATCGCACATCTGGTACATTTACGATGTTGCTTTCAGAGATGTAGAGAATATAGATTGTGTTTAAACCCAAACAAATCTGTGTTTGCGGTTTCATGTGGTAAGTTACTTGGTCACATCATATCGGCACAGGGTATTCAAGTCGATCCTGATAAAATTTCAGCAGTATTAGAAGCTCCGGTGCCTAATACACCTAAGGAAGTAATGTGGTTTATGGGTCAAGTGAGATGGCATGGAAGGCATTTACGGTGGCTTGCTCATGTGGCAATACCACTGAACAAATTAATTTCCAAGACTCCACGGCAATTCGAATGGACTCAGGAATGTCAGATAGCATTTGATCGACTGAAACAGTTATTAACACAGGTTCCCATTTTACAGCCACCAGATTGGGATCACCCATTTCACGTATTTGTTGATGCATCTGATATAGCAATAGGAAGTGTACTGATGCAACAAACAGATAAATGGTTTAGACCAGTATACTATGCTAGCAGAAGATTAGCACCTGCAGAGAAGAACTACTCGGTAACTGAGAGGGAATGCTTAGGACTAGTGTATTCGGTAAAAAAATTCAGACATTATTTGCTGGGACGAAAATTTACATTTCATGTCGATCACGCTGCACTTGTTTACTTGGTTCGGCAGCAACATATAGGTGGCCGCCTAGCACGATGGGTCCTACTATTGCAGGAATTCGACTATGATGTCATTCATCGGCCAGGTAGTTCACATGTTTTAGCAGACTTTTTGTCACGCTTAGATTCAGGTGAACCTCCGGTTGGTATAAATGATACAACGCCAGCCATCTATACTTCAGAACCAACTACTGAGGAATTGTCAAACCAACCAGTACCAACTACGTATTATGATCAGTTATTGACCTTCCTTTCGGATGGATGTCTACCTTCTGAAGTCCCTACAGCTACACGCCGAAAAATTGCAGTTTTTAGTCGAAGATTCCGGTTAGTTGCTGGAGAACTTTATTATGCAGATCATACAGGAACCTTACTCCGATGTGTTCCTACACATGAAGTAAATTCAGTCATCAATCTAGCTCACTCAAGTCCAACAGGAGGACATTTTGCAGCAGATCTTACTCACCGAAAAATTCTGCAAAGTGGACTTTGGTGGCCAACTATGTACAGAGATGTATTGGAATTTATCAAAACTTGTGATAGCTGTCAAAGAACTGGACAACCACTACAACGCCATTACTTTCCACTTCATCCAGTACTTCCTTTAGAACCATTTCAGAAATGGGGTCTAGATTTTATTGGTCCAATCACACCTCCCACGGTATTCAGTAATAACCGGTATATATTGACTTGCACAGACTACGCAACCAGGTGGGCAGAAGCATGGCCTTTACGTTCGGCTACAGCAGTTGAAGTAGCAAAATGTCTATTATCAGATGTCTTTCCAAGATTTGGATTGCCACTAGAGCTGGTTTCAGATCAGGGCACCCATTTTATGAACAATTTGATGAAAGCATTAACACAGTCGTTCCAGATCAGTCATAAATTCAGCTCACCATATTATCCTCGTGCAAATGGATTGGCAGAAAGTACCAACAAATCTTTGCTGAACATGCTTCAGAAATTGACTAGAGAAACACCGGAAAGATGGGATCAGTTGCTACCTGCAGTCTTATGGGCCTATCGCACTACATATAAGGTAACCACCGGCTTGACACCATTCAAGTTAGCCTATGGACTAGAAGCAATAGCTCCGATGGAAATTGTAATACCAAGTTTAAGAGTAGCAATGTCTCAGAAGCTTCTACCCGAAGAGTCATTGGTATTTCGGTTGGAAACACTTAGAGAATTAGATGAGCACCGATGGCTCAGTTTCTTAACTATGAAAGAAATCCAACTAAGACAGGCCAGTACACATGACCGTAATTTAAAGACTCCAGTATTTTCGGTAGGACAGCTTGTTCTTTTTTACAATGCGAAGTCCAACAGATCAGCAGGAAAATTCAAGTTACGTTGGTTCAGTCCATTCAAGATTTCAGAACAAGTTGGTCCGGCAACTTTTCGGTTGACTACGTTGACCGGAGATCCACTTCCAAAGGTAATCAATGGGTCGAAGCTGCGGCCGTATTATCCCAGTACTAATACGCATTAAATTATTCGGCGGCGAACCGCGTTTTGTATAAATTTTTGTGTTTTTCTTTGTTTTCTTTTCTTCCTTTTTAGTAGTGTTTTGTACGAATCTTTATGTTACTAGCCGCCCCTCCCTACGGGTCACTCAAGCACACACGCCAGCATGCAAACAGTACCTTTCCCGCACCGCACAATGATACCCATTCCCCTTTCCTCTTCCACTGTGTTCTCCTTATTTAACCCCCTCGGTTGCGCCTAAACACTATTGTGTTCTCGAGATTATACGTATTACCCTTGTCTTCTGTATTACCTGTAAGTGTGTTGTAAACACCATGGAAGCGCTAGCCAACTACGCTGCTTTCCGTGATGGTATCCCGACAGACGTCGGCGAATACCTGCGCTGCAGAGGATTGTCCAACTTCGCTGAGTTTCCTTGGCACTCAGTGGAAGCTCATCCTTTCTCCGCACAAATCATCCACGCCATCGCCCAATTCCCCATCACCGAACGATAGTGGGTCTTACCTTCTCTCCCATATAGGACCGTCATCACCTTCCAAGCCTTCTCTGCAGCCTACCGCCTCACCCCACAAGGACGCGAAAATGGCCCTAGCATCCCTATCGCTCGCATGACCGCACTCTTTCCCCGCTCCTCATCCAACGAATATGCCATTCTCTGCCGCCCAGAACCCGAACGATCCGCCCTACAGTTTCTTGTAGCAATCCTCAACTTGCAAAAACGAACCTACGGTATCTCTCGCCCCTTCTACTCCCTTCTAGAATTAGCCACCCGTGAACCTGTAAACTTTACCTCTTATTTCTTCCAACGAATCCATAAAGAATCCGTCGCTATAGTGAAACAACTCCAGAAAGGCAGCTCTCCGCGCTCTCGCCTTCCCCACATCATCTCCTTTCTCTTCCCAACCATTCTCGCTGCACAACCCCCACCCACAGGCCCAGCACTTAGGCACGAAGAATCAGCACAACCACTCGAGGAAACTAAAGAAGACGACGAAGAGATCAATCAACTCTTCCGCACGAAGCGAATCAGAATCAGCTCTTCAGAAAGTGAAGTCCAAGGATCCGCCGGAAAGAAACACAACGCCGAAGAAGATCAGCAAGAAGAAACTTACCACGACACCGCCACTTCAATACACAATGACACTTCGACAGAGCAACAAGACCAACAAAACCGAGCAGATACAGAGATACTGTCCACCGAAAAGGAGTCTGAGCATCAACAGGACAAACCGAAAACTGCCACAAAAGCATTGGATGAACTTATTGAGGCCATCAATCATACAGAAGCCGAACAACAGAATGTTGCAAAGGTAACCACCATTGACTTTGCTCTACCCATCCCACCTGTCAACCCCGACCTCCCACCGGAACCATCCCGCCGACCCGGTTCTGAACCTACACCTTCCTCCTCTTCCTCCCCTAACTACTCTCCGCCAAATTCTCAGAATCTCCTCACCGATACCTCCTCTCAGCCTCATCAACCACCACCACCACCCACCGTATTTTCAGAACTAGCCTCCATGGGTCAGTTTCTCATGCAGTTATCACACCAACTGCCCATACAATTTAAGGAAGTCACGGACAACCTGAAGGCCGAATATCAATACAAGGTTGACGTACTAGAAGCAGACATCACCCCCCTCCAGGAAGAAATCGAAGCCACAAAGATTGAGAACCATCAGCTCCAGACGCAGTTAGCAGAGCTACAAGCCAAATTTACGGCAGAACAGACCTTAGTAGAGCAACGAGATGCAGCCCTTGAGCAACTTACAACCAAAGATCGACTCCTACACGCCGCGCATGAAGAAATCCGTGCCCTGAAGACCACCCTCCACGAAAATGAAGATATCAACGCCTCCCTCGAAGAACTGATCGCAGAGACAAAGATTCAATTGCAGGAAGCAATCCAGAAGAATCAGGAGCAGCAGAAAGAAACCGAACAAATCCAAGAACAGTTACGGAGAGCCGAAGAATGCGCAAATGAAGTAAACAGTATCCTAAAACGCCAGCTGATACGGGAAGGACAATACCTCAAGGATATCGACAGGACACGCAGAGAACGAGATTCACTGAAGAAAACTCTGGATTTCCAAACCCAGCAGTTTGAACGCCAAGACAACCAAATATGCAACCAAAAGGAGTATATTGCAGAGCTAAAGACCAAACTAGACGAAATGAAGACTTCCAAGGACGCCGCACTAGCCAATGATTTTTATCTACAGGAAGCTTTTGTGCAGACCCAGGCCGAGAATGTACTCACCGAAGCCATCGCACTTAGCTCTGCTAGAATAGATGCCCAGCTTCTAGAGCCTGATACGCTAAAACAACTATTAGAAACCCTTAAGAAAAAGATAGCTCGAACATTTAGATCGGCTAGGAGTATGTACCTCGAAGGTCTCATCGACGAATGAGTATATTCGCCCATCCAAATTCATAATGTATGAATATGATAATCAAATTTTGGATTTCTCACATTTTCGCACATGACAAGTCTTGTTCAGTCTAGCACCAATCGACAATGTAACATGCGGCATAATGATTTTTATTCGGATACAAATATTATCAAGGGAGGGAAGAGTCATGTCATACTGACATACAATCAGTAGAGCAAATGGCCATTCAAGCACCGGTGTCTATAAAATGCGTTTACAGAGTATAGCTTTCTAAATTAGCATTCTTCAAGATTCAGCACCTGTTAGCAACTTCTAGTATATTTTTTCAGTAGACCTTCACCAAGCATGTCGGAATCTGATATTCTCCGCTGGCAATTCAGAAAGCGCGCCCATACGTAGACCTATGTGGTAACAACAACAGATACCACTCTACAAGATGAACCAGATGATGCAGTAACTTCTGCATCAGAAAAAACTCAGCATAAATTCTCCACTGAATTTAAAATCGAGCTCGACACCAAATCGCCAAAGAATGAAGAATGGCTATAGAAGATAGGGCTCCTCCAGTTTGCCCAATTACCGTGGGAACAGTGGATTGCTAATGATGATGCAGAGGACCAATTACATAGCATGCGACAAACCAGCGGTTTCATTCTCAATCAGGTACGATTTTCGCCCCAGCTCATCTCAGCCGTATTTAAACTACCAATCTATGATGGTGCCCGATATCTTAAATGTTCAAATGAGGATCTGAAGAAGGAATTTGGCAACTGTGAAGGCCCCCGACGGTATTACATGTTGAAAAACGCCACCTATCACCGACGAGAACAATTTAAATGGTATTTAGAAAAACTTTGTTTACTAGTAAAATTCGACTTAATGTCGAAAGAAAATTTTTCCCCCCTATTGCATGCCAAAGCAGGAGGTCCGGTTAGCTGGACACATTGGCTCTATGACCACCTCTACGCACAAATCATTGTTGGGGATAAGAGAAGATCCCACACCAATAGCAGACTAGCAGCCTATTTAGCTGCTATATTTAATTTTGTCCAATCTGTAAAGAATAAACAGTTACACTGGTCCCCCCCTTTTTACCCCGGTGAATATGATCAAATAAATTCAGAACACCACACAGAGCCTCAGGAAGAAGCCCAACCCTCCACCTCGTCTGCATCTTTATTCCACACAGGTAACAGCGCACAGAATCAGATAGTAGGGACGCCGTTTCGGCTGTCCATTAGAAGACGAATGGCAGACAACTTGCCAACCGCCAGTCTAGAGCAAGCACCGGATGACCCCCAACCCGATTTTGTCATAAGGATGCAAAACCAACTCCAAGAGGCTTCTCAATATTTACGGCAACAAGAACAAGCGATTCAGCACAAAAACGAGTTATTATTAGCCACGATGACTAAGTCCAATTCAGTAATGACACAGATGCAAAAAGAATTGGATGACAAAGAAGCGTTAATACAGGTGAGCATCATATTTTGAGACTATGTATGAGATATTGATGAGTACATTGAGTTCTGTTCTATTCTATTCGTATCTAACTATTCTGCTATTTTCCTTGTTGAACCGATTTCCATTCGGTAATCTTGTGTTGTGAGTCTGTTTGATGATGAGTTATATACGATTCTGGATCTTTTCTGTCGTAAAATAGTGTGTTTGTCATCCTGCGAGAGACTGTGTAAGGTCAAAGTTAATCATCTACATTTAGTATCTTTTCGGTTAAGTGACCAGATTCGATACAATAGTCTGCGTTCACTGAGAATTCGGTAAAGATCTGTATGTGAACAGAAGTATTGGTAAGTTTGTCAATTGCGGTAGGAATTTGTGACTTGAGTCAGTATACAATAAGTTTGGCGTAATCCCAATTATAGTTGTCTGTGTATTATTGTTCGGTGTACTTACCTGTCACATGGAATCGTCATATTGAGTAGTATTCAATTACTGAAAAGTGCGTATTCTATTATTTATAAGTCACAACAGGACCTCTGCTCCATTACCATAGCAGATTTAGTCTAAAAGTCCTAATATTCACCGTGCCGAAGAGTGGTCAGTATTCAGACTCACCCACTGTGCTAAGACGTGATGGAGTATTTATGATTGTGTGAAGAATTGGGAAAATAGTACAAGGCCTCTGTCTAACAGACCCCTACCACTCCCAAGAGCCCGAGGACCCGATAATACTCTTCCGAAAGCTGGATAGAAGTATTATCGTTTAACAGAACGCACGTCCACCCATCATAGGTTTCAGTGGCATCTCATCTTTGCGTATAGGATACTGAGTCCTCTGACAGACATCGCACCGTTTCACATAGGTATGTGCATCCATGTGAAGGGTAGGCCACCAGAAGCCCGCAAATAGTATTGCCTTGATCACCCGATCCGGTCCAAAGTGTCCTCCTGCTACACCTTGGTGAGCAGTTTCTAAGATCTTAAGATATTCACTTTCATGGACACAGCCTCAGGTAACCATCTTTACCACGCTTATATAGATTATCACCAATGAGTGAGTAATCCAGGGCTTCTTGTTCTAAACTCCTTTTCCTTGCCAGAGTCATGTCTCGAGGGAATGTGTTTGTCCTCAAGAAGGATACTAGAGGTTCACTCCAATCTGGCACAATGGATACTTGATAAAGAGTGGCGTGTTCCACTGGTGGTTTAGTGCAACAGATTGGGCATTCCTTGCACAACTTTTGGACATCCGCTTCCATAGTTGGCCAATGCACTCCGAGTCTCTTTAGGGTCTGTAAAGTTCGTTGCTTTGTGTAGTGTTGCTCCAACACACCTACATGTGCTAATTGCAACCATTTAGCGTACTCATCCTCTTCTACGCAACAAGCCAAGATCCCTTGATCTGTGTGCTTGTACATACTTCCTGCAATGATGTGGTACTTTTGGGCTTTTACAACCTCTCTATTTCGTGTGTTTACCACTGGATGGTTAGGCCCGTATGTCAATACTGGTACCAATGGCTTAGCCCACTGCGGCACCACTTCCAAATTAAACAAGTAAGCATCAGGAAGGTCATCTGATACTCCTTGTGGGGCTTCTCCCGATGTGAGCCTAGAGAGGTGATCTGCTCTTAAATGCGTTCTACCTTTCCTTACCACAACTTCAAAGTCATATTCCATGAGCAAGAGAAACCATCTCACTAATCTTCATGTATTGCATGGCTTGTTTACGAGGTATAGCAATGCCTGATGATCAGTAAAAAATTTAAAATTATTTGCAAGCAAATAGTGTCTAAATTTCTTAACTGCATATACCATGCCTAAACCTTCTCGCTCTGTAGTGGTGTAATTCCGTTCAGCCGCATTCAATTGTCTACTGGCATAGGCAATTGGAAGATCCATATTACCTTCACCAGTAGGTTGTGCAAGCACACATCCAATGGCATAATTGGATGCATCCACATGAACATGGAATGGCTTATTCGAATCTGGTGTGGTCAAGATTGGTGCTGAACATAATCTTCATTTAAGCTCCTGGAAGGAATTCTCACATTCATCCGTCCACTCAAAGTTAGTCAGAAGTCCGTACATGGGCTTTGCAATGACAGCATACATGTGTATAAATCGTCGGTAATAACCACAATGCCCCATGAAAGCTTGTACTTCCTTGACATTTTTAGGCCTAGGTAGCTCTGCTATAGCTCTCACTTTCTCTTTGTCAGTAGATATGCCATTCTTTGACACTATGTTCCCTAAAATCTTGCCTTGCCTGACCATGAAAACACATTTTTCGGGGTTTAGGCAGACTTGATATTCTCTACATTTGTCAAAGATTTGTCTGAGCTCAGGGATATGGGTTTGTCTAATGTTGGAATGAGCACAAAGATCATCAACATAGACTTCTAAACTCTTCCTCAAGAACTCCTTAAACACATGGCACATCAGCCTCTGGAAGGTAGCTGGTGCATTGGTAAGCCCAAATGGCATTACTCTAAAAGCAAAAATGCCCCATTCTGTGGCGAAGGCTGTCTTATGCTGATCCTTTGGAGCTATGGCTACTTGATTGTAACCCGAAAATCCGTCAAGGAAGCTGTACACTTCCTTGCCTGCCACTCTTTCTAAGAGATGTTCTGTGATGGGAAGCGGATAGTTATCTCGAATCGTGGCTGCATTAACCTTTTTCAAGTTAATGCACACACGCAGCTTTCCATTTTTCTTGGGCACCACTATGATGGGGGATACCCACTCAGTGTGCTCAATTTCATAGATAAATCCAGCTTCAACCAGTCTATCTATCTCCTCTTTGATCTTAGCAGCGTAATTATCGTTATATGTATAAGGCTTTTGCTTAGAGGGTTTGGCATCTAAGGTCATGGGGATGGTGTGTGAGCATATGTCAGGGTCAACACCTTTCAAATCCTTGTAACTCCAAGCGAATACATCTCTGTATTCTCTTAGCAAGGCAATTAACGCATGCTCTTCTTCCTCTGTTAGGTCATGGCCTATGTACGTGCATCTCTCCTCCCCTTCTTCTATGGCTATAACCACTTTCTTGGTAGTTTCTTTGTTGTCATAGGCCTCCCCTGATTGTGCCTCTCGTTTAGGCATTCTTATCATGACCTTCCTGTCATCTATCTCATACTTCTTAAAATTTTCCGGAACCTCAAACAAAGATTCTTCCTCTTCTGGTGAGGCTTCTCTCTTCTTTCGTTTCTTTCCTTCTTCCTTTGGGGTCACATGTGTGGCTAATCTTACATCATTTGTAAGTTCTCCATGCCTCTGGGGTTGAAATTCTACTTCATGGAAGTATTCTTCATCTGATGCAAATGGTGGGTCCATAATGATTGACTCTAGATCGGAGTCGCTTGCATCCTCAAATGCATCAGGGCCAGGTTCGCATTCTTCTAGAACTGCCTCTCCCATGATTGGCTCTATGGAGAAGACTGAAATATCATAGCCATCCTCATCACAGTGAGGTGTCCATTGTTCTTCATTGATGGCTATGTCCATTGTTGCTAAAATTTCTGCCCAGCCATGGGGTTCAAATTCCTCATCAGGAAAAACTACAGGTGCATAGGCTGGGTCTTGAATTGATCTATGTGTTTCTTTTGCACCTACCTCTCTGGCTTTCTCTTTCTTCTCTTCTTCTACTGCTACCTTGCACATCCATAAGTGAGTGTCTTCATGCATCCATGAGGATCCTGACCCTATGGAATGCACAGATTCCGTATCATCTTTGGCTCTATGGATGGGATTCCATTGGATAGGAGGGACATCTCTATGAGAATAATCCTTGAGATTCACTTTGGTCGTCACACCTAAGTGTTGCAGGTACAAGGAGTTGGTTCCCCAATCCTGGACCACTTGCAATTGTCGCATGAATGGTCTTCCCAAAATCATCTCATAGGCATGATTCTTGTTAAAATCACATATAGCAAAGCTGTGCTCAAACTCAACACCACATGTGGTGAGAGTTATGCCTTCTAGCAATCCCAAGGGTCTTTCAATATGACCATCGGCCATCTGCAATTTCATTCTCGTTGGCCTGAGTGCTGGCTTGCCCCAACGCTTCCAAAGGGAAGTAGTGGCAATTGCAACTCCTGCACCTGAGTCCAAAATTGCCTTGGTGGTGTACTCCTGGTAGGTGATGGGAAGATAGGTGTTCCCTTCTTCACCTTCACACATATCTCCTATCTTATCCAAGGGAATTTCTGGCACTGTCTTCTGGGATCCTACCCGGGAACGTGGTTCTGCAACTTCAGTTACTTGACTGGCTACATATTTCCGCGCTTTTGGTCTATCCTTAGGCAGTTCTTCCAAAGTGAGATCGCGTTGCGCCTTGGTGTTCTTTACTACCTCCGTGTTCCTTGATATGACTGAGTCGTCGTTCCTTACCATGACTGTGGGTGCTCTCATACACATGGACTTTGCTTCCCATGGGCCTGTGAAGTGGGGTAGCTCTTGTATGGAATTAGACTCAAAGTCCAATCTCTCGTGAGACTGAGTACTCTCATGTTCCCCACAAATAGATGGGATGTCTTGTGGGAATTGGTCGTGTGCTTCATCCACAAGTTCAAAGGGAGGGGCGACTTCACTTTCGTTATCCCATTTGTCTTCTTGAATCTCTTGTAGGAAGTCTGGTGCAAACCGATTCATAGAAGAAGAAGTGTCTGGCTCCGTAGAATTAGGCACATAAGCAACCTGGGAAGGAGGGCTTATTCTATCGTTGGCTCTCTCCTCGTTTTCATAGATGGCTGGAGCACAAACTTCCTGGGGAGGATTACTTATTCTATTACTTTTCCGAACAGGCTCATACGCTCCTTGAGAAGGAATGAAGGCAACCTCTGGAGGTACGTAAGCTTTCGAGGGGGCTCATCTGCCTTTTGGGGGGGAAGATAAGCTTCTTGAGGAGGCACATGGGCTTCCTGAAGAGGCTGGCTTATCCGTTCTCTTGCTCTTTCCTTTCTTTGAGGGGCAGGTTCCTTTTCTGATTGTGCAATTAGCCTCTCTATTCTTTCTAGCAGTCCATCAAAATGTAACTGCGTCTTAGCTGAGCTAGAGATGTTAAAGAGGCGGCTAGCTTCGAACATGGCTTGAGCCAATTCCACCATCTTAGCACAAATTTTAGTTCGTTCAAGCTCTAGCTCGGCTCTAGGGTAGCATTTTTCATGATCGGTTATGGTTGGCCCTTCTTGGATTCTGGCCTGATATGCTTTAAGCATCATGTTTAGGTCCTCGGGAGTGGGATCAGCTAATACTGATCCTGCTTGGGGTGGTGGATGGGTTACGTGGGGTGTATTAGAGGGTGGAGGGATGGAGTGTGATGGGGATGGTAGCGGTGGGATTGTGTGAGAGTGCGGTTGAGATGTGATCTCTATGATTTTGGCCTTGGTTTCTCGTAGACTTTCCTCAAGTTCACTCATCTTCTTTGCCCATTGCCCTTTCATACGTTCACGGCTATCTCTCCAAGCTCTAGTCCTTTTCTTGGTTATGCTCTCAGTTTCACTAGCTGTTGGGCTCTTTTCCTGGTCTACCCCTTGGTTTTGCTGCAATGCTTGAGCCCTAGTGACTACCTGTACGGGAGCAGTGGAAGTGACACTTCCTGTGGAATCTACCACTAACCCAATAACGTTGATAGGCGTGATTTTTGGCATATTATTGGGGTTCTTTGGGCAATCTCGTAAGAGATGCTCTTTCCCACAATCTTGGCAAAAGCCTTGGATCGTCACTGACTGGGGTTGTGTAGGTGGAGGTAAGGGGCAATCACGAATGAGGTGATCTCCTTGGCATCTGTAACACGGTCCTCTTGGGAATGGAGGTCTTACTTGCCTAGGTTGAGGCCTAGGGTTGGGGTTTGCATACATGACGTTTGTGTAATCTGACTCCCAACTAGGTTCACTTGGTTCTTCACTATAGTAGGACTCACCATGTTCAGGAGATTGCATGTAGTAAGCCTGGGGACTATCAACATGTGTAGAATCAAAGCTATGGTCACTGGGATCACTTTCTGAGATCAATGGGGTTACTGGTACTATGGCCCTATTCAGGTTTTCTTCTGCAGCTGTATACTTTACAGGGATTACATTAGCGGGGTTTGGAGGCTGTTGAGCTAGCACCGGTTGGGGTCTCTATTGGGCCTGATATTGTGGTTGGTAGGTTTGTTGGGGTCTAGCATATTGTGGTGGTGGGTTTTGGTTCTGGTATCTGCCTTGTTGGTAGGGCTGAAGGTAGGTTTGTCTGACCGCTTGCTTGTTGTAAGGACAGTCTTGTGCTGTGTGATTTGTGTATCTTCGTTCTATGGTGCAATATTGGCTATTTGGATTGATCTGGGGTTGAGCCATAATGGGACACATGTTTGCCATATGGTCACCACCGCATGTATAGCACCTCTTCGCTGGGGTAAACCTCAGAATTTGTTTGCTAGAGACGCCTAGTTTTTGGGCCACTTTCTCTGCGAGTTCCTCAATTAATGTGGATTGCGTGGAAGAGTGACTAGATGCACTATCTGAATCTTTGTAGATTTTGGAAAGCTCTAGTTCTTCCCCTAGGTTATCTTCAATGTCAATGCACATGCGTACACACTCTTCTATGGTCCTAGGTTCTTTCAGATACACATAGGATCTCAATTTCGTACTCAGCAATCCATCAAGGAATAAGGCTACTTGTTTGGCAGATGTTGGTAGCTCCGAAACAGGGCATCTTTCAAGATATTGTCTAAATCTTCTTCCTGCCAATCTTACAGTCTCTTGGGGAGTCTGTTTGAAGCTGTGAATCAGCGAGGAGGTATTATGCCTTATGCCAGTCTTAGAGAATTCAATAATGAAAGCCTCTAGGAGTTGGTCTATGCTCCTGAACTACCTCTCCTTTAGTGGCTGAAACCATGTCAGGGCAGTGTTCCTAAGGGTTAGACCAAAGGCATTATACTGCGTGAATAGATCCTCCACTTGTTCAGCTCTCAGGACTTGCCTAAACTCAGCCACATGATCGTATGGATCTCCAGTGCCATCAAAGTAGTTCTTCATGGACTTAACTAGCTGAGTCGGTCTCAAAGTCCTTGTGTGCTCTCTAGGTCGTGGTAGAGGGAACTCATCCACATTTCTTTGATTCCTGTGAGCTCTGAGTATCTCAGGTTCTACTCGATTCGTTTCCGTCCTCGTTCTTTCTCTGCCCATTGGGTTGGCAAAGCTTACTTCTGGTCTATCTCTGCTTCTGTCTCTTTGCATTCCATGAGCTTGGGATGTTCCAGCTCCAGGGTGACCATAGGATACATTCGCTCTTGGTTGGGGGAAAACGAATTCACCTTTCCAAGTGTAAGCATGCCCATCAATTTCCGTAACCACAAAGATCCGTTCTGAAGCGTGATCTAAGTAGGTCACTCTGCCTGGGCTATCAGGATCCTTAAACTCACAGATCATGATATTTCCTATATCAGTTGGCTGATTAGATTTATACCTCCAAAAGGCTTCGTCGGTTTCTCGATTGAGGAGTAGCTCTATGCTCTTATTATCCTGAGGAATCCATTCCGGTGTGATAATCCTAGCGAGAACCGATTTACCTCGAGGGGTTCTAGGTTCTACACCCATGTTTCCTTGTTCCAAGTCACCTAAGTCCGCCTCTGAGATTACATTCCCAAATTCATCTGTCCTGTCTGGGTGACTGGTGACTACATATATGGTTCCTTCTTTGTCCAGGTATGCCCCATTTTCAAACTTGACTGCTGGGTGCTCTAGTCCTATGGATTGATCAGGATTCTTAATCTGTACCACAGATCTTCCTAGGCCGTCCTCATAGATGCTAGCACCTAATCGGTTGGTCCTAAGGTATTCCAATTGCGTTTTGTAAGGGCCTTCTACCCTGTACAAGTATGGCACACCTGAACTACCTGTAGGTCTGTCCATGCCTTGAGACATCTCTGACTCACTAGTCTCAGAGCTAGGGTAGTACGAGTGGTGACTCAACTACTGGGCCCAAGACCTAGCAGTGTGGTTAACACTAGCCTCTGAAGACCTAAGGCTTTGTCTCTCCCTTACTAGATGTCGTCCTGATCTAAGGTTCATATGCCTATCTAAGTAGCCCAATTCTTTGCCCAGAGTACAACCTCGTTGCTGGTTACTTTATATTAGTCGCTTGGTTCTTTTTAGTTATTCCTCGTGTTTAAGGTCTTGTCTGATATTACGTCGTCAGGAATACTTGAATGTTCTTCGTGCTTTCAGGTTGATCATTCCACATTAGGTTCTTTTTTTTATGTTATCGACGGTACAAAGATTAGGTTTTAGCTTGAACTTGAGTTTTTAGGTAGTCTTCAACTTGATAACTGCCTATCGTCGCCCTGACTTACTCCTACCTCTAGTCGTTCTTAGCCTAAACTATGAATTGACAGAGGGGGTTAAAAGTTTCCAACCTTTTGTTTCCTGCTTGGTTGCCCTTGAGCGCCCAGGAAGTGAGTTCCCAAGCTTGCACTTACACTTGCTTAGAACACCTTTCGAAGCTCTCAATAGATCTGTAAGAGTTCCAAAGTTAGCCTTAAGATTTAAAGTTCAAAGACAGAACCGATGATTTTCAGTCCTGTAGCACAAACACAAACTTGCATGGTGATTTTTAAGAAAACAATTCTAAGACCCCTGACTTTGATCCCCCTGGGTATGGTCAACTTCAAAATACCCTATCTGAAAATCAAGCCCTAGAGCTCAAAAATTGGATTTCGCATGAAAAAGTTGTGACCGTTCAGGGTTCTAGGGTTAAGACAGGGTTCAAACAGGATCACTGTGCAACAGGTTTTCCCCAAGTTGTTTTCCTAAGGCTTCCTAATGTGCTCTAGAGTAAAATGTTTGTGCCCAAAATTAGCCCAACTCTTCAATTAACAAACCCTAAAAAATTTGGCTAAAATTGGCTGTCAATCGCGATGGACAAGGCTGTCAATCGCGATGGACAGGGCTGTCAATCGCGATGGACAGGAGTTCAGTCAATCGCGATGGACAGGGATTCAGTCAATCGCGATGGATAGAGGGTTCAGTCAATCGCGATGGACACTCAATCAATCGCGATGGACAGAGGGCTCAGTCGATCGCGATGGACAGGGGGTTCAGTCAATCGCGATGGACACTCAATCAATCGCGATGGACAGGCTATCGATCGCGATGGACAGGGATTCAGTCAATTGCGATGGACAGAGGGTTCAGTCAATCGTGATGGACAGAGGGTTCAATCAATCGCGATGGACAGAGGGTTCAGTCAATCGCGATGGACAGGGGTTCAGTCAATCGCGATGGACAGGGGTTCAGTCAATCGCAATGGACAGGCAGTCAGTCGCGATGGACAGAGCTGTCAATCGCGATGGACAGGCAGTCAGTCGCGATGGACAGAGCTGTCAATCGCGATGGACTGAAATTTTGCCAGATTTTCAAAAATTTTGGTGGAAAGGTGGTGTACAGGGTCTCTAGTCCACTATGGTGCACTCAGATTTACCAACAAGTGAAAATTTTTGTCAATCGCGATGGACAGAAGGCGGCGACTGCGAGACAGTTCTGCACATTTCCGTACCTACGCGACGTGCTGGAGGGGATGATGATGCTGAAACCTGCAAGACACTCCAAGAACATGCAAAAAATAGCACACAACAGTTCGCTCTCTCACTCTCTCTCACAAGTGAAATGAGGGAAATGAGGTGGAGATGGTGATATACTCAAAAAACTGAAATTTTCGCGATGATGGAAATGGAGGTGTAAGATGGTGATGATGATGATGGTGATGTGGATGGTGAAGAAAAAACAAGAAAATAGATGAAAGTGAAGAAAATACCTACAGCTCCAACGCGTCAACTCTACGTCTTACCATCACACGCTCGTCCTCAAAGCTCGATCCCCGGCAACGGCGCCAAAATTTGGTGTAGCTCAGTGATGAGTAGCACCTCCTTTAATGTCAATCCGGGAAGACGTGAGGATGGTATGAAGACCTCGAGCAAGTGGCGGCACAAGTGCGTGAGTGAGAAGCACACGATCATGCACACACATACACACACACGCGCACACACGGCAAGACAAAGAGTGAGAATCAATGGAGTTCTTAGTTTACTTTCAAAAAGCTCTTACAAGTTTGTTTCAATTACAATCTAACCTCAAAAATGAGCTCTCTAGCTCTTTTTATAGTTTTTGACTAGGTTTTGGCCCTGTCCAGACTTAGTGTCCGGCCTAGTTAAAAATTAGGTTCCAGGGCTAATTTGAGGGCTTAAACGGAGTCTAAAAAATACGAAAATTGATATGTAGGTACTTCTAAGACGCCTCAAGCTCAAGGACTCCTTGGCTTGCACAAAATGGAGCTACAAAAATATGAACTGGTATTTACAATGATTGTTAGTGATAAGAATCACTGTTAAAAGATGTTGATTTGGAAAAATTTGAAGGGCCTATCTGCCGGATGTGCGTCGACTGCTTTGTCTACTTACTCCTTCACCTTGTTCTGACTCTCTCCGCTGGCTTCCTTGTCTAGTCGGTCCTTGGGTGCCCATACTGCTCTCAACATGCACAATTTGCATTTGTCTCATGAAAGGCCTTCCTAGGATGATTTCATATGAAGTGGATTGTGGAAATTCTACTATGGCAAAAGTATGTTCTATTTCTGTTCCACATATGTCCACAATTACTTTTTCCCAAATACCTAGGGGTTTTTCTATATGCCCATCTGCAAGTTGCAATCTCATCTTAGTGGGTAGTAATTCATTGCTTCCCCATTTCTCCCAAGTTTGTTTAGTCATTATGGCCACTCCTGATCCACTATCCAAAATGGCTTTAGCAAAGTTTTTTCCATATTGTATTTTTAGGGTTGAATTTCCTTTTTTTCCTTCACAATACCCTCTTATTTTATCAATAGGAATATACCATAATTCCTCTAATTCTTGTAATGGTGAATGAAGGTTTCCAGGTATTACTTCCCCTTTGTTCATTTTGTTTTGTAAGTGAGGATTTTGTTTCAACAGTTCTTCCCATGTTGTGTGATATGTAATACTACATTGTTCATCTATAATCATCTGGAATGTTATTTGTGTATTTTCTTTTTTGTTAGCATTTTCCCTTGTTTTCGTTTTCTCAAGTTGTTCAACTGTTCTCTGCGAGTTACCTCCTTCCCCCATTCTGAGTTGTACTTCCTGAATGATTTGTTTGCATTTTTGCATCCTTTCATGCTCTAACTCTGGCATGGGATAGGCCACTGCATGATCTGTAGGACTTGGTCCTTCTTGAATCCTTCCCTTATATGCTTTGATTAGGGTGTCTAGACTCTGAGAACTTCATATTTCAGACTGATTTTGTGTCTTTTGAGGAGAAGTACTTTTTGACTGATCCTGATTGTCTTCTTCCAAATTTTTGCCCATCCTTCTCTTCTTTTCCCATTTCCCTTTTTGTCTATTTCTCTTCACCTTTGAGGCTGAACCTTCATTTTGTTCCTTAATTGTTCCTTGTTGCTTGGCTTGAGCCCTTGTTATAATATTTATTCCCACTTGGTCATTTTCACTCAATTCTTCTTGTTCCATAATGTTAACTGTTTTTAAAGGTATGTTATTAGGTGTGTTCTGTTGTTTTTGGGGATTCTTTGGGCAATCTTTTATCAAATGTTCTCTGCCACAATCCTTACAGTAGGCTCCCTCTATTCTCAATGTAGGAGGTTGCGGACAGTCTCTAATGAAATGCTCTCCCCCACACCTAAAACAAGTTATCTTTGGTCCCCCTTTGAATTGAGGTTTTTGGTTGGACATGTAATTGTTGGTAATATACATGAATGTTGTTGTGTCCATTTCAATTTTCCCATTTCCCAAGTCTAGGGTTTTTAACTCAGGTTCTCTTATTTCATATTCTTCCCAATCTTCTTGATATCCCTCACTCCATTGATATTCTTCCTTATATGGTGATCTTAGTCTTGAATTCCCATCCTCTATTGGTGTATACTTGATTGGTACCACATTAGTTGGTATAGAAGGTTGTTGTCCAAGCACAGGTCTTGGTTGTTCAGTATAGCCTGATTCCCTTTGAGCCATATAATCTCTTTTCTTGATGGGTTGTTTGTTATAGAAGCATTCCTCCCTGGTGTGGTTTGTCCATTTTCTCTCTAGTGTACAGTACTTAAGTGTCTTCCTATCTTGTAAGTGTGGTGGCTTCTGATATGGGCATTGTTGTGCCAGATGATTTTCTCCACAAATGTAACATTTTTTATTTGTGTTTATCCTAGAGTTTATCAGATTAGTTTTAGTGCTTACCTCTAGGGCTTTAGCAATAGCCTGAGCCAACTCTTCTGCTGGAGGAATTTTGTCTTCATATGATCTAGGTTGATCAAATGCTAACAGATCTTGACCTCTGTTGTCCTCCAAATCTATTGCTCCTTTACACAAGCTGCTAAATCAGGACATCTTCTATAATACACTAGGGTTCTTAGTTGGGCACTTCTCAAACCCTCAATGAATAAGGATACTTGTTTTGCCATGGAAGGTACTTCCTCTCTTGGGCATCTATCAATGTATTGTTTAAATCTTCTGGCTGCTTCTCTAACATTTTCATCCTTTTGTTGTTTGAAACTATGTATCAATGTGGCTGTACTATGTTTTATCCCGGTCTTAGAGAATTCCCCAATGAAGGCTTCTAAGAAAGATTCAATATCCTGGTACATTTCCTTTCTCAAAGGAATGAACGAAGATAAGGCTGGTCCTGTTAGGGTTAGACCAAATGCCTCAAATTGTACTTTGTAATCTTCTACCTCTTCAGCTCTGATCAATTGCCTAAATTCTGCAGCATGAGCATAAGGATCTGAATAACCCTCATATTGGCTCTTCATACATTTGGCAACTTGGTATGGTCTAAGCATTCTACCCTGAGGCTGCCAATGGGATCTTCTTCTGAGTGGGAAGTCATTATATCCTTCTGGTTCCTTGTCAAAGGGATTTGGGGAAATCTGTGTCCTCCTCCCATGTTGTTGTTCATTACCGGTATAGTTTTCATTTGGCCTAGGTAAATTTGTCTGCTCGATGTTATGTTCCCAAGGTCCTTTGTCAGTACATTGCCCTAGATCATTTGAATTTTCTGGGTCTTGAGAGAATATGTACACACATCCTTGCCTATCTTCATATCTCCCATCTTTGAATTGAGCTACAGGAGTTATATTCAGGGGAACTTCTAAATTTCTCAATCTAATGAGAAATTTATGCATTCCATCCTGATATACATAGGTTCCAAACCTATTTGTATACATGTACTTGAGGATATTTCTAAAATCCCCAGTTTCCATAGGCTCATTTGTTTCATTTATGTTTTCCATGTTGTTTTCTTGCCCTAAACTTCTTTCTTGCCCTTTGCCTTTTACTGTCTCTATCTCCTTCCTTATTAGGTCTTGTTTAGAAAGTTTGTTTCCAGATCTAAGTAACATTCAATTAATTTTCACAATCTCAAACTCAAAAGAGTGTTTGTCAAAATTTCCTAACTAAGGTATTAGCCTTTCCACAATTTTCTGACTATATTTGTATTTTTCACGATTTTCTGACTATTTTTGTATTTTTCACGATTTTGTGATCAGAATCGTGTTTTTCCACGATTTTCTGCCTAAAGTATTGATTTTCCACGATTTTATGATCAGAATCGTGTTTTCTGATTATCTCTATGTTTTTTCACGATTTTGTGATAAAAATCGTGTTTTTCACGATTTTGTGCTCAAAATCATGTTTTTTTACGATTTTGAGTGGAAATCGTGTTTTTCACGATTTTGTGTTCAAAATCGTGTTTTTCACGATTTTGTGTTCAAAATCGTGTTTTTCACGATTTTGAGTGAAAATCGTGTTTTTCACGATTTTGTGTTCAAAATCGTGTTTTTCACGATTTTGAGTGGAAATCGTGTTTTTCACGATTTTGTGTTCAAAATCGTGTTTTTCACGATTTTGAGTGGAAATCGTGTTTTTCACGATTTTGTGTTCAAAATCGTGTTTTTCACGATTTTGAGTGAAAATCGTGTTTTTCACGATTTTGAGTTCAAAATCGTGTTCTTCACGATTTTGAGTGAAAATCGTGTTTTTCACGATTTTGTGTTCAAAATCGTGTTTTTCACGATTTTGAGTGAAAATCGTGTTTTTCACAATTTTGATTTCAAAATCGTGTTTTTCACGATTTTGAGTTCAAAATCGTGTTTTTCACGATTTTGTTCCCAGACAATCGTGATTGCTCACAGATTGTTAATAACACGATTTTCTTTTGAAAATCGCGTTCTGGGAATCGCGATGTTGTTCTAATCGTTCAAAATCGCGATTCTGTGCACGATTTACAGAATCGCGATTCTGAATGATTTTTTGAAATTTACAAGTTTTGATTTTTCAAAATTTTCTTTCTCTACCAGAATCGCCTTACTGAAATTTTGACATGCAATGAAACATTAAATGCAAAATTAAGGTTTTCCTAATGAAAAAAACTCAAAATACAGAAAATCGAGATTCCGTGATTTTTAGTTATTTCTCATTTCTTGGTGCTATGTGATCACTTAATGCAAAAATGTATATTCCAAATCAATGCTAAAGTCTTTACCTTGCTTGCTTGGTAGAGAAATCTTCAAAAGTCCACTGGTTGCTGGAAGTCGCGATTTTGCTCTCTCTCTCTCTCTCACTCACTCTCACTCAAATGAATTTTTCTTTGAATTTCAGGTTTTTATAGTGTCCAGAAAATCGCGATTTTGTATGATTTCCACTATTCCTCACTCTTTCACTTGTTCAACTTCACTTACTCAATCTTAATGACATCCACTACACTTGCTTATCTCCAAGTACCCAAATATGCTAGAAATTTCCAAAAATTTCCCTTTACAGGAAATCGCAATTTTGTGTAGAGAATCGTGTTATGCAATTTTGAGTATTCTTTGTCCTTGTTTTCTTTCAATACCTTCTCTTTTTTGTAATCCACCCAAATCCTGAACTATTACACCAAAACCACAACCTTGCTCAGAAAGTCGCGATTTTGTACAGAAAATCGTGTTTTTGCATACTTTTAATTTTATGCCAATTTGAGTAGTCTCTTCTTCTTAATTCCCTTCAACACCCTTTAACAACTTCAATTCAACAATCACTTGAGATGTTGCTCCAGAATCAACACTTTTTTCAGAAAATCGTGATTCTGTGCAGAGAATCATGTTTTCTAATTTTCTGGTTTTTTTACCATTTTTTTTGTTTTTCTTCCACTTTTCCACAATCACTCTTGTCCACTACACCTCACTTCAACTTCCTAACAAGAAAAGAAATTTGTTTGATTGTTTTTGATGAGTTTTATGAATTTGTTTGGTATTTTTGCCCTAAAAATAAAGGTGAACACTTTACTTAGGGTTTCTGGTTTTGGTGATCCACTGATCCCATGTTTCTTGATTGGTTATGAGTTTCTATGTCCTTAGCTATCACTAAAGTGCAAAAGAAAATCTCTCAATTGAAAATGTGTTATGGAAGGCAACCAATTTTTGCAAAGATAAACTCAATCACATCTTTCTTTTCAAAATGCAGGACAACTCAAGATTAATGCTTAGATTTGGTTAACAACTGAATCTTTTATACTTACTTCTAGCTACTTTAACTGTCCTTTCCTTAGTATCACCATGTTATCTTCCCAAGATCACCCATGGTGCCTAGTACTTGGGCAAAAAGAAATCTAGAAATGCAAGAATAGACTCAAGTTACCTCATCTTCAGCTTTCTTGGCTCAAATCTTCCATACACCTGCACTTTTACTTCAACAATATGATGAGCAATTATCAATTTACAAAGATTTCAGCACTTCCAATTCTACAAGATATCAATTGCTTTCTTTTTTCCCCAAAGACAAACAATGACATCTACCTATTCATGTGCACATTCCTTGATTGATGAGTTTTACCTTTTTCTTGTTTTGGTTACCATCATCAACAGAAGATCCAGCAAAGGTCCAACTTCAATGAAGTTCTTGGAATTTTCCCCGGCAACGGCGCCAAAAAATGTTTGTTGTTGACTTTGGAGTTGTCCTCTCCAATCATGAAGTACAAAAGAATCAACAAATCATCTTTATTTTGTCAATCCTAGGAATATCCATAAGACCACAGCCCCTTCTAGATGATAGATTCATAGAAATAAGAAATTGATGGCTGGAATTCTAAGAGAATGAAAATGAAGAGGAAATATCTAGGGTTTACCTTATCTAGAGCAAATCTTCATCATTTTCTATGATCTTTGTGTCTAATTCATGTTATTTTCTCATCAGAATACAAATATGAAATCAGAATTGGAAAATATCACCTGTATCACAGAGACGTGACAATCGCGATTCTGTACCAGTAGACGATTTTCACATTTCTGCGTCATTCTTCAATCCTTCTTCACTCAATACATCAGTAATCATCTCTCTTCATACATCTTTCTCAGCATTACACAAATGAAACTCACAAATCTCCATGATAAAGCAAGAAACAAGCTTTCACATCAAAGGAAACACACATAATAGCAGAAAACACGATTTCAGCAGAAACTCTCTCTTCTCTATTGATAGCATGTACAAATGACTAACCAACCTCTCCAAAATAGAGAAAATTGACTTATATACATTTTCAAGTGTCCTCTTTCACACTTGAATTTTGGTCCTTTCCTCTATTATTCTAAAATATGCTATCTAAGAGTTTCCAAAAATTCTAGAAAAAATACATAAGATTCTATCCTACATAAGGAAGACTCTTCCTTATTTTTACAACAATTGCATAAATATTTCTACAGATTTCTATCATTTTACAATATTTTTCCTTCAAAAAAGGTTTCCAAAAATGCATCTTCCAACACATTCTTTACAGGCTTCTTTGAATTGGATTCAGAGATTTTTGTTAAAATGACCTCCAATTTGAATGCAAGACTGGTGGCCTACGAGACAAGTTTCTTTGCTGATCATAGACAGGCGCCAGAGGACGGAGTAAAGTCTCAGCAATGGAAGGAGTTCATGCTATGTCACGCTAATCTGCTAAATCAAAGAGAGCAACAAGCCATCCAAACCTACACACGTCGCCACAAAAAGCCTGTCGGGGACGACAGAGTCCAAGAGGGGGGCAGTGTTGAGGGAGAGTCAAGTAAAAAGAAGAAAAGAAGAAGACAACGAAAGAAGCAGCTTCACTAAAAGGAAATATCTGAAGATATATCTCTGCAAGAAGCCCCGCAGGGGCGCAATACCCGTCTCTGCACAGAGCCCCGCAGGGGCACACACACCAAGGAAAAGCACGCAGCTGAGAGGAGGAACCAGGGCCAACAAGTATTCCATATGTGGGTGCTTCAACCTCTTGAGTTACAGAGGATTCAGATCAAGGCTTACGAGCTACATCCGCATATGTGCACTAATGGCGTGCGTGGCAAACCGAATCAACCGGCTTGGAGTAATGCAACCAGGTCCGATGTGTGCAACCAGGACAAATCAGAGCGCCTCTAAAACGTAATGCAAGATCAAGAATCAGGCAATACTGACCACTGGATGCGTGCGGACAACAAACTGAGGACAAGAAGCAAAGCCTGTCAAGGGACGACAGAGACGAAGAGGGGGAGAGTGTTGCAGAGCTAAAGAAAGCACAAAGCAGAGAAAAAGACAGGCCCCAAAATTTTTCCAATTTGGACATCATATTTTTGTATCATAATCATTCTTGTAATATATTTTCCATTGTAAATGCATTAGAGGAGTCCTCTAGATGCATCCCCACAGAAGATTAGAGATTTACCCATGTAAAATAGTAGGAAATTAGTCTTTTAGTGAATAAAGTGCCGGTCTCTTGTGTGAAAGCACCATTTTTAGGGCAATAGTATATAAGTCAAATGTGACTCTTTGTAAAGAACTTTTTGCCATTGTGAGAATAGAGAGCACAGAAATTCGAATTTGTGTCTTCTTCATTCCATATCTTCTTCTCTATGAGCTTGTATGCATGTGTATTGCTTGGAAAGAGTGCTTGTGAGTGTTGTCTATCCATGAAAGTGTTTATTTGCTGTAGGTAAGGTGTGTGCGAAGTGTAGGAAGTGCTGAAGTGTAGAAAAGTATTCCCGCGACTGAGTATTTTGCTCATAACTTGAAGTAGGAGCGTCAGAATTGAGTAAAACCACTGCCATTGGATGCGTCTTTTCGAGAGCTTCAAAACGCATATGCTATTTGCTATATTTGGAGCTCGGAGCTGAGAGAAAAGTCCAAAATACTGACGGCTACTGCACCAAGTATCGTTTCGCCATGACCGACAGTTGAAGTTTGTTTGGATAAGTCTTTGCCTTATTTACACTCTTTGAGTAGTTCATTTGCATTGATTATCACATGATTGCATGTCCTCATACACTCGGCTAGGTTTGCATACTCCTTGGATTGATAATTAAAAGCGTGTATCCCCACTATATGCACTTGAGAGGGGATTGAGGTATAGTCTCTCTCTCCGCAAGTCCCTAAGTTGGTACTTAGGTCAACACATTAGTTCAAAGATTTTCATACACATTTGTGCCATCACATCGGGGGTATTCCGTAGTCGAGTGCTCCAGTGTCTGATGGTAGAAATCATGTAATTTACAGTGGGAGGGCCTTGTGGCGGTGCTAGATAAACATAATTTAACCACTTTGTGCAACCCTTGACGTTCTTGACAGTAATTGTAAACTCTGGCCAAGTGCGCGGGCGGAATATTGGAACATAACAAGGATTGTATTTAATAAAAAAGGGCATGTTAGTCCAGGTACGAACCATTTCCGGGTAGGTTTCAAGAAGACGGATTCTCTAGGTTGGTTGATGAATGGAGCCTTTCTTCGCACTTTCTGGGATATCCTCTGGCCCAAATTGTGTGGCAAAAGTTGGAGGTTTACCACATTTGCGCTGAATCTCTGCATTGTAATCCGCAAGGAGCACACAATATGGCACATATTGATCATCGTTTGTGCCGATCCATCTATGATGAGACATGCTTCGAAAGTATTCAGACTTGATGATGGTGTCTTCTAACTTTGCCATAGATTGGATTTGAATGGCCACTCTATCTTCATGGGTTGTTGCTGTCTTCTCTAGTGCTTGGAGCCATTCAAGTACTTCAACTTCTAAGGTGTCCATTCCTTCTGAGGTTTGTGCACCACCTGGCATCGGCATAGGAACGTATGGTTCCTCATATGTTTCATCCACCTCAATGGGTACTAAGTCCTCCAGTTCGGGTTCTACAACTAGGGAGGGCTGCCTTTCATATTCTAGTAACTTTTTCTGGAGCTCCGCCACCTGCTCTGTCAATGCCTTTACTTCCTCTGAAGTCGGGGCCATTTCTATTACCTTGGGTGGAGCCTCCTGTTCCCTGAGCTGGCTATGCAGCTCATCTCGTTCCCTTTCCAAGTCGTCATGTGCTTTTAATAAATCCGCATAACTTTCCAAGATGGTTTTCATAGTTTCTGTGGGAACCGCTTTGAACTGTTCTGGATCGATCTCATGAGGGGAACCTTCCATGGCTGCTTCCAGATTTTCTTCATTTTGTTTCTGCAACCGTTTATTTTCTTCAAGTGATGTAGCCATATGCTTCCGAAGTAGAGTTAAATTACGCCGGACTCTCAGGTTATCTGATTGGTACACCTCCAACAAGGCTTCGAGTTGTTTGACACCGGGTTCTGCTGATGGTTGGGGTGTCTCCAGGAGTGTTTGATGGGCTTGCTCGAGAGTAGTGTAGCGCTGGTTGAGTTCCATATTTTCTTCTGCTAGCGTTGTAAGTTGCCTCTGTAGGTTCTGATGATTCGTTGTCAACTGTTGATGGCGGCCTTCGAGATCCCTGTACTCACGCTGAAGTTGATATACACACTAATGTAATGACAGGAATATACTATTTACATTAAAAGATGCAGGTAAAGATGAAGATGCAGGGGGAATGAGGATGGGGAAGGGAGTTGTGAATGCTGTGGAATCAAGTGGTGAAGTTGGTGGAGGGGGTATGGGAGATTGAGGTTGTGTGGGTGGTGGGGGTGGTACTGTGGTGGGTGATGTCTCCATCGTGTCAAATGTGGGTGTGACAGTAAAGAGGGGGACCGTGGGTGGGGTGGAAGTGATATTGGTGAAGAGTGTCGTGAAGGTGGGCATGGAAACTCCTCCGAATTGAATGTCGGGAGAGAGAGGAATTCCCATGACAACTGTGGTAGTGGTAGAAAAGGGTGTGGTCGTGTCGGTTGGTGAGGTGAAGTGTGTAGTGAGAGGTGAGGTGGGTGGGGAGAGTTGTTCCTCCTGATGTTCTTTAGTTGGTGTGCGGCCTCCCGGTTCAGACACATTGATGTGTATTTGTTTTCCAGATCGCATGGGTCGGGCAGGCACACGTTTCTCGAATCGATGAATGTATGTCATGGCTGCATGTATGGCTTCATCTAAGCCGACCGCCTCTGCGTGTAGGTTCATGGATTCGATAAACATATCATCCACGCCTTCCTCTGCCAATAGTTGGCTCATGAGCACCTTGCCTGATTCAAGTGACATTTTGTGTTGTTCCTCAACTTGCTTCATGGTTTGGTACAATCTTTTTATTTGTGCCGAATATGCTGGGGCACTTGCTAGCTCTGAGAGTTCATCATATTCTTGATGTTGTTCTTCGTCAGCTTCTTCTTCTTCTCCTCTTGCCTCTTGTTCATCTCCTTTGACGTCTACGACGACTGGTTGTGTCGGGGCTGGTGTTGTTGTGGTTGGATGTGGTTCCTGGGTCTGGTCTGCTTCTGTTTCAAGATTAGATTCGTATATCAACCTGGAAACTTCTTCATCCGTGAGGTCATTGAGAGTAAATCCCTGTGGAAACTCCAAATGTGAGGGAATGGGGGGAAACACCAAGTTGGGTCCTTCTGTACTTGGTCTGGGAAGACGAATGGTGAATGGCCGAACACGCCTAGTTTGAGGTGGAGTTACTTCAGGTGTGGTAGTAGCACCTCTTGGTTGAGCACATGGTAGTTGGACGCCCCCTCTCATCTTCTTCGATGGAGGACCCGCTGTTGATAGTCACCTTTGGAATTCTTGGGCCCTAGACCACACTAATGCTCGTTGAATAGGCACGTCATATGCTAGGCACCTGTAAATTATTCTTGTTAGGGCACAACGTCCATGAAGTACATTTTTCTGCTTCTTATTCTAGCGCTGATGGGCTAGGTGTATCTGGTCGATGACCCAATGCGGTATGTTGAGGGTGAGGTTCTCTGTTTCTGCCAAGTATAAGCTGAACCAAATTTTCTTAGGGGGCATAGTGAATCGTTCTTGTGCGGGAAAAGCAAAATGTTGCATAACAGTTCGTAAGTGGAGAGCAATGGTAGGCGTCATTGCCACCATGTCCTTCAAATTATTGAGATCCTTATGCTTCATCCTTCTTGGGACCATTATTTCTTTCTCGGGACCATCATCCTTCTCGGGCAGAAATAATGGTGTGCTCCCGAGAGAAAAAGTGGTAGCGTCCCCATTTGCCATTAAATTCAATTTCTGCTTCCCAGAAGTAGGTGCCGTCACCCAATGGCCCTGCTACATCACTAAACCAATGAGCATGTTTCCCCACTTGAAAAGTGTGTCCTTGAGGGGGGTCCTGGATAGGAAGGACATGCACCGCTTGAAGTTCTTGAGGCCTTTCGGTGAGTGGCGGTTCCAAAAGAATGGTTTCAATGTCCACAATCTGTGCGCTGGACCCTGCCTGGGAATTGGTGCCTCCAGCTTCTGCCATAGTTATTGCTTGCTACTCGTTCTGTCGAGAATATAGAGCATGTGTTAATATTGTAATGGACAAGACAGAACATGTTTTGCCCCGTTACAATATTATTGTGAGATGAGTAATGGGTTAGTGGTCAGTGGGTGCATGATGACAGTGTGTGTAGTTAATGAATGGATAGTCCTAGGAGCTAGATGGAAAGATGCAGTGTCTGACTGATGTAGTTAGTAAGTGGAAATGAATTCACAAATTGTGGTTGGGGGGTTTATTACAAGTCTTGGGTTGCCAAACACCATGGATGGCTTTTGGTCTTGGTTTTGTGGAGACTCGGGAGGGTTGCATGAGTAATTCTGCTGGGGTTTGTTGTGTCTTTGGGACCCATTTACGAGTGAGTCTGTTCGTGCTTCTAGGTAGCAGCGTGCTTCCCTGACAAGAGTGGGTGGCGGCTACTTGAGTGAGTGAACCCAGTCGTGTATGATGTGATTTGTTTGGGGCTAGTTGCGCCCGCAAGCAAGCCTTAGGCACCCAAATTTGTCTTGATTGTGGATCAGCCTTCATCGACTCCTTGGGCACCCAGATAGATTTCACTTTCTCAACAGAGGTCTTAGGAGTCCTCTTATTAGTATCATGTCGTTGATTACTAATAGGTGGTTGAGACAGTTGTCGCGACTTGGCTATAGTCGGCAGTTCGTCTTTTCGCACCCACATTTGTTTCACTGGCTGAGTTGTTCGGCTCCACGCGTTCTTTTGATCTCTCGCATAGATAGTCGTCAGTATTTGATCTGCCCTTAGTTGCTGCCTCCTTCTGGCCTTTGGAAAAGAAGGGAGTTCCGCCAATGCCTTGACTCTTCGATTGAGATCTCCATTCCTCTGCATCACATAGCTTTGGACAAGAACAGCATGGTCAACTTCATGTGTAACCCTGGAGGGACCAGGAGTTTGTGCCTTTCCTAGTTCCGGAAGTGCTCCATTATCTAACTCGACTGTAATTCTACTCTGATTCACCCATACCTGAAGAAGTCCACTTCTTAGGTTTAAGTTGACTACTTGGTCATAAATCCAATCTTGACCCAAGACAAGAGGTTCAGTGAGGTCCTCATCTTGACACACTAGTACTTTGACTGTCATTGCCTCGTCATGAATATAGAGGGGAAGTTCCACCTCGCCCATGCAAGGGGTTTCCACACCTCCCAATCCTATGAGATATGCTTCTATAGGATTGACAGTTAATTTCAACTCTTGACAGTAAGTCAATTTAACAGCACTAGTGGCTGCACCTGAGTCAATCATGGCTCTTACAGTCCTTGCATTTTTTCCTTGTCCTATATCTAAGGTTATAAAAGGACGTCGATCAATTATCCTATGAGAGCTGATACCTGAAACTTCACACATAGCCACGTGATATCCTTGATCTGCATATGCACCTGGCCTAGGTTGCTCTCTACCTTGTCTTCTTAATTTCATTCTCCGTATGCGCTCTAAAGCTTCTGCTTGAGCTTCTTCTCGAATTCGCTTTTCTTCTTCTTTGCGTTTCTTAGCAGTGTTGAGTCTTCTTAGCATTTCCTCTGTGAGAGGTTCCTCATACAACTTGACCCTGCATCCGCTTATGTAGCTCCGGAGAACGTCGCCTTCTAATGTGGCTAGTTGTACTGCTCCACTTGTTGAGATTCTATTAATGATCATGGGTCCGTAGCCTCTTTTCTCTAGTTTTCTCGCGTGTTGTTTCAAAGTGTAGACTAGTACTAGGTCGCCTGCCTTCAAGCCTTTATCCTTAATGTGGGCATCAAAGTATGCCTTCTGTCGTTTCTTAGCTGCATATATCCCTGCAGCCGCCCTCAGTCTTGTTTCTCCTAATCGTTCAAGGTCAAAAAGTCTTGAGGAGAGTTCGTGACGCGTCCATTCATGCTCTTGTGCCACTTTCAATGTAGGTATTAAGAAGTCCAACGGTAGCACTGCATTTTGACCAAATACCATCTGAAAGGGGGTGGCTTGGAGTACCGTTTTGTAGGCGACTCGGTATGCCCAAAAAGCATGGTGTAGCTGTTTGTCCCAATCAGAGCGTTTATTATTCACTAACTTGGTCAACACATTACACAGAATCTTGTTTGTGCTTTCGGCTTGCCCATTAGCTTGTGGGTGGTAGGGGGCAGACTTCTTATGAACTACCAAGAATTCTTGGAGTAGATTTTCAATCACTTCGTTCAAGAAGTGAGTGCCTCTATCACTTACTAGCTCTATAGGTAGCCCGTATCTTGTGAATACATTCTCAAACAAGAATTTAGCAGTTGTTTGAGCATCGTTCTTCGTCGTGGCTTTTACCTCCACCCACTTTGTTAGATAGTCTGTCGCAACAATGATATATTCTGCATGGGAACCCTTAGCTGGGGGATTAATAGGACCTACGAAGTCTATTCCTCACTTAGAGAATGCACATCCACCCATCATAGGTTTCAGTGGCATCTCATCTTTTCGTATAGGATACTGAGTTCTCTGACAGACATCACATCGTTTCACATAAGTATGTGCATCCATGTGAAGGGTCGGCCACCAGAAGCCTGCAAATAGTATTGCCTTGATCACCCGATCTGGTCCAAAGTGTCCTCCTGCTACACCTTGGTGAGCAGTTTCCAAGTTCTTAAGATATTCACTCTCATGGACACATAGTCTCAGGTAACCATCTTTACCACGCTTGTATAGATTATCACCAATGAGTGAGTAGTCCTGGGCTTCTTGTTCTAAACTCCTTTTCCTAGCCAGAGTCATGTTTGGAGGGAATGTTTTCGTCCTCAGGAAGGATACTAGCGGTTCACTCCAATCTGGCACTATGGATACTTGATAAAGAGTGGCATGTTCCACAGGTGGTTTAGTGCAACAGATTGGGCATTCCTTGCACAACTTTTGGACGTCAGCCTCCATAGTAGGCCAATGCACTCCGAGTCTCCTTAGTGTCTGTAGGGTTCATTGCTTTGAGTAGTGTTGCTCTAATGCACCTACATGTGCTAATTGCAACCATTTAGCGTACTCATCCTCTTCCACACAACAACCAAGATCCCTTGATCCGTGTGCTTGTACATACTTCCTGCCATGATGTGATACTTCTGGGCTTTTACTACCTCTCTATCCTGTGTGTTTATTACTGGATGGTTAGGCCCGTATGTCAATACTGGCACTAGTGGCTTAGCCCACTGCGGCACTACTTCCAAATTAAACAAGTAAGCATCAGGAAGGTCATCTGACACTCCTTGTGGGGCTTCTCCAGATGTGAGCCTAGAAAGATGGTCAGCTCTCAAATGAGTCCTCCCTTTTCTCACCACTACCTCAAAGTCATATTCGATTAGTAAGAGAAACCATCTTACTAATCTACCTGTATTGCATGGTTTGTTTACCAAGTACAACAATGCCTGATGGTCTGTAAAAAATTTAAAGTTATTTGCAAGCAAATAATGTCAAAACTTTTTAACTGCATATACCATGCCTAATCCTTCTCTCTCCGTAGTGGTATAATTTTGTTCAACTGCGTTCAATTGTCTACTAGCATAGGCAATTGGAAGATCCATATTACCTTCACCAGTAGGTTGGGCAAGCACACATCCAATGGCATAATTGGATGCAGCCACATGAACATGGAAAGGCTTATTCCAATCTGGTGTGGTCAAGATTGGTGCTGAACATAATCTTCGTTTAAGCTCCTGGAAGGAATTCTCACATTCATCAGTCCACTCAAAGTTAGTCAGAAGTCCGTACATGGGCTTTGCAATGACAGCATACATGTCAATGAACCGGCGGTAGTAACCACAATGCCCCATGAAAGCCTATACTTCCTTGACATTCTTTGGCCTAGGTAACTCGGCTATGGCTCTCACTTTCTCTTCATCAATGGATATGCCATTCTTTGACACTATGTGTCCTAAAATCTTACCTTGCCTGACCATGAAAACGCACTTTTCTGGGTTTAGGCAGACTTGATATTCTCTACATTTGTCAAAGATTTGTCTGAGTTCAGGGATATGGGTTTGTCTAATGTTGGAATGAGCACAAAGATCATCAACATAGACTTCTAAATTCTTCCTCAGGAACTCCTTAAATACATGGCACATCAGCCTCTAGAAGGTAGCTGGTGCGTTGGTAAGCCCAAATGGCATTACTCTAAAGGCAAAAATGCCCCATTCAGTGGCAAATGCTGTCTTATGCTGATCTTCTGGAGCTATGGCTACTTGATTGTAGCCCGAAAATCCATCGAGGAAGTTGTACACTTCTTTGCCAGCTACTCTTTCTAAGAGATGCTCTGTGATAGGAAGCGGATAGTTATCTCGAATTGTGGCTGCATTAACCTTCTTCAAGTTAATGCACACACGCAGCTTTCCATTTTTCTTGGGCACCACTACGATGGGGGATACCCACTCAGTGTGCTCAATTTCATAGATGAATCCAGCTTCGACCAGTCTATCTATCTCCTCTTTGATCTTAGCAGCATAATTATCATTATATGTGTATGGTTTTTGCTTAGAAGGTTTGGCATCCGAGGTCATGGGGATAGTGTGTGAGCAGATGTCTGGATCAACACCCTTCAAATCCTTGTAACTCCAAGCGAATACATCTCTATATTCTCTTAGCAAGGCTATTAACGCATGCTCTTCTTCCTTTGTTAGGTCATGGCCTATGTACATGCATCTCTCCTCTCCTTCTTCTAGGGCCACTACTATTTTTTTGGTGGTTTCTTTGTTATCATAGGCCTCTCCTGATTGTGCCTCTCGTTTAGGCATTCTAATCATGACTCTCATGTCATCTATCTCATACTTCTTAAAATTTTCCGGGACCTCAAACAAAGATTCTTCCTCTTCTGGTGTGACTGCTCTCTTCTTTCTTTTCTTCCCCTCTTCCTTCGGGGTCACATGTGTGGCTAACCTTACATCATTTGTAAGCTCTCCGTGCCTTTGGGGTTGAAATTCTACTTCATAGAAATATTCTTCATCTGATGCAAAAGGTGGATCCATAATGATTGACTCTAGATCGGAGTCGCTCGCATGTTCTAATGCATCAGGCCTAGGTTCGCACTCTTCTAACACTGCCTCTCCCATGATTGGATCTATGGAGAAAACTGAAATGTCATAGCCATCCTCATCACAATGGGGTGTCCATTGCTCCTCATTGATGGCTACATCCATTGTTACTAAGATTTCTGCCCAGCCATGGGGTTCAAATTCCTCATCAGGAAATACTATAGGTGCATAGGCTGGGTCTTGAATGGGTCTATGTGTTTCGTTTGCACCTACTTCTCTGGCCTTTTCTCTTTTCTCCTCTTCTACTACCACTTTGCACATCCATAAGTGGGTGTCTTCGTGCATCCATGAGGATCCTGATCCTATGGAATGCACAGATTCCGTATCATCTTTGGCTCTATGGATGGGATTCCATTGGATAGGGGGGACATCTCTGTGAGAGTAATCTTTGAGATTCACTTTGGTCGTAACATGTAAGTGCTGCAGGTACAAAGAATTGGTTCCCCAATCCTGTACCACTTGCAACTGTCGCATAAAGGGTCGTCCCAAGATCATTTCATAGGCATGGTTCTTGCTAAAATCACATATAGCAAATGTATGCTCGAACTCGACACCACAGGTGGTGAGAGTTATTCCTTCTAGCAATCCTAAGGGTCTCTCTATGTGACCATCGGCCATTTGCAATTTCATCCTTGTGGGCCTGAGTGCTGGCTTGCCCCAATGCTTCCATAGGGAAGTGGTGGCAATTGCAACTCCTGCACCTGAGTCCAAGATTGCCTTGGTGGTGTACCCCTGGTAGGTAATGGGAAGATAGGTGTTCCCTTCTTCACCTTCACACATGTCACCTATCTTATCCAAGGGTATCTCTGGCACTATCCTATGTGATCCTACCTGGGAATGGGGTTTCACTATCTCTGGTACTTGTTTGGCGACATGTTTCCATAATTCAGGTCTAACCTTGAGTAGCTCTTCTAACTTGAGATTGCACTGCACTTTTAGTGTTCTTCACTACCTCTATGTTCCTGGGTAAGACTGAGTCCTCATTTCGTACCATGACCGTGGGTGCTCTCATACAAGTAGACTTAGCTTCCCATGGGCCTGTGAAGTGGGGTAATTCTTGTAGAGAGTTAGACTCAAAGTCTAGTCTTTCCTGAGAGTGGATGCTCTCCTGCTCCTCATAAATGGATGGGATGTCTTGTGGGAATTGGTCGTGTGCATCATCCACCAGTTCAATGGGAGGAGGTACTTCACTTTCTTTAGCCCATTTGTCTTCTTGAATCTCTCGTAGGAATTCTGGTGTGAATCGATTCATAGAAGATGATGTGTTTGGCTCCGTAGAGTTAGGCACATAAGCTTCAGGCACGTATGCTTCCTGGGCAGGAAGACCTACTCTTTCACTTGCCTTGTCCTTATGTTGAGAGGCGGGTTCCTTTTTTGATTGTGCAATTAGCTTCTCTATTCTTTCTAACAATCCATCAAAGTGCAATTGTGTCTTCGCAGAACTAGAGATGTTAAATAGGCGACTGGCTTCAAACATGGTCTGAGCCAATTCCACCATCTTAGCACAAATTTTGGTTCGTTCTAGCTCTAGTTCTGATCTAGGGTAACACTTTTCATGATCAATTACGTTTGGCCCTTCTTGGATTCTGGCCTGATATGCTTTAAGCATCATATTAAGGTCCTCGGGAGTTGGATCTGCTAGGACTGATCCTACTCTAGGGGTTGGTGGTATTAGTTGAGGCGGGTTGGAAGGTGGCAGTTCGGATGGAGACGGGAATGGTGGTGGTGGGGTAGGGTGAGAGGGAGTTTGAGATGTGAGTTTAGTTATCTTGGCTTTTGTTTCTCTGAGGCTTTCCTCGAGTTCACTCATCTTTTTCGCCCATTGTCTTTTCATCCTTTCACGACTATCTTTCCAAGCTCTGGTCCTTTTCTTTGTCATGCTCTCTGTTTCACTAACATCTAGGCTCTTTTCCTGGCCTACACCTGGGTTTTGCTGTAAGGCTTGGGCTCTCGTGACCACTTGTATTGGCGCAGTGGAAGTGACACTTCCTATGGAATCTACCACTAACCCTACAACATTGATAGGAGTAATCTTTGGCATATTATTAGGATTCTTAGGGCAGTCTCGTAAGAGATGTTCCTTTCCGCACTCTTGGCAAAAGCCTTGAATTGTCACTGACTGGGGTTGTGTAGGTGTGTAGCTCAATGATGAGTAGCACCTCCTTTAATGTCAATCCGGGAAGACGTGAGGATGGTATGAAGACCTCGAGCAAGTGGCGGCACAAGTGCGTGAGTGAGAAGCACACAAGCATGCACACACATACACACACACGCGCACACAAGGTAAGAGAAAGAGTGAGAATCAATGGAGCTTTCAGATTACTTTCAAAATGCTCTTACAAGTTCGTTTCAATTACAATCTAACCTCAAAAATGAGCTCTCTAGCTCTTTTTATAGTTTTTGACTAGCTTTTGGCCCTGTCCAGACCTAGTGTCCGGCCTAGTTAAAAATTAGGTTCCAGGGCTTATTTGGGGGCTCAAACGAGATCTAAAAAATACGAAAATTGGTACGCAACTACTTCTAAGGCTCCTCAAGCTCAAGGACTCCTTGGCTTGCACAAAATGGAGCTACAAAAATGTGAAATGATATTTACAATGATGGTTAGTGATAAAAATCACTGTTGTTGTAGGGATTTCTTCTAGTGATCTGTCATACATATCTTCGAGCTCCCTACTTGCTCTTCCTCCCTGCATGTCCATCTCTTTGTCTTGAAAAAATATTGGCCTACTTGCCAGATCTTCTTTGACTGCCCTGTTTGCTTGTGCTGTCCCTTCGCTCTGACTCCCTTCTTTGACTTTCATGTCTTGTACGTCCTGGTGTACCAAGGCTACTGCCAACACCCCCCCCACTCTCGCGTCTGTCACCCCTGATAGACCCTTGTCGAGCTGCTTTTTGGACGTAATATTGGACAACATCCGCGGCGAGGTGGTGTTCTTCTAGCCTGAGTCCCCTTGCTAGATCTGTCAGCAATGCATCCCAATTGACTGGCCCTGGGACATCTGGATGGGGCACCCGTAACTGCTCTGAGTGAATGGTTCGCTCCACAGCAAATAAATGGAGGAGATGTGAGGGTCTGGGTACAAATATTTCTGAGTGGTATTCCCAGAACCCTGTTATGAACATCTCTTCGAATGTTTGTTTAAAGCAGGCTGGGAGGTATTTTATTCTGGCGTGCCAAGCGTATATCACCTCTATGGAAGGAGTGGTGCTCATGTCATAAACTAAGTCTTGGTTTCCTGTAAGGAATCCGACGCCTGAGAAGTGTGGGTCCTTGATATTCTTGAATGTCCTGAATGTAATAAGCATTAACTCAAAAATTTTCATGCACATCTGGGCCATTACATCAGGGGTATTCCTTAATCGGATGCTCCAGTGCCGTATAGTGGAAATCATGTAATTGACGGTGGGAGGCCCTTGAGGGGGTGCTAGATATACGTAGTTTAACCATTTGGCGCATCCCTTGATATTCTTGACTGCAATGGTAAACTCTGGCCATGTGCGCCTGCGGAGTACAGGAACATAACAAGGGTTATATTTAATAAAAAGAGGCATATTCGTCCAGGTGCAAACCATCTCCGGGTAGGTTTCGAGGAGTCGGATCCTCCAAGTGGGTTGATGAATGGATCCTTTTTTGGCGCTCTCTGGGATATCATCTGGCCCAAATTGTGTAGCAAACGTTGGAGGTTTGCCACATCTATGTTGGATTTCTGCATTGTAGTCCGCCAGGAGTATACAATAGGGCACGTATTGATCATCATTGGTTCCGATCCATCTATGGTGGGACATGCTGCGGAAGTATTCTGATTTAATAATAGTGTCCTCTATCTTTGCCATAGATTGGATTTGAACTGCCACTCGATCTTCATGAGTTGATGCCGTTTTCTCTAGTGTTTGGAGCCACTCAGGTACTTCGATTTCTAGCGTATCCATTCCTTCTGCGGTTTGCTCACCACCTGGCATTGGCATAGGAACGTAAGGTTCCTCATACGTCTCATCTACCTCGATGGGTACCAAATCCTCGAGTTCTGGTTCGACAACTGGAGAGGGTTGCCTTTCATGTGTGAGTAATCTTGCCTGTAATTCGGCCACCTGCTCTTTCAATGCCTTGACTTCCTCTGAAGTCGTGGTCGTTTATGTGACTTTGGGTGCTGTCTGTTGCTCTTGGAGTTGATTGCGCAGCGCATCACGTTCCCTTTCCAAGTCATCATGAGCTTCTAATAGATCTGCATAGCTGTCCAAGATGGTCTTCATTGTCTCTGAGGGCACAGCTTTAAACTGCTCTGGATCAATTTCGTGTGGAGAGCCTTCCATTGCTGCTTCTAGATTTGCTTCATTTTGCTGCTGCAGTCTCTTGTTTTCCTCAAGGGCGGCCGCCATGTGTTTTCTGAGAAGTGCCAGGTTACGCCGGACTTTGAGATTGTCGGCTTGGTATACCTCGAGCAAAGCTTCTAGTTGTTTGGCACCTGATTCTGTCGATGGTTGGGGTGCCGCCAATAATGTTTGGTGAGCCTGCTCAAGCGTCGTGTAGCGTTGATTCAGTTCTGCATTTTCTGTTTGTAGAATGTGAAACTGTCTTTGTAAGTTTTGATGGTGCATTTCCAGTTGCTGATACCGGTTGTCCAGAGCTTTGTACTCATTCTGGAGCTGGTATACACATTGGTTTAATGCTAAAAATATGTTATTTACATTAAATAATGCTGGGAGGGGTGAAGATGCAGGGGGAATGGGGGCGGGAATGGGAGAGGTGAATGATGTGGATGTAAGTGGAGATGTGGGTGGAGGGGGTATGGGTGATGAAGGTGGCATTGGGGGAGGGAGTGGTGCTGTGGCAGGTGATGTTTCCATCGTGTCAACTGTTTGAGTGACGGTGTAGATGGGAATCGTGGGTGGAGTGGATGTGACATCGGTGAACAGGGTGGTGAAGGTGGGCATGGTGACTCCCCCGAATTGGATTCCCGGGGAGAGTGGGATGCCCATGACAATGGTAGTGGTAGTGGATGTGGTAGTGCTAGTGTCCTGTGGTGGAGTGAATTGTGTAGTGTGAGGTGGGGATGGTGGTGACAACGGTGCTTCCTGATATTCTTCTGCTTGCGCTGCCTCGCCTGGTGCTGATGTATTGATGTGAATTTGCTTCCCGGACCTCCTGGGACGAACGGGAACCCTTTTCTCAAACCTGTGAATGTAGGCCACTGCCTCATGAATGGCCTCATCCAGTCCTACGGCGTCGGCATGAAGGTTCATGGACTCAATGAACAACTCGTCCACACCTTCCTCCGCTAGCAAGTCGTTCATGAGTCTTTTGCCCTGTTCTAGAGACATCTTATGCTGTTCCTGAACCAGTCGCATGGTTCGATATAGTCTCTTGATTTGTGCCGAATATGCTGGGGCACTTGCTAACTCGGAGAGTTCGTCATATTCTTGATGTTCTTCTTCGTCGGCTTCTTCTTCGTCTCCTCCTGCCTCTTGTTCGTCTACATCGACTTCTACCACTTGTGGTTGGGTGGGGGCCGATGTTGTTTGGGGTTGTGTTTCGTGAGCTCGCGCTGCTTCAGCTTCGAGGTTAGAGTCATAGATTAATCGGGCAATTTCTTCATCAGTGAGGTCCTCAAGAGTAAATCCCTGCGGAAATTCCAAATCGGATGGAATGGGTGGAAACACCAGATTAGGCCCCTCTGTGCTTGGTCTTGGTAGCCGGATTGTGAATGGCCTAACTCGTCGTGTCTGGGGAGGGGTGATTTCTGGTGTAGTGGCAGCTCCCCTTGGTTGAGCACAGGGTAGTTGGACTCCCCCCCTCATCTTCTTGGATGGGGGACCTGCTGCTGATAGTCTTCTCTGGAATTCTTGGACTCGGGACCATACGAGTGCCCGCTGAACAGGCACGTCATAAGCCAAGCATCTATAGATTATTCTGGTCAGGGCACAACACCCGTGGAGCACATTCTTCTGTTTTTTGTTCCACCTTTGATGCGCTAGGTGGATCTGATCTATGATCCAGTGTGGCACATTGATGGGCAGGCTTTCGGTTTCTGCTAGATATAAACTGAACCATATTTTTTTCGGGGGCATTGTGAATCGTTCTTGGGCGGGAAAAGCAAAATGTTGCATGATGGTTCGCAGGTGAAGCGCAATGGTAGGTGTCATCGCAACCATGTCCTTCAGCTTATTAAGATCTTTGTGCTTCATTCGACCGGGAACCATGGTTTCCTTTTCTGTTGGGATGTGCATGCCATACATACCCAACGCTTCTCTTACCAGATTGAGGGTCAACTTGAATCTTTTAAGCTCATTACCCGGCAGCAGTGATGGCAACACAAAGGTGCTGTCGCCTCCTTTGGCCCTGCTTGGCGTGATGGTACTGATCAGATATGAACATCGTAAAAAATCCGGCTTTGGTAAGTGAGCCCTGAAATAACTGTCCACACCCGCTTTGATCCAAACTGATCTCATGACTTCGGCGTTTTGATAGCTTTCAAACTCGCGTGTGAAAAAGTGGTATCGACCCCATTTGCCATTGAATTCCAATTCTGCTTCCCAGAAATAGGTCCCATCGCCCAGTGGTCCAGCAACATCACTGAACCAATGTGCATGCTTACCTACTTGAGAAGTGTGCCCTTGAGGAGGATCCTGAATGGGGAGCACATGCACGGCTTGAAGCTCTTGCGGTCTTGCGGTGAGACGTGGCTCAAGGAGAAGTGTTTCTATGTCCACAATCTGGGCACCAGATCCGGCTTGAGAACTGGTACCTGCTTCTGCCATGGCCCTGTTCGCTGGTTGGTTCTGTGAGAATATAGAACCAAGTGTTAACATCGTAATGGACAGAATAAATCCGTTGTTGTCCCCGTTACAACATTAACATGAGGTGGATGGTGAGTTAGTGGTTAGTAAGTGCATGAAGACAGTGTGTGTAGTTAGTGTTTGTGTTGTCCTAGGAGACTGCTGCAGTTAGTAAGTGGGTATGAATTTACAAATTGGGGTCGGGGGGTTTATTACAGGCCCTAGGCTGCCAAATGCAGTGAATGAGCTTTGCTTTTGGTTTCGGAGAGTCTCTACAGAGCTTTCTCGGTGTCGTGGTTTGAAAACGAGGCCTTTTTGGGACCCATTTACAATTGATTACATGTACGCTCTTGGGTTTTGGTGTGTACATGAGTGTCGAGAACGAGTGAAATCTGGCAGTATGCGTCGCTGCGTTATGCTGTTTAGGTTGTGGCCTCAGCGTAGCTACTTGTGCCATCAAGCAAGCCTTAGGCACCCAAATTTGTCTTGATTGTGGGCTTGCCTTCATCGACTTCTTGGGCACCCAAATAGATTTTACTTTAGCAGAAGAATTTCTGAAAGACTTCTTATTAGCGTTGCGTTGTTGGTCACTAATAAGAGGCTTTGCCCCTGTAGTTGACGGTGGTGCAACCGGTCGTTCGCCTTTCCGCACCCACACTTGTTTCACTTGCTGGGACATTCTGCTGCGCAAGTACTTTTGATCTCGGACATAGGTAGTACTCTGCTTCTGCTGCCTTTGATCCACCTTGGGTTGCTGCCTCCTTCTAGCCTTTGGAAAAGAAGGGAGTTCCGTTGCATTCCTGACTCCTTTTTTGCGAATATCATTCCTCTGCAACACATAGTTTTGGACAAGAACAGCATGGTCATCTTCATGTGTACCCCTGGAAGGACCAGGAGTCTGTGCCTTTCCTAGTTCCTTGAGTGCTCCATTGTCTAATTATACTGTAACTCGACTATGATTGATCCAAACCTGGAGAAGTCCACTTCTTAGGTTTAAATTGACTGCTTGGTCATAAATCCAATCTTGACCCAAGACAAGAGGTTCAGTGAGATCCTCATCCTGACACACCAGTACTTTAACTGTCATTGCCTCATCATGAATGTAGAGGGGAAGTTCCACCTCGCCCATGCAAGGGGTTTCCACGCCTCCCAATCCTATGAGATATGCTTCCACAGGATTGACAGTTAACTGCAACTCTTGACAGTAAGACAATTTAACAGCACTAGTGGCTGCACCTGAGTCGATCAAGGCTCTTACAGTCCTTGCACTTTTTCCTTGTCCTATATCTAGGGTTACGAAAGGACGTCGATCAGTTATCCTAGGTGAGCTGGTTCCTGCGACTTCACACATTGCCATATGATATCCTTGATCTGCATAGTCATTTGTCCTAGGCTGCTCTCTACCTTGCCTACGTAATTTCATCCTTCTAATGCGTTCTAAAGCTTCTGCTTGTGCTTCTTCTCGCACTCGCTTTTCTTCCTCTTTGCGTTTCTTAGCAGTGTTGAGTCGGCTAAGCATTTCCTCCGTGAGGGGTTCCTGATACAACTTGACTCTGCAACCGCTAATATAATTTGGGAGAACATCACCCTCTAATGTGGCCAATTGTACTGCTCCACTTGTGGAGATCCTATTGATGATCATAGGTCCGTAGCCTCTCTTTTCTAGCTTCCTCGCGTGTTGTTTGAGTGTATAGACTAGGACTAGATCGCCTGCTTTCAAGCCTTTATCCTTCACATGGGCATCGAAATATGCCTTCTGTCTCTTCTTGGCTGCATATATTCCTGCAGCGGCTCTTAGTCTTGTTTCCCCTAATCGTTCAAGGTCAATGATCCTAGAGGAGAGTTCGTGACCTGTCCATTCGTGCTCTTGTGCTACTCTCAATGTAGGAATCAAGAAGTCCAAAGGTAGCACAGCGTTTTGGCCAAACACCATCTGAAAGGGAGTGGCTTGAAGTACTGTTTTGTAGGCCACTCGGTATGCCCAAACAGCATGGTGTAGCTGTTTGTCCCAATCAGAGCGTTTAGTGTTCACTAATTTTGTCAGTACATTGCATAAGATCTTATTAGTGCTCTCAGCTTGCCCATTAGCTTGAGGGTGATAAGGGGCAGAGTTCTTGTGTATTACCAAGAATTCTTGGAGTAGATTTTCAATTACTTCATTTAAGAAATGAGTGCCTCTATCGCTTACAAGCTCTATCGGTAGTCCATATCTCGTAAACACATTCTCAAACAAGAATTTGGCAGTTGTTTGAGCATCGTTCTTTGTCGTAGCCTTTACCTCTACCCACTTGGTGAGATAATCTGTCGCAACAATGATGTATTCCGCATGAGAACCCTTAGCTGGGGGATTAATAGGACCTACGAAGTCTATTCACCACTTAGAGAATGCACGTCCACCCATCATAGGTTTCAGTGGCATCTCATCTTTGTGTATAGGATACTGAGTCCTTTGACAGACATCACATCGTTTCACATAGGTATGTGCATCCATGTGAAGGGTAGGCCACCAAAAGCCCGCAAATAGGATTGCCTTGATCACCCGATCCGGTCCAAAGTGTCCTCCTGCTACACCTTGGTGAGCAGTTTCTAAGATCTTAAGATACTCACTTTCATGGACACACAGTCTCAGGTAACCATCCTTACCGCGCTTGTATAGATTATCACCAACAAGTGAATAATCCTGGGCTTCTTGTTCCAAACTCCTTTTTCTAGCTAGAGTCATGTCCCGAGGGAATGTGTTTGTCCTCAAGAATGATACTAGAGGTTCACTCCAATCTGGCGCAATGGATACTTGATAGAGAGTGGCATGTTCCACAGGTGGTTTATTGCAACAGATTGGGCATTCCTTGCACAACTTTTGGACATCCGCTTCCATAGTTGGCCAATGCACTCCGAATCTCTTTAGAGTCTGCAACGTTCGTTGTTTTGAATGGTGTTGCTCTAACGCACCTACATGTGCTAATTGCAACCATTTAGCGTACTCATCCTCTTCTACGCAACAAGCCAAGATCCCTTGATCTGTGTGCTTGTACATGCTTCCTGCCATGATATGGTACTTTTGGGCTTTTACGATCTCTCGATTCCGTGTGTTCACCACTGGATGATTAGGTCCGTATGTCAATACTCGTACTAGTGGCTTGGCCCACTGCGGCACCACTTCCAACTTAAACAAGTAAGCATCAGGAAGGTCATCTGACACTCCTTGTGGGGCTTCTCCCGATGTGAGCCTGGAGAGGTGATCTGCTCGTAAGTGAGTCCTACCTTTTCTTACCACAACCTCAAAATCATATTCCATTAGCAAGAGAAACCATCTTACTAATCTTCCAGTATTGCATGGCTTGTTTACTAGGTACAACAGTGCCTGATGATCAGTAAAAAATTTAAACTTATTTGCAAGCAAATAGTGTCTAAATTTCTTAACTGCATATACCATGCCTAATCCTTCTCGCTCCGTAGTGGTGTAATTCCGTTCAGCCGCATTCAATTGTCTACTGGCATAGGCAATTGGAAGATCCATATTACCTTCACCAGTAGGTTGTGCAAGCACACATCCAATAGCATAATTGGATGCATCAACATGAACATGGAATGACTTATTCCAATCTGGTGTGGTCAAGATTGGTGCTGAACACAATCTTCGTTTAAGCTCCTGGAAGGAATTCTCACATTCATCAGTCCACTCAAAGTTAGTCAAGAGTCCGTACATGGGCTTTGCGATGACAGCATACATGTGGATGAAACGTCGGTAATACCCACAATGCCCCATGAAAGCTTGTACTTCCTTGACATTCTTTGGCCTAGGTAGCTCTGCTATGGCTCTCACTTTTTCTTCATCGGTAGATATGCCATTCTTTGACACTATGTGTCCTAGAATCTTGCCTTGCCTGACCATAAAAACGCACTTTTCTGGGTTTAGACAGACTTGATATTCTCTACATTTGTCAAAGATTTGTCTGAGTTCAGGGATATGGGTTTGTCTAACATTGGAATGAGCACAAAGATCATCAACATAGACTTCTAAACTCTTCCTCAGGAACTCCTTAAACACATGGCACATCAGCCTCTGGAAGGTAGCTGGTGCATTGGTAAGCCCAAATGGCATTACTCTAAAAGCAAAGATGCCCCATTCTGTGGCAAAGGCTGTCTTATGCTGATCCTCTGGAGCTATGGCTACTTGATTGTAACCCGAAAATCCATCGAGGAAGCTGTACACTTCCTTGCCTGCCACTCTTTCTAAGAGATGTTCTGTGATGGGAAGCGGATAGTTATCTCGAATCGTGGCGGCATTAACCTTTTTCAAGTTAATGCACACACGCAACTTGCCATTCTTCTTGGGCACCACAACGATGGGGGATACCCACTCGGTGTGCTCAATTTCATAGATAAATCCAGCTTCTACCAGTCTATCTATCTCTTCCTTGATCTTAGCAGCGTAATTATCGTTATATGTATAAGGCTTTTGCTTAGAGGGTTTGGCATCTGAGGTCATGGGAATGGTGTGCGAGCATATGTCCGGGTCAACCCCTTTCAAATCCTTGTAACTCCAAGCGAATACATCTCTGTATTCTCTTAGCAAGGCAATCAATTCATGCTCTTCTTCTTCTGTCAGGTCATGGCCTATATACGTGCATCTCTCCTCTCCTTCTTCTATGGCCACTACTATTTTCTTGGTGGTTTCTTTGTTATCATAGGCCTCTCCTGATTGTGCCTCTCGTTTAGGCATTCTTATCACGACTCTCCTGTCATCTATCTCATACTTCTTAAAATTTTCTGGGACCTCAAACAAAGATTCTTCCTCTTCTGGTAAGGCTTTTCTCTTCTTTCGTTTCTTTCCTTCTTCCTTAGGGGTCATATGCATTGCTAATCTTACATCATTTGTAACCTCTCCATGCCTCTGGGGTTGAAATTCTATTTCATGGAAGTATTCTTCATCTGATGCAAATGGTGGGTCCATAATGATTGACTCTAGATCGGAGTCACTTGCATCCTCAAATGCATCAGGGCTAGGTTCGCATTCTTCTAAAACTGCCTCTCCCATGATTGGCTCTATGGAGAAGACTGAAATGTCATAGCCATCCTCATCACAGTGAGGTGTCCATTGTTCTTCATTGATGGCTACGTCCATTGTTGCTAAAATTTCCGCCCAGCCATGGGGTTCAAATTCCTCGTCTGGAAAAACTACAGGTGCATAGGCTGGGTCTTGAATGGGTCTATGGGTTTCGTTTGCACCTATTTCTCTGGCCTTTTCTCTCTTCTCTTCCTCCACTGCTACTTTGCACATCCATAAGTGAGTGTCTTCGTGCATCCATGAGGATCCAGACCCTATGGAATGCACCGATTCTGTATCGTCTTTAGCTCTATGGATGGGATTCCATTGGATAGGAGGGACATCTCTATGAGAATAATCCTTGAGATTGACTTTGGTCGTAACACCCAAGTGTTGCAAATACAAGGAGTTGGTTCCCCAATCCTGTACCACTTGCAATTGTCGCATAAATGGTCTCCCCAAAATCATCTCATAGGCATGATTTTTACTGAAGTCGCATATGGCAAATGTATGTTCAAACTCGACACCACAAGTGGTGAGAGTTATTCCTTCTAGCAATCCTAGGGGTCTCTCTATGTGACCATCGGCCATCTGCAATTTCATTCTCGTCGGCCTGAGTGCCGGCTTGCCCCAACGCTTCCATAAGGAGGTGGTGGCAATTGCAACTCCTGCACCTGAGTCCAAAATTGCCTTAGTGGTGTAGTCCTGGTAGGTAATGGGAAGATAGGTGTTCCCTTCTTCACCTTCACACATATCTCCTATCTTATCCAAGGGAATTTCTGGCACTGTCCTATGGGATCCTACCCGGGAACGTGGTTTTGCAATTTCAGTTACTTGACTAGCTACATATTTCCGCGCTTCTGGTCTATCCTTGGGCAGTTCTTCCAAAGTGAGATCACGCTGCACTTTGGTGTTCTTTACTATCTCCGTGTTCCTAGGTATGACTGAATCGTCGTTCCTTACCATGACTGTGGGTGCTCTCATACATGTGGACTTTGCTTCCCATGGGCCTGTGAAGTGGGGCAGCTCTTGTATGGAATTAGACTCAAAGTCCAATCTCTCATGAGACTGAGTACTCTCATGTTCCCCGTAAATGGATGGGATGTCTTGTGGGAATTGGTCGTGTGCATCGTCCACAAGTTCAAAAGGAGGGGCGACCTCGCTTTCGTTATCCCATTTGTCTTCTTGAATCTCTCGTAGGAAGTCTGGTGCAAACCGATTCATAGAAGAAGAAGTGTCTGGCTCCGTAGAATTGGGCGCATAAGCAACCTGTGAAGGAGGGTTGATTCTATCGTTGGCTCTTTCCTCGTTCTCATAGATAGCTGGGGCACAAGCTTCTTGGGGAGGATTACTTATGCTATTACTTTTCCGAACAGGCTCATACGCTCTCTGGGAAGGAATGTGGGTTACCTGTGGAGGTACATAAGCTTTCGAGGGAGGCTCCTGTGACCTTTGGGGAGGAAGATAGGCTCCTTGAGGAGGCACATGGGCTTCCTGAAGAGGCTGGCTTATCCGTTCTCTTGCCCTTTCCTTTCTTTGAGGGGTAGGCTCCTTTTCTGGCTGTGCAATTAGCCTCTCTAATCTTTCTAAGGAGGGAAAGGAGTCTGGTTTAGTGGAATTGGCCACATACACTTCTGATGGGGAATGCTTCATGTTTCTGCTTGCTTTATCTTTTTCTTGATTTTTTTCTTCCTTGGCAGATCTTGCAATTATTTCCTCTAACTTCTCTAGGAATCCATCCAAGTGTGATTGCGTTTTGGCTGAGCCCGAGTAATTGAAAAGGCGACTGGCTTCAAACATAGTCTGAGCCAATGCGACCATTTTCGCGCACAGTTTGGTTCTTTCTATCTCTAGGTCAGCTCTAGGATAGCACTTGGCATGATCCGTGATGGTTGGCCCTTCTTGGATTCTGGCCTGATATGCTTTGAGCATCATGTCTATGTCTTCAGGAGTGGGATCAGCTAACACTGATCCTACCCTAGGAGGTGGTGGAATCGTATGACGTGGTGGGGAAGGTGGTGGGTCAGATGGAGATGGTAGGGGTGGCGGCGGGGTATTGTGAGAGGGGATTTGAGAGGTGATTTCAGTTATCCTAGCTTTGGTTTCTCTTATGCTTTCCTCAAGTTCACTCATCTTTTTAGCCCATTGTCTTTTCATTCTTTCCCGACTATCTTTCCATGCTCTAGTCCTTTTCTTTGTTATGCTCTCGGTTTCACTAGCCTCTGAGTTCTTATCCTGGTTTGTCTCTTGGTTTTGCTGCAATGCCTGAGCTCTAGTGACTACCTGCACTGGTGCAGTGGAAGTGACGCTTCCTGAGGAATCTACAACCAAACCAATCACATTGATCGGAGGGATTTTTGGCATATTATTGGGGTTCTTTGGGCAATCTCGTAAAAGATGCTCTTTTCCACAATCTTGGCAAAAACCTTGGATAGTCACTGACTGGGGTTGTGTAGGTGGGGGTAAGGGACAATCACGGATGAGATGATCTCCTTGGCATCTGTAGCACGGTCCTCTTGGGAATGGAGGTCTTACTTGCCTAGGTTGAGGCCTGGGGTTGGGGTTTGCATACATGACGTTCGTGTAATCTGACTCCCAACTAGGTTCACTTGGTTCCTCACTATAGTAAGACTCACCATGTTCTGGAGACTGCATGTAGTAAGCCTGGGGACTATCGACATGTGTAGAATCAAAGCTATGGTCACTTGGGTCACTTTCCGAGATCAATGGGGTTACTGGTACTATGGCCCTATTCAGGTTTTCTTCTGCAACAGCATACTTTACTGGAATCACGTTAGCGGGGTTTGGGGGCTGTTGAGCTAGTACCGGTTGGGGTCTCTGTTGGGCCTGATATTGTGGTTGGTAGGTTTGTTGGGGTCTAGCATATTGTGGTGGTGGATTTTGGTTTTGGTATCTGCCTTGTTGGTAGGGCTGCGGGTAGGGTTGCCTAACTGCCTACTTGTTGTATGGGCAATCTTGTGCGGTGTGATTGGTGTATCTCCGTTCTATGGTGCAGTACTGGCTACTAGGGTTTACTTGGGGCTGAGCCATAATAGGGCAGACATTCGCCATATGGTCACCACCGCATGTATAGCATCTTTTCACAGGGGCAAACCTTGGGATTTGTTTGCTAGTTACACCTAATTTCTGAGCTACTTTTTCGGCAAGTTCCTCAATTGATGTGGACTGCGTGGAAGAGTGACTAGATGCACTATCTGAATCTTTGTAGATTTTGGAAAGCTCTAGTTCTTCCCCTAGGTTATCTTCAATGTCAATGCACATGCGTACACACTCTTCTATAGTCCTAGGGTCTTTCAGATACACATAAGATCTCAATTTCGTACTCAACAATCCATCCAGGAATAAGGCTACTTGTTTAGCAGATGTGGGTAGCTCCGAAATAGGGCACCTTTCAAGATATTGTCTAAATCTCCTTCCGGCCAATCTGACAGTCTCTTGGGGGGTCTGTTTGAAGCTGTGAATCAATGAGGATGTATTGTGTCTTATGCCGCTCTTAGAGAACTCTACAATGAATGCCTCTAGGAGTTGATCTATGCTCCTGAACTGACGCTCATCTAATGGCTGAAACCATGTAAGTGCCGTGTTCCTAAGGGTTAGACCAAAGGCATTGTACTGCATGAACAGATCTTCCACTTGTTCAGCTCTCAAGACTTGCTTGAACTCTGCCACATGATCATAGGGATCTCCTGTGCCGTCAAAGTAATTCTTCATGGACTTAACTAGCTGAGTGGGTCTCAAAGTTCTTGTATGCTCTCTAGGCCTCGGCAGAGGGAATCCATCTACATTTCTTTGGTTCCTGTGGGCTCTATGCATCTCAGGTTCTACCCTATTCGTCTCTGTTCTCGTTCTTTCTCTGCCTACAGGGTTGGCGAAACTTACTTCTGGTCTATCCCTACTTCTGTCTCTTTGCGTACCATGAGCTTGGGAAGTTCCAGCCCCAGGGTGACCATAGGATACATTTGATCTTGGTTGGGGGAAAATGAATTCACCCTTCCAAGTGTAGGCATGCCTATCATTTTCTGTCACCACAAAGATCCGTTCTGAAGCATGATCTAAGTAGGTCACTCTGCCTGGGCTATCCGGATCCTTAAACTCATAGATCATGATATTTCCTATGTCTGTTGGCTGATTAGACTTATACCTCCAAAAGGCTTCATCAGTTTCTCGATTGAGGAGCAACTCTATGCTCTTGTTGTCTTGGGGGACCCATTCAGGCGTGATAATCCTAGTGAGAACTGATTTACCTCGAGGGGTTCTAGGTTCCGCATCCATGTTCCCTTGTTCTAGGTCACCTAAGTCCGCTTCTGAGATTACATTCCCGAAGTCATCTGTCCTATCAGGGTGACTAGTGACAACATATATAGTTCCTTCTTTGTCCAGGTATGCACCATTTTCAAACTTGACAGCTGGGTGTTCTAGTCCAATGGATTGATCAGGGTTTTTAATCTGGACCACAGATCTTCCAAGGCCGTCCTCATAGATGCTAGCACCTAGTCGGTTGGTCCTAAGATATTCCAGCTGTGTTTTGTAGGGGCCTTCTACCCTGTACAAATAAGGCACTCCTGAACTTCCCGTGGGTCTGTCCATGCCTTGAGACATTTCTGGCTCACTGGTCTCAGAGCTAGGGTAGTATGAGTGGTGGCTCAATTGCTGGGCCCAAGACCTTGCAGTGTGATTGACACTAGCCTCTGAAGACCTAAGGCTTTGTCTCTCTCTTGCTAGGTGTCGTCCTGATCTAAGGTTCATATGCCTAACTGATTAGCCCAATTTTTTCCAGAGTACAACCTCGTTGCCGATCAATTGGTACCAGTCACTTGATTCTTTTTAGTTAAATATTGTGTTTATGGTCTTGTCTGATATCACGTCGTCCGGAACACTTGAATGTTCTTCGTACTTTAGGCTGATCGTTCCACGTTAGGTTCTTTTCCTTTAGGTTATCGACAGTACAGAGATTATGTTTTTAACTTGAACTTGAGTTTTTAGGTAGTCTTCACTTGATAACTGCCTACCGTCAACCTGACTTACTCCTACCTCTACTCGTTCTTAGCTTGAGCTAGGAAAGGACAGAGGGAGTTGAGAATATTCCAACCTTACTTGTTGATCCCTTGCTTTATGGTACTCAAGAACCCGGTTCTCAAGCTTGCAAAGAAACCTTGCTTTGTACGCTCTCTGTTGCTCTCAATGGACCTATAAAAGTCCCACGGTTAGCTCAATGCTTAGATTCAAAGGACACAACCAACCACTTTCATTCATGTAACATAAACACATATTTGCATTGTGACTTTTAGAAAAATAATTCTAAAGACCCCTGACTTTGAGCCCCCTGGGTATGGTCAACTTCAAAATACCAACAAGCCCAAGAGCTCAAAAATTGGATTTCATATGAAAAAGTTATGACTGTTCAGGGTTTAGGGGGTTAAATCAGGATTCAAAACGAGCTAACAGTCAAACAGGATTGCTCGAGTAACTTGTGGCACGGCCTCGCGATGCAATACCACACCCTAGTGTTTGTCCCACACTTAATCACAATTTAGACCAATAATTTTGTCTTGAAAATTTGACCTAATTTGCCCTTCTAACGCGTTCGCAAAGTCTGTCGGTCGCGATTGACAGGTCAGTCGCGATCGACGTGTCGATCGCGATTGACAGGTCCGTCGTGGCTGTCAGTCGTGATTGACTGGTCAGTCGCGATTGACACGTGGCCGAAAAGTCAATCAATCGTGGTCAAAGCGTCGTTGACTCTGTTGGTCGCGATTGATGAGTCGATCGCGATTGACAGGTCGGTCGCGAGGGTCTGTCGATCGTGGTCAAACAGTCGTTGACTGTGTCGGTCGCGATTGACAGAGCCGTCGTGGTCTGTCCGTCGTGGTCAAACAGTCGTTGACTGTGTCGGTCGCGATTGATGAGTCGGTCGCGATTGATGACTCGATCGCGATTGACACGTGTCACGCGTATGGTCAGTCGGTCGTGGTCAATCGGTCGTTGACCCTGTCGGTCGCGATTGACAGAGCCGTCGTGGGCTGTCGATCGCGATTGACGTGTCGATCGCGATTGACAGGTCTGTCCGTCGTGGTTTGTCGGTCGCGATTGACAGAGCGATCGCGATTGACAGAAATCTGTGGAATTTCAAAAAACTAAACACATTTTTGGGAAGCTCTAGGCCTGTAGGTCATGGATATGCACTTTGTTTAGCAATTAGAGCAATTTTTCTGTCGGTCGCGATTGACAGAGCTCGGCGACACACAGACAGTTACTCAGATTTCCGTACCTGCGCAGGGTGCTGGGGATGATGATGCGGCCTGTACCTGCAGAATGCTCACAAAACATGCAAAAAATAGCACATGCAAATTCGCTCTCTCGCTCTCTCTCACAAGTGAAATGAGGGAAATGAGGTGGAGATGGGGATATAGTCAAAAAACTGAAATTTTCGTGATGATGGAGATGGACGTGGGAGATGGTGATGATGATGATGGTGATGATGATAGTGAAGAAAGTAAAAGAAAATCGATGAGCGTGAAGAAAATACCTACAACTCCAACGCGTCAACTCTACGTCTTACCATCACACGCTCGTCCTCAAAGCTCGATCCCCGGCAACGGTGCCAGAATTTGGTGTAGCTCAATGATGAGTAGCACCTCCTTTAATGTCAATCCGGGAAGACGTGAGGATGGTATGAAGACCTCGAGCAAGTGGCGGCACAAGTGCGTGAGTGAGAAGCACACAAGCATGCACACACATACACACACACGCGCACACAAGGTAAGAGAAAGAGTGAGAATCAATGGAGCTTTCAGATTACTTTCAAAATGCTCTTACAAGTTCGTTTCAATTACAATCTAACCTCAAAAATGAGCTCTCTAGCTCTTTTTATAGTTTTTGACTAGCTTTTGGCCCTGTCCAGACCTAGTGTCCGGCCTAGTTAAAAATTAGGTTCCAGGGCTTATTTGGGGGCTCAAACGAGATCTAAAAAATACGAAAATTGGTACGCAACTACTTCTAAGGCTCCTCAAGCTCAAGGACTCCTTGGCTTGCACAAAATGGAGCTACAAAAATGTGAAATGATATTTACAATGATGGTTAGTGATAAAAATCACTGTTGTTGTAGGGATTTCTTCTAGTGATCTGTCATACATATCTTCGAGCTCCCTACTTGCTCTTCCTCCCTGCATGTCCATCTCTTTGTCTTGAAAAAATATTGGCCTACTTGCCAGATCTTCTTTGACTGCCCTGTTTGCTTGTGCTGTCCCTTCGCTCTGACTCCCTTCTTTGACTTTCATGTCTTGTACGTCCTGGTGTACCAAGGCTACTGCCAACAAGGTGGAGGTAAGGGGCAATCACGAATGAGGTGATCTCCCTGACATCTGCAGCACGGTCCTCTAGGAAATGGGGGTCTTACCTGCCCCAGTTGAGGTCTAGGGTTGGGGTTTGCATACATGACGTTTGTGTAATCAGACTCCCAACTAGGTTCATTTGGCTCTTCACTATAGTAGGACTCCCCATGTTCAGGAGACTGCATGTAGTAGGCCTGGGGGCTATCAACATGTGTCGAATCAAAGCTATGGTCACTCGAGTCACTTTCTGAAAGCAATGGTGTTACAGGGACTATAGCTCTATTCAGGTTCTCTTCTACCGCTGCATATTTTACTAGGATCACATTAGTAGGAGCAGGTGGTTGTTGTGCTAGCACAGGTTGGGGTCTCGGTTGGGCCTGATATTGCGGTTGGTAGGTTTGTTGAGGCCTAGCATACTGCTGTGATGGAAATTGGTTCTGATATCTTCCTTGTTGAGGGTATGTATGAGGGTAGGTTTGCCTAACTGCTTGCTTGTTGTATGGGCAGTCTTGTGCTGTATGATTTGTGTATCTCCGTTCTATGGTGCAGTACTGGCTACTAGGATTTACTTGGGGTTGAGCCATAATGGGACATACATTCACCATGTGGTCGCCCCCACAAGTATAACATCTTTTCACAGGGGCAAACCTTGGGATTTGTTTGCTAGTGACACCTAATTTCTGAGCTACTTTCTCTGCAAGTTCCTCAATTGATGTGGATTGCGTGGAAGAGAGGCTAGAGGCGCTATCTGAATCTTTGTATATCTTGGAAAGCTCTAACTCCTCCCCTAGGTTATCCTCAATGTCGATGCACATGCGTACACACTCTTCTATGGTCCTAGGGTCCTTCAAGTACACATAAGATCTTAATTTTGTACTTAGCAATCCATCCAAGAATAAAGCCACTTGCTTAGCGGGTGTGGGGAGCTCCGAAACAGGGCATCTTTCTAAGTATTGCCTAAATCTTCTTCCTGCAAGTCTCACGGTTTCTTGAGGGGTTTGCTTGAAGCTGTGAATCAACGAGGAGGTGTTATGTCTTATGCCACTCTTAGAGAATTCAATAATGAAAGCCTCTAGGAGTTGGTCTATGCTCCTGAACTATCTCTCATTCAATGGTTGAAACCACGTAAGGGCTGTGTTCCTAAGGGTTAGACCAAAGGCATTATATTGCGTGAATATATCCTCCACTTGTTCAGCTCTCAAGACTTGCCTAAACTCAGCCACATGATCGTATGGATCTCCAGTGCCATCGAAGTAATTCTTCATGGACTTGACTAACTGAGTTGGTCTCAAAGTCCTTGTGTGCTCTCTAGGTCAAGGTAGAGGGAACTCATCCGCATTTCCTTGATTCCTGTGAGCTCTAAGTATCTCAGGTTCCACCCTATTTGTCTCCATTCTCGTTCTTTCTCTGCCCCCTGGGTTGGCAAAGCTTACTTCTGGCCTATCTCTACTTTTGTCTCTTTGCGTTCCATGAGCTTGGGATGTTCCAGCTCCCGGGTGACCATAGGACACGTTTGATCTTGGTTGGGGGAAAACGAATTCACCCTTCCAAGTATAAGCATGTCTATCATGTTCCGTAACCACAAAGATTCTCTCTGAGGCATGATCTAGGTAGGTCACTCTACCTGGGCTATCTGGATCTTTAAACTCATAGATCATGATTGTTCCTATGTCATTTGGCCGCTCAGATTTATACCTCCAAAAGGCTTCGTCAGTCTCTCGGTTCAGAAGCAGTTCTATACTCTTGTTGTCTTGGGGAACCCACTCAGGATTGAGGATTCTGGTAAGAACAGATTTGCCTCGGGGGGTTCTAGGTTCTACACCCATGTTTCCTTGCTCCAGGTCACCTAAATCCGCTTCTGAGATCACATTTCCGAATTTGTCTGTCCTATCTGGGTGACTGGTGACTACGTATATGGTTCCTTCTTTGTCCAAGTATGCTCCATTTTCAAACTTGATAGCGGGGTGCTCTAGTCCAATGGATTGGTCAGGGTTTTTACTCTGGATCACGGACCTTCCTAGGCCGTCCTCATAGATGCTAGCACCTAGTCGGTTAGTCCTAATGTATTCCAATTGCGTCTTGTACGGGCCTTCCACCCTGTGCAAGTATGGCACTCTTGAACTTCCCGTAGGTCGGTCCATGCCTTGAGACATCTCTGATTCACTGGTCTCAGAGCTAGGGTAGTATGAGTGGTGGCTCAACTGCTAGGCCCAAGACCTAGCGGTGTGGTTGACACTAGCCTCTGAAGACCTAAGGCTTTGTCTATCTCTCCCTAGATGTCGCCCTGATCTAAGGTTCATAAGCCTGATTGAATAACCCAAATTTGCCCAAGTACAACCTCGTTGCAGAGTCCTTTTGTATCAGTTACTTGATTCTTTTTAGTTGATTACCGTGTTAACATTCTTGTCTGATATCACGTCGTGAGGTATATTTGAGTGTAATTTCGCACTTAAAGTTGATCATTCCACGTTAAGTTCTTTTCCTTTAAAGTTCTCGACAGTACAAAGATTATGTCCTCAACTTGAATTTGAAAGTTTAGGCATTCTTCAACTTGATAATTGCCTATCGTCACCCTGACTTACTCCTACCTCTGGTCGTTCTTAGCCTAAGCTAGGAATTAACGAAGGGGAGTTGAGAATATGCCGACCTTCCGTGCTGATCCTTGCTCTTTAGTGCTCGAGAAGTTGATTCTCAAGCTTGCACAAAGCCCTTGCTTGGATACTCTCAATTGCTTCTCAATAGACTTGCATCAGTTCCAAGATTAGCTCCAGACTTAACTTCAAATGACAGACTAGACCATTTTCATGCATGTAACTTACAGACCAAATTATCCCTTGCCGTTATGAAAAACCTTCCCAAGGATCCCTCAGTTTTCCTACTTTGGGTATGGTTAACTTCAAAAAACCCCACGAGCTTTCCGACAAAACAAGAACCACAACAATTGGATTTCGTATGAGGAAGTTATGTCAGTTCAGGCTTCAGGGAATAAAACAGGGTTCAAAACAGTTTAATCAAGTAGGCAGAAATTCTTGAATTACTTGGGTTGCGGCCTCAACATGCAATGCTAACCCCGAGTGTTTGCCCCACAAATTGACCAAATTAGCCCCCTATTCTTTACCCTAGAAAATTGGCCAAATTTGCCCTTCTAACGCGTTCGCAAGTTCTGTCAGTCGCGATTGATAGGTCAATCGCGATTGATGTGTCGATCGCGATTGACAGGTCCATCGTGGCTGTCATTCGTGATTGATGGGTCAATCGCGATTGACACGTGGCTCGAAAAGTCAATCAATCGTGGTCAAAGGGTCGTTGACTCTGTCAGTCGCGATTGATGGGTCGATCGCGATTGACAGGTCGGTCGCGAGGGTCTGTCCGTCGTGGTCAAACAATCGTTGACTGTGTCGGCCGCGATTGATAGAGCCGTCGTGGGCTGTCAGTCGCGATTGATGGGTCGATCGCGATTGATGACTCGATTGCGATTGACACGTGTCACGCGTATGATCTGTCCATCGTGGTCAATCGGTCGTTGACTCTGTCGGTCGCGATTGACAGAGCCATCGTGGGCTGTCAGTCGCGATTGATTGGTCGATCGCGATTGACAGGTCTGTCCGTCGTGGTTTATCGATCGCGATTGACAGAGCGATCGCGATTGACAGAAATGTGATGAATTTCAAAAATCTAAACACAGTTTTGGGAAGCTCTAGGCCTGTAGATCATGGTTTTGTACTTTGTTTGGCAAATGGAGCATTTTTTCTGTCGGTCGTGATTGACAGAGATCGGCGACACAGAGACAGTTGCCAAGATTTTTGTACATGCGCGGGGTGCTGGAGAAGATGATGCAGCATGTACCTGCCAGACAGCTCAAGAAACATGCAAAAATAGCACACACAATATCGCTCTCTCGCTCTCTCTCACAAGTGAAATGAGGGAAGTGAAAGGGGGAAGAAGATATAGTCAAAAACTGAAATTTTTTCGATGATGGAGATGGAGGTCGGATATGGTGATGATGATGATGGTGATGATGGTGGTGAGGTAAGAAAAAGAAAATAAGAAGAGTGAAGAAATTACCTAGAATGCCAACGTCTCAAATCTACGTCTTACCATCACACGCTCGTCCTCAAAGCTCGTTCCCCGGCAACGGCGCCAAAATTTGGTGTAGCTCAGTGATGAGTAGCACCTCTTTTAATGTCAATCCGGGAAGACGTGAGGATGGTATGAAGACCTCGAGCAAGTGGAGGCACAAGTGCGTGAGTGAGAAGCACACAAACATGCACACACATACACACACGCGCACACACGGCAAGACAAAGAGTGAGAAGCAATGGAGTTCTTAGATTACTTTCAAAAAGCTCTTACAAGTTCATATCAATTACAATCTAACCTCAAAAATGAGCTCTCTAGCTCCTTTTATAGTTTTTGACTAGCTTTGGCCCTATCCAGACCTAGTGTCCGGCCTAGTTAAAAATTAGGTTCCAGGGCTTATTTGAGGGCTCAAACGAGATCTAAAAAATACGAAAATTAGTAGGTAGATACTTCTAAAGCTCCTCAAGCTCAAGGACTCCTTGGCTTCACAAAATAGAGCTACAAAAATACGAAATGGTATTTACAATGGTGTTTAGTGATTAAAATCACTATTTGTGTAGGGATTTTCTCTGTTGATTTGTCATACACATCTTTGAGCTCTCTCCTTGCTCCTTCTTCTTGTGTGCTCAACTCCTTGATGTCTGAAAAATTTTGATGGCCTACTTGCCGGATCTTCGTTGGCTACTGTGTCTGCTTGTGCTATCTCTTCGTTCCAACCCTCTTTGTCTTGTGGCTCCTTCGGTTCCCTGACTGCTGCCAACACAAGCTAACCCCAAAAATGAGCTCTCTAGCTCTATTTATAGTTTTTTACTAGGTTTTGGCCGTGTCCAGACCTAGTGTCCGGCCTAGTTAAAAATTAGGTTCTCTACCCTATTTGGAGGTTCAAACGAAGTCTAAAAAATGTGAAAACTGACAGGTAGGTACTTCTAAAGCTCCTCAAGCTCAAGGACTCCTTGGCTTGCACAAAATGGAGCTAAAAAATATGAAATGGTATTTACAATGGTTTTTAGTGATGAAAATCACTATTTTTGTAGGGGTTTCTATTAACATTTTGACATACATTTCCTGGAGCTCCCTACTTGCTCCTTCTCCTTGTGTGTCCACCTCTTTTATATGCGTTAGTGTCCTGAAAAAATATTGGCCTACTTGCGAGATCGTCGTTGACTGCTCTGTCTGCTTGTACTTTCTCTTCTATCTGACTCCCTTCATAAGCTTCCTTGCCTGGTGAGTCCTTCAGTTCCAACAATGCCCCATGAAGGCTTGTACTTCCTTGACATTCTTTGGCCTAGGTAACTCGGCTATGGCTCTTACTTTCTCTTCATCGGTGGATATGCCATTCTTTGACACTATGTGTCCTAGAATCTTGCCTTGCCTGACCATGAAAACACACTTTTCTAGGTTCAAGCAGACTTGATACTCTCTACATTTGTCAAAGATTTGCTTGAGTTCTGGTACATGTGTCTGCCTAATGTTGGAATGAGCACAGAGGTCATCAACATAGACTTCCAAATTCTTCCTCAAGAACTCTTTAAACACATGGCACATCAATCTCTGAAAGGTTGCAAGAGCATTGCTAAGCCCAAATGGCATTACATGAAAGGCAAATATGCCCCACTGTATGTGCTTTGTTATTGCGTGAAACACCGGATTCGCTGCAAGATATAGAGAGCTCATATTGTCTCCATGTATAATTGGTATACCTTGATCAATTCCCATGCTTTTGAGCAAGGTCTCCATCCATATTACTTCTTTCGCTGCTTCTACGAGTCCTTTGTATTCGGCTTCTGTTGACGATAACACTACTGTATGCTGTTTCTTTGAGCACCAACTTACTAGCTTGTCTCCTAGGTATATCATATACCCATGTGTCAATCTCCTGTCATCTTGACTTCTAGCCCAGTCTGAGTCACTGAATGCTCTCAGCTTTATATCTGATGTAAAAGGATAATATAATCCTTCCTTTATAGTTCTTTTGATATATCTAAGAACTCTTTGTCCTGCAACCCAATGTTGATCTGTCGGACAATGCATAAACTGTGAAAGAACTCCCACTGGATAACTGAGATCCGGTCTTGTTAGCGTAGCATAAATTAAGCTTCCCACTAACGACTGATACTTCTTCATATCTTTGAACTCTGTACCATCATATTTGCTGAGTTTATGATTTACTTCAAGCGGTGTTGAAGCTTCTCTGCAGTTCTCCATATTAAACTTCTTCAGTAAGTTTAGGAGATACTCTTTTTGCGTAACATATACACCATGATCTGTATATGTGATTTCCATACCTAGAAAGTATGATAACTTTCCCAGGTCACTGATTTTGAATTCCTTTTCGAGCAGTTTCTTCACCTCTGTGATTCCTGCATCTGAGGTACCTGTAATTATTATGTCATCTACATAGATACAAATGTAGATCATTCCTTCTTCCGTTCTTTTAATGAGTAGACTTGCATCTGCCTTTGAACTTTGGTATCCAAGTTCATTGAGATACTTCACAAGTCTGTAGTTCCAAGCTCTTGGAGCTTGCTTCAGTCCATAAAGTGCTTTTCTTAGTCTACACACATGTTCTGGGTATCTGGAATTTACGAAACCTTCTGGTTGTTCCACGTAGACTTTGTCTGATATATATCCATTCAGGAATGCATTCTTTATATCTAGTTGGCTTAGCTTCCATCCTTTTGATGCTGCTATAGCAATCATTGTCCTTATGGTTGACATCTTTGCCACCGGACTAAACGTCTCATCATAGTCTATGCCATGCGTTTGAGCATAGCCCTTGATAACCAGTCTCGCTTTATGTCTGGCTATCCTTCCATCTGCAAGTTTCTTAACTTTGAAAACCCATTTATTTCCGATTACTTTCTTACCATTTGGTTTAGGAACAAGCTCCCATGTCTTGTTTTCTTCCAGTGCGCTGAATTCTTCTTCCATTGCTTCTTGCCATTGCTTTTTGCCTTTAGCTTCATCATAGCTCTAAGGTTCATCATCATCTTTGACCATATATGCATAATCTTTCTGAGTTATAGAAGATGTATCATACGAGTACCTTTCTGGTTGTCTTCTTACTCTGTTTGACCTCCTTAGCTCGTATTCTTCGTGTGTATCTGAATACACGTCTTCATCTTTGTTTCTCATACCTGATCCGGTCCTGGACGTACTTGCCTGCATATGATCTTCATCTCTGTTCACCTGCACAATTGATTTTCCTTTCTCTTTCCTTTTTATCTCTTCTTCAAATTCTTCAGCTGTACGACTCTGATCTGCATACGAGCTTTTCTTTTCATCAAATGTTACATCTCTAGAAACAGTAAATTGTTTGGTTAGAGGACTCCATAACCTGTAACCCATCTGCTTTTCATCATATCCGACGAACACATATTTTTTGGCTTTTGGTTCAAGCTTATGTCTCAGTTGAGACGGTACATAAGCATAGGTGACCGATCCAAACACCTTGCAATGATCAAGTGTTGGCTTCTTTCCCCACTAGGCTTCATAAGGGGTCATTCCTTCTAATGCTGTACATGGTAATCTGTTTACCAAGTATGTAGCTGTATTTACGACTTCAGCCCAAAGATAATCAAGACAATTCTTTTCTTTCAGCATAGCTCGTGCAAACTCGACTAGAGTTCGGTTCCTTCTTTCTGCTACACCGTTTTGTTGTGGTGTATACCTGCAGGTTATTTCTCTCTTGATACCTGCATTCCAAAGATAATCATTGAACTCTCAGGAGAAGTATTCTCCGCCTCCATCAGACCTTAGTCTTTTAAGTTTTCGTCCGGTAAGTCTTTTAGCATATGCATGAAAATGTCTGAAGGCTCCAAACACTTCTGATTTCTCTTTCAAAACATAAAGAGTTATCCATCTTGTTGCATCATCAATGAAAAGAACATAATACCTTGATCCGCTGATTGATCCTTCTTTTGTTGGTCCCTATACATCTATATGTATGAGTTCTAGAACATCATCATGTTTGAATCCTTTCTTCTGGAAAGGTAACCTGTGGGCTTTTCCCATCTGACAAGCTTCACATTTGTGAATCATATGTTGGTTCTGTACGTTTGGTAATCCTAGTCCAAACCCATTCGCTATCATAGCTTTGATTCCTTTTTCATTGAAATGACCTAATCTCTTGTGCCAGAGATCAAGTTCTGTAATCACATTTTCATCATATGTGAGCAACGGTTGGCCAATGTTCCCTTGTACTCTTAAAGTAAAGAGTCTTCCTTCTTTCTTACCAGACACGATCTGATTATATCCGTTCTCGGGATCTTCTACAAATACTCCCTTGTTTGTAAATCTGACCTGAAAACCTTTCTCAACTATCTGTCCCACACTAATCAAATTTTTTGGTATTGTTGGAACATACAAAACATTGGTTAGCAAATCTGCTCCACTCTTACATTTCACCTTTCCAATTGAATGCACGCTATGTCTTGTATTGTCACCTGTTTGAACAGTATGACTCAAACTTCCTTTTTCCAGTTCTGACATCAGTTCTATGTTTCCTGACAAGTGATTAGAACATCCAGAGTCAATGTAAAATACCTTTAGATCTTCATTATCAGATGTGCTGATTGAGTTCATCATCAATGATGTATGATTTTCATTCTGCATGTCATTTGCGTAGTTGTTGTAGGTGGTGTTGTAGGATTGGCCCTGTCCCCAACTTCTTGTTCCACCTCTAACGTAGCCTCCTCTTTGACTCTGTCTACCCTTTTGGAAGTTACCTTGATATCTTCTGCTTCTGCCTCTGCTATTACTGTTCTGATTTTGACTTGATCCCTGTTGGTTGTACCAACAGTCATGCGCCAGATGATTACTTAGTCCACAAATCCAACAAGCTTTCTTGTTGGTATTTTGACTACTTCTTCCTCTTCCAAGACCTCTTGCCCTTCCTCTGCCAGTGCTTTTTCCTCTTGCATAATAAGCCTGAGCACTGGACTCTTCTTCGTCTTTTGACTTACCTTTGTCTTTCTTCTTGTTCTTCATGTACATTGCAGAGCTTTGTCCTTTATCTCCATCTCCTTTCAGATCTTGCTCATATGTGAGCATCAAACCAAGCAACTGATTTAAATCTGGTACAAAGTGATTTAGGGAAAGTTCAGTTGAGAGTACAAAAGGTTTCCACCTTTCATCTCCTCTTAACCCTGTCAGCAGCTGTGCTATCAATCTGTGATTTTCGACATCTTCATTTATGGATCCAAGATTATCTGCTAGATCCTTCATTTTAGTGATGTAGTCACTAATGCTTTGACTCGGCTTCTTTTTGAACGTCATGAACTCGGACCATAAGCTAGCCTTTCTAGCTTTCGTAGTATTTTGGAAGTGGTCTTCCAATGTGCTCCATATGTCCTCCGCTTTCTCCAGACCTCTAATGTGCGATAGTAGATGATCTGAAACAGTGTTGTAAATATAGGCTCTTGCCGTTGTATCTTTCTTCTGCCACAACTTCAAGGCTTCTAACTCATCTTTTTCTGGTTGGCTATCATCTTCGAAGGTCGGCTTCTTTTCTTCTCCGGTCACATACATCATTAAGTCCTTACTCATAAGTAAGGCTTCCATACGCATTACCCACGCGGGATAATTATCTCTGTCCAGCTTATCAATTTGGACATGATCTACCATGATCTTCTTGTTTGCTTTAGGTTTCCTTTGAGAGTCTTTTGGCTCTGATTGATATGCCTGGCTCTGATTAGATATGCCTGGCTCTGATACCAATTGTTGGCGATTACTTTCACCCTAATACTGCTGTTGTGGTTTTCGTCACGGCAAAGGCTTGAACCTTGTCAGGCCTGTGGAAATTTCCGCGCCGCCAAATAGAGAGCTAAGCTAGAGTGATATAGAACACCTCTATAATCAACAGTAGCTTAGCAGAATTACTGTCGCTTAACTGTGTTAAACTGCGACTTGAATTCCACCGGAACTTCACCAGACTGTCACTGGGACCTCATCGAAAATTTACCGGAATATCACCGGAATGAACTTCAATTCTGCTCGTGATTACTTCAAATGTATTTATGTGAAGTAAGGAAGTGATACGTGAACTTCCTTCACTGAATGAACTTCTTCTTGAAGTTTAAAGAAAACTTCACAGTTCTGAAGTGCCACTTTCCGGTTAGACTTTGTACTGTGTGTACATATCCATTCCACCGAAAACTATGATCAGCTTAAAGTAGAGACGTCTAGCTACAAGATGAGCTATCTCTCATACAAAGCTTCGAATTCTAATGCGAGATATACTTCGTTGTTCTACCGGAAAACTCGCTTTCTGAGAAAAAACTATAACTGACCGAAAATGCGTTTACTGAGATATCTTTGACTGAGACATTCGTTTATTGAGAGAGTGTCGAGGAACACGTTTAAGTAACGAACTGTAACTGTTAATGGTTAACGAACTTTCTACCGTAACACGAAAAAACTCAGATTCTTCACATGCGAACAGTGCGCACAAACTTCCACATGAACATGTGTTTTCTATTAGAGAAGATGTGTACAAATTAGCTTGGCCTCTTCTTGCTCAAGCTCTAGAAACTCTCCTACACTGAGTAGTTTCTTATTATCATCCCTCTCAGATGAATACCTGACATTCCAGGTTTCTGTTATTCATTTGTACATACGCAATCTATGGCGTCTTCTGAGAACTTCTCACTCACTCTCTTCAGTCATACATACGTGATCTCTGGCGTCTTCTCACTTCCTCATATTCTCTCTGTCTCATCTCTCATCATCAGCATCCTCTCATCATCCGAGTCCTTCAATCCTTGGTGTATATATACACTTTTCTTCTGCGCTCTTCCACGCTCCTATTCTTTAATTCACGTTATGCGCGCGTTATGCGCACACCGCAGTTTATTGCTCTGTTACTCGTACAATTCATGATTCTGGTTAACGGACTGATTTTGCATGCTGTACAACTGAGGCTTTTGATTTTTCTAAAAAATCCGCCTTTTTTTTTCTTTTATGTCTGTCTGTATGTCAAATTCGTGAGTGATTCCTCAATAGTATATGCCTTTCATGACCTGTTAAGGTACTACCAGTGTGGTGACTTCTCAAACAACCACCATTCAAGAACCTACCATTACAGCAGGAGAACTTCCCACCACCCTTGGTGCGGAAGCCTTTACTTTCCCTATACCTAACTTGGAGGCAGAACCAACTAACACCACCTTTGATTTTGAAATGCATGATGCATTCTCCATTGAATTTCAATTTTTCGAAGGGCCTTTTCTCACAAGAGTATGAACGTCCCAGTTACCTGACCACACCCCCTAATCAACCACACGAACAAGTAGTATCTAGTTCAGAAGACGAGAGAACTACAACTGACAATGAGGATGGCGATGATGAAGCTAGTCAGGATAGCCATGATTCTCGAGAGGATATGCAAAATGACAAACAAGAATAGCAAACTGAAGCTCAAGGTGATACAAGTACACATGAAGACGACATGTTTGAAGCTCCCACCTACACTTTGGCAATCCAAAAATTATATCGCACTATGCAGGAAGTCTGGGCACGCAGACAAGTATCTGAAGCAAAAATTCAAGCAATTCTTGAGCAAGAACTCATTACTAGAGGTTTCAAAGAAGCTTTCATTCAAGGCTTCAAGGAACTAGTTAAATCAGTCAAAACCAATGAAGCGCTACATTATTTGAAAAGGAAACCACTACCGAAGTTTGACCCAGAATGCAACCATTTACTATCCAAGCCAGATCATTATATTTGCATACCAACAAATGCCCAATCTTTGCATCATGCTAGTGAAGCTCGACTCATCCTGAAAACCACGGCAGAAGCCCAACTTGAAGAAGTGACCATAGTCATCGACTCCCCACCTCATCCTTCCACTGTAACATCCACACTCGCAGTCGACATCCCCCCCACCCCACCTACTCCTCGTTCACCTCTTGTCCATCTAGTTTCCCCTATACACTCCACCTCTCCTAGATTGTCCATGTTTATCACAAGTACTATAGCAAAAGCCCCGTTGCCTCAACCCACAAACTCTTCCTGCAACCCTTTAACCTATCCTTCCGCCTTTAGCTACTACTATTTTGACTAATCCGTTTCTCACTCCATCCTTTCCTTCTTTTCCCATCCCTCCATGGCCTATGTTCCCATTTCCCCCTCCAATGACCTTTTCACCAGTCTCACCTCCCCGTCCAACAATATCCCCTTTATCCTCCCTTCTTCAACAAACAATCCACACACTGCCCTCTATAATTTATTCGTCTACTTTTGTAAATCCCGTGTTCACACCCACTCATGCACCCACTATCACACCACTCTTCATAGTCACTACACTTGATACCAGTGCATTTCGACAGATGTTGTTTGTTGTTAACCTTTGGAGTTGTCCTCTCCAATCATTATAGCACAAAAGATCAACTACACATCTTTAAATTGTCAATCCGGGAAGTATGCAAAGACCACAACCCCTTCTAGCTAATGGAATCCAAGAATAAGAGTTTACATGACTCTTTTTTTGAGAGATTTATGAAGAAGAAAGGAAATAACTAGGGTTTTGATTATCTTGAGTTCTACAAAAACATTTTCAATGATTTTTGTGCCTAAAGTGTGCCATTTTCACAGTAGAATAGAAATATGAAGTCAAATTTCCAAAACAGTACCTGTATCACACGGATGAGATAATCGTGATTCTATAAAAACTGAGAATTTCTGATTCTAGCTTTGATCTTCTACATTATCTTTCTCAATACAATAAGATTAATCTATCTTCATTCATCTCACTCAGAAATACACAAGCAAAGCTCACAAATTCCATGGATCACACAATGAGAAGACTCAACAAATCAAGAGAAAGATCATGAAAGGAGAAACACGATTTTCTACAAGAAAGCTCTTCTCACTACTTGGATATCATTAAAATAATACAACCAACCTCTTCAAAATAGAAGAAATTATCTTTTATACTTTTTCAAGTGTCCTTTTTCACACTTGAATTTTGGTCCTTTTCACCTTCTATTCTAAAAATATGCTATCAAAGAGCTTCCAAAAATTCTAAGAAAAATAAATATGATCCTACTTTACATGAGGAAGACTCTTCCCAATTTTTACATTATTTGCATAAATACATCTACAATTTTTGTCAAATTACAAATAATTTCTCCAAAAAATGCTTCCTCTAACATCCTTCCCCTCCTAGAATTTTTGGCTCCTGACAAAAATATTCTGACAGAAGAGTAATGAGGGCTTCCTTCATTTCTTCTTTCTTTGATAAACCTGAGATAACAAATCATGACTCTTTCTTTTTGTAATATTCAAATTGTTCACCGTTTCAAACAAGGTTTTTCTCCATTGTATTATTGCCTCTGGTCTGTCTATCACATCTTTCTTCAAGTATTCTGTATAAGCAGCTTCATATGTAGTGAGTCTTGGTTTAGTGACTATAGATAGATTCCCAAAAATTTCTGACTCCCTTTCAAAAAATCCATAGTCAAAAGCATCTTCAAAGATTTGAAGATAATGGGTTCCCAAAAATACAATTCTGGTGTAATATGCCATTAAACAAATTCTATCTGGGGTTTCACTTAAATCAAAGAGTAGAGCATCTGTAGGTCAGTTGAATCCAATATAATTGAGATTCCTTACTTTTGTATATGTGAATGTTTCTATGCATGCAACTACAAGTCGCATTATCCTTACTAATAGAATACAAGCTGGATCATTTACATCTTTGTATGTGGATATAACAGATTCTATTGTATCAATCATGTACTTCTTGGTTGGCCAAGTTCCTGCTTTTGGTCCTACTATTTTTGGAAAATTCAGCCATTTTGCTGGAAGTTGTCCTGCATTTCTTCTAACCCAAAATACTGACCATTCTCTTCTTCTGGCTACTGGACAATAGGCTGGATTTATCTTTAACTACAAAAGTGCCTCTTTCCAGATCTTCCTGCATTCCTTGTTGGCATCCAACCATTTGTTCCTCCATTTAGGGTTAGCTTTTTCAAACAACTCCTTAGTGACATTAATATCTTCTTCATATTCCAAATATTTGTTTGGTGGTAGTCCTACCCTTGCAATCTGATAATTCCTAACACTTTCCAAAATCATACAAAATGGTATTCCTAAACCATCAGCTTCCCAATGATGTTGATCTGGATTTACTCCCTTATTTAGAGAAAAGTTTACAATCTGCTCCTCATACTCATTATGCATTTTCCTTATGAACTCAATTCTTGATTCCCTGTCTGTTAGAAGCCTTTGAACAAATTCATCTGAATATTCTTCAATAGCTTTGTCTTCTTGTTCACCAAAATTTTGAAATCTGTTATCTTCTCCTTCATGTTCCTCGGCTTGTGTGGTCACTTCCTGTTCTTCAACTTGTTTTTGTGAGCATTCCCAATTTCTCTGTAACTTTTCCACCATCAACATTAATCCCTAATTCTGAGATACCAATAGCTCTTTCTCTTATTTCCATTCACTCTTTTCTTTTTCCACATCCAAATGCAAGTTATTATATCCTCTCATTGCATTAGCAGAATGCACTCTAGCTTGTTTCTCCATTTCCTTGACTTCTTTCAATTCTTCCTGTAATCCCTAAATTTCCTTATTCAGCTTTTCCCTCTCATCCTGGGTTATTTGTACAATCTGACTTTCCTCTTTCACTGGACCTTCCTCCATCAACGATCTGTTTATGACTTCATTAGCTTTGACCATTATCTGATATGAGCTCTGAAGAGTTCTAAATATTCCTTCCATTTTCTTCAATTCCATTTCCATTTTATTACTATGCTCCAACTGCTTAGCACATTTGTTCTCAAGAAATTGAATTTTGTTCTAGCTTTGAACCTCTTGTTCTTCTAGTGAAAGTATTCTTTTGGACAAAATTTCATTCTTTTCCTCAATTACCCTGATCTGATCTTCCTGCTACTCCTTTTCTTTCTTTTGCTCTTTGATGATTGTACTACCTTTTACAAATTCTGACTCAGCCACCATCCCTGATATAATCATATTTTAGTTGGATTGTCTGAATTTTTCTATGTTACTCATGATGATTTTACATGTAGATCTAATGCCCTTAGGTATCCTTTCAAGGCCAATTTCCAATTCTATTTTCTTTACTTCTATTTCCTTTTCCTCTTTAGATTCAGTTTTTTCTCCATTCTCTTCCTCATACTCTATCACCTGGTTCTTTTCCTTCTCATAGTCTTTTTCTTCTTCCATTCTTTCTGCCTTTTCTTCCTCAATTTCCTTTTGTTTTTCTTGAATAACTTGTCTTTCCTCTTCCTAGACTTTGTTTCCCTGAATTAAGGTTGAGTCATTCTCCTCTGAATTCCTTATTTGATCATTCAATTGGTGCTCTTTTTGTTCCACCTCCTGTTCATCTATGTCCATGAAATCTGTTTCTTCTTCCCCTCCCTAATCCTCTCTATGTGTGGAATCTTCATTATGTCCTAGATCCATGAGTACCTCCTCTATACTCTGATTTATTTCTCTTTCTATTTTTTCCTTCTTTATATTCCTTGAAATCTGTCTTCTCTGGCATTTCAACCTTTTCTTCCCCTTTGTCTTTATCCTTTTGATTATACAACTGACTACATGTATTTGATTTTCTTTCCAATTCCTACTTTTCCTCATATGGTTGATAATGAGGTTGTTGTGAGGGTTTTTTCCATATAGCTTTGAATCATGTGTCCATTAGTCCACTACTAAGTTCTTTCCTTGCTTCAACCCCTTCTTCCATCATTACTTCTTTACCTTTCAATTTCCTTTTTTCCTCCCCAGGACTAACTTTTGTTGATTCTTCACATACCTGTATCCCTTTTTACTTTTGGCTCAATTCTTCTGGCGTTTTGTTTTTTACAGAAGCTTGTACTGTTTTTACTGGTGTGCTAGGTACTGAGAGGTTTAAACTCTTCAGAAGGAAATTCTCAATATCACTCTCTGAGTCTGAAGAAAATTGTGAAGAAGCAACTACTCCTTGTTTGTCCATTCTGTGTTCTTCCATTTTCAATTGATTTTTTCTGATTCCTTCCTTCTGATGATAGTTTTACTAACTCTTTAGCCTGTACATGTTCAACTGCCTTACCCTTATCCTTTTTGGTTAGCTTCTTTTTCTGTGCAGGCTTTTTCTAGACTTTCTTTTTCACCACCACTATAGTTCTAGTCTCTGGAGGACCTTGTAATTCCTTAAAATAAGCCAATAATTCCACTTCTTTCTTGACAAACATGTCTTCAGTTTCTGCAACCATCATTTGATCATGTAATTCTTCATAATGTTCCACCTCTTCTTGTATCCAATCAGTCGCTTTACATCAATAATTTTCCAACATTTTCTAATATTGAGCTTCATAGATTGCCCTCTTATCATTACCTTGAGTCAAATAGGAATAAATTTGTTCCTTGCTTGTTTGAGGTGGATGGGGTTCCTTTGAAGCTTGGACTTCTTTCAGGGCTGCTTCATATTCTTCTTTTGTTACTTCTTCCTGCTCCAAGAATACATTCCTGGGATCCATCAAACTCCTGAAATACTGAGCTTTTGAGGCCAACTTCAATTGATCCTCCATATCTAAAATATGGTATATGATTCTTGTTAAGAACTGTGCTCCATTCATAAAATTCTTCTGTTGCTAGTGTTTTGTTGCCTCCTTTAGTTGATCATGAATGTAGGGAGTTACATCCATTACTCCAAATGGTTTAGTCTTGTCTTTATTGTTGAACATAATCAAAGTAATTGGTTTATGCGGCATTGTATATCTTGGCGATTTTGGAATACACAAATACTGAAGAAACATCCTGGTGGCACATTCTTCATTCTCTTTTCCTTTGAAGTCCACAAATTTTGAGTATCCAGCATATGTTGCTGCATTCTTCTTGACAAAACTACCATCCAATTTGGTACCCATGGTATAGAATTGAAGAGCTGCCCTGATATGTTCTGCTTTGATGGTTATCTGCACCTCTTTATTCTCCTTGTCTTTAATTGAGCATCTGAAATATGCATCATTGCCTTTACCCAATTCCAACAGACTAGACATGACCTGTGATACTCTCTCAAAGTCTATAAAGAAGAGAGGTTCATCCAATAGTCTATGTAGCCCCACTGCCTTCCATCTTTTATAATTAGTAGCCACTTTTTGGAATTTGTAGAATTCTTGACATAGCATGGTATGATATTGATGGTTTCCCTCAGCTCCTTGGCTATCTTCTTAGCTTCTGGGACATCCTATTCTTCATCAGATTCTAGCTCTACATCTTCCATTACTGCTTCACTGTCCAAAAACCGGTGTCCTCTTGACAATGTCACAGAATCAGCTTTGAATTCATGAATAGGTAATTCTTTTGCATTCACCATCCTGAAGAAATTATAACACATCACACCAAAAACCTCCCACCACATAAGTCATAGGAAACATAAAAAATGAAAACATTTCTCTTGAGAAAAATTAAATTTGAAAAAATAGAGTCTTTTTCTTATTACATCACAGGTGTAACTCAATTAAAGTGATCATCACATGTGAAGCAAGATATCTAGACACCTCATTGTGATGAGGAGGGTTATGATATTTCAGTGTTCATGTGTCAGCCCTTGCTAGAAGAATGTGACCCTAGTGATGTCATAGAAGAAGAGGAGAACGATGACAATCTAGAGTCCATTATAATGGATAGTTGCTTTAACTCAGAAAAGCACTATTTAGAAGATGTAGGAGTGTTTAACCAAAAAGAAGAAGAACCTCTCAGAAGCATTAAAACGGTAAATTCAAAGGATGGAAGTGAGAATAGTCAAAAGAAAAAGAAAAGAAAAGCAGTGAAACAAGAAGAGGAGGAATCATTGTTTGAAGTACCAGAAAACTTCAAGAAATAGGAATTTGAAGACCGCAAAATTTTGGTACGAATGCCTAAGAGAGAGGCCATCATAGGAGAATCATATGACAATAAAGAAAAGACCAAGAAAATTGTAGTGACCATTGAAGAGAACGAAGAGAGATGCACATATATAGGAGATGACCTAAGTGCAAGAGAAGAAATGGAGCTCGTAGCTCTATTAAGGGAATATAGGGATGTGTTTGTGTGGCACTATAGAGACTTGAAAGGGGTAGATCCAAGAATTTTCTCTCATACTATCCCCATGACTACTGATGCCAAGCCCACCAAATAGAAGCCCTACACATATAATGATACATATGCAACCAAAATAAAAGAAGAAATTTATAGGTTGATTGAAGATGGATTCATCTATGAGATTGAGCATACTGAATTGGTGTCCCCCATTGAAGTGGTGCCCAAGAAGAACGGGAAGTTGCGAGTGTGTATTAACCTTAAAAAAGTTAATGCTACTACAATAAAAAATAGCTATCCGCTTCCAATCACGGAACACCTATTGGAGCATGTAGTAGGCAAGGAAGTTTATAGCTTCCTTGATGGATTTTCAGGTTACAATCAAGTAGCCATTGCCGTAGAAGATCAACACAAAACAGCTTTTGTCATAGAGTGGGGAATCTGTGCATTTCTTGTGATGCCATTTGGGCTCACAAATGCACCTGCCACATTCCAAAGGCTCATGTGTCATGTTTTCAAAGAGTTCTTGCGGAAGAGCTTAGAAGTATATGTGGATGATTTATGTGCTCATTCCCAAGAAAGAAGATACCACATCCCTGAGCTCAGACAAATCTTCAACAAGTGTAGAGAATATCGAGTGAGTCTGAACCCAGAAAAGTGTGTGTTCATGGTGCGTCAAGGTAAAATCTTAGGTCATATTGTTTCTAAGAATGGAATCTCAACAGACGAAGATAAGGTACGAGCCATAGCGGAGCTGCCAAGGCCAAGTAATGTTAAAGAGGTACAAGCCTTTATGGGCCATTGTGGATATTACCGTAGGTTTATCCACATGTACGCGATCATAGCTAGACCCCTTTATGCCTTGTTGTCTAATTTTGAGTGGAACAACGAATGCGAGAATTCTTTCAATGAACTGAAGAAATGTTTGTGCACAGCACCAATACTGACCACTCTTGATTGGAATAAACCATTCCATGTCCATGTGGATGCATCCAATCACGCCATAGGATGTGTGCTAGCACAACCCAAAGGTGAAGGAAACTTAGATTTGCCCATAGCATATGCTAGTAGATAGCTCACCACAGCTGAACAAAGCTATACCACAACTGAGCGAGAGGGCTTAGGCATAGTATATGCTGTTAAGAAGTTTAGACACTATTTAATGGCCAACAAGTTCAAGTTTTTCACTGATCATCAAGCTTTTTTATATTTGGTCAATAAACCTTGCAATACTGGATGCTTAGTAAGATGGTTTCTCTTACTAATGGAATATGACTTTGAAGTTGTTGTCAGGAAAGGTAGAACCCACCTTCGGGTAGATCACCTTTCTCGCATCACTTCAGGAGAGTCACCGCAAGGAGTGTCTGATGACCTACCTGATGCTTATCTGTTCAATTTGGAGGTTGTTCCTAAATGGGCAAATAAGTTGGTGCCAGTCCTAACCTTCGGACCCGCAAATAAGAATGTGAAAACATCACAAGAAGAAATTGTAAAATCACAAAAATATCACATACTGGCAGGAAGCATGTACAAACAAGATACTGAGGGTGTATTAGCTTGTTGTGTCGAGGATGACGAACATACTAGCTGGTTGCAACAAGCCCATGAAGGATTTCTAGGAAATCACTATTCTAAACAACGAACATTACAGAATCTAAAACGTTTAGGAGTGTATTGGCCTAGCATGGACAAAGAAATACATGAGTGCATTAAGAATTGTCCAATGTGCAGAGAGAGACCACCAGTGGAGCATGCCACCCTTTATCAAGTGTCATTAATTCCTGATTGGAGTGCTCCATTGGTAGAGTTTATGAGATCGAGAACCTTACCCAAAGAGGCTAGTTTAGCAAGAAGAAAAAGCATGGAGCAAGAGGCTCAAGACTATGCTTTAGTTGGAGACAACTTATATCGACGAGGCAAGGATGGTTATCTAAGATTGTGCGTTCACGAATTAGACTATTTGAAAGTCTTAGAAATTGCACACAACGGTGTTGCAGGTGGACACTTCGGTCCTAATCGAGTAATCAAGACCATTCTATTCTCAGGACTTTGGTAGCCCACTCTTCATATGGTGGCTCACACCTATGTGAAGAAATGTGACACATGCCAACGTGCACAATATCCAGTTAGAAAAGACGAGATGCCTTTGAGGCAAATGATGGGAGGGCATGCATTTTCAAAGTGGGGCATAGACTTCATAGGTCCTATTAACCCTGCAGCTAGAAACTCCCATGCAGAGTATATTATTGTAGCCACAGATTACCTTACAAAGTGGGTAGAAGTGAAAGCCACAACAAAGAATGATGCTCAGATTACGACTAAGTTCTTATTCGAGAATGTGCTCACGAGATATGGGCTACCAATAGAGTTAGTGAGCGATAGAGGCACACACTTCTTGAATGAGGTCATTGAAAATCTTGTCCAAGAATTTTTGGTGATACATAAGAAGTCTTCCCCTTATCATCCACAAGCTAACGGACAAGCCGAGAGCACAAATAAGATCCTATGTAATGTATTGACAAAACTAGTGAATAATAAATGCTCTGATTGGGACAAATAGCTACATCATGCTGTTTGGGCTTATCGAGTTGCCTATAAAACGGTATTGAATGCCAACCCATTTTGAGATGGTCTTTGGACAGAATGTTGTTCTACCATTGGACTTCCTCATCCCAGCCTTAAAAGTAGCACAAGAGCATGAGTGGAATGGACATGAATTGTCCTCTAGGATCTTTGATCTAGAACGCTTAGGTGAGACAAGGCTACGTGCGGCGGTAGGCATCTATGCTGCAAAGAAAAGACAAAAGGCATACTTTGATGCACACATCAAAGATAAAGGATTGAAAGAGGGAGACCTAGTGCTGGTTTTATACGCAAAAGCAACATGCCCGTAAGTTGGAAAAAAGAGGATACAGACCCATGATCATTAATAGAATTTCCACTAGCGGTGCAGTTCAGTTGGCCACTCTAGAAGGAGATATCTTGCCAAACTATATTAGTGGATGTAGAGTCAAGTTATACCAAGAACCTCTTACAGAAGATATGCTTATGAGACTCAACACTGCCAAGAAGCGAAAAGAAGAGGAGCTAAGGGTGAGGGAAGAAGCACAGGCAGAGGCCAGAGAGCGTATTAGGCGAAATAAGTTAAGGCGACTAGGCCTAGACATCAACTCAAAAACCCCAAAATATCACATGGATATGTGCCAAAAATCAAGCAAAATTACTTCTCAAGTCATTGATGGACGTCCCTTTGTGACCATAGAGATAGGACAAGGAAAGGGTTCAAGGACTATGAAAGCATTGATTGACTCAGGTGCAGCAAGTAGTGTAGTTAGACTATCCTACAGCCAAGACTTGCAGTTGAACATCAATCCCATAGAAGCTTATCTCATAGGATTGGGAGGTGTGGAAACCCCTTGTTTGGGCGAGGTGGAACTTCCCACCTACCTTCCAGATGTTCCAATGAAAGTCAAAGTGCTAGTGTGTCAAGATGAGAACCTTACAGAACCACTTGTCTTGGATCAAGATTGGATCTATGACCATGCAGTTAACTTAAACCTAAGAAGTCAAATTCTTCAAGTTTGGGTACATGAACAATGCATTACATTAGAATTAGAGAACTGCATGCTCACAGATCATGGCACCACACACTCTCTTAGTTCCTCTAAGACTAATCTTCATGAACAAGATGTTGTATGTGTCAAAAGCTCTATGATCCAAAAGGACTCAATCATGGAAGGACAATCACAAAGGCAAGCAAACCCTCCTTCTTTTTCAAAGAGTAAAGCATCCCGAGTAGTTCAACCTAAGAAGCAAGCACAACAATTCAAAACAACTGCTATAGCAAAAAGAAAGCCACCATTCAACAAGAAAGCAGTTTCCGGCATGATGCAGATCTAGGTACACAAAGGCAAGCAACCTCCAACCTTGGCCCCACAAACCCCATCCAGGCAAGCCAATCAGGCCAGAAGAGGAAGGAAGAAGCTCGGACAAGCTCCACCACAAGATCTCTGATAAATTTGGGTGCCTAAGAAATTAGTCGCAGCTCAACAAGGGCGATTACACATGTGGGTACCCAAGAAGCTCTTACGTCCGCAACAACCTATGCTCTCCCATATGCGAAAAGTCTCAACAAAGAAGCCAAGGTGGGGCAAAGGTCAGACTCTTCAACACAAGTCAAGGGACCAACCACAGAGGTATGGGTTTGGAAGCCAAAAGCATCAGTGGCCCCTACAAAACCAAAGCACCAACCACAAGGGACACAACAATCACAAAACCAACCAAGGAGGAATAGGCCAAAGGTGCTCACTATACAGTCGCAAATCATTCTCAAAGGGATCCCCATAAGGAGGCAGGATCAATTGTCATCTCGAGATCCAATGGATACCTTCACGATAGATGGCATCAACATCCGCAAATAACATCGAAAGCCTCGACGAGCGACAACCATGTGCTCCCTGCACAACCCTGTCTTTTGCACCATTTAGGCCATGCATTTCCAAAGTATGAATTAACATAGGGCAATATTACATGGCCATGCATAAACACAACTAAGAGTCCCATGCACAAGAGCACATTGACATATGTCAATTATTTTTTCTGATACTAACATCTGTCGTCTTGTTTGGTGACATTGTCTCAAAAAAAAAAAAAAGAGAAAAAGAGAGAAAAGAGAGAGAGGGAGAGTTTGTTCCGAGGTTTGGCTCATGGAACGTGAATGATTCATACTTAGTTGAAGGTGGAACCATTGATTACTGGGCATTTATTAGTTTTGATAGAAGTGTGTCTCGGCTAGCAGATGATATTATTGCTGCCTTATCTGGTAGATGTCAAGCACCTGGCATGAACATGGCATCCACAACTACTGTTTCCCCTTACCGTGGTAGGAGGGAAGAGCTTGAAGGTCCACAACATGAGTGATGCTTAACTACTGTATGTACGAGAGCATCCAAGGAGATATATGCAAAGGGTAGTTTCGGTACACTACAAATCCTTGTATGTATACTGGATGAGAAGACTCTTGCTTATGGTGAGCTAACGAGAAGATATGAACTAAGCTTGGTGTAGTTACCCAATGTCGTTTGTCAAGGAGTATAAAGAAATTCAATTCTGAATATTTGGCAAACATTGCTCTAAAGAGAGGAGACATGACCACGCACTCAAAGAATTTCATCAGTGGACCATCAACATGGATATTCATTGACAACGGAAGCAATGCCAGGTATACCACATGAAGAGATAAACATCGATTGACCATTCACCATGGTAAGTATCTTTACTCTGGCAACACCATAACCATGATAGATTTGGAAACCTCTTCGTCGCTATACCCTTGAGCACTTAGCTCAAGACCCCCAATTTTTGCACCATACTTCTTCCAATGCATTTTTCAAGTAAGCATGCATAGGGCTACATTACAAGGCCATGCACAAGGCACATATTTTACTCCAACCATGCACAAACACACTTACCCATCATTCATCATTGGTTATGAGTACTTCGCATGACCACTATGAACATCATCTTTGGAAGATCTAGACGTCATCAATGGAGACTCACGACACATGCTGAATCCAAGGATGAAGCACATATCATGAGACGAACACTTGCACAGGCTCAAAGAGACAAATGAAGAACTTGCCAATCGACCCTGCCACATTTGGAAGGTAGACAGCTCTTGTTCCTATCGAACAGACACTACCTCTCAAAGCACTACATGGAACAACCATTACAACAAGGGTCTGTCAGGGTCAATAGACTCGAGAGGGGAGGGAGTGTTGAAGCTGAAGGTCAAGGACAAAGCACAGGAGCACATCAAAGAGGTGGACGCACAAGAAGAAGGAGCAAGTTGGGAGCTCCAAGAAGTGTATGTCAAATTTTCAAAAGAAATCCCTATAAAAATAGTGATTTTCATCACTAAAAACCATTGTAAATACCATTTTCTATTTTTGTAACTCCATTTTGTTCAAGCCGAGGATTCCTCGAGCTTAAAGAGTATTAGAAGTATCATCCTACCAATTTTCATAATTTTTAGACTTCATTTGAGCCCTCAAATAAGCCCTGGAACCTAATTTTTAACTAGGCCGGACACTAGGTCTAGACAAGGCCAAAACTAGTAAAAAAACTATAAAAAGAGCTAGAGAGCTCATTTTTGAGGTTGGCTTGTGAGAGAATAGAGCTTTTGTAAGAGAACTCTTTTGCAATCAAAGCTTTCCATTGTTTCTGTCTTTGATCTTACATTGTGCACGTGTGTGTGTATGTGTGTGCATGTTTGTGTGCTTTCACTCACACACTTGTGCCTTCACTTGCTTGTGGTCTTCATACCGGTCCTCACGTCTCCACGGATTGACAAGTAAAGGAGGTGGTGCTTAGGCTTGAGCTACACTCTATATTTAAATTTATCCAACAATCTTGAACTTATCAAATTAACTTGTGCACTTGAATATATCAAAACCTCAATTTGCTCATTATGAAAATTCATTGTTATAACAGGCAAATGCTCCCTCACCACCCTTGAAGGTGTTTCACATAAGAAAACTTCTCTAAACTCCTTAGCCTTTCTTATTCTTTCTTTTTCTTCTTGTTGAGCTTCATACCTGATTTTTTCCTCTTCTTTTTTCCTATTTTGAGCTTGATGTAGTTAATGGAAGATCATACCTTCTTACCCTACATCCACTTATGAAATTTGGCATGATTTCTCCATCTATATCAGCTAATTGGATAGCTCCACTATTACTGATTTGGTTGATAATATAAGGTCCATGTCCCTTCTTCTAAATGTTCTTTCAAGGTTTACGCCAAAACTAGATCCCCTACTTGCAAGTCTTTTTCTTTAATATGAACATCATAATACACTTTTTGCCTCCTTTTATCTGCATATATGCTCATAATTGCTCAAAGTGTGGAAGCTCCAAGTTTTTCCAATTCCACCACTCTTTCAGATAATTCATGTCCTGTCCACTTGAATTAATTCCCCACCTTTAATGTTGGTATAAGAAATTCTAATGGCAAGACTACATTTTGTCCATATACCAAATTAAATGGTGTTGTACGAATAACAGTTTTGTATGCTGCTCTATAAGCCCATAGGACATGACTAAGTTGCAAATCCCAATCATTCCTATTTGTGTTTACCAATTTTGACAGAAGAGTGCAAAGCACTTTATTAGTGCTTTCTGCTAATCCATTTGCTTGTGGATGATAAGGGGCTGACTTTCTATGATTAATCATGAAATACTCAGTTACATTCTCAATTATTTGATTTATAAAATGAGTCCCCCTATCACTTACGAATTCAATTGGTAAACCAAATCTAATAATAATATTCTCATACAGAAATTGTGCAGTAGTTTGAGCATCATTTCTTTTTGTAGCCTTAGCCTCTGCCCATTTGGTCAGGTAATATGTAGCTACAAGTATATATTCAACATGTGATTGTTTTGCAGGAGGATGGATAGGTCCAATGAAATCCAACCCCCATTTGCTGAATGCTCTTGCTGAAATAAGTGGTATTAATGGCATATCATCTCTTTTACTTGGTTGCTTAACTCTTTGACAAATGTCACATCTTTTCACATATGTTCTTGCATTAGGAAAGGGAGTTGGCCACCAAAAACCAGAATATAAAATAAGTTTAGAAGTCCTTTCACTTGAAAAATGACTCTGCTACTCCTGAATGTGCCATCTCTAACATCTCCATATATTTCTCTTCAAGAACACATATTCTTAGATATCCATCCATCCCTTTCTTCTACAATTGGTCTCCTATCAATTGATACTCCCCAGAGATTGTCTGTAAATTCCTAGAGTCTGCACCAACTTTTTACTGGCTCTAATGGTTTGTTACTTCTTAACTCCTCAACTATATTTGCACTCCAATCTTGATTTTTTTAGAACCAGTACAAATTTGTAATTTTTGAATCTAGCAAAGATTGACATTTAAAACAATTAGAAACATATTTGTCCACATCTTGAATCTTGGTAGGCCAATGTACACCCATTCTATTAAGATTTTTTAAGGTGAATATCCTGGAAGCATGAGTACAAGGATTCCAACAATGAGCTTTTCCTAGATATTCCTATTGCTCATCTTCTGGATTACAATATTCCAGTATACCCATATAATTTAGATGATACAAATGCCCAACTAGTAATACAAAGTTCCTACTTTGTAATACCAAATGTGTGTTGTTTTCATGTGTTCTACAAGGTCCCATGGTTAGCAAAGGTAGCAAAGTCATGGCCCAATCAGGGATACTTTCTATTTTGAATAGATATGCATCTGGTAGTTCATCATCCAAGGGTGATTTTGACTCTTTAGCTTGCATCCTGCACAAATGATCTGCTCTTAAATGACTTTTCCTTTGTCTGACCACTACCTCAAACTCAAATTCCATCAATAGTAGGAACCATCTGACTATCCTACCTGTGTGGCATGGTTTGTTTACCAAGTAGAGTAAGGCTTGGTGATCCACAAAGAATCTAAACTTGTTGGCTAAAAGATATTCTTTACTTTTTTACAGCAAATATCATTCCCAATCCTTCCCTTTCAGTGGTTGTATAATTTCTTTCTACTGAATTCAATTGCCTACTAGCATAAGCAATTGGAGAGTCTAATTTGCTTCCTTCTATTGGTTGTGCCACATCCCAAAGCAAAATTTGAAGCATCAACATAAACATGAAAAATTTGATCCCACTGTGGGGTTTTTAAAACCAAACAAGTTTTTAAAATCTCAAAAGCTTGGTCACATTTTGTGGTCCATTCAAATTTTGTAATTAATGCATACAGAGGCTTTGCAATATCTACAAATTTGTGCACAAATTTTCTATAATATCCACAGTGTCTCATGAAAATTTGAAGTTCTTTTACATTTGTTGGCTTTGGTAGATCCACTATGGCTTTAATTTTCCTCTCATCGGTTGAAATTCCATTTCTAGGAACTATGTGACCTAGCATTCTCCCTTGCCTCACAAAGAACACACATTTCTGAGAATTTAAACACACTATGTATGTTCTACATTTCTTGAATATATTTTCCAGATCTTTCAAATGATCTTGTCTTTTTAATGAAAAAGTGCATAGATCCTCAACATAGATTTCCATTATGTTTCTAAGAAATTCTTTGAATATGTGGCACATTAACCTTTGAAAGGTTGCTCGAGCATTGGTTAACCCAAAAGGCATAACCCTAAATGCATAAATTCCCCATTCTATGGAAAAAGCAGTTTTATGTTGGTCTTCCAAAGCTATTGGCACCTGGTTATATCTTGAAAAACCATGCAAAAAACTATAGACCTCCTTACCTGCGACTCTTTCCAAGAGATGGTTTGTTATTGGTAATGGATAACTATCACTTATAGTTGCTACATTAACTTTTTTCAAATTAATACATACCCTGAGTTTCCCCTTCTTCTTAGGTGCCACAACTATAGGAGACATCCACTCAATGTACTCAATTTCATAGATGAAATTGGCAGCTAGTAGTTTGTCAATTCCTTCCTTTATTTTAGTAGAGTATTTGTCATTAAATGTATAGTGTCTTTGTTTGCTAGGTTTTGCATAAGGAGTAATAGGAATCTTATGTTCACAAATTTTAGGATCAATTTCTTTCAAACCCTTATAAATGTAAGCAAACACATCCCTATAGGTTTTGGCCAATTGCTTCAATGCTTCCTCCTCTTGATTTTTCAGGTCATCAGCAGTGACAATGTGCCTATCCTCCCGCTCTTCTTGAGTGATCACCACTTTCTTAGTATGTTCTTCACTGTCATATGACTCTCCCTTTTTCTTATCCCTTTTTGGTTTCATTTTTAAAAGTAATCTGTCTTCCACTTCATAGGCCTTGAAATTTGAAGGTACATCAAATTGTTGGTCCTCTTCCCTCATTTTTTTATTTATTTCAGTTTTTTGTTTTTTTTTCATTTCTTTGTGTATACATTTTCTATATATTCCTGTGATTTTATCCTTTATAGCATCTGTAGCCTCCACTTCTTCCAGAAATTGTGTTCTTCCAGTATTTAAAATTATCTCTTCCTTCAAATCTTCTTCTGTTTTTGACACCTTTATCATTTATATTTCTATATGAAAAACATCATATCCTTCTTTATTTTGGAATTTTACTCCCACATATTCATCATTGGCCAAATCCATTGTCGTCAAAATCTGATTCCATCCATAAGGCTCAAATTCTTCATCTTTAAATTTCTGTGGTATGTAACTTTCATCTTGTGACTTCCTTTTTCCTTGACAATCTTCTTTTTTTAACATCCTTTTTTTATGTGTGTGGTTCCTTATCACATTACATTTCCAAATTGATGATTCTGTGTCATTATGATCTTCACTCCCAGATTCTTCACTTAATTCTCGATTTTGATGTACTTTGAACCATTCCTGAGGGGACATATCACAATACTGCCCATTTCTTAAATTTACTCTAGTTATCCTTCCTTTTCTTTGAAGATATAGGCAATATCTACCCCAATCTTGCACAATTTGCATTTGTCTCATAAATAGTCTTCCTAGGATGATTTCATATGAAGTAGATTGTGGAAATTCGACTATGGCAAAAGTGTGCTCTATCTCTATTCCACATATTTCCACAATCACCTTTTCCCAAATTCCTAGAGGTTTTTCTATGTGTCCATCTGCAAGTTGTAATCTAATTTTGATGGGTAGTAACTCATTCTGCCCCCATTTCTCCCAAGTTTGTTTAGTCATGATTGCAACTCCAGATCCACTATCTAATATGGCCTTGGCATGATTATCACCAAATTGTATTCTCAAAGTTGAGTTCCCTTCTTTTCCTTCACCGTATCCTCTTATTTTATCAATAGGTATGTACAACAATTCTTCCATTTCCTGTTGCTGTGGATCTAGGCTTTTTGACTTTGTTTCCCAATTTTTCATAATATGTTGTAAATGAGGATTTTGTTTTACTAACTCTTCCATTGTGGTTTGATATAGAATTGTACAGTGTTTGTGTAGATTGATTTGGAAGGTTATTTGTGAATTTTCTTCCTGAGAAAAATGTTTCCTGGTTTCTGTTGCATCTGACTCTTCAATTGTTGTTTGATGATTGTCTATTATCTCAATCTTGAGTTGTGCTTCCTGTATGATTTGTTTACATCTCTGCATCCTGTCATCCTCTATATCTGGCATAGGATATGCCATCACATGATCTGGAGGGTTTGGTCCATCTTGAATTTTTTCCTTTGTATGTTTTTATCCGAGTCTCCAAACTTTGTGAATTTTTTACCTCTTCTTGAGTCTGTGTAATTTGTTGTTGGCTATTACTTGAGTTCCAAAATGAATTTTTCCTATTGTCTTGTGTGTGTGTCTCATTTTTTATGCCTTGTTGTTTAGCTTGAGCTCCTGTTATGGTATTTACAGTTACTTGATCATGATCACTCAATTCTTCTTGCTCCATTATGTTAGATGTTTTTAATGGTATGTTACTAGATGTGTTTTGTTGTTTTTGAGGGTTTCTTGGGCAATCCCTTATTAAATGTTCCCTGCCACAATCCTTACAATAGGCTCCTTCTATTCTTAATGTTGGAGGTTGTGGACAGTCTCTAATGAAATGTTCCCCTCCACATCTATAACAGGTTATCTTCTGGCCTCCTTTGAATTGGGTTTTCTAATTGGACATGTAATTGTTAGTTATGTACATGAATGTGGTTGTATCCATTTCAATTCTTCCATTTCCCAAGTCTAAGGCTTGTAGTTCTGATTCTCTATGCTCATATCCTGCCCAATCTTCTAGACATCCATCCCACAATTGGTAATCCTCCTTGTAAGATAATCTGGGTCTTATGCTTTCTTCTTCTATTGGTGTGTATTTTACTGGTACTACATTTGTTGGTAATGGTGGTTGTTGTCCCAATACAGGTCTTGGTTGTTCAGAAAATCCAGATTCCCGTTGTACATTGTGTTGGTTCACAAATTCCCTTTCTTTGATGGGTTGTTTATTGTAGAAGCACTCCTCTAGTATGGTATGGTTTGTCCATTTTTTTTCTAAGGTACAATATTTAAGTGTTTTCCTGTCTTGCAAATGTTGTAGTTTATGATAAGGACATTGTTGAATCAAATGACTCTCCCCACAATTAGAACACTTCTTATTGGTTGATATTTTGGTATTCATCAAATTTGTCTTAGTGTTAACTTCTAGGGCTTTAGCAATGGCTTGTGCTGATTCCTTTGCTGGTGGAATTCTATCTTCAATTGTTCTTGGTTGATCAAATGCTAATAAATCTTGTCCTCTGTTATCCTCCAAGTCTATTGCCTCTTTCACACAGGCCCCTAGATCAGGATATCTCCTATAATACACCAAGGTTCTTAATTGTGCACTTCTCAATCCTTCTATGAACAAAGACACTTGTCTTGCCATTAAAGGTACCTCTTCTCTTGGACATCTATCAATGTATTGCTTGAATCTCTTGGCAGCTTTTTTGACATTTTCCTCTTTTTGTTGTCTAAAACTATGTATTAGGGTAGATGTACTATGTTTAATTCCAGTTTTGGAGAATTCCCCTATAAAGGCTTCAAAGAAGGATTCAATATCTAGATACATTTCCTTTCTTAATGGAATGAACCAAGATAATGCAGGACTAGTTAGGGTTAGACCAAATGCTTCAAATTTCACTTTGTAATCCTCTCCTTCTTCTGCCCTAATCAATTGTTTGAATTCTGTAGCATGAGCATGAGGATCAGAATACCCTTCATATTGATTCTTCATGCATTTTGCTACTTGATAGGGCCTAAGCATTTTTCCATTGTTTTGCCACTAATGTCTCCTTCTTATGGGAAAATTAGTCATTCCTTCTGTTTCTCTTTCAAAAGGATTTGGAGAAGTGTGTTATCTCCTCCCTTGTTGTTGTTGTTCAGTAGTGGTGTGATTTTCATTTTGTCTTGGCAAGTTTGTTTGTCCTAGGTTTTGTTCCCAATGTCTCTTGTCTGCACATTGCCCTGAGTCATTAGAGTTTTCTGGATCTTGTGAAAATATGTACACACATCCTTGTCTATCCTCATATCTACCATCTCTAAATTGTGCCACTGGCATTATATTTAAGGGAATTTCTAAGTTTCTCATCCTAATGAGAAACTGATGCATACCATCTTGATACACATAGGCTCCAAACCTATTTGTATACATGTACTTGAGGATATTTCTATAGTCACTAGTTTTAGGTGTTTCATTTGTCTCATTTAAATTTTCCATGTTATTTGTGTGTCATAAATCCCTTTCTCGTAGTTCTCCTAACATTGTCTCTTTCCTTTTTAATTCTTGTTTATTAGGTATAGACAATTGATTACTAGATCTCAGAATCATTCATTCACTTGTATTAATTTTCTTCCAAAATTCAACTTTTAAGTGATTGGGTCAACTGAAAAGATTTTATTTTTATGAACTAAAATTTGTGAGAATCGTGTTTTCACGATTCTGAGGTGAGAATCGTGTTTTTCATGATTCTGGGGTGAGAATCGTGTTTGTCATGATTCTGGGGTGAGAATCATGTTTTTTCACGATTGTGGGGTCAAAATCGTGTTTTTCACGATTTTGGGGTGAGAATCGTGTTTTTCATGATTCTTGGGTGAGAATCGTGTTTTTCACGATTCTAGGGTCAAAATCGTGTTTGTCATGATTCTAGGGTTAGAATCGTGTTTGTCACGATTATGGGGTGAGAATCGTGTTTTTGCACGATTGTGGGGTGAGAATCGTGTTTTTCACGATTCTGGGGTGAGAATCGTGTTTTTAAAGATTCTGGGGTGAGAATCATGTTTTTTCACGATTGTGGGGTCAGAATCGTGTTTTTCATGATTCTGGGGTGAGAATCGTGTTTGTCACAATTCTGGGGTCATAATCGTGTTTGTCACGATTCTAGGGTCAGAATCGTGTTTTTTCACGATTGTGGGGTGAGAATTGTGTTTTTCACGATTCTGGGGTGAGAATTGTGTTTTCATGATTCTGGGGTCAAAATCGTGTTTTTCACGATTGTGTGGTGAGAATCGTGTTTCTCATGATTATGGGGTCAGAATCGTGTTTTTCACGATTGTGGGGTCAGAATCCTGTTTGTTCACGATTCTGTGGTCAGAATCGTGTTTTTCACGATTGTCAGGTGAGAATCGTGTTTTTCACGATTTTGGGGTCAAAATCGTGGCTTTCACGATTCTGTGGTGAGAATCGTGTTTTTCACGATTCTGGGGTGAGAATCGTGTTTTTCATGATTCTATGATCCCAGACAATCGTGATTGCTCACATCATTAAAAACACGATTTTCTAATGAAAATCGTATTCTAGGGTCACGATTTTGAGTTCACAGAATCGCGATTCTGTGCAGCTTTTTATAAATTGTTTTGGTTTTTGATTTTTTGATTTCTTATCACACTATTAGAAGCACCTTATCGAAATATTAACATGCAATAAAGAACTTTCAACAAAGTGGTAATTTTTCCTATAAAAAATTCAAAAATACTAAAAACCACGATTCTATGTTTTCAACAATTCTTTGTATTTTCAAATCTTTACCCAATATTTCGAACTTGAAAATATGTAAAAATTTCATGTGAAGAAGGTTACCTTGTAGCTTGATCAAAAAATTTCCAGAAGTTCTCTGAATGCAGAAAATCACGATTCAGACAGCTCTCTCCACTCACTCTCTCACTCAAATGAATGAATTTTTTGAGAGTTTAGGCTTTTATAGGCTTCAGACAGTCGCAATTGTGAGTGATTCTTTAACAATTTTAAATTCTCACTTTATGATTTTTGTTTCTTTGCAGTTATGTTGTTCTATTTAAAAAATCTTATCCCTTCCAACAAAGTTTGCATGCTCTCCTCTTTTGATGAAAATTGCGATTTTGTGTCCAATTCTCAAATATGATCACTTAATGCTCAATTCTTACTAAAATTTTGATTTCCTTCAATTATGCAGCTTATGAAACCTTTAAAATGGCTTACCTTAATGCCCAATAGTGCAACTAAGTCAATTTCTTTATCTTACTGAAAATCGTGATTCTGAGTTGAGAATCATGTTTTTTTTTAACTTCCCTGCTTTTGCACTTTTTGACTTTTCTTCCCTCCTGGTCTTCCCCACTGTTCTTCACCAACTCCAGATCAATTGTCACCTACAATTATACACCACCCAACTCATTCAAAGAGATTTAAAATTTGAAAAAAATAGATAGCAACTTTACTCTATATATATATTTTTTTGTTTTTCTTTCAATTTCTGAATTTTTCTTTCTCTTTTCCTCTTCCCCCATTCAATACCAAACCTCCTGCAAAACTTCCTTAGTAAAAAAAAAAATTTGGATTTTTAATAGATTTTATGAAATTTTTTTAGTATTTTAATCCCTAAATCAAGGAAAACACTTCACTTAGGGTTTTCTTGTTTCAAGATCCATTGATCTTTTATCCCATGATTGGCTATACTCTTTATGCTTGCAATCTAACAATTTGGAAGTAGAGCTTTTCAAGAAAATATGTGTTAAGAAGTACAAGTATCAATTCATGCAAAGATAAACTCAACACTTTTTTTTTTCAAGTGATTAAACAATCTTTCCTAAAGACTATTACTTCACTTTGGATAAGCAAATGGAACAATCAATTTGCACATAGCTACTTTACTTGACTTTCCTCATTGCAACCATGTCATCTTTTCGAAGATTTGACAAATTTTGCTTGGTACTTTGTCAAAAAGCAATCTACTTATGCAAAGATAATCACATTTTACTTTTCCTTCAGCAAATTAATTCATTTTTTTTTCACACACCTGCAGTTTACTCTTAAAAAGTATGAGCAATTACCATTCCATAAATTTCACAAACTTCTTTATCTCAAAAGGTTGATTCATGCTTTCTTTTCCCAAAAGACAAGCCAAAACAACCTACCTTTCCAATTTTCCTTACTTGATTATAGAGTAGTACCTTTCCAATGTGTTCAAATACCATCAACAATGGAAGATCCAGCAAGGTCCAAAACTTCAATGAAGCTTTTGCTTTGTTCCCCAACAATGACACCAAAAAATGTTTGTTGTTAACCTTTGGAGTTGTCCTCTCCAATCATTATAGCACAAAAGATCAACTACACATCTTTAAATTGTCAATCTGGGAAGTATGCAAAGACCATAGCCCCTTCTAGTTAACGGAATCCAAGAATAAGAGTTGACATGACTGTTTTTCAGAGAGATTTATGAAGAAGAAAGGAAATAACTAGGGTTTTGATTATCTTGAGTCCTACAACAACATTTTCAATGATTTTTGTGCCTAAAAATGTGTTGTTTTCATAGTAGAATACAAATATGAAGTCAAATTTCCAAAATAGTACCTGTATCACACAGATGAGACAATCGCTTTGATCTTCTACATTATCTTGCTCAATACAATAAGATTAATCTATCTTCATTCATCTCACTCAGAAATACACAAGGAAAGCTCACAAATTCCATGGATCACACAACGAGAAGACTGAGAATTTTTTATTCCAGCTTTGATCTTCTACATTATCTTGCTCAATACAATAAGATTAATCTATCTTCATTCATCTCACTCAGAAATACACAAGGAAAGCTCACAAATTCCATGGATCACACAATGAGAAGACTCAACAAATCAAGAGAAAGATCATGAAAGGAGAAACACGATTTTCTGCAGGAAAGCTCTTCTCACTACTTGGATATCATTAAAATAATACAACCAACCTCTTCAAAATAGAAGAAATTATCTTTTATACTATTTCAAGTGTCCTTTTTCACACTTGAATTTTGGTCCTTTTCACCTTCTATTCTAAAACTATGCTATCAAAGAGCTTCCAAAAATTCTAAGTAAAATACATATCATCCTACTTTACATGAGGAAGACTCTTTTACATCATTTGCATAAATACATCTACAAATTTTGTCAGATTACAAATAATTTCTCCAAAAAATGCTTCCTCTAACAGATGTTTTCTTGTATGACACAAGTTAGAGATGAATTCACATCTCTCGGGACCAACTACCAAACACTACAGCAAACCACTACACAATTATAAGCATAATTGAACTCTTTAACCATAAAAAACACTTCCCTTAATGTGCGACATCAGGAGTTACACGAGGCCTACCACTCTGTTGAGCTAGAAAGCAAACAGAAGATGAAAGAAGCCATTACTGATATTGAAAACCTTTTACAGGTGAAAACAATTAGAAATGCTACTCTCAATCAAAATATGGGAATGTTACGGTGACACCTCGTAGTGGCTAAGGAAGAGAATAAAAAATTGCAAGAACAGAATTGCAAGAATCTAGAAGCAGCTCTAGATAGACCAGACAAACCCCTGAGTCCCAACCGCTTTAAAGCAGTACCCTCTGAATCTATGCAGATGTTGTTAGACGATCATGCACGACTCTTAGAAGATTATAACAACATGAATGAAGCATATCAGAAGCTACAGAATGACCATACATTGCTAGTGTTGCGAACACGTGCACAACAACCACCACCAATTCTTGAAGTCACCCCCTTAGAGATTCTAGAGGAACTCAATACTTTACGCGCATATATACTTACTCTTCAAGCACAGATTGTTGCTCACTCCGAGCCTCCCAAGCCAAATTACCCACCTGAAATTCTGACTGATGAAGAAACCATTTCTATCCCAGTGGAGGAAACCTATGAAGAGGCCTATGAACCACAACCCATCCTAGGCTGATGTATCACAGAAGATGGCCAAGACACTTTTGAGCTCCCTACACCCGCATGGCTGAAGTCCGTAGAAGAACTCGGTAAAACCTAGTCTGCACGGCTCGAAGCACAGTTACATGGCATGGCTATGATTGAGGAATGCATCTTACAATCACCTTACTTTGATCACTTGGCCCCTCAAAGGTACATCTCTAGCCATGAGCTTCAATACAAACCGTACTTCTCTCACTTGGCCCCTCGAAGGTACATCTTTGGCCATGAGCTTTAATACAAACCGTACTTCATGCTTATGGCAGAATATCAATTGGCAATTGAAAAAGAGACGGGCAAGAAACCATCCCATGCCACAGTTCGAGCCTGAATGCCTGCCATTGGAAGCACAGAAAGGAAACATTTTTTAACCGAATTGGCACCACGAATTACTACAGGCACATCCAGAGATGATGCATACATGGTTCAAGGCACCCTTACATTTGAAGTACAACCCATGTTGGGGACCCATGCCACGACGCTACTCCTGGAAGGCATTCACAATCAAAGTTCAAAACAATAAGCAATGCTAGGACTGGCTTAATTACCCTTATTTCACTCCACCCTGCAGACCCCCCACCGTCAGATATATGATGGCCAAAATTCTCCACTTGCTTCCCCAATTACACCGCATGGATGATGTTGCAGCACATATGACAATCAAGATATTTGATATGATGCAGATTGTATTTAAGATCTTCTGCCGTGTCAAAGCACCACATGTCAACACCCCAGAATTTGAGCATGGTAACCAGGACTTGGCATATGATATGATCACTACACCATCGCTCCGGGTGTGTTATGCTTGGCACTTCCGTATCAAGTACTTACCCGCTTGTTATAAGAAGACATTTGTAGAGATGTTTACCACTAGCTTTTGGGAGTACCATTTCGAGGTTCTTATAAGCAAGCCCACACACATACTACAATTATTTGCCTGTGAACAATTTTTGTACTCCACACGTTACCGAATTCTACCTCTTGATGAACCTCAGCCAATAGACTGGTAAAAACTTGAAGTTGATCTTGTCGAAGGTATTCACATTGTGGAGCACACCTTCCCTCACAACCTCCTACAAAACTATATCATGTAGACCCTGCAACACGGTTCTATTGGGGATGATGGGCGCGAGAGGGAGGGGGTGTTGGCAGTAGCCAAAGGCACAAACGATGAGGAAGCATGTGAAGGCGGACTATGAAGAGTCATGGGGATCCAGGAAGTTTATTTTTTCTAGTGAAACATGTTTTATATTACTTTCTCAAAACCCCAAACAATGATTTTCATCACTCTTGTACCACATGTATCATAGAAACACCCACTTTTGTAATTAGAAGCTCCATTTTGTGCAAGACGAAGAGTCCTCGAGCTTGAGGAGCTTAGGTAGAACAAGCATACCAATTTTGGCTATTTTTAGATCTTGTTTAGACCTCCAAATAGTGCCTAGAATCTATTTTTTAACTATGCCAAACACTAGATGTGAAACTGTGAAGAGATGGATAGGTATGTGCTTGAAGATCAAGAGGTGTTGCAAAATCCTTGATCTACACCAGCCAGATGAACTCCACGAGTATGTGGTGGGCCCTTTTAGCTTGCCAATGGATGTATTAGACACCCTATGTACCTTGGAAGATCACTCTCAAAAAGATAGATCAGAACAGATAAGTTGGAGTTAGCTCAGAGGTGAAGAACTTGCTATTTTGGTTCATACACTTGTCTAGTGTTTTGCATAATTCTTTGAGCACAGCAGCAATTAGCTTAATTCCTTTTGGGGAGGTCTAGTTAACTTAAAGTGCTAATGTTCAAGAGTAATCTCATAAAAAATAATGAACCACACACTGAGAATGATGTTTAACAAGTGATGATATCATCCCGATTTTCACGGGCTGCTATAGTAATGAGACCAGTGAGCAGAAAACTAAACATAAATCCAGATTTAAGGATCCAATGATTATGAAAATTTGTATGCTTATACTAGACAGTAAGCTAAATGCAGAAACCTTTAAATCATTGAATTTGGCTACGTAGACACTGAGAAACAACTCTGACAAGATGAGTAAAAAAGTCGGGTACCTGACAAAGAAGTGAAAATGAACAAACATGTTTGCTTCAATTGAACATAATTGAAGATTGAAACACCCAAATGAAATGAAACCTGGTGAGCATATAGTAGACTTATAGATCTAGCTTTGGCAAGTTAAATCACTGAAAATGATGCACCAAGCTCAGAAAAACCATCTCTGCAATCTGACTGAGGAAACTGAGAGATATGGCAGTGAGTAGTACACTTCACAAGAACATGGAAATATGAACTCAAATGATCATGAAAATGAAACTATATTGATTGTACAATACAATGGACTTACTGGTACATATGTGTGTCTTGGAATCACACCTTGATAGGGCATAAAACTCAACTCTTGGAGGTCTTCACATAACCAGGACTAAGACTACCATGTATTTATAGTTGATCTTCGGAGGTTAACTCCCCTCAATCACTCTCCAATCAATTAGTGATTGATTTTATTCTCTATCTACCACAAATCACGAATTCGTGGCTCCTCTTTCCCTTTTTGATCAAGTGGACTCAACTACTTAAAATTCTTTCACGTTTACATTAAGTAAAGTCTTCAAAAGTTACAAGAGGTAGTTCACAAGTGAACTTTACATTGTCTTCATTTTAAGGCTTCTTCTATGACTTTGTGGGACTCAAGCCAATACTTAGGCTTGTCATAGACTTGCTCCAATAGCTCCCCTCAAGCCAAGTATGCTTGAGGTCTTCAATCTTCCAAGATTACTTGCAAACCAATCATGGCTTTGAACTTGCACAGCTTTTTACGCTTTGGTTAGAATATCTGCACATTGTTGATGAGTGGACACATATGATATTTGAATATCTTTGCTTAGAACCTTCTCTCGTACATAGTGATAATGAACTTTAATATGTTTAGTCCTTGCATGAAAAATAGGATTAGCAGCCAAATGAATAGAACTCATATTGTCACCATAAATAGTTGGAGTTCCAAACTCCAATTCAAGATCTTTGAATAATGTCTTCATCCACATAGATTCGTGAGTAGCTATGGCAAGACCTCTATTTTCAGCTTCAGTAGAAGAGAGAGCAACTCGGGGTTGCTTCTTGGATGACCATGAAATAAGCTTTGAACCTGCAAAGGTAAGATAACCTGAAGTGCTCCTTCTATCTTCCTTTGAGCCAGCCCAATCTGCATCAGAAAATAGCTTCAACCCTAAATGAGATACATAAGGATAATAAAGTCCTTCATTTATGGTTCCTTTGAGATACTTGAGAATCCTTTTGGGAGCATCCATATGTGGTTTCCTTGGTGTGTGCATAAATTTACTTAGCACAATCACACTGTAACATATATCTACTCTTGTCAATGTGGCATAGTTGAGACTACCCACTAGACTTTGATATGATGTGATGTCCTCTATGAGTTCACCTTCATGTGAGCTCAATTTGTGATTGACCTCCATTGGAGTACCTGCAATCTTACAATCTTGCATCTTGAATTTTGCCAACATGTCCTTAATGTACTTTCTTTGAGTGAGAAACGAACCATGATCTTTGTAGACAACTTTCAAACCTAGGAAGTAGGTAAGTGAACCCAAATCACTTATCTTGAACTTTTCTCTCATCTGATCTTTGATCTTCTTCATACCATCTGCATCATTTCCTGTCAATATAATATCATCTACATATACACATAGGTAGATGATCTCAGAATTACTCTTTTTAATAAAGAGTGAAGGATCTGCCTTGCTTGGTTGAAAGCCTTTGTCATGCAAGAATGAAACAAGTCTGAAATTCCAAGCTCTTGGGGCTTGCTTGAGACCATACAATGCTTTGTTAAGTTTACACACATAATCAAGATAAACTGAACTCTCAAAACTAGGTGGTTGTGCCATATATACCTCTTCTGTTATCCAACCATTCAAGAATGCATTCTTTACATCTAGTTGAAGTATCTTCCAATTCTTGGAAGAGGCAATACTAAGCAAAACCCTAATAGTAGGCATCTTTGCCACAAGAGAGAAGGTCTCCTCATAATCAATTCCCTGAGTTTGTGCAAAGCCTTTTGCTACAAGCCTTGCCTTATACCTGTTAATGGAACCATCAAAATTCTTCTTGAGTTTATAGACCCATCTTGAGCCTATTACCTTCATGGATGAAGTCTTGGGCACCAAATCCCAAGTGTTGTTTTCCTCAAGTGCTTCAATCTCTTCCTTCATTGCATGCTTCCATTCTGATTTTGCTTTGGCCTCTTCAAAGGATGATGGCTCCTCTTGGTTTATGTCCTGTGCTATGTAGATAGAATGTTTAGTTACTAATGAGGTGTCAAAACCATACCTTTCTGGTGTTTTCTTTTCCCTCATAGATCTCTTAGGCCATGATGTGATGATTTTGCCTCATGTCCAAGTTCCTCCAATTTTGCTTTACCTTTAGACTTCAATGCTTTGATCTTTTCCATATGAGATTCTTCATCATCCTCCGAGGTGTCTTGTTCTTCAATCTTTGGTTGTTCTCTACCAAGCTTTGGATATCTTCTTCAAGATCATATGGTAAATTGACCTTCCTGCATGAATCTTCATACCATGAATTGTTTTCATCAAAAACTACATCTCTGCTTACCAAGAATCCTTTGTTGGTAGGGTTGTATAACTTGTAACCCTTTTGATTGTTGTCATATCCAATAAATACACACCTCTTTGCCTTTGGATCCATCTTGCCTCTAACCTGTGAAGGAACATGAGCAAAAGCAATACATCAAAAAATTTTACAACGATCTAAGCTTGGTCTTCTTCCATTCCAAGCCTCATATGGAGTCATCCCATCAAGGGATTTTGAAGGCAACCTATTAATCAAGTAAGTGGTTGTAGATACAGCCTTAGCCCATAGATAATTAGGCAAATGCTTTTCATTTAACATGGACCTTGCAGCTTCAACAATTGTCCTATTCCTCCTTTCTAGCACTCCATTTTGCTCAGGAGTGTACCTTGTAGTTACCTCTCTTTTGATTCCTCTTTCTTGAAGAAAAGAATCAAACTCATGGGAGAAGTATTCTCCCCCTCCATCTGACCTTAGCTTTTTTAGTGTTTTACCTGTTTGATTGTCCACAAGAGCCAAATATCTTTTGAAACATGAAAAAACTTCATCTTTGTGTTTCATAAAGAATAGGATAGTCCATCTGCTGCAATCATCAATAAAGGAGACCTAATACCTTGATCCAGATATTGAAGCTTCCTTGCTAGGTCCCCATACATCTATATGAACCAACTCCAAGAGATCTCCATGCATATAACCTTTCTTCATGAGTGGTAACCTATGAGACTTTCCAAAGTGACATGCACTACACTTATAAATCATATGTTGTTTTGACAAATTAGGGAGTCCAAGTACACTTTGGTCCTTGCAAATTTGCTTTAATGAACTTTCACCAATATGTGCTAACCTTTTGTGCCATACTTCCAATTCTGTGAGTGTCTGACTACCATAATTAAAGAGAGCAATGTTTCTAGTGTCTTGTAATTCACATGTGAACAATCTACCTACCTTTTCACCTTTTGCAATTCTTCTGAATCCTTGACTTGGATCTTCAACAAATGCTCCTGCTTTTGTGAACCTGACTTGCAACCCTTTCTCTACTATCTGCCCAACACTTATCAAATTCTTTGTAATGGTAGGGACATAGAGTACCTTACTGAGTAGGTTGATGTTTCCATAAGGTGCTTTGACATTGCCTATTTTCTCCACAGGATGTCTTGTGTCATCTCCTGTTTGTACCTCATGCGTATTCCTTGGATCTTCTAAATCTAATAGGAGTGCCACATTTCCTGCCACATGATCTGAACAACCTGAATCTATGTAGAAAACATGCTCATCAGATTTACCTTGTGGCATAGCCATGTTCATGATCAATAATGAATCCTCTTTGTTTGAGTCTTCTGTGTAGTTATTGAAGTCTCTCCTTCCTTTGTAGCCTCCTTTATAGTTTGAATGATTGTAGTTGTTGTAAGCTACCATGATAATTGTTGAACCTTCCTCTTGAGTAGCCATAACTTCCTCTATTGTATCCTCTGCCTCTTTGATTCTTGGAATTCCTAAAGCAATTTTCAGTTGTATAATTAGTTAATGCACACATAGAACATGAGTTGGAGTCTTGGGATCTCCCCCTGCCTTGTCTACCTCCTCTTCCTCTACCTCTGCCATGTCTTCCTCTACCTGCATAGTTAGCTTGATATGTACATGCTTCATCATCCACTTTCTTTGCCTTTCCTTTTCTATCTTTGGATTTGCTTTTATCAGTGTATAAAGCTGAAGATTGATTACCTTTAGAGCTTTCTCCATTTTATATAAGCTTTGCCTCTTGAGTAAGTAGTTTTCCAATGAGTGTATTGAAATCAGGTACATGCATGTCCATGTACAAATCCATAGCTGTGGTGAATGCTTCCCACTTATCATCTGCCTTCAAGCCATTGATGACCTGCCTTACAATTTTCTCTTCATCTATTACCTCTCCAATGCTTCCCAACTGATCTGCTATGTCCTTGAGCTTTGTGACAAAATCAGTCACATTTTGTTTGGGAGCCTTCTTGAACATTATGAGGAGAAGCCATTTGAGAGTGTTGGACATTGGTAGGTTCCTAACTTTGAGGTCAGATGAGGTCTAGAGTAGACCATAGATGGATAGTTAGGAAGGTTACTTCTAAGCCATTGGATTTGGGATTGATCCGATATGAGGATCAACCTAAATCAAGGGCTAGAAACAAAAGTAGCTTTCTTTACTTAGGGAAGGGTCTATTTGATGTGGGCCATTGGATCTAGACTTGATCCTAAGTGTGGATTAAGCAAGATCAAGGGCTGCAAACAAATGGTTGTTGATCCTATCTTTCTACCATTGGATTTCCACCATAGATCAATGGTGGAGATTATGTTGGGCATGGATCAAGCTACCACGACCCTAGAACATGGGTAGGCTGACTTAAGCTTGGAGGACCTTATACGAATGGTCCCCATCCCATGTAGGATCATCAGTTTGTGTGTTTGGAACCATTAGGGTGTCCATCTTAGTACCCATTGTGTTGGCCTATAGCCCTTCACCTAGCTTCTATCCAGATAACCATCTAAGCTCCATATTGGGAGTGCATGGGTGGATAGAACCATCTATATATTGCTTAGTGTTTGAGTTCCATTGTATTAGAGTTAGGAGTTTGAGTTGAATTGAGTTGAGTTCATCTTCTACTATTCTTGAGTCCACTTTCCATTATAACCAAATCTCTTGTGTTATTCCCATGAGTAGTGATATCTCTCTTTCTATCTAACCTTGATCTTATATGTGTGTTGTGGTAACCTCTACATGGCATTAGAGTTACACCACTAGCCCACCACTTAGTCATTATTCATTCATTTTCCTTTTCCTTACAAGAACAAATTCCATGCTTGGAGATTTAGAATGGCAAATTTCTTGATGGGAAAAGGCTCGTGGAAGTACATCAAAGGAGAGAACGAAAATGCTCCACAGTTACAAGAGAGGAATTGGACTGCACAACAAATAAGAGCATATGAGGAATCGAATCAAGCAGCATGAAAGGTAATGTACTGGCTATCTGTTAGCATACAAGATAGCATGATCGGGCACATACAGGATGCCAAGACTTCGAAAGAGGCTTGGAATAGTTTAGTCACATTGTACGAGACCAATACAAAGGCACGGAAATTGAAACTCAAGAACGAGCTGCATACATTGGAGAAAAAGAGCATGTCAGTAAGTGACTACACTCTAAAAATCAAAAGCATATGTACATCACTTGCATCTATTGGCGTGAATGTAGATGATAATGATAAGGTGGAAGTGTGCCTTCATGGTTTAGGAGCTGCATATAAGCATTTCAGAACTTCTATACAGACCAGGGAAAATATTGTGAATTTTGTTGATTCGGTATCCATGCTGATTATTGAAGAAAAGAATCTTGGTGAGGATTCAAACTCCCAAGGAAAGCCTAGTTCTGAGCAAGTATTCTACTCTGGTAGAGGAAGAGGCAGAGATAGAGTTTTTGGAAATGGAAGAGGAAATAGTAACCAAGACCAAGGTCAACAACAGAATCATGCAGGAGGAAGAGGACAGTTTTGAGGAAGGGGGAGCCAAAGAGGTCGCAAAAATTTCCAAAGAAATGATTCAGGTAATGATAGTAAAGGATGTTGGAATTGTGGTAAACCTAGACACTTTGAACGTGATTGCAGGTTGAAGAATCAAAATAACAGGATGCAACAAAACAACTATGCATCCACAAGTACAGATGATTCTGAGAAGCTGTTCATGGTTCAACATCACATGATGAATACAATGTCTACTGGTGTTTCAAAATCGAATGATAATTTCTGGTATGTTGATTTAGTGCTTCAAATCACATGACCAGTCATGCAAAATGGTTTAGTACTTTGCAAAAATTGCCAGTTCCTGGATATGTTGAAATAGGTGATGAAACATCACATCCTATTGAGCATATAGGAAACATAGCACTATCGATGGAGGATGGAAAGGTAAAACATCTTGCTGATGTGCTGCATGTTCCAAATATAACAAAGAATCTGGTTTCTATTGGACAAATGGTTGACCAGGGATTACAAGTCAGGTTCAATGCTAATGGATAATATGTAGAAGAGTACAAGCAGGATGGACAATTGATTCCAAAGGAAACAAAGTGGGTAGGATGTTCATCTTAAATTTGAAGATTCCTGAAATGAATGCAGCCATGTTTGCAAAAGGTGTAGGAGTTATTGTAGATAGAGATGTGGCACAAACGGATTGGACATGCAAACTTGCAAAGGCTGAAATAGATGCAGTCAAAGGAGATTGTCCATGGACTACCAAATTTCAAAGTTGCAGAAATGCAAAAGGTATGTGCAGCATGTCAATTTGGTAAACAATCAAGAGCATCATTTCCACATGACATGCATGTTAGTGAGAATGTACTTGAAGTAGTACATACATATGTTTGGGGTCTAGCAAAGACCACATCTAGGGGGAGTTGCAGGTTTTATGTTACTTTCATTGATGACCATACACACAAAGTATGGGTATATTTCATGAAAGAGAAGAGTGAGCCCACTCACTTCCAGAATTTTAAAGCTATGGTGGAAAAGCAGACAGGGAAGTACATTCAAACATTAAGATCTGATGGAGGAGGTGAATACATGTCAAATGAGTTCAATAGTTTTCTAAAAAATCATGGAATTTGGCGTCAATTTTCATGCAGGTACACACCACAACAAAATGGCATTGTTGAACACAAAAATAGACATATTGCAAAAATCGCAAGAGCCTTGATGGCTGAGAAGAATGCCTCATTGTTATTGGGCAGAAACTTCATACTGTTGTATACATCATGAACAAAACTCCGACTGCTACTGTACATCAAGTTACACCTGAAGAGAAGTTTACAGGTAAAAATCCAAACTTATCACATCTGAAAGTTTTTGTTTGTATTGCATATGTACATGTTCCAGATGAGTTGAGGATGAAGCTTGATCTGAAAGCAAAAAAATGGTGCCTTCATTGGATACTCCCTTGAGCAAAAAGGGTACAACTGTTATAACCCACTCACACGACAGATGAAGGCGAGTAAAGATGTGGTATTTGATGAAATGTTAAGCTTCTATGCATATGCCAACAAAGGATTGAATCTTGAACCAAATGACAAAGAAAATGTTGAAAAATCAAGTGCAAAATCTCAAGTTTTGAGTGGACCAGATGCATCACCAAGCAATAGTTCCAACTCAAATCCATGGAGTGGAAGATTGCATGGAAATTTCAGTCCAGCAAATTCATCAAATACATCCAAGAAAGGTAAAGAAAAGCTTTATGCTGGTAGTAAAACATGTGCAGGTTTTGAAGATGTTGATGGAGATTCAAGTGGTTCAGAAAAGAGTTTTGATGAGGAACTTGGATTGCCCTCTGTGAAGACTCCAGGAGTAAGAAGGGCACATGCAGATGATACAAGGAGAAGTGACCCAGGACCAAGAAGATCTGGGAGGATGCGTAATTCAGTGCAGCGATTGACATATGATGGTTACATGGCTTGTCATTGTGCCTACATGACAAACGTAATACAAGATGCTAAACCTTCTTGTTTTGAAGATGCAATTGGTAATGCAGATTGGGAAAAAGCTATGGATGAGGATATGGCTGCACTTTATGGAAATGATACATGGAACCTGGTTCCATTGCCACAAGGAAAGAAACCCATAGGCTACAAATGGGTTCACAAGGTAAAGCATAATGCTGATGGTAGCATAAGCAGATATAAAGCACAATTGGTAGCTAAAGGATATGCACAGACATATCGCATTGATTATGAGGAAACATTTAGCCCTGTAGCTAAAATGTCTACTGTCAGGACACTTGTTGCATTAGCTATAGCAAAAGGATGGACTTTGCATCAGATGGATGTGAAGAATGCTTTCCTACATGGTGAGTTACAGGAAGAAGTATATATGGACTAGCCACAAGGATATGAAGATTCAAAGCATCCAGAATATGTTTGCAGGTTGCAAAAGGCTTTTTATGGGTTGAAGCAAGCCCCTCGTGCATGGCATGCAAGGATTGTTGATTACTTACCTAGCATTGGGTTTTCTATGTGTGATGGAGATCACTCACTATATGCAAGGAAGGTTGATGATGGCATCACTATTGTGGCTATTTATGTTGATGACCTGATTGTAGGTGGTGATAATGAAGGAAGCATCAAAGAGGTAAAGCAACTTCTTATGCAAGAATTTGACATGAAAGATCTTGGTCTGCTATGCTATTTTTTGGGCATTGAGTTTATACATACAGAAACAGGTATATGGATGTTGCAAAGGAAATATGCCTTGAATATGCTGCAAAAGTATGGTATGGCTGATTGTAAGACAATTTCTATACCATTAGATCACAATTTGAAATTGGATACTACATCAGGTGAAGCATTGGAAAATGCTACTATGTACACGAAAATTGTGGGAAGTCTTATATATCTCACAATTACAAGGCTTGATCTAAGTTATACTGTTGGACTTGAAAGTCAATTTATGCAGGTTTCCAGGAAGCCACATTTGGATGCTCTGAGGCGCACTCTACGTTATGTGAGTGCTACTTTGGATTATGCATTGTTTTATGAGGTTGTTCTAGATTTGCAAGTTTATGGATACACTGATGTTGATTGGGCTGGTAGCATTCTAGATAGAAGATCTACTAGTGGTTTTTTATTCTCACCTGGGAGTGCAGCTGTTACATGGAGCAGCAAGAAGCAACCCATTGTTGCTTTGTCGAGTATAGAGATTGAGTATAGAGGTGCTTCAGTGGCAGCATGTGAGGCATCATGGCTGGAGATGCTACTTGCAGATTTAGGTGTGGAAGTGCAAAAGCCTATCACTATTCATTGTGATAATCTTAGCAGCATGCAGTTAGCACGGAATCCTGTTTTCCATGCTAGGACAAAGCATAACGAGGTACATTATCACTTCATGAGAGAGAAGGTATTAGCAGGTGATATTGATCTTGTTTATGTGAGAAGAGATGAGCAGGTTGCTGATATTTTCACCAAAGCACTTGGAGCTGAGAAGTTGAAGAAGTTTCGGGAGATGCTTGGATTACAAGATATGGCATTGAGCTTGAGGGGGATTGTTGAGATATCAAGCTCAACATGTGATGATCTAGTATGACACGTACCAATTTTTCGTTTCCCTAACATGTATAGTGTTCACGCCGGTATATGTCAGGGATACTTCATTGAGCTTTATTAGATTTATCTACCGAGAGTGATGGCACATTTTTTCCTTGCCAGCTCACTCATTCACGGACATTAGGTTTTTCCTTATGTACTGATCTTTATATATTGCACTTGTTGTATTATTGTTTTAGGTCATTCTTGTACATTCCTTTTTATGTAATAGAAGAAGAAGAAGAAGATCATTCTTCCTTGCCTCAATCTATGTGTGTGTGTGCTTCTCCTTGAGAGTGAGAGTGTGTGTGAGCTTCCTTATCTCCTTCCTAGTGACAACTATGGCGACCGCAGTCTCCACAGAGCCCTTGGAATGAAATAAAGAAGATATTTTTGACCCAACGATAAATAAACCCATGGATATTGGGAGAATTTGGGTAGAACAAGACTCTTTAGAAGTCATAAATCTCGGTACTATGGAAGATCCAAAGCCAATTAGAATTTTTTCAAAGATTGCTCCAGAATTTTGGATGGTGCTGATAGCCCTCGTGCAACAATACAAAGATGTTTTTGCATGGACATATGCAGATATGAAAGGTCTTGATCCGAAGCTATATAATCAATGCATTTTTCTTAAGCAAGATGCTACCCCAGTGATGGAGCAGCAATACCAATGAACCCCAACTTTGCAGAGCAGGTGAAACATGAGCTGGGTTGATTAATCGAAGTGGGATACATTGTACCTATTGAGAACTCGGAATGAGTCTCTCCCATTGTTCTTGTTCCAAAAAAGAACAAGCAATTATGGATCTGTGTAGATTATAGAAAATTGAATGCGGCTACCATACCGGATCCTTTTCCACTACTGCTCTTGGATAGCATGCTTGATGAGGTAGCACGTCAGGAAATGTATTCATTCCTCGATGGATTTAGTGGGTACAAACAAGTTTGGATGGTGGAAGCAGGCATACCTAAAACAACATTTATTACGAATTGGGGAGTATTTGCTTATACAATCATGTGGTTTGGGTTGCAAAATGCACCAAGCACTTTCCAGCGGTGTATGCAGCAAATATTTCCTCCTTACCTTATAATGTTTATGTGCATTTTTTTGGACGACTTCTCAGTTTCACGCACCATGGTCATGCACCTAGAACATTTATGCACCTACTTTGATTTTTGCAGACAGATACATCTTTGTTTGAATCTGAATAAATCTACTTTTGCAATCAAATACAAAAAATTGATGGGCCATGTTATTTCCGAAAAAGGTATTGCAATTGACCTAGAAAAAGTTAGAGTGATACAGGAGACCCCAGCACCCTGAAATCCAAAGGAGGTCTTACAATTCTTGGTGCAGGTCCAGTGGCACAGCCGACATCTATGAGGGCTAGCACATATTGCCATTCTATTGAACAAGCTAGCACATGTTTGACCGGTAGAATTTTTGTGGATGGATGAATCCCAAATTGCCTTTGAGTGATTACGGAAAATGTTAGCTACAAGACTTGTTTTGAAATCTCTAAACTAGAAGCACCCATTCCATGTGTTTGTGGATGCTTCAAACAAAGCTATTGGAAGTGTCCTTATGCAAAAGAAGATCGCAACTAGTTCTGCCCTATTTATTATGCTAGTCAGAGATTAAGAGCAGCAGAGTATAACTACTCGACTACAGAACAAGAATGTGTAGGTCTTATTTATTTGATAAAGAAGTCTCAGCATTATTTTTTGGGCCAAGCATTCACCTTCCATGTAGATCATAGTGCTCTGTTGTATTTGGTGAAGCAGAAAAACTTGGTTGGACGTCTTGCTAGGTGGGTCCCTCTACTGCAAGAATTTGAGTATGGCATTGTTCATTGCCCTGATATTATTCATGCTATTGCAGGTTCTTGTCTTGCATTAACCATGGGGAGCCCCCCGAAGGAGTTGACCATACTCTCCCAGATGCAGAAGTCTTTATGGTGGCCGAAATCGAGAATGTTCCGCAGGCTTCTCCTACTTGGTATGAGGAAATGTTAAATTTTTTAGAAAATGGCATCGCTCCATCTTATTTGTGGTTAGCGGCAAGGAAGAAACTTGGATTCCAAAGTCGCAGGTTCATGGTTATCATGGGATAGTTGTACCATAAGGACCCTACTAGAATTTGGTTACACTGCATACCTCCACATGAGGTGCCGATACTCATTTCGGAAGCTCATGCAAGTGAGGCCAGTGGACACTTTAGCCATCTCATTACGGTTCAAAAAATTTAGTAGTCCAAATTGTGGTGGCCTACTATGTATGCAGATGTTCAGCATGCAGTTTGGAACTCTCATCCATGCCAATGCACTGGTGGACCTTGCAACAATTAGCATTATTCATTGCAGCCAATCCTTCCCCTCGAACCAATGGGGCTTTGACTTTATAGGTCGGATCAAACCACCAGCAGTCCAAATGGGAGCTTTATATATTTTGACATGCACAAATTATTGCACTTGATGGGTGGAAGCTTGTGTGACCAAATAGGCCATCGCACATACAGTAGCGAAGAAACTTCAAAATGAAATCTTTCCTCGGTACAGCCTTCCTTTGGAAATAGTGTCTGATAGAGGAACTCTTTTTTTAAATCAATTAGTTTTTTAACTCACTTCGAAGTATCAGATTAAACATAAATTCAATTCTCCCTATTACCCAAGAGCAAACGACTTGGCAGAGAGTACGAATAAGGTTTTACTACACATGCTATAGAAGATGATGTTCGATTCGATGGATCAACGGGAAATTTTGCTTCCCACTATACTCTGGGCATACAAGGCTTCCTACAAAGTTTCAGTTGGTAGTGCACCTTTTAAATTGCTCTACAGACAAGAGGCAATCCTCCCATTTGAATTTGCAATACCAAGTCTCCTAATTGTGGTTTAGAAGAGATTGGTTCCAAAGACCTCCTTTGCTTACAGAATGGATCAGCTACAGCAACTGGACGAATAAGAGTATCACAAAAAGAAGTGTCATGACCAAAATCTATGCACAAAGATTTTTTGGCCTAGAGATTTGGTGCCATATTTTCACTCTAAAATGAAGAAAAGAATGGGTAAATTAAAATTATGGTGGATCAGTCTGTTTTGAATTCATGAGCTATGCGGACTAGGTTCTTTTTAGTTGGCCATGTTAGCAGGCAAAGTTTTACCAACAGTGATCAATGGGTCAAAATTATGACCCTATCAGACTTCAAGCGATTAATATCCATCATAAATAAAATAATACTAAATAATTATTATTATATTTGAGTATATATATATATATATATATATATATATATATATATATATATATATATATATATATATATATATATATATATATATATATATATATATATATATATATATATATATTGTGTACTTGAGCCAATATGACTCAAGGACTTGTGCCAATGAGACTATACCTCAATTGCCACACAAGTGCATATAGTGGGATCTTTAACACACATTTTAATGTCAATCCTAAGGAACGACTTACCAAGTGTATGAAGACTTGTGCACACGTGATGGATAATGAAGTGGTTTAGCTAGCATGCATGAGAAAGGACTACTACCTCTCACACTTACTGAAATACTGAAAGTGTTTGCCGCAAGCCTCTTTTCAGCAGTTTTGGTATTTTGAGGTTTTCTCCCAGCCCAAAACTCCGAATATAGGCAATAGGGTACTCGTTTCGAAGCTCTCGACGAGACGCATCCAACAGTGGTGCTTTCACTCAATTCTGACCACTCTGCTTCAAGTTATGGCAGAAACAGTGAATGACGGGAATCACAAATACCCGCGCCACAGCTTCTCCTAGCTTACGCACACACTACAGCAGCTCAAAACAAAGGGGAAGGGGTAGACAACAGTCCTACACATGCATTTCAAGCATCACACACACATACAAGAGCAAAATGAAGATCAAAATCAGCAAGAAAGAGGCAAACTCGAAAATTCAGAAGAGCTCCTTGTTCACAATGGCAAGAGTTTTTTACAAAGAGTCACAAAGTGACTTATATACATGAGCCCTAAGTTTGGTCCTTTCACACAAGTGACCGGCACTTTATTCGCTAAGAGACTAATTTCCTACTATTGTACATGGGTAATCTCTACTTTTTTGTGGGGATGCACCTAGAGGACTCCTCTAGTACATTTACAACGGAAAATATGTTACAAGAGTGACTATGATACAAAAATATGTAGTCCAAATCGGAAAAATTTTGGGGCCCGTCTTTTTCTCTGCTGTGTGCGCTTCTCTGCTTTGTGTGCTCTTTAGCTTTGCAACACTCTCCCCCTCTTCGTCTCTGTCGTCCCTTGACAGACTTTGCTTCTCGCACGCATCCAGTGGTCAGTATTGTCTGTAGTTAAACAGACATGCAGATTCGATGGCCTTCTTGATTCAAGCTCTACTACTCGAGAGCCTGTTGCACTTGTCTTGCCTGTTGACTTGGGTTGCCACGCACGCCACTAGTGACTAGGAATGTGCTGTTCTTAGTCACCCTCTTAAACTTTTCAGCCTCTACCCCTTTATAACTTTTGGTCCTCTGATTTGTCCTGGTTGCACACATCTGACCCTGTTGTATTGCTTTGAGGCTGTTTACTTCTTTCCACCGTGCATGACCTGGCTGTTTTCTCTTTTTGCCTGATGCGTGCCCCTGCGGGGCTCTATGCAGAGATGGGTAATGCGCCCCTGCGGGGCTTCCTGCAGAGATGTATCTTCAGATCTTGCTTTTTAGTGAAACTGCTTCTTTCGTTGTCTTCTTCTTTTCTTCTTCTTACTTGATTCTCCCTCAACACTGCCCCCCTCCTGGACTCTATCGTCCCCGACAGGCTTTGATAAGCGACGGGCATATGTTTGATAAACTCTTTGCTCTGTATCATTTAGCTGATTTGCTTCACGTATCATGAGTTGTTTCCATTGTTCTGCCTTCACACCGTCATTGGGTGGCTGTCTGTGATCTGCGAAGAAGCTGAGTTCGTATGCCACTAATCTGACATTTAAATTAGATGACATCTTCAAAAAGATTTCGGAATCTATTTCAAAAAATCCTGTAAAGAAAGCTTCTTCGAAGGTTTGCATATATACACTTGGCAAGAACATAATTCTAGGATAATATGCCATTATTGTTGGGCGGCTAGGCATGACTGACAGATCAAAAATGAGGATCTCCGTGCCCTGATTAATGCCTATGAAGTTCAAAAATGTGTATGCCGCATGCTTGAATACCTTCAAAACTGTGAGGATCATGCTAAGTATTTTGTTGGTCATTTTTACAGCTAAATCAGGTACTGTCGCGTAATGTTGTAGCCAAAATTCTATGGTTTTGACCATATAATCCTCCGTTGGCAAGTAATTATGTGGCGGGCTCGGAAGCATGGGATAATTGAGCCACTGCTTATTGATAGTGCCGCTTTTTTGCAAATCCCAAAATTCTCTGGTATCCCTTCTGCGTGGTAGTGGACAAAATGAAGGGTTTACCTGGAATGCATATGGCGCTGCTTGCCAATGCACTCGTAGTGTGGGATGTTTCTCCAAAAACTTTCGTCTCCACACTGGTTGCGCAGCTTCAAACTCTGCTTGAGTGTATGCGAATGTGTCATGTTTGAAATTTAGCTGCACATCTGGACTCTTCCCTGTAATCTTTATTATATAGCGTCTGGTCTTTTCTTTCAAGAGTCCATAGGGAATATTGAAGGGCTTCATGATCTTGTCCAGGTCTTTACCTTTGATCTTGGCCTCTTTCATGACTTTTACCACTTCATTTTCAAAATTTTCTGTTAATCGGGACACCACTAGTGCCCGTTCCTTCTGACTTATTTCTACAGTATATGGCATAGGATGATCATCATGTATATCCGCCACCTGCTCACGTATTGGAGAATTATAGATCGGGTGAGATAGAGGACTTACCTCTACCTCGTCAGTAGGATTTTCCTTTTCTGGCACTACTGGTGTCCCGATCGGTGCTTTCTCTTGTATTTGAGTCTTCAGCTGCTTTATGCATTCATCTTGCTCATTTACCTTCTGCATGGCTTCTCTGAGTGTTTCTTTGGGGGCCAGCAATTCTTTACCTATGTCCACTACATGATCCATGTTTTCACTATAGCTTTGGACCAATTTGGCATTTACCTTTTGTAATTGGCGCTTCAGTTCACTGGTTTCATTGGCATATCTGCTTTTCCATTCCTCTATCTGGGCTTGTTCTTGCTTTAGCAGCTCTTCATATTTTAAGATCTGACCCCATAATTCTTGGTCTTTGGTTTCTGTGGATTCCTGTTGTACTATTGGTTGATCATATAATAAAGATTTCATCAATTCTTTATTTCTGTTGCGTAGGCTGTCGTTCTCTTCCATATATAGCTTGAGTTGTTGCTCTAATAGCATGCTTCTCATCTTCATTTTCTCTTTCTCAGCCTCGCTCGCTTCGTGTAATCTTTGCAACTCGGTTAGTTGTGTATGCAGCTGTTGATTCTGAGCGATGGATGCTTCATGTTGTGTCTTGATTGCCAGCACTTCAGTATTTTTGTTTGCTAAATCTTTTTGTGCTGCAATCAATTGTGCCGATAGTTGTTCACTCATGAGTTGAAACTGATTCTTTTCTCTTCTTGCTTGATCATACTCGGCATCTATATCCATCATCTGTTGTTGAGTGTCCATGGCCGTTTTAATCATCTGCTTGACTACAGGTTTCAATTGAGTAACATCCACGTTAAGCCATGTTTTTTGTATGCTCGGCTCTTCGCCGGTATTGATGTCTTTTCCTTGTGCAATGTGTAATGTAGTGTCATGGGGCTGCCTAATCTGAAGCTGGATCCTTGGCTCAGCCCCCATGTCTTCTTCGTTTTCTTGAGGGGTGTCATCGGGCACCTCGATCACAGTCTGCTCTTGGTGTTGGAGCTCCTTCGTTTCCTTACTCACTGGAGTTTGTTCTTCCTCTTTAATAGATTGTTTTAAATGTGTAATACCAGTGGTTGTATCTTCCTTGATGCTTATCTTTGTAGTGTCATTCAATTGAATGACATGCTCCGGTTCTATAGATTCTTCGACTCTCTTTTCCTTTTCTTCCTGATTTTGTGGCGTGACTTCCACTTGATCAACTTCATTCCATTCGTCCTCTTGTGTTTCTGTCTGTATATTAGTATCCAATGTATCTTTTCAGGGCTGGAATCCGTATTTGTACTGGAATCATCAATGCCCAGCTCTTTGTATCTTCCAGCTTGTTTTGGTGTTTGCTCTGGATTCCGTTGTGTCTTCTCTTGACTAGCCTGTCTATAATGATGGCCTTGAACGTTTAAATTGACCTTCCCCTGCATATACTGATGTGTTTCCTCGAGAGCAGCGGACAGATCTTGCTTTGTAATCGGCACTTGTGCCGTCGTGATTTTCGGTAAGAGAAGCGTTCTTTTTGATTGTGGTGTAGCTTGAGCTTCCTCCTCCCGTAGGCGTTTCGTACCTCTTATGGGTTTTTGTATGCTGGTTCCAGCTTCTTCAACCATAGCTACTGATTTCTTCTTCTTAGGGATCGTAGCTGATTTTGCGTATTTTGCGAACCCTTCTGAGGTTGGCATCTCTCGTAAGTAGTTTTTCATATCCAAAGCTTCATATATCATTAATGTGAGAGCTGAACTACCATTCAAGAACTTCTTTTGCCCCCACTTCTTCTGAGCTTCGAATAACCTTTCTTGGACATAGCTTGTTAAATTCACTTTGTTCCCAATTTGCCTCATGGCATGCGATAATAGTTGGACTACTATCTTCTGTGGAGCTGTATACCTGTGCATGCTAGGGAAATAAAAGTGTTGATGTACCAACCGCACAGCATCTTCTATGTCAATTCTGTTTATCTCCAAGAATGATCTCTTCTTGGGATCATGGCATTCGTCTTTGACACTCGTGCTACCAGCTTGATTCCATCCAAAAGCTTTATTGATTAACTCGTGCGTGAATTGAATGGTCTTCCATGTCCCTACTTTATCCAATACTCGGGCTTCTGGGACTGATATTTTTGTTGCGGCCGGTTGCATAGTATTCATTACCTGTGCACACCTCTGAAAGTCTGGCACATAGATTGGTAACTTGAGGAATGCCTCTATGCCCGCTTGTGTCCATACATCCTCAATATGAGGTAGTCCTTGTATGATCGTCTTGAAATCCTGGGACATGATTGGAAAGTAATGATCTGTGTCCATAATTTTGATTGTCGCCATGAAGATGAGATCTGCCACTGGTTGATCATCCCGAAACCAGTGACCTCTTGCTTTTGTTACTGATTCTAATGGAAGAAGTTGCACCTCTTCTTGCTGTGTAGATTCGGAATCAGTGGATGCCATCTGCACTCAATATAGAGTATGAATTAGTATCCATATGTTCTCAGAAATCCTCCTCTATATGTTGGTTATAAGTTCGATGTTGCTCCGAGTGAATGGTGTCATCCCTTTCCCGTGTGTGTGAGAAAGGTAATACCTGGATTTTTCTCATTTTTATGTATTTTTATGTTTTCATCTGAAAAGGAAAACAGAAAAGTTAGTCTATAGCCGAAGCGGTTATTAAATTTTTTGGAGTATTTTCTTAATATATGTACAAGTGCTCTCCTATTTCCCCATTAGGAAAATGTGCTTGACTATCCTGAAATAGAAGAAGGATGTGCCGAATGCTTGGCCTTGTAATGTGGCCCTATCATGCATACTTTGGATCTCGAAAACTCCACATGTGTGCAATTGGAAGTAGTTGGCGTATGCATGCCGTTCATTTTGTCTTTCGGTATCCAAATTTGCTTCATTGTGCTGGGCTTCGTTGTATATTGCCCATTTCCACGGAATGTGGCTCCTTTCTTCTTGTTTTGAGTCTGCTTTATCTGATTTGTGAATCTCGGAATGGCTCGGGTTGCCATTACAGACTCCTTCTTTCTCCAGTAACTCCTTTTCTGTGGTTGTTTTGCCTGTGGATCACATTGGTTCTTCTTGTTTTGGGAATCATCCCTTCGGTTTGGTTTCTTTGTAGTGCATGACTTAGGAACCCATATTTGCGAACGATCCTGTTGAGCGGCTACGACTTTCTTCGGAATCCATATTGTAGCAATTTGTCGATGACTTCGTTCTTCAGACTGAGTTGGTTTTTGCTTTGATCGTTTGTTCTGATGTCGGTTGTGCTTCTGTCGTCAAAGATACTCCTCCACTTGATCTTTCTTTATCCATGCTTGGTTAGAATATGGAATAGGGTATATTTTAATGGGTACAGATTTTGAATTACTCTGAGGCTTAGTCTCTCTAATGCATGGTGTTTCAGTGAGGTTGGTTTCAGCATCATTGACACTCTCTTGGCTTGCTAGATTAGAACAAGGTGTGCAAGCAGAATTCAATGTGTCCGCACATATAGTACTCGATGAAGGTGTATCTATAGTGCTAGAGATTGTACATTCAGGACTTTGTTCATTAGAGTGAACTGTTTGCTCCATGCTTACAGATTTGAGTGGTCGTTCATCTAGCAGGCTGAATACTTCACGATGTCCTATCCTGGCTGAGATATATCCTAACGCCAATTGAATGGTCACTTCGTATTCGTAAATCCAGTCTTGACCTAACACTACCTCTTCAAGTAAATCTTGGTCATGACACACTAACAGCTTTTGGTCCATAGTATTGTTGCCAAGATGCAACGGTAAGGTGATCTCACCTATGCATTGAGTAATTGTTCCTCCTATTCCTATCAACTGGGCCATCGATGAGCGTATTGTCTCCTGGAGTTTTTGGGTCAACGAAAACTTGATGCAGCTTACAGCGGCTCCTATGTCTATGAGAGCATTCACCAAGTGATACTCCATTTTTCCGGCTCCCAAATTTAGATATGGTTGTGTTCTTTGCGATCCTAGATTTTGAGTGGCTCTAAAATTAGCCATTGGGATGAGTTCTTCTCCTAGACGATATCTTTCATCTCGCTCTCTCATCCACTCTTTTCGTTTCTTTATTCTTTCCAATGCTTCCTGTCTTGCTTCCTCTCGTATTCTTTCCTCTTCTATGCGTCGGTTTTTACCTTGGATTAATCGAGACATATTTTCTTCTGTTAATGGTTCTAGGTATTTTTTTACTCTACACCCACTGATGTAGTTTGGTAACACATCTCCATCTAAGGTTGCTAAGCTAATGGCTCCACTTGTAGATATGCGATTAATGATTAATGGACCATATCCTCTCTTTTGCAATTTCTTAGCATGTTGTTTCAAAGTGTATACCAAAACTAAATCTCCTTCCTTCAAATTTTTGTCCTTTATGTGCGCATCAAAATAGGCCTTCTGTCGTCTTTTCGCAGCATAAATACCTGCTACTGCTTGTAACCTAGTTTCATGAAGCTTTTCTATTTGGTCCAATTGGGCTGATAATTCATGTCCTGTCCACTCGTAAGTAGTTGCTACTCTAAGAGTGGGAATCAAGAAATCAATTGGCAAAATAGCATTTTGTCCGCACACTAAGTTAAAAGGAGTAGTGCCTAGTGCGGTTTTATAGGCTACTCGAAATGCCCATAAAGCATGGTGTAACTGCTTATCCCAATCTGATCTACCGTTGTTAACGATTTTGGTGAGAACCGTACACAAGATTTTATTTGAACTTTCTGCTTGTCCATTTGCTTATGGGTGATAAGGGGCAGATTTCTTATGAATGACCAAGAATTCATTCAATAAGGCTTCTATCACTTCATTAACAAAGTGCGTACCTCTATCACTCACAATCTCTATAGGTAGTCCAAATCTAGTAAAAACGTTCTCGAAGAGAAACTTGGCTGTAGTTCTTGCGTCATTTTTCGTTGCTGCCTTTGCTTCAACCCATTTGTGTGAAGAGAGATGGTGGATGCAATCCAAAGATGAGTAGGTGCCGCTACAACCAGCTTCACACCAGCCAACTGAGACTTCAGAGTTGATTAGTAGACCTTTTGAGCTTCCTAAATCCACCAAAATATCAGCCAAGTACTTTGGAACATGTATCCCAAAAGTTTAAGTCAAGACCGACAAGTTGCGAAATGACTAGCTCCCAAAACTTGCTATTTTTGGACATACACCTGCTGGAAAAAATGAACAGTGCTCTCAACCTGGAAGGAATTAGAAGAATTCCTTTTGGGCATAGCAAATAGACTTAGCAAGCTTCCTATTCCAAGTTAAAACACTTCAAATGATGGACTGAGCACTGAGAACAAGTTTCATCAAGTTCTGGAACATTCCCACAATTCTCGGGGCTCTGCAGAGATAGACCAGTAAGCAGTAAAATGCAGATATCTCCAAAAGTATAAATCCAATGACCTTGAAAATTTATAGGTAGAAACTAGACAGTGAGAGCTATCCAACGCACTTTAAAACACTGAAAAAGGTTCAGTAAAACTCGAGATATGACCTTCTGAAGTTACTGCTCTGAGTGAGTATAGCAGAGAACAAAACAGAGAGGTAGATGATAATAAATGTATAGATTCACATATGATTACAACCACATTGGCAATGAATCTTTGCACAATGGGAGTAGAATGATAGAGCTATGGAGTAAGCTCTTCAATCTCTACAAAATGACATGAAGTGGTCACGTACAAGGTTTGCTAATCGCCTCTTCCTTCTTGCTCCTTTTATAGCAATTCTTGGAGGGAGTTTTGAATTCGAATTCGAATGGCTCCACCTAAAAGTGATCCCCAAAGTTAGGAGAGATTCCCTCAGCTCAAAAATTCGTGATTTTGGTAGTTGGAGCCATGAATTTGCTTTTACATCATGGATGAGGTAAGCCATCCTTTTACTTTTTTTCTTTTTCCATTTACAAGAGATAAAATGTACTCTTTTACAAGAGGTGTTCACATGACTACTCATGTGACTTACAAATGAGGATAATATCAAGCATATCAAGCATGTAGGCTTGGGCAAAATGCACCAACAGCTCCCCCTCAAGCCTAACATGCTTGGCCTCCAAATAAGTCTTCAATTGTCCTTGATTTCCTGCAAGCCAATCATCAACTTGAATCTACTTAACTTCGTACCATCAAGAGCTTTCGTCAACATGTCTGCACATTGCATATCTGTAGAGACATAGGATAGTTGAATATCCTTGCTCAATAGCTTCTCCCTTACATAATGGTAGTGGACTTCAATATGCTTGGTTCTAGCATGGTATACCGGATTAGCTGCTAGATGTAGTGAGCTTGTGTTGTCACCAAAAATGTGAGGTGTTGAAGAATGAAGTCCAAGATCTGTGTACAAAGATTTTAACCACATGATTTCTTGAGTTGCATTAGCCAAACCTCTATATTCAGCTTCAGTAGAAGATAATGCCACGGTTGGTTGCTTCTTCGATGACCAAGAAATGATTTTTGAACCTGCAAATGATATATACCCTGATGTGCTTCTTCTATCATCTTTAGATCCGGCCCAATCTGCATCTGAGTAGACCTTTAGCTCAATATCTGAAGTAAATGAATAAGACAAACCTTCATTCATGGTCCCCTTTAGGTACTTGAGGACTCGCTTGGCCGCTTCCATATGTGGTCTTCTCGGCTTATGCATAAACTGACTCAATATGCTAACACTATAGCATATATCCACCCTTGTGAGTGTTGCATAGTTCAAACTTCCAACCAAGCTTTGATAGCTTGTGATGTCTTCAATTGGCTCTCCTTCATAAGCACTAAGCTTATGATTTTGCTCCATAGGTGTACCTGCACACTTTGTATTTTCCATTTTGAACTTGACGAGCATGTCATGGACATACTTCCTTTGTGTGATGTATATACCTGAATCTGTGTAGATCAACTCCAATCCAAGAAAATAAGTGAGTGGTCCGAGGTCACTTATCTTGAACTCCTCCTTCATTTGACTCTTTACCTGTTTGATTCCTTCAAGATCATTGCCTGTGATAATAATATCATCAACATACACACATAAATAGATCACTTCAGATCCATTCCTCTTTATGAACAAAGAGGTATCCGCCTTGCTAGCTTTGAATCCTTGGTCCTGCAAATAAGTAACCAATCTGAAATTCCAAGCTCTTGGAGCTTGCTTCAATCCATACAAAGCTTTCTTTAGTTTGCATACATAGTTAGGATGATGTGCATCCTCATATCCAGGAGGTTGTGCCATATACACTTCCTCAGAAATCCATCCATTCAAGAAAGCATTCTTTACATCAAGTTGATAAAGATTCCAATTTCTAGATGCAGCAAGACTAATGAGAACCCTAATTGTAGGCATTTTTGCAACAGGAGAGAAAGTCTCCTCATAATCAATACCATGGGTTTGAGCAAACCCTTTAGCAACTAACCTTGCTTTGTGTCTATTTATACTTCCATCTGGATTCTTCTTGATTTTGTATATCCATCGAGATCCGATTATCTTCATAGATGGCTTGTTAGGTACAAGCTCCCAAGTGTCATTCTCCTTCAAGGCTTCCATTTCTTCATCCATTGCATCTCTCCAAGCTTTCTTGCTTTGTGCTTCTTCAAATGTGGTAGGTTCTTCATTGGTTGAATCCTTTGCAATGTAGATTGAGTGCTTGGTGACCAAAGAAGTATCATAACCAAACCTCTCTGGTTTCTTCTTCTCCCTCGAAGACCTTCTAAGTGGTTGATGTGAGCTCTCGGGTCCATATGTAGCATCCTGCATCTTTGCTTTACCTTTGTTCTTCCATAACTTTAGTCTTTCCAAGTCTTCTAGGTCAATCTCCGAATCACTTTCTTCAATCTGCTTTGGCTCCTTTGGTTGAAGTGATGGAAAATCTTCATCCAAGTCATATGGCAGCTTCACTTTCCTGTCATCATCAAACCATGATTTGTTTTCATCAAAAATTACATCTCTACTCACAGAAAATCCTTTATTGGTTGGATTGTACAATCTATATCCTTTTTGGTTTTGATCATAACCAATGAATACACACTTCTCTGCCTTGGGATCCAATTTCCCTCTTACTTGAGAAGGAATGTGAGCATAGGCTAAGCATCCAAAGATTTTACAATGCTCTAGACTAGGTCTTCTTCCATTCCACACTTCATATGGAGTGGTTCCATCTAGTGACTTAGATGGAAGTCTATTTATGAGATATGTGGCTGTCGACACAGCCTCTGCCCATAGGTAGTTCGGCAATCCCTTTTCGTTGAGCATGGACCTTGCAGCTTCGACGATAGCTCTATTCCTCCTCTCTCTGCTACACCATTGAGTTCAGGTGTATACCTTGTAGTGACTTCCCTTTTAATGCCTCTTTCATGCAAGAAGGCATCAAATTCAGAAGAGAAGTATTCTCCTCCACCATCTGATCTGAGTCTTTTCAAAGTCCTACCTGTTTGATTTTCAACAAGAGCAATATACTTCTTAAAGCAATTAAACACTTCATCCTTGTGCTTCATGAAAAACAGAATGGTCCACCTGCTACAATCATCTATGAAAGACACATAATATCTTGAGCCTGATATAGATGGCTCCTTACTTGGACCCCACACATCCGTGTGCACTAGATCCAAAGGATTTTGATACATATATCCTTTCTTATTGAAAGGTTGTCTATGAGCCTTGCCGAGTTGACAAGCTTCACACTTATAAATCATGTGTTGCCTTGTGATATTAGGCAAACCAAGTACACTTTGGTCCCTGCAAATCTGTTTGAGTGTCCTCTCACCAATGTGAGCAAGCCTTTTGTGCCATATCTCCAACTCTGTTAGAGTTTGAGATCCATAGCTAAACAAAGCTATGTTCTTTGTATCTTCCACTTCAAAAGTGAAAAGCCTTCCTGTCTTTTCTCCTTTGGCAATCCTTCGAAAGCCTTGCCTTGGGTCTTCAACATATGCTCCAAATCGATTGAATCTAACCTGCAATCCTTTTTCAACAATCTGTCCAACACTTATTAAATTTTTGGTAATTGTAGGGACATACAAGACTTTGCTTAAGAGGTTCATATTCCCATCTGATGTCTTCACATTACCTATCTTCTCCACTGAGTGCTTTGTGTCATCTCCTGTCTGCACTTCATGCTTGTTATGAGGATCTTCCAAATCAGAAAGTAAAGCCACATTTCCTGCTACATGGTTCGAGCATCCCGAATCAATGTAAAATATGTGATCATCATCCTTACCCTTCTTTGTTGATAGATTCATAATCAATAATGAATCTTCCTGACTTTGGTCCTCTGCATAGTTATTGTAATCTCTTCTTCCTCTATGGCCACTTTGATAGTTGTTGTTGTTGTTGTAATTGTTGTTGTAGTAGTTGTTGTTGTTGTAGCCTCCATTGTACCTACCTCTATTTGATCCATAGCCACCTCTATTGAATCCTCTTCCTCTTGAGTTCCTTGGATTCCTGAAACATTCTTCAGTAGTATGGTTAGATAAGCCACATATGTTGCAAGGTTGAGATGATTGGAATCTCCCCCTGCCTTGCTTTCCACCTCTGCCTCTTCCTCTAGCTCTTCCTCTACCTGCAAAGTTTGCTTGGAAAGAGCTTCCTTCATCTTCATTCTTCCTATTCTTTGACTTGTCCTTGACCTTAGCTTTATCAGAATATAAGGCAGAAGTTTGATTACCTCTTGAGGACTCACCACCTTTGCTAATCTTTGCTTCATGAGTGAAGAGTTGGCCCATGAGTGTGTTGAGGTCGGGTACATGCATATCCATGTATAAATCCATGGCTGTTGTGAATGACTCCCACTTGTCGTCTGCTTTGATTCCATTCATGATTTGTCTTATGATTTGCTCCTCTTCAATTACCTCTCCAATGCTTCCAAGTTGGTCGGAAATCTCCTTCATCTTTGTGACATAATCAGTCACATTTTGCTTCGGGCTTTTCTTCATTGTTGTGAACTCCATCCACAATTGGTTCTTCCTTGCTCGAGTGTTGGAAGAGAAGAAAGAAGCAAGTGCATTCCAGGTTTCTCTTGATGTCTTGCATCCCTTGACATGAGGTAAAAGAAAATCAGAGATTGAGTTTAGAATATAGGACCTTGCAAGTGCATCCTTCGAACACCAATTCGAAAGTCCTTCCACTTCTTCATGTGATGGTTGCCCTTTGTTCCTCATGGTTGGCATTGCTTCATCTCCGGATATGAATCCATATAGATTCCTTCCTTGAAGGTAAGCCTCCATCCTTAGAGACCATGCCGGGTAGTTGTTTCGATCCAATTTGTCAATTGTTGATGGAAATCCATCTCCCATGTTGCTTGACTATGCTCTGATACCACTGTGAAGAGAGATGGTGGATGCAATCCAAAGATGAGTAGGTGCCGCTACAACCAGCTTCACACCAGCCAACTGAGACTTCAGAGTTGATTAGTAGACCTTTTGAGCTTCCTAAATCCACCAAAATATCAGCCAAGTACTTTGGAACATGTATCCCAAAAGTTTAAGTCAAGACCGACAAGTTGCGAAATGACTAGCTCCCAAAACTTGCTATTTTTGGACATACACCTGCTGGAAAAAATGAACAGTGCTCTCAACCTGGAAGGAATTAGAAGAATTCCTTTTGGGCATAGCAAATAGACTTAGCAAGCTTCCTATTCGAAGTTAAAACACTTCAAATGATGGACTGAGCACTGAGAACAAGTTTCATCAAGTTCTGGAACATTCCCACAATTCTCGGGGCTCTGCAGAGATAGACCAGTAAGCAGTAAAATGCAGATATCTCCAAAAGTATAAATCCAATGACCTTGAAAATTTATAGGTACAAACTAGACAGTGAGAGCTATCCAACGCACTTTAAAACACTGAAAAAGGTTCAGTAAAACTCGAGATATGACCTTCTGAAGTTACTGCTCTGAGTGAGTATAGCAGAGAACAAAACAGAGAGGTAGATGATAATAAATGTATAGATTCACATATGATTACAACCACATTGGCAATGAATCTTTGCACAATGGGAGTAGAATGATAGAGCTATGGAGTAAGCTCTTCAATCTCTACAAAATGACATGAAGTGGTCACGTACAAGGCTTGCTAATCGCCTCTTCCTTCTTGCTCCTTTTATAGCAATTCTTGGAGGGAGTTTTGAATTCGAATTCGAATGGCTCCACCTAAAAGTGATCCCCAAAGTTAGGAGAGATTCCCTCAGCTCAAAAATTCGTGATTTTGGTAGTTGGAGCCACGAATTTGCTTTTACATCATGGATGAGGTAAGCCATCCTTTTAGTTTTTTTCTTTTTCCATTTACAAGAGATAAAATGTACTCTTTTACAAGAGGTGTTCACATGACTACTCATGTGACTTACAAATGAGGATAATATCAAGCATATCAAGCATGTAGGCTTGGGCAAAATGCACCAACAATTTGGTCAGGTAATCTGTGGCTACAATTATGTATTCGGCATGTGACCCTTTTTCTAGTGGGCTAATAGGTCCTATAAAGTCTATTCCCCATTTCGTGAAAGCTCTAGCACTCATCATGGGTCGAAGTGGCATCTCATCTCTTCTAATAGGATATTTCGTTCGTTGACAAGTATCACACCGTTGCACATATGTTATGGCATCTTGGTGTAGAGTTGGCCACCACATTACAGCAAAGAGGATCATTTTTGCTGTTTTGTCTGTAGAGAAGTGTCCTCCTGCAGCTCCTGTATAAGCCATCTCTAAGACAAAAAGATATTCATTTTCATGGATGCACATTCTTAATTGGTTATCTTTCCCTCGTTTAAAGAGTTGTTTTCCTATGATGGCATAGTCTTTACTCTGTTCTTCAAGAGCACGCTTCCTTGCTGAAGTAGCTCCGTCAGGGTATTCTTGAGTTTTCAAGAACTTTACCAGTGGCATGCTCCATCTTGGTGCTATCGTAGAATAGCATAAGGTAGAGTTCTCATCTGGGATTTGTTATTGACAGGTTTGACAAGTTGACACATAGTTATGTACATCTCTTTGCATGGTTGGCCAATATATGCCAAATCTCTTGAGTGTTTGCCACGTTCCGTTTGCGTTCAAATGAGTTTTCCATTGGTTTATGTGTGCTTTCTGAAGCCACATTTCTTGTTCCTCTTCTTCCACGCATCTCATCAGTACTCCGCTTGAATCCTAGTGGTACAAACTTCCCGCAATAATGTGAAGGTTTTTAGTCCTCCAGAGGTCTTGCGTTTGGTTTGGTGTGATCCCATCTTTAGGTCCATGTGTAAGTATAGGGATCAATTTTTCTGCCCACTGAGGACATACTTCCAGGTTAAAAAGATAAGTATCTGGCAGGTCATCAGGTACTCCTATGGGTGGTTCTCCATGGGTCATTCGAGATAAGTGGTCTGCTCTTATGTGGGTGTTTCCCTTCTTGACTATTACCTCAAAATCAAATTCCATTAGCAATAAAAACCATCGTACTAGTCGTCCTGTATTGCAAGGCTTGTTGACTAAGTACAATAGGGCTTGATGATCAATGAAGAATTTGAATTTGTTTGCCAATAAGTAATGTCTGAATTTCTTGACTGCATATACCATCCCTAGGCCTTCTCTTTCCGTGGTAGTATAATTTCGTTCAGCTTGATTCAACTATCTACTAGCATAGGCTATTGGGTGGTCTAATTTTCCTGTGTCAGCGGGTTGAGCTAAAATGCAACCAATGGCAAACTTGGAAGCATCCACATGAATGTGAAACGGTTTATTCCAGTTGGGGACTCGAAGAATGGGTGCTGAACTCAATCGATTCTTTAACTCGTTAAAAGCTTTTTCGCATTCTTCGGTCCATTTGAACAGAGTCAATAATGCATAAAGAGGTCTAGCAATTATGGCGTACATATGTATGAATCTTCGATAGTATCCACAATGTCCCATAAATGCTTGGACTTCTTTAGCAGTTTTAGGTCTTGGTAAATCCAAAATTACTTTAATTTTTTCTTCATCCGTTGAAATCCCATTCTTAGAGACAATATGTCCTAAGATTTTCCCTTGTCGAACCATGAAGACACATTTTAAAGGATTGAGGCATACTCGATATTGCCGACATTTGGTAAAAATCCTTTCTAGTTCAGGGATGTGCTCTGATCGTATAGCTGAATATGTACAAAGATCATCCACGTATACCTCCATACTCTTTCTCAGAAATTCCTTGAACACATGACACATCAATCTTTCGAAAGTAGCTAGGGCATTCGTTAAACCAAAAGGCATGACTCTAAAGGCGTATACTCCCCATTCAGTTGCAAATGCTGTCTTATGTTGGTCCTCATGAGCAATGGCTACCTGATTATACCCTGAAAAGCCATCCAGAAAACTATAAACTTCCTTCCCTGCTACCCTTTCCAAGAGATGATCAGTGATTGGTAAGGGATAACTATCCCTTATGGTTGCGGCGTTCACTTTCTTCAAATTGATGCACACTCTTAACTTTCCATTCTTCTTGGTACAACCACCAAGGGTGACACCCATTCCGTGTGCTCGATTTCATAGATGAATCCAGCATCTAATAATTTATCTATTTCCTCTTTTATCTTGGCTAAATACACATCATTGTAAGTGTATGGTCTTTGTTTAGAAGGTTTGGCTTCGGATGTCATGGGGATTCTATGCGCACATATAGATGGATCTACTCCTTTCAAGTCCTTATAAGTCCAAGCAAAGACATCCCGATATTCTCTTATGAGACGAATTAACTCTTGCTCTTCCTCTAATGAGACATCCTGTCCTATGAAGGTACATCGTTCCTCTCCTCCTTCCATAGTTACAACTATCTTTTTGGTTTGCTCCTTATTATCATATGCTATTCCAGGCTGTGCTTCCCTTTTAGGCATTTGAATAGCAATTTTCCTCTCCTCCACTTCATATTTTTTAAAATGAGCTGGTACCTCAAATTGGTCTTGGGGTTTGTTTTCTCCATCTTCTGATTCTCTTCCAACTTCTAATTCCCCTTTCTGTGTAAGTTCCTGGTGTTCCTCATTGGCAGTAATATTTATGTTGGTGGTACTAATCCCTAAATTCATGGGTTCCGGTTCCATTTCAATACTCTCGTAGTCCTCCTTCCAGTCTTTCTCGATCACTTCTCTTTCTTCTGCCTCCTGAAGGACTACCATATACAGGCTAACATCATAACCCTCCTCATCGATACATTCGTTCATGGTCACTACTTCTTCGTTTACACAGACATCGAGGGTAGCTAAAATTTCCATCCAACCGTGAGGTTCGAATTCTTCATCCGGAAATACTTGTGGCATATAAGATGGATCTTGTACAGACCTCACTATTCCTTGTTTCTGCTGCCAACTTTTTCTTCTCTCCTCTTCCTTCTTTGCAGCTTGACATATCCACAGATGAGTGTCCTCGTTCATCCAGGATTGATCACTAGAACCTGCATTATGAATCGATTGATCGTCTTCCTCTTTATGGATTTGGTTCCATTGTAGAGGTGGCACATCTTGATAAGTGTATGTATGTAGGTTTATCCTAGTGGTGGTTCCTGCGTGTTGTAAGTATACCACGTCTTTTCCCCAATCTTGTACGACCTTTAGCTGTCTCATGAAAGGCCTTCCCAGGATCATTTCATAATTGCTTGGCCTTTCGAAGTGACATATTGCTAAAGTGTGCTCAAATTCCACTCCACACGTAGTGAAGGCTACTCGTTCCAACAATCCTAAGGGTCTTTTCGTATGTCCATCTGCCATTTGTATTTTCATGCGAGTTGGCCTTAATGCTGGTTTTCCCCATTTCTCCCAAATTTCTTTGGTAGCAATGCCAACACCGGCTCCTGAATCTAATATGGCTTTGGTAGTGTAACCCCTATAAGTAATTGGAAGGCAGGTATTTCCTTCATCTCCCTCACTAAAGTCTCCTACCTTATCCACTGGAATTCTCACCGTGTTTACTTCGTCAGCTATCTCTTTCTTTTCCTCCTTGACTTCCCATTGATTGATTAATTTCTCTTTTAAATGTGGTTTTACCTTTAACAGTTCTTCAAATGTCAGGGTACATGGGATTTTTACCTCTCTAAGGCGTTGTATGATCTCAGATGTTTGGACTGATGGGTTCGTTTCCCGTCTCCTTATTGATGGAATGCGATACAATTATGAATTGCGCTCGTACTCCCCGGTGTAGTTGGGCAGTTCCTCTACATCTTCCTCTCCTTTGTCACTTGCATCCATTGGAAAAATTTCTTCTGAATTTAGTTCAGGTATTGAACCCTCTATTTCATTTTCTGCTTCTAATTCTTCAAAGGGTGGTTCAATTCCTTCCACTTTCTTCCATTTGTCCTCTTGAACTCGTGCCCATAGATCCTTAGTCCATTCTCCTTCTATTTCAGGAACTATGGATCCTTCCTTTCTCTCAACACCACGTTCTTCATTTTGTGGTCTATTTACTTCGGTTTTTTCACGAGTGTTCACACACTCTTGGAATTCTCCTTCAGAAATTCGGGTATTGGGTAAAGGCGATGCAGGTTTTTCTAAGGTTTGTTGTGCAATTTCTATCAATTTTTTGCAGATTTCCAGTCTTTCTTTTTCTAAATCGCCTCTTGGATATTCTCTCTCGTGTTGTTCTATGGTAGGTCCTGCTCTTATTCGTGCCTCATATGCCTGAATCCACATGGCTAATTCTTCAGGCATAGGATCTGCTAAGACTGATCCTACCTCCTCTTTCTTACACTTCTCATTTTTGTTTCCTTCGTCCTTCTTCGGTTCTTCTTTTGGTTGTTGTTCGTTTCCCTCTTTTTCCTTCCTCTGTAATAGTTTCTTTTCTTTTAATCTCTCTCTTCGGTGCTTCCATTTTTGTGACCTTTTACTGGCAATACTTTTCTCTGGTTCTTCGGAGTCTTCAACTCTTTGAGGGATGGGTGTATCCCTCTCTTTGTCACTTTGATTATTCTCATCCGTTTTATCAGGGGTCTTTCTAGTTTTAGCTCTTGTTATGGCCTTCAAGGGTACGGTGGACTCTTTATCGCTCCCTGATGATTCAATCACTTCTATCACATTAATCTGCACGTTAGATGTGACCTTGTTGGGGTTCTTAGGACAATCTCTGAAAAGATGTTCCTTCCCACAATCATTACAGTAGCCTTCCCAGACTCGTTGTGGTGGTGGTGGGTTTGGCAATGTGCATTCTCTGATATAGTGGTCACCTCCACATCTGTAACATGGTCCTCTGGGTACAGGCGGTCTATTCATTGGTTGAGGTGGCATGGTTGCTCTAGGAGCTGTGTACATCACTGGGACATATTCCTGCTCGTATCCGTATGAACTATCCGGTACTTCCATGTCATAGGCATATGGGTAGTACAATTGTCCATTCTCTATCATAGAGTTTTCATAATTAGGACATATTCCTTGGCTATGATTGTAAGATAAGTCATATGGTTCATTGCTAGCCAAAGGAGTGGCTGGGACTAAAGCTCTCTCTAGATTTTCTTCAGGTTGTTGTCCTAGCACTGGTTGTGGTTGGGTGTGTCCTTGATATGCGTATGGTCGTGGCACTGGTGCCTACGGCTGATAAATGGGATATCTAAAGGCTTCACCTCCTTGATCTCTTTGGGGATATCCATACGGTCTCGCATAAGGCTGGGTGGGTCTGGTTTGCCTATTGTAAGGGCAATTCTCTGTGCTATGGTTTGTATACCTTTGCTCTATACTGCAATATTGTAGAGGTCCGGGGACAGAGGGTCTATGATGAGCATAGGCAGGTGGTGGGACTACTCCCCTAGTACACAAATGAGAAGGATGATCACCTCCGCACTGCATACATCTTCTAAGTATAGGCAGTCTCATAGGATTAGTGGGATAATTCCTCTGTCCTTGAACGTTCAATTTTTTTGCTACTAAATCTGCTATTTCCTCCACATTATTTTTAGGGTTTGATGTGCTACTGGCTGACTCTTCGCTTTTCAAACTACCTTGAGGTATTTTCAAGTCTTCTGCTAGGTTGTCCTCTAGGTCTATACATTCCTTCATACACTCTTGCAAAGTTTGAACCCTCTTTACATACACTAATGACCTCAAAGTTCCGTTCAACAATCCTTCCAAAAATAATGATACCATTTTATTTTGGGTAGGCCTCTCCTCTACAGGGCATCTATCCACATACTGCTTGAATCTTCTTGCAGCCAATCTCACTGACTCGGTAGGGACTTGTTTGAAGCTGTGGATTAATGACGAAGAATTGTTTTTAATTACTGATTTGGTAAATTCTTTAATCATTTCTTGATATACTTGCTCCATGTTCTGAAAGGCATTAGGGTCCAATGGCTGAAACCATGCCAATGCTGTGTCTAACAAGGTAAGACCAAAGGACTCATATTGAATCAGAAAGTCATCTACCTGTTCGGCTCTGATTACTTGTTTGAATTCAGCTATGTGATTGTAGGGTTCACTAGAGCCATCATAGTGATTTCTCATGCATTTAGCAACTTGAATTGGCCTTAATCTCCTTCCTGCTTCAGGTTGTCTAGGTATCACTGGAAAAATTGGTCTTCCTATTGGTATGCCTGGTCCTCTTACTACCGGTGGTCTGCCAGGAGCATGAACTCCATGTATTGGGTGCATAGTTGGTTGAGGTCGGTAGTTAGGGTTATTTGCAGGCATTGTGAACTGTACATGTGGTCTGACTGGGATCTGGGTTTGTTGTGTTTCTTATGTTTGTCCCGACTGTTGATATGAATCATTTTGGGATGTGCCAAGTGGGTTTCGTGAAGTAGTGGCTTGGTCCCTAGGCGGAAACACTGGGATATTTTGATATTTCAATTCTGCTCTTTCCGCTTCTGTTATGGGCCAATATCTTCTCTGATTTTTATCCAGATAAGTGATGATGGTGGAAAAATTAGGATCTTTCAACTCGTAAATGGTGACAGGATTAGGAGCGGCTTCCCATATAGAGGAATGGGCTCTAAGCAGATGCTCCATCCCATTGATCAAATATACATCTATTAGAGTGTCATCCTGGGGAATCAGGTCTCCTCTCCAAATTTTAGTAATCGTAGATCTCCCTCTAGGAGTAGTTACTTGCTCTTCGTTTCCACCTCCATTTAAGCTTGAAGCATTATTTTCTTCACCATGCTCATTAATGTTTTCCGGGTGTTCTGTGACAACGTATTGAATATCTTGTTTGTCCATGTACAGTCCTACGTACTTGACTGCTGGTCTAGGCACTATGTAAGCTTCTGATGCTTTCTGTAACCTGGCCACAGATCTGTTCAAGCCATCCAAATAAATGGGGATCTCGTATTGGTTGGTATTCACATACTCCAAGGAGGTTCTGTACTCTCCCTCAATGATTGACATCATGCCAATCATGGGTACTGTGTTTTGCATATCCTCTGAAGCCATGGGAATTTCTCCTTCTGACTCACTGGAGGTCTCCGAGTAATGTGAACGGTTACTTGGCTCTGCTACACTACCTACGGAAGAGATTACACTTCTTCGGCTTCCTAGGGTTCTTCCGGATCTCAGGTTCATCCACTTAAGAGCTCTGATCAGACTTTGATACCCTTGGGCCTTTGGCACTCTTCTCTATAGGTCAAAGAAATGTCTAGAAGACTTGGGCTGGAAAGAAATGACTGAAGAAGAATTTTCTACAATCACGATACGTGTTTCCAGAATTCCACGATATCGGATCTCTGGGTTCAGACGATACACGATCTCTGACAAATATCGCGATACCTGCTAGACGATACCGATACTTGGAAGAAACGATACCGATACCTGAAGGCAAACGATACACGATATTTGGTCACAGGCGATACACGATACTTGGAATAAACGATACTCGATAGGAGGGAAGTATCGCGATCTTTGATCTAAGCGATCTCTGGGCCAAACGATACTTGGCTGGAAACGATATACGATACTTGATATCCACGATACACGATCTCCGAACTGAAACGATCGACGATACACGATATTTGGTAAGTATCGCGATCTCTGAGGAGTGATACACGATATTTGGTAAGTATCACGATCTCTGAGGAGCGATACACGATACTTGACCCAAACGATACACGACCCACGATCGCCGATACTTGAATGAAACGATACGCGATCTTTGGCAAGTATCGTGATCTCTGGAAAACGATACATGATACTTCAGCTAAACGATACACGACCTCTCACGAACGATCGCTGGCAAAACGATACACGATACTTATCAGGTATCGCGATCTTTGACCAAACGATACTTCTCAAGCATCGCGATCGGCACAAAACGATACACAATCCACGATACTCAATAGGCGATCGCTGGCAAACGATCTCTGACCAAGTATCGCGATCGGTATGAAACGATACACGATCGATGGGAAATATCGCGATACTCAACCACAGGAGGTCACGATACTTGTGAAGTATCGCGATACTCGATCGCGGGAGTAAAACGATACTTGACCCTTAGACAATTTTAGAAAAATGTTTTTGAAATTTTGGTTTGATGCCCTTGACCTCCTAGCTCCTCTCTCCTCTCCCCACTCTCTGTATCAATCAAAACACACCTTTTTACCCCCTGTAGCTCTCAGACGATACCTGGCGCAAATCGTTTTACACTGATAAGGAAATATTTGAGTGATCAAAAGGATTTAGCTACTGAGTGGCTCACCTTTGATGCTCTTTCTCACTCTTCTAACACCTTTTCTTGCTCAAAGACACTCCACAAGCTCAGAAACGATACTCTGCAGCTTCGCGATACTTGACAACTCCTCCACGATACTTGCTCAGAAACAAGTGATTTTCAAAATGACTTTTTTGGTTTTTATACTTGATTTTTTTCCTATCTACTGAAAATGAAACAACAAGGCAAAGGATGAAAACTACTCTAATCTACTCCCTCACTCTTCCTACTCTTCCCCTACTACTCCTAAACCTAAAACTTATCACACACACCTCGGGGATGTGAAGTAACAAGTGCTGAAGTGACTAACTACTTGCCAAAGGACAATTTCACCTCTACAAGTACGATTCGATCACACTCGCTCTATAACTATCACGAAGGAACCTTGGTTGAGTGTTCCCCGGCAATGGCGCCAAAAACGTGTGTCCTTGAGCCAATATGACTCAAGGACTTGTGCCAATGAGACTATACCTCAATTGCCACACAAGTGCATATAGTGGGATCTTTAACACACATTTTAATGTCAATCCTAAGGAACGACTTACCAAGTGTATGAAGACTTGTGCACACGTGATGGATAATGAAGTGGTTTAGCTAGCATGCATGAGAAAGGACTACTACCTCTCACACTTACTGAAATACTGAAAGTGTTTGCCGCAAGCCTCTTTTCAGCAGTTTTGGTATTTTGAGGTTTTCTCCCAGCCCAGAACTCCGAATATAAGCAATAGGGTACTCCTTTCGAAGCTCTCGACGAGACGCATCCAATGGTGGTGGTTTCACTCAATTCTGACCACTCTGCTTCAAGTTATGGCAGAAACAGTGAATGACGGGAATCACAAATACCCGCGCCACAGCTTCTCCTAGCTTACGCACACACTACAGCAGCTCAAAACAAAGGGGAAGGGGTAGACAACAGTCCTACACATGCATTTCAAGCATCACACACACATACAAGAGCAAAATGAAGATCAAAATCAGCAAGAAAGAGGCAAACTCGAAAATTCAGAAGAGCTCCTTGTTCACAATGGCAAGAGTTTTTTACAAAGAGTCACAAAGTGACTTATATACATGAGCCCTAAGTTTGGTCCTTTCACACAAGTGACCGGCACTTTATTCGCTAAGAGACTAATTTCCTACTATTGTACATGGGTAATCTCTACTTTTTTGTGGGGATGCACCTAGAGGACTCCTCTAGTACATTTACAACGGAAAATATGTTACAAGAGTGACTATGATACAAAAATATGTAGTCCAAATCGGAAAAATTTTGGGGCCCGTCTTTTTCTCTGCTGTGTGCGCTTCTCTGCTTTGTGCGCTCTTTAGCTTTGCAACATATATATATATATATATATATATATATATAGGATCGTGGAATGCTAGCAATAATGGGTGGTGTAACTAGTTAGCATGCAATCAACGAGCGGTAGTGGCCACAATGTTTCAAATTTGATAATGTTCCTTATTTTGTGAGCTCCGAATAAGTGCAGATTCGAGAGTTAAGATCCCATAATTGGCAATCATGGCTCAGACTCACAGCTCTCTACACAAGCAGTCAGGGCATAATAGGCTACACTCTGCCAAATTTGGCTTATTTGGCTAGGTTGCACATAGAATGCACAGAGCAATTATAGTTCCTAAAGATCTTCTACAGTAGCAAAGAAATGATGCAACAGTGCAGTGATGGAAATGATATTCTTTGAATGTCATTTATCACTCTAGCACAATGGGAAGTACCAACGTGAGGAGCTTCACCTCGTAATTGTCAATCCACAGAGAGGTTAGGCCGATATGAAGATCAAGAGCAAATGATGTGTATGAAGAAGAAGATGAGAAATGCATACACACACACACAAGGAAAGTCGCGATGGAGATCAATGGAAGGCAAGAAAAGAACTCTTCATTATATTCATCATCATCTAGTTACAATAGCTCATCTAGTTCTAGCTCATAGATCCTTTCATGAACTAACAACAACCTCAAAATGAGCTCTCTAGCTCTATTTATAGTTTTTGTCTAGTTTTGATCGGTTTCACATCTAGTGACCGGCATGGTTAAAAAATAGGGTCTACGTCTAATTTGAACTATCTAACGGCTTCCAAAAATTACAAAAATTGGTGGGAGAATTCTACCTAGACTCCTCAAGCTCGAGGACTCCTCAACTTGCACAAAATGGAGTCGCATTCATGATAATTGGATGTATATACATATGATACATTGGTTTAGTGATAAAAATCACTATTGTCATGATGAAGTCTTCTGAATAGCTTTAAGTGCTTCCTCTTCTTCTATGACAAGAACTAGTACTCGAACCTTTGCCTTGAACACTCCCCTCCTCATTTCTATCATCCCTGACAAAACTTGATTTAGCATGAGTAATGTAGTTTGTGAGCAGATCTATTGCCAAGGTGTGTTCGGTGATGCAAAGTCCCTGGATAAGATCACGTTCAAGTTTCTCCCAATCAATGGTCTGGGGTTCATTCGGAGGTGGGAACAGATAATGTTCTGAATGCATAATTCATTCACAAGCAAACAAGTGTAGCAAATGCGTTGGACGACTGATAAACACTTTTGAGTGATATTCCCAGAAGTCAGTGGTGAAAATTTCTTCAAACGTCTGCTTGTAGCAGGTGGGCATATACTTCAGTCTACAGTGCCAAGCTTCCATTCTCATTACCCATGCGGGATAATTATGTGTGTCCAATTTGTCAATGGAGATATGATATGCCATACTCCTTTCCTTCTGTTGCAATCGATGAACTTAAAGGATAAAGAATAATGCCTTTTTAAGTTCATTGTGTATGAAGATACTTTTGAAGTAACCTTTTGATGCCTTGAGTCTTCCAATGCTTTAGCTTTCAACCTTTAATGAAAAATTTTCAAAAATTTCTCGTACCTTTGATGCCTTCTGCTCTCGGAAACCTTTGTGCTCTAATACCACTTGTTGATGTGTGAAACATCAGAAGAAATGAATTAATGTGAAACTAGACAACCTCTATGGTCACCATTAACTCATTGCCACTCCAAACTTTGAGAAATGATAGCCAAAACCAAGAACTTTACTTCTTCAGAAATTCTTAGTCACTATAATGACATACCTTCTTTATATTGCTTATTTCTCTTAGGACAGATATTATTTCTCCAAGATCTTTTGGTGCATGAAAGAGCTTTCAAAGTAGCTATTATTTGCAAGAAAAATATCTCTAGAAATCAAGTTATGGCCTTCAGAAGATCACCCTATATGAGTTGTCAAAACTAGAAATTTTGCCTCTTTTAGTAAAAATGATTGTCTAAAAATGCAAATTCGATGCCTAGCATCGACTTGCAACCAAAAGTCGATGCCAAGCATTGACTTGGTGCTTTTTCAACCGATTTTTAGCTCCTGAAATATGCGTGAGAACACAAGATATGAACAAGACCTCTTTTATGTGGGAAGTCGAGGCATCCACTTTATGCTGAAACTCGATGCCAGGCATCAAGTTGCTCCACAAAGCTCATGTTTTAAGAAGATTCAACAACAAGTAAAACTCAAAAAATGAAAACAATGACTTATTAGCACAAACTCGATGTCAGGCATTGAGTTGCTTGGAAAACTTCAACTTTTGACATCATTACACAGTAGACAAGCACGGCGATGATGGAGAGAGTCTCATACACAGAAATTTACTTAGTTCTTCTCATAGCTATGCAAAAATCAGAAGTTTACAAGTGCTTTCTCACTCAGAGACACCCGACTATACTCACTCATACAAAATGAACTTTTTCTCACTCTAACTACCTCTATTCCACACCGCATCATTTGATACAAACTAACTTATATAGTTTTTTCTCAATCTCGTGACTTTTAAAAAACTTCTAGAACTAAAGTGAACTAACTTTACAAATATAATACGCTTGTGAATTTGTCCCTTCACATAGGCATGTGGTTTTCTTCTAAAGCTTTGACTTTCAAATATATGTCCAATTAGTGATTGTTTTTCCAACATGATTGACTCACACAGTGAGTGATTGCTCCCTAATTGATTGATTGATTGATTGATAGATTGATAGATTGATTGATAGATTGATTGATAGATAGATAGATAGATAGATAGATAGATAGATATATTGATTGATTGATTGATTGATTGATTGATTGATAGGTAGATTGATTGATTGATAGTTTGATAGATTGATATATAGATAGATAGATAGATAGATAGATAGATAGATAGATAGATAGATAGATGGATGGATAGATGGATAGATAGTGTAATAGGCCTCTTTTGTAGTGAAATAATTCATTTTGAACTTTCTGAATTTCATAGTTGCTTAGAATGAATAATTAGGTCATCTTATGCATTTAGGAAAAAATTTGGGTTGACAAGTTTCATATTCTCTCTCTAGACCTTATTCGCATCATGTTTTCGAGTGGAATTTTGAAGGTGAAGATGAAAGAATGAAGGAAAACTCTGTATGAGAGAAAGGTAGAGCAATTATAAGAGAATAAAAGTGCCTGTGTGAAATTTTTGTGAATCATGTTTTAAGTACCTCGTTCAAAGTCTTACATTTAGTTCATTGTAAGAAAATGCCTTGATTTTACTCTCTCTAGAATTTTGAAACTTGCAGCGCTCAAAAGTGGCATTTGGAGGTGGATTTGGACATAGGTCATCTCTAACACTATTGTGCTAATCGAAAGACTGCATAAAAGTGTTTCCCACAAGCATAAGCTAATTCCTTACCGTTTTTGAGTTACAAGGCTTTGAAAAGTGCCGTTTTCTAACACTTAAAAAAAAACGAGGGCTTATCTATTTCTATCTGATTCCGTGATTTTGATGATCACATGTCACCATGTCGAATTATGGATATTTTCATATATGTCTTTTTGGTGTTTTTCTCTTATTTTTGACAGGTACGCTAATTTAGAAAGAAAGCACACTACAATCGCATGGCTTTTTGCGTAAGTTTTGGGGAGACTCAACTTTTTTCAAATTTGGTGGATTGCACACTTCTTTGGGGAGGGAAGTGATCAAACTCTAACATAGGGAGACGTGTGCATCAACAGGGGGGACGCACAGAAATCTGAGAATTACCTTGTGATTGAGAGTGAGAATGAGAGTGAGAGTGAGAGTGAGAGTGAGAGTGAGAGTGAGAGTGAGAGTGAGAGTGAGAGTGAGAGTGAGAGTGAGAGTGAGAGTGAGAGTGAGAGTGAGAGTGAGAGTGAGAGTGAGAGTGAGAGTGAGAGTGAGAGTGAGAGTGAGAGTGAGAGTGAGAGTGAGAGTGAGAGTGAGAGTGAGAGTAAGAGTGTGATTGAGAGTGCGAGTGTGAATGCGATTGTGATAGCTCAGGGGTGGTCGGGAGGTAGAGGCTTCGTCAAGAAGCTATTGTAACCATTGATTCACATCTATAATATGATAATTCTTCCTTCTCTGCATCATATTTGTTTCTACTCTTCTGCATCAGATTTTCTCTTAGCTTGTGCAATCTCTGTGTTCTTCTCTCCTCTGTTATTTTTGAGTGATCAAAAGATTGTGATTGGGGACAGATTGTGATTGAGGAAATGCTACAAGTAGTATTAGAGCAGAATCAATCCTCAAGAACGGTGGAAGGTCTAACACAAAAGATTCGTGAACAAGAGGAGCTTGCTTAGAAGCTTCTTGGAGAATTGTGCAAAGAACGAGGCAGAAAGCAACTAGAAGGAGCAACAAATTTGTTTGTGGAGCTGAACGATGAAGTAGATGAAGGTGCAAGAGCATCTAGTGTACCTCGCGAAAAACAAAAACGCAATTATGAAAATATGGAACCATGTGAATTTTCCCTTAACCAAGTCTTCAAGAAGGCAAAGTTGAATGATTTTGATGGGGAGAAGAAGAGTGACAAAGATCTTGAGGCATGGATTGAAGAACTGGAGGATTTCTTTGATATTCGACAATTTAGTGAAGAGTCCAAGGCAAAAGTTAGGATCCTACATTTGTGTGGGATCGTGAAGCTATGGTGGAAGTCATATATGCAGACTCGAACGGGTTCTGGTCCAGTTCTATGGAAGAAATTTAGAGAACAAGCTGAAAAATGCTATTGTTCTCCACACTACCATATGGAGAAGAAGATGGAGTTCTATAATTTTTGACAACACAAAAGTGATAAGCATAGCTTATCTATTGATGAGTACAAAGAGAAGTTCCTACGTCTTCATAAATATGCATTAGAGGTTAGTGGTAACGCTCTAAAAAGTAAATTATTGAAGGGCTTCGTGAGGAACTTTGCTATCAAGTCAAGGGATCTGGATGCATTGATTTTCTTGATGATGTTGCAATGGCCGAGAACTTTGAGAAGATGTAGAAGTTCAATTTGCATAAGGCAAATAGAAGCAAATTCATTGCAACGAGACATAGGCCACAAAGACCTGTTGCAATGAACATGAACAATTCAAAGAAGACTCCACCTTCAAATAACCAAGACAAGAATCCTGCTCAGGTGGAAAATCAAAGGAGGTGTCAACCAATCAAGTGGCAAAAAGACCCTAATTTTATTGAGAGGACAAAAAGACTTGGTCTGTGTTTTCGTTGCGGGGAGCAAGGGCATTGGACATATGAGTGCCTGAATAAGGTAGCCTTTCAACCCTCACAATCAAAAGCGATAAACATCATCGAAGAGGGTACAACTCTTGAGGAAGCGGATGATGGAGGTAAGTTCCCTGACTCTACTTTATGTTGCATGGTGGTTAGTTCTTTCCCAAAGGCTTCTGTAATCAAGATTTTGGGTATAATTTCTATGCATAAAATTAGATTTTTGAGCGATTTAGGAAGTACCCATTGTTTTCTATCTTTCAAATTGGTACAAGACCTAGGGATAGCCCTAAATATGCAGATAACCAGACTTGTACAGATGGCCAATGGACGATTACACTACACGAAAGGATACATTGAAAACCTTGAATTTATTCTTTTTGATAGGTGCTTTTCTAGAAGTTTCCATGTAATTGAGATGAAACAAAGTGATGCAATCATAGCCATGGATTGGTTAGTTAAAAATTCTACGATGATTTATTATGAACAAAGAATGATCACTTTAAAGCTAGATGATGAATCTATTCATATTCTAGGTGATGCCTATAATCCTAAAACTATCCTTATTTCTGCTATGCAGATAATTAAAGGTATACATGATGGTTGTAGAACATTTATAGTGTATGTAAACAACGTGCATGAAGAAGATAACGAGGAAAGTGTTCCGAATTATGTAGAAAATCTTTTGAAAGAATATGCAGATGTATTTCTAGAAGAGTTGCCTGGTATACCTCCACCTAGGCAGATTGACCTTGCCATTGACTTATATCCAGGGAGTGAACCATATTCTAGAGCACCCTATAGATTTAACATCGATGAATTAAAGGAGCTATAGATTCAATTAGATGATCTTCTGAAGAAAGGCTTGATAAGACCGAGTGTATCACCTTGGCGTGCACCTATTTTATTTTAGAAGAAGAGAGATGGCTCTTATAGATTATGCATTGACTATAGGGGGTTGAATAAAAGAAGAATTAAGAATAAGTATCCACTCCCTCACATAGATGACTTTTTAGGTCAATTAAGTGGAGCGATTGTATTCACTAAGATTGACTTAAGATTTGGATATCACCAAATTAGGATCAAAACAGAGGATATTCCTAAGACAGCTTTTTGAACACGATATGGTCACTATGAGTTCACAGTTATATCTTTTGGATTAACAAATGCTCCTGCCACATTTATGTGCTTTATGAATAATATTTTTCACAATTACCTAGATGAATTCATCTTAGTATTTCTTGATGATATATTTGTATACTCTAAAGATAATTCTGAGCATGTGGTACATCTCAAGAAGACTTTGCAAACTCTTAGAGAACACAAATTGTATGGAAAAAAGAGTAAGTGTTTCTTTGCTAAGGATAAACTTGTGTATCTAGGAAGAGTAATATCAAAAGAAGGAATCTTTATAGATGAAGATAAAGTAAAAACAATAGTTGATTGGCTGATTCCTAAGACTGTAAGGGATGTTAGAAGTCTTCTTGGGTTAGCACAATATGAAAGAGCACATATTAAGGATTTCTCTAAGATAGCTAATCCCCTCACACAATTGACTAAAAAGAATGTAGGATTTGCGTGGAGTGATGCCCGTGGTCTAGATTAAAAACCCAGATCAACCCATTGGACTAGAACATCCAATAGTCAAGTTTGAAAATGGTGCATACCTCGACAAAGAGGGAACTATGTATGTAGTCACCAATCACCCAGATAGGACATACAAGTTTGGTAATGTGGTCCCAGAAATGGACATAGGTGACATAGAGCAAGGGAACTTAGGAAGAGAACCTAGAACTCCTCAAGGCAAATCAATCCTCACTAGAATTATCATGCCAAAGTGGGTTCCCCAGGATAATAAGAGCATAGACCTGCTCTTAAACCGAGAGACGGACGAAGCCTTTTGGAGGTATAAGCCTGATCATCCGAATGAGGTCGAAACGCTCATGATCTACGAATTTAAAGATCCTGATAGTCCAGGCAAAGTAACCTACCTAGACAATACTTTTGAGCGGATCTTTGTGGTCACAGAGCATGGTAGCCATGCCCACACTTGGAAGGGAGAGTTTGTTTTTCCCCATCCAAGATCTAATGTCTCCTATAGTCACCAAGGAGCTGGGACATCCCAAGCTCATGGAGCTCATAGGGACAGGGGTAGAGATAGGCCAGAAGTAAGTTTTGCCAACCCATTGGGAAGAGAAAGAATGAGAATGGAGACGGATAGAGCAGAAGTTGAGAGACCTAGAGACCCAAGAAACCAAAGAAATGCCAATGATTTTCCTTTGCCAAGGCCTATAGAACACACTAGGACCTTGAGACCAACCCAACTGGTATTGTCCATGAAGAATTACTTCGATGGCACTGGAGATCCATACGATCATGTGGCCGAGTTTAGGCAAGTCTTGAGAGCTGAACAAGTTGAGTACCTACTCATGCAGTATAATGCTTTTGGTCTTACTCTTAAGAACACAACCCTTACATGGTTTCAACCACTACATGAGCGACAGTTCAGGAACATAGACCAACTTCTAGAGGCATTCATTACCGAATTCTCTAAGAGCGGTATACGGCATAATACTTCCTCACTGATTCATAGTTTTAAGTAGACACCTCAAGAGATGGCTAGACACCTCAAGAGGTGGTTAGAGTTGAAGGAAGAAGGTTTAGGCAATACTTAAAGAGATGTTTTGTTCCAGAGTTACCCACTCCAGCCAAACAGGTGGCTTTATTCTTAGATGGATTGTGGAGTACCAAGTTGAGATCATATGTGTACTTGAAAGACCCCAGAACAATAGAAGAGTGCATACGCATGTGGATAGACGTAGAGGATAATCTAGGAGAGGAGCTGGAACTTTCAAAAATCTACAAAGATTCAGATAGCTCTACCAGCCTCTCTTCCAAAAAATCCACGTCTATTGAGGAAGTTGCAAAGAGGGTAGCTCAGAAATTAGGTGTCTCAAGCAAACAGATACCCCGATTTACCCTAGTGAGGGGTGCTATACTTGTGAAGGTGACCATTTGGCAAGTGTGTGTCCCATTATGGCTCAACCCCAAGTGAATCCTAGTAGCCAATATTGCACCATAGAGCAAAGATACACTAACCACATTGCACAAGACTACCCCTACAACAAACAAACTGTCAAACAAAACTACCCTCAGCCATATCCACAACATGGCAGGTACTAGAACCAGTATCAACCACAACAATATGGTAGGCCCCAACAATCCCATCAGCCACCCTATCAAGGGCAGCAGAGACCTCAACCAGTTCTAGCACAAGAACCCCTTGCTCTAGCTAATGTGATTCCAGTAAAGTACGCAGCTGCAAAAGAAAATCTAAATAGAGCTATAGTGCTAGTAACTCCATGACCCTAGTGGTCATAGTTTTGACTCTACACATATTGATAGCCCCCAAGCTTACTACATGTAGTCACCTAAGCATAATGAGTCCTACTATTGTGAAGAACCGAGTGAACCAAGTTGGAAGCCAAAGTATGCAAATGCCATGTACGCAAACCCTAACCCTAGAGCTCAACGTAGGCAGGTAAGACCCTCATTTCCTAGAAGACCATGCTACAGATGTCAGGGAGATCACGTCATTCGTGATTTCCCTCTACCTGCACCTACACAACCCCAATCTGTGACAATTCAAGGCTTTTGTCAAGATTGCGCAAAAGAACATTGTTGTTGTACTATGCCCTTGGGAGCCAAGACCCACACCACCTTGCATGGAAGCAAGAAGGAAGGCTAAAGAAGGACTCTCCTTTCATCCACCCCATCCTCCATCATGTTCAAGCCATTGGCCATCAGCCCGCAGCTATGCCACATGCTTGAAAATATGGAGCAATGGGAGTCAACGATCCTAGTCACATATGTAAAATACAAGAAAGTTGCAACACTCTACTTACACCATAGGAAATGCTAGCATGCACACACACCTCACTCTCTCACACTCCAAGACTAAATACATATATGCAGAAAGTCTTAAGAGAAAAGAGAGTTCTTCCATTGAAAGGATTTTACATGAGAGCACGCCCAAAAGCTCTCTTCTTAGAAGAAATGAGCCTCTATATATAGGCTAATGTAAGCCGCCGGATTGGCAATTGTAAATCTTTTTCTTTTCATATTCCGCACGAACCGAAAGGTCGTTGCGTAGAGTTGTATCTATTTATAATCTAATGAAAGGACGCTTTGGTAACTATCAGGAGGATCGCCAGACTAGTTGTGTGGGTGATTGCATTCTGTGAAGTTGTCGTAGCGCGATGCTGAAAAGATATGAGTATTACTGTTCTTGTCTCTTTTTTATTACATTAGCTTGTGTTTGGGCACAATTCCTTTAAGTTAGAAAACGTAAGTCTGTATTACTGTAATGAATAGCTTCGGCGCTTTGTATTGAAAACGTAGCAACCGGAGTGTAATCGGTAAGGTTGTGGAAGAACTAGCAATAGGCTGAGTACATACAGTAAGACTGTGAGAGAATGAATCAGAGGGTTGATAGTAATTTGTATGCAGAGTTTTGAGTGTTAAAGTACTATGAAGTAAATGTGTTGATTGGGAAAATTAAGTAATAGGGCCTCTGATTAACAGACCCTTTCCACTCCCAAGAACCCGAACAGAGCTTAAACGCACCTGTGACAGCAACGCGTGTTTAACACTGGTGCCGTCTGTGGGAATGTGGCAATAGAGTGTTACAAATTGATTGTGGGAAGGTGACCATAGATTGTGAATTGACAGTAAGGTAGAGTAGTACGCAAGTGTTGCAAAGGTGATATATGCCGGTTACTCAGTTCGGCGAGTTGTATCCAAAGTACAAGAGAGACCGACAGCCTTGGGTGGTACCAAATTTGTTAAGGACACCCCCAAGAGGCAGAAGCACAGATCGGTTAAGCTCAGTAGTAGGAGAAGCGAAGCATGGTAGCAGTGATTCCAGTAGCATTCCGGTAGAACATATTGCAATTCCGGTAGATTTCGGTGTAATTTCCGCACAGTCTTCCGAAGATATAGTAACTTCGGAGTCTACAGGAATGCAGACTACAGTTGACCCGACACCGTCTGGTCAGGATTTGAACCTCTTTGAGGATAGAGGTGTGTTATCCAGAGAGACCATTGCTGGTGAAAGAATATCCTGGGTTGGGGAAAGTTCGACTAATTCCGGTAACAATTCGGTCCCAGTTGCAGGGAATTTACAATTTTCCGGTGACAGTGTTATACTTCCTGGTGAATCTTCATTCCGGATACCATTGTTCGGGATAAGTGTGCCTACATTTGATACCAAAGAAGAGGATAGGCTATTCAAATTGGAAATCCGTAAAAGGTTGAGCGCTATTTTCAAACCGTAAGGTGAGCAGTCTCATCATATAGAATCCGAAGGACCGGAAACACCTCCTTAGAACTCAGGAGATAGTAATAGTACCACCACTAGCACCATGAGTGGACAACAACAACCACTTCCACCTCGACCGGTTCCAACAGGAGTAACATACACCAAGTTTGGTGGATTTCCAGGTGATGACCTTGATGCCCATGTACGCACCTTTGAAATAAGTTATGCAGTACTAAACCATCCCCCCGATCCCGCATACAAGGCCATCATATTCCAGTCTACATTAGTCAATGAAGCAGCGAGGTGGTTAACAGAGTATGATATCAACCATTTCGGCACCTATGAAGCGGTAAGGGATGCGTTTTTGCAGAGGTTCCGGCTGAAGAAGAACCCTGTCGAAATTTTTGATTACTTGCAGAAAAATAGATAGAAGCTGCATCATACTGTGCAGGAATATGCCACATTATTTAGAACTCATTTAAGACAATTACCTCCGACACATGCTAATTTACCGGATGATGTCATAACCTAGTGGTTCATTAATGGTTTGACCCCACAACTTAGGCAAATTATGATCATCCGATGTGTGGGTGCTATGACACTAGATGCTGTCATAGCAATGGCCCTACAACTAGAGCATAAGGTTGGAGGTTTCACTGAAGACTTGGAGTGGTTGAAAGCCAGTAGAAACGTTGCAGAGGACCCGGCTAAACAAATGTACTGCATTAAATGTAAAAATCCAGGGCATACCAGTGCTACCTGTGCCCTTAATCAGATGTATTATGCTATCTGTAATACCACCGGACATTCCACCCATAATTGTGCGTATAACGCCAAAGTGCAGGGACCAGCAACTGTAAATGCCATTATACAAGAACCAGGACAGCCAGCCACTCACTACGTGCCACCACAGATGCGAAACAATCCGCCGCAAGGATACAAGAATTATCGAGGACAGCGGAATACAAATTACAATACAAATCGTTGGCAGACAGGAACATCACAAGAAGGTACTTCCTTGCCACCACCCCGATGTCATTTTTGTGGTGAGCTTGGTCACATCCGAAGATGCTACAAGGATGCAGCCGAATATGATTAAAGAAAGAAAGAGCGTCAGAATCCAATGACCAATATGGCCTATATCTCACCAGTGGAAACGCAAGCAACAGTGATTCAAACAAGATCCATTAAGCAGTTACAACCAGCAGCGGAGGTGTTTGAACCTCGCATCCGTGAACAACAGAGAATGTATAACAAGGCTAGCCAATGGACCACCAACGAGCCTACAGTGTTCCCTGATCCAGTGATACAGGTTCCCCTGCCAAAGGTAGGAGCACAGGAACAAGATTGTACCCCAGCAACAAGAGAATCATCATCAAAACGAGTGAAGAGTGCAATTCCAACAGACTAGGTATGGGATATTCTCTCGAAGGCTTCAATTACACTTCCTTTATGGCAACTACTCGCCTTGGTGCCCGGAGTTCGGCAGTAATTCCAACAACAACTCATTCCTGGATCTCCTAGTACTACGGAAACTGCCACCATCCAACCGGAAGCTGACTCTATGGTGGGTCATGCGGTCCCCTTAATTACGGTATGGCACAAGAATCACAAAATTACTTGTTGAGCCCATAAAAGTCATGTTGGTCAAAGTCAACTATAGTCAAAGTCAACTATAGTCAAAGTCAAAAGGTCAAAGTCAACTTGTCAAAGTCAACTGGTCAAAGTCAACTGGTCAAAGTCAACTAGTCAAAGTCAACTAGTCAAAGTCAATAAGGTCAAGGTCAAAGTCAATAGGTGCAAAGTCAAAGTGCTAAAATGCACGTGTCAAGGTGCACAGGTAGTGCACAATTAATTGTCCACACAGGATAAATTGGAGAAAGTGAGTTGCAGGTTGCAGAGGTATTTTCTCTAATTTCCCTAAGGTTCAAAGTGTGTTTTAAAGTGTTTTGGAAGGTTCAGGTGAACCCCCCCATAGGTGCAAAAGTGAAGACTTAAAAGGAAATGTGAAGGTATGTGAAGCGGCAACGTACGCACAAGTGCAAGTATGGCCCCCCCATTAAAATTTTTGGTTTTAGTCTAAAGTCACTACAGGACAAAACAGTGAGTCGTTGGCTGCCACTAGTGAAGACAATCTTGGGACATCAAAGTGAGCACCAAGATACCATTGCAGTTAGGAGCGTACGTGATCGACACACTCAAATCAAGGCAAGGTCTATTCTTGGACCAATCTTAGAGTAAGCAAGAGAAGCATAGTCTAAGGAAAGCAAGAGAGAGAAGTGCAAGAGTCACCAGAGTGCGATGCAGAGAAGTGGAAGTGCAAGGTGCATGGAGAGTGACTAAGGATTTGTGTAGAGAGTGCCAAGCTATACTCCCCCAAGGATCTCAAGGTCTCATTGCAGTGTGCGCATGCCGACAGAAGGTATTCACTCCTCCCCCTTTGTGGAAGCTTGGTGCAAGGTGTGCACAAGGATAAGCTTGAAGCAGGTGGAGGTCTGGTGCAGAGGAGGCCGGTGGCAAGAAGACTTTGGGGTATTGGGTATTTTGTAATTGAGCACTCTGTGTGATTGTGCACAGAATTATTGGCTTGTATTTTGCTTCAAACATTGTAATTGTCTTACTGTAATCAATCGGTAGAAGCTTCCAAGGTGTATTTCCTCTTCTGGTCCTTTCATTTTCTCCTACAAACCCTCAAACTCCTTGTGTAAGAATCCCCCAACAAAATTTGGCACGCCCGGTGGGACTTCCAAGGAGATTTGAGCTTAGGAGAAACCAAGTGCAAATCATAGAAGAGATCAAGTGTCCACAGAACCACCGTGCTACTTCATCAAACTAAAGGGAAATATTCTTATCAAGTGTCTCATATTCTGTGGGCTATGAGCTGCTCATGACCGCAACCCGGTCCCAAACATTGAGGGTCACCTACAAGCAAACAAGAAGGAAGGTTGTTAGAAGGTCCTCCAGTCCACTATCTTCAACATCATCAGTCAAGAGCATGGCGGGTCAGGTAGACTTGGAAACTTTACTCTCTAGATTAAATATAAAGTTTCCTTCTTTCAAAGGCCTAGCTCAGGAGGATCCGGATGAACACATTAGAAGGTTTTTGGCACTATGTAAGACTAGAGTCCTAATGGGTAGGGAGGATGCCTTTTTTATTCTCTTCCCTACCACATTAGAGGGATTAGCTGATAAGTGGTTCAGCCAATTTGCTGAAAACCATTTTACCACTTGGGATGTGATGAAAGATGCATTTAAAAATCAGTTCCAGCATGGCAACACTGCGGAGATTATCATAGAAAAGCTAGAAAATTTAAGATTGGGTCCAGGAGAAAAGTTCCCAGAGTTTGTGACTCGGGCCAAAGCACTAATGGCTAAATTGCCAGATCCACCACACGATCTTTTTGTTAAGAAATGGTTGGCTAAGCCCCTACCAGTGGCCACCCAATGCAAAATAAAGGAATTAGTGTTACCTACAGCCTCCATAGAGGAGTTCATCAGCACAGCCACACGCTTGGAGCAGATAAGGTACCAGTATGGAGCAACTTCTTCCCAACCAACATATGGTACATAAATGGAGGATCCAGTGATACAGCTAAGGAAAGAGATGGAGGGCTTAAAAAGAAATAAGCCCTACAAAGAGGAGGAGAATGTTGTTGCTCAGTTGAGAAGGGAGATTGAAGCACTAAAGCTCCAAAAGGAGGAGGAGGCCCAGGCAGAGGAATTGGCTCAGCTACGACAGGAGTTGCAGGAGCTCAAAGGAGGTGGCACCAAGAGTGGACTTTGGTGTTCCATGTGCAGCAAGCAAGGTCACATAGTAAGTGAATGTCCTCTGTTAAGTGTGACTTGTCAATTATGCAGGAAAGTTGGCCATGAGGCCCATGAATGCCAATCAAGAGGAATGCCTGCAACGACATACTGGACACAAGGAGGACCCCCAACACCAGCAAATGTGATGGCTGCTGCACCAAATCAAGGTAACAACTATAATCCTAGACAGAGGAATAACTTTGGAAATGGGCCTAGGAGGCCAATCATCTGTTTTAGATGTGGAGAATGCGGGCACTATCAAAGTAGGTGCACCCTACCAAAAAATGCCCCTCCTTGTAGGAACTGCCCTGATGCAAGAGACCATTATACAAATTGTTGTCCTAAGAATCAAGCCTCTTCATCCGGGCCTCATATTCAAATGATTTCAGTGCACAAAGAAGAAGTGTGTGATCTAGTCAATGAGCCATCACCATCTACCAGGGTGGTGCAATTAGAAGAAATAGAATCTTTGACTGTGCAGACAAGAAGCAAGGGGAAGGCTCAAGCACACATAGGACAAGGGTCAAAGGTTAAGGAATGGAATCAAAACAGAGAACCATCTGAAGATAAAGTCACCACAGGTGCAGATACAAGTCAAAAAGGAGATCTCATATGCACTAGTGATGCCATTGGGCATGCCTTCAACATAGCTCATGAGGAGTTTGATAAGTCAACTGGAGCCCATGCTCTCAAGGAATCAGAGGCTTCAAAACTACTCAAGTCCATGAAAAAGGAGGTCAGTATTTTTTATTTAATAAAGATGCATGGGAAATTCAGGTCAGCGTTATTGCAGATAATTGATGAAGCTTCCACTACAAGTTTGGTGGCAAAGACTGCTATTTTACATAAAGGAAAAATTGTAGGGGAAGCACCCCTTACAGATTATAAAAGTCCTCGGCTGACAGTATCTATCCAAGGTCATGAATTTCAAGGAGTTATTGTGGATGGTGGTTCTGCCATTAACTTGATGCCTGAACATACAATGGAAAAGATTGGACTCCACCCTTCAAGGCCTGCAAATTTCACTGTTACTTTGGCAGATCAGAGCAAAGTAAGGCCCTTGGGAGTGATCCCAAAAGTTCCACTTGAAGTACAAGGTAATCTATTCATTTTGTATTTTGTGGTTTTAATATTGCCCCACGTTGAAGGAGGATTTCCCCTCTTAATTGGACGACCATGGCTGAGGCATGCAAGTGTCATTCATGATTGGGGCAAGGACACTATGTGGGTACAAAAGAAAGGGCAAGAGCTGACACAGATTCATTTAGAAGAGGGCCCAGACAATCAAGGAAACACTAGCATGATGCAAACAGTTGGTATATGCATGGAAACAGAATCAAAGGATCAACCCCAAATAGATTTCGAGGAAGAAGAGGATATTCTAAATTGGCTCCAAGTAGGAAACTCTTCCTCTTGTTTTGGAATTTTTCTTAATAATTCTTGCACGAATGAAGGTTATGGTGAAGATAAGGAGAAAGTCCAAGTTGATGGATTGGGAGAGCCCATCACAGACCACAGAAGGGGCAGGAAGACACCCCTCAAATACAACTTGGAGGAGGATATGACAACCACAAATAAGGAGGTTACTGAAGCTAAAGGCAAGGTAAAAAATTCTAGTGAAGAATGTTCTTTCCCAATTCAAGAAATTCCTGCAGGATGGATGCAGGACAAGGAGGAACACATTGAAGTCCAAAATACACCTGCTTATGAAGCAATGCACGAAAAGCTAGTAGAAGAAGACAAGGTAGAAGATGAGCACGAAGATAATATGGTAGAGAGAAATCCTGTCCAAGAAATACAATTAGGCACTCAAGAAAATAATCGGCCAGTTTTGGTGGCCACTTGGTTGTGGAGCCACCCAGGGCTCCTTGAAAAGGTAAAGTCATTCTTGACCCATTATACAGATGTTTCTGCCTGGCATTATAGAGACTTAGAAGGAGTGCCTGCAACTTATGGAGAGCACAGAATCCCTCTGGTTGATGGAGCCAAATCCATAAGAGGGAAGAGTTATAGACTTAATCCAAAATATGCTGAAGCTGTCTATGTGGAAATACAAAAGATGGAGGATGCAGGAATCATCATCCCTGTAGAACACTCATAGTGGCTCTCACCTATGGTTATAGTACCAAAGAAGAATACTAATAAAATCAAAATTTGTGTTGACTTTAGAGCACTCAACAAGGTGACCATTCCAGATGGGTTCCCAATGCCTTTTGCAGAGCAGGTCATTGAAGAAGTGGCTGGGCATGCATTATATAGCTTTATGGATGGATTTAGTGGCTATAATCAAATATCAATACACCCAGAGGATCATGAAAAGACTGCTTTTATCACACCTTGGGGAACATATGTGTATGTAAAAATGCCATTTGGGCTCAGAAATGCTCCAGCCACCTTTAACAAAACGGTCAATCTCATTTTTGGCCCCCTATTGCTGGAATCACTTAGAATCTTCATGGATGACTTCTCTTCGTTTTCAGGTTCTCACAAAGAAACTCCTCTAGATTGTTTGGACCATCACTTGAGGCAGCTGCAGAATGAAGATGCAGCGAGACTAAGCTAAAGCTCAATCCAAACAAATGTCATTTCCTTGTGAGAGAAGGAACTCTCTTAGGACATGTGGTGTCGGCTAAAGGTATGGCCCCAGATCCGGACAAAATCATTTCTATATTAAAGTTGCCTAAACCTAAATCTCCTAAAGAGATTCAGAGTTTCTTGGGGCATACTGGATACCATAGAAGGTTTATAAAAATGTATGCAGAGATAGCCAGACCACTGGCTATACTTACAGGTAAGGAAGTACCTTTTAAATGGGAAGAAGAGGAGGAAAAAGCATATCAAACATTAAGGGCAAGGTTAGTGTCTGCTCCTATTTTGATCACACCTGAGTGGTCAAAAATCTTTCATATACATGTAGATGCCAGTGCCTATGCAGTGGGGGCAGTTTTGACCCAACCCAGTGAAGAATTTAAAGTGGACATACCAATTCAAAATGCCAGGAGAATCTTGACCAAGGCTGAAAGGAATACAGTACTACAGAAAGGGAAGCCCTAGCAATGGTTTTTGCTGTCCAAAAATTCCATCATTACTTACTGGGAGTAAAATTTATTATTATAACAGATCACCAACCACTAAAATATAGAGATGGTTATTATTGTTCCAAGAGTTTGATTTTTTTGTAGTCCACAGACCAGGTAAAGAAAATGGTATGGCGGATCACCTATCCAGAATCAATATGATGAATCAAGCTAGTGGAATCAATGATGATTTTCCAGATGCCCATCTGTTCGTTGTACAAGCTCAAGGTTGGTATTATGATATCAAAAATTTCATTAAAACTGGTTTGTATCCAGAAAAAGCTAATGTTGTGCAAAGGAAGAGACTACTAATCAAGAATAGACCATATACCTTGATTGAAGATAAATTGTATAGACAAGGCAAGGATGACAGGTTTAGGAAGTGTTTGGAAGAAGAAGAAGTGAGGGAAGTCCTTCACTCTGGACATGAAGGAACAAGTGGTGGGCACCTTCTAGGGCATATTATGAGTCAGAGGATATTGGATGCAGGTCTATGGTGGCCTACACTATTTAAGGATGCAGATGAATGGGGAAAGGCATGTGACGTTTGCCAGAGGTGTGGACCTAAGCCAACAAAGCAGAGGCATAACCCCTTGATTGTTTCCACTTCCTGGCAATCATTTGAGAAGTGGGGGCTAGATTTTTTAGGGCCCATCTACCCTCCCGCAATTCCAAAAAGAGAAAAATATCTCTTGATAGCTATAGATTATGCGACAAAGTGGGCTAAAGCTATTGCCCGACTGCACTGCCCAAACTATTGCTGATTTCATTTATAGTAGCATCATTTGCAGGTTTGGATGTCCACTTGAAATTTGTAGAGATCAGGGTACCCATTTTGTCAATAAAGTCCTGCAGGAAATCTTCAACAGGTATAGAATTCTACATAGGACCTCCTGTGCTTACTATCCAAGAGCCAATGGGCAGGCTGAATCCACAAATAAGGTTTTAATCTCAATGTTAAGAAAGGAGTGTATGTTACAACCCACTTCCTGGGGCACTGCTTATCAAGGTACCCTATGGGCATACATGTTAGCCTACAAAGAGGCCACGGGATATTCTCCATTCCAACTAGTTTATGGCATATTGCCCATTGAGCCCTTTGAATTTTTACATGGATCACCTAAGATAGCATTCATACAGGGCAAGAAGGATTGTGATGTTTCTCAGAGGCTCGGAGCACTACATAAAGTGGAGGAGATTCGTCTACTAGCAACAAAACAATTGATAGAGACTCAGATGAAGAGGAAGGAGGCACATGATCGACATCTATGGAACAACAACATTGAAGTAGGCATGTTAGTTCTTCTCCATAGACCTCATCTTAATACACACCTGAGAGGAAAATGGCTTCCACATTGGGAAGGACCTTACAGAATCAAAACAATGCTAAATTGGGGTGCTGTGGAGTTAGAGACGCTGAAAGGAGAGGCCTTGCCACTGGTCAACATATCCAGGCTCAAGGCCTACCATCAACACACTTGAAGAAGTATGGATCACCTGGAATTGCAAAATCTGTCCAGGTTGCACATAGCTTTCTCATCTCATTTTGCTCAGTTTTAGTAGTTTTCTTTATCAATTTCATTCTTGTTCCTAGTGTTTTGAGCAAACCTAGAAGGCATTTCATAACCTCTGCAAAAGTAACACTTTTGGGTATTTTTGGAAATTTTTCTAGCAATTTTAGCATTTTTCTAGCATTTTTTTATCCCTTTCGTATGTCATTTTCTTGCCAAATAGGAGGAATAAAAGGAGGCTCTCTATGGTTTGATGAAGGAAATTGGGCTTAACATTGTAGAAAACTTAATGAGAATTTTTTCAGATTTTTTTGGCAATTTTTTGGCATTTTTTTGGATTTTTCCTTAATTTTTCTCTATTTTTGGGTTATTTTTCAAAAAAAAAAGAGCCCCCCAGGGCATTTTTGTGGTTTTGAAAAAAAATAAATAAATAAAAAAATAAAAAATAAATTAAAAAACCAATATATATATATATATATATATATATATATATATATATATATATATATATATATATATATATATATATATATATATATATATATATATATATATATATATATATATATATATATATATATATATATATATATTAAAAAAAACAAAAAAAAATTCCCCCTCCCTCCCCACCCCCCGTTCTGACAGCTCCCCCCCCCCACCGACCAACCCCTCACCGACCATTCTCTGCCCCCCCCCCCCCCCCCGTTCTGACAGCCCCCCCCCCCCCAACCCCACCGATCAACCCCTCACCAACCATTCTCTGCCCCCCCCCCCCCAAATTTAATTTTTTTTTAATTTTATTTTCTTTTATTTTATTTTATTTATTTACTTTATTTTTTATTTATTATTTATGTTTTTTGCTTTTTTCTGACTGAGCGTTAAAATATATATATATATATATATATATATATATATATATATATATATATATATATATATATATATATATATATATATATATATATATATATATATATATATTAATATTATTATTATATATTTTTTAATTTTTATGGCTCAAAGCTTTTGGCTTTGGATTCTGCCTCGGTTGGCCGTTTTTTACAAAAATGGAGTCATTTTCATGTTTTTTGGCACCTCTTGACTCAGTTTTTGACTTTAGTTTTCCAGATTAACACATTTTCTATGAGTTTCGGTCAAAACCCTCAAAGTTTTGAGCACATTTATCACATGTTTTTATTTCCCTACATTGTCCACATGGTATATTCTCACCTCATCTTACGTTTTTTTTTTATATTTCCCATATGTACCCTTTGTGGCCCTCCAGTTTCATCATTTTAGCCCCTCCAGACCCCTGATTCTTATTCCCAATCCCTCCCTTTACCAATCTGCCCACCCACATCATCACCCCTCCCTACCCCATCCATCTCCGCACCCTCAGCCCTCCCTTCCCATTCCTTTCTACCCTCCCATTGCCATCCTTTTTGTATTTCCATAAAAACATCCCACTTCTGGTTCGTTTCTGGTGCTTGTTCTTGTGGAATTGGTTGCTGCTCAGATGTCCTCTTCGAGTTTTTGCAGCTCCATTATTGTAGCTCAGTGATGAGTAGCACCTCCTTTAATGTCAATCCGGGAAGACGTGAGGATGGTATGAAGACCTCGAGCAAGTGGCGGCACAAGTGCGTGAGTGAGAAGCACACTAGCATGCACACACATACACACACACGCGCACACACAGCAAGACAAAGAGTGAGAATCAATGGAGTTCTTAGATTACTTTTCAAGAAGCTCTTACAAGTTTGTTTCAATTACAATCTAACCTCAAAAATGAGCTCTCTAGCTCCTTTTATAGTTTTTGACTAGCTTTGGCCCTGTTCAGACCTAGTGTCCGGCCTAGTTAAAAATTAGGTTCCAGGGCTTATTTGAGGGCTCAAACGAGATCTAAAAATTACGAAAATTGGCAGGTCGATACTTCTAAAGCTCCTCAAGCTCAAGGACTCCTTGGCTTGCACAAAATGGAGCTACAAAAATATGAAATGGTATTTACAATGGTGTTTAGTGATGAGAATCACTTTTAATTGGTGTAAGGGTTTTTGAAAAGTTAAAGGGTTGCCTAAGTGCTAGATTTGCGTGAATGCTCATACTTGCTTCTTCATGAGGAAAATTATTGGCCTATTTGCCAGATCTTCTTTGACTGCCATGTCTGCTTGTGCTGTCCCTTCGCTCCGACTCTCTTCGTCTTGTGGCTCCTTCGGTTCCCTGACTGCTGCCAACACCCCCCCCACTCTCGCGTCTGTCGCCCCTGACAGACCCTTGTCTAGAGGATTTTTGAACATAGTATTGGACGACATCGGAGGCTAGGTGGTGTTCTTCGAGTCGCAAGCCGCGTGCTAGATCTGTGAGCAAATCATCCCAATTCACAGGTCCAGGAACATCTGGATGAGGCACCCTCAATTGTTCTGAGTAAATAGTTCTCTCCACAACAAATAATTGGAGGAGATGTGATGGTCTGGGTATAAAGATTTCGGAGTGATATTCCCAGAATCCTGTGATGAACATCTCCTCAAATGTCTGTTTAAAGCAGGCTGGGAGGTACTTGATTCTGGCGTGCCAGGCATATATTACTTCAATGGACGGGGTGGTACTCATATCATACACTAGATCCTGGTTTCCTGTCACAAAGCCTGCACCTGAGAAGTGAGGGTCCTTAATGTTTTTAAACGTCCTGAAAGTGATCTGCATTAATTCAAATATTTTCATGCACATCTGGGCCATCACATCAGGATTATTGCGTAGCCGAGTACTCCAGTGACGGATTGTAGAAATCATGTAGTTGACTGTGGGGGGTCCTCGTGGAGGTGCTAGATAAACATAATTCAACCATTTTGAACAGGCTTTGATGTCTCTGACAGCTATAGTGAATTAACGCCAGGTGCATCGTCGAAGAACTGGAATGTAACAAGGATTATATTTAATAAACAACGGCATATTATTCTAGGTTCGGACCATTTCAGGATACATTTCCAAAAGCTTGATTCTCCAGGTGGGTTGATGGATGGACCCACGCTGAGCACTTTCCGGTATATCGTCTGGACCAAATTGTGTAGCAAATGTGGGAGGCTTGCCACATTGTCGTTGAATCTCCGCGTTGTAATCGGCCAAAAGTATACAGAATGGCACATATTGGTCATTATTGGTGCCGATCCATCTATGATGAGACATGCTTCTGAAGTATTCAGACTTTATGACAGTGTCTTCTAAGTTCGCTAGTGATTGGATCTGAATGGCCACCCGTTCTTCATGGGTGTTCGCTATCCTTTCCAGTGTCTGAAGCCACTCAGGTGCTTCCACTTCTAATGTGTCCAGTCCCTCTGAGGTTTGTCGCCCGCCTGGCATTGGCATAGGAACATACGGTTCCTCGTACGAATCATCCACGTCGATAGGGACCAACTCTTCTTGCTCTGGTTCTACCACTGGAGATGGCTGCCTTTCGTATGTCAGTAACCTCTGCTGTAACTCTGCTACTTGCTCAGTTAAGGCCTTTACTTCGTTTGAGGTGGAGGTTGATGGGACACTCTTCGGTTGTTCTTCCTGTTCCTTAAGTCTGCTCTGAAGTGTGTCACACTCTCTTTCCAAGTCCTCATGGGCTTCCAGGAGATCTGCATAGCTTTCCAAAATGGTTTTCATCGTCTCCATGGGAACTGCTTTGAACTGCTCTGGATCTATCTCGTGAGGGGAGCCTTCCATTGCCGCTTCCAGATTCTCTTCATTTTGTTTTTGCAATCTCTTGTTCTCCTCCAGTGCTGTGGCCATATGTTTCCGTAGTAGCGCCAAGTTGCGTCTGACTCGTAGGTTATCGGCCTGGTATACTTCAAGTAAAGCTTCTAGTTGTTTGACACCTGATTCTGTCGATGGTTGGGGTGCCTCCAATAGTGTTTGGTGAGCCTGCTCAAGCGTTGTATAGCGTTGATTCACTTCTGCATTTTCCTTTTGTAGAATGTGAAATTGCCTTTGTAGGTTCTGATGGTGTGTTGTCAATTGTTGATACCGGCCGTCCAGAGCTCTGTACTCGTTCTGGAGTTGATATACACATTGATTTAATGCTAAAAATATGCTATTTACATTAAATAATGCTGGGAGGGGTGAAGATGCAAGGGGAATGGGGGCGGGGATGGGAGTTGTGAATGATGTGGATGCAAGTGGAGATGTGGGTGGAGGGGGTATGGGAGATGAAGGTGGCATGGGGGGAGGGAGCGGTGCTGTGGTAGGAGATGTTTCCATAGTGTCAATTGTTTGAGTGACAGTGTAGATGGGGATCGTGGGTGGAGTGGGTGTGACGTCAGTGAACAGAGTGGTGAAAGTGGGCATGGTGACTCCCCCGAATTGGATTCCCGGAGAGAGTGGGATTCCCATGACAATGGTGGTGGTAGTGGACATGGTGGTACTAGTGTCATGTGGTGGAGTGAATTGTGTAGTGCGAGGTGGGGATGGTGGTGACAGTGGTGCTTCCTGATATTCGTCTGCTTGCGTTGTCTCTCCTGGTGCTGATACATTTATATGAATTTGTTTCCCGGACCTCCTGGGACGAACGGGAACCCTCTTCTCAAATCTGTGAATGTAAGCCATTGCCTCATGGATGGCCTCATCCACTCCTACTGCGTCGGCATGAAGGTTTATGGACTCAATGAACAACTCGTCCACACCTTCCTCAGCTAGCAACTGGTTCATGAGTTTCTTGCCCGATTCCAGTGACATCTTATGCTGTTCTTGAACCAGTTGCATGGTTCGATATAGTCTTTTGATTTGTGCCGAATACGCAGGGGCACTTGCCAGCTCGGAAAGCTCGTCATATTCTTGTTCCTCGTAGGCTTCTTCTTCTTGTTCTGTCTCTTGTTCCTCGGCGTCGACTTCTACCACTTCTGGTCGGGTGGGGGCTGCTGTGGTTGTCTGGGGTTGTGGTTCCTGAGTACGTTCTGTTTTCGTTTCGAGATTAGAATCATAGATCAATCAGGCTACTTCTTCATCCGTGAGATCATTTAGAGTAAAACCCTGTGGGAATTCTAGATCTGATGGGACGGGTGGGAATACCAGATTAGGCCCATCTGTGCTCGGTCTTGGTAGCCGGATTGTGAATGGCCTAACGCGTCGTGTCTGGGGAGGGGTAATTTCTGGTGTAGTGGTGGCTCCCCTTGGTTGAGCACAGGGTAATTGTACTCCCCCCCTCATCTTCTTTGATGGGGGACCTGTTGCTGAGAGTCTTCTCTGGAATTCCTAGGCGCGGGGCCATATGAGTGCCCTCTGAATAGGCACGTCATAGGCCAGACATCGGTAGATTATCTTTGTTAGAGCGCAACATCCATGAAGCACATTTTTCTGCTTCTTGTTCCACCTTTGATGGGCTAGGTGGATCTGATCTATGATCCAGTGTGGCACATTGATGGGAAGGCCTTCCGTCTCTACCAGATACAAGCTGAACCATATTTTCTTCGGGGGCATTGTGAATCTTTCCTGGGCGGGGAAAGCAAAATGTTGCATGATGGTCCGCAGGTGAAGCGCAATGGTAGGTGTCATCGCTACCATATCCTTCAACTTATTCAGATCTTTGTGTTTCATTCGACCTGGAACCATGGTTTCCTTTTCCGTGGGGATGTGCATGCCATACATGCCCAACGCTTCCCGTACCAGATTAAGGGTCAACTTGAATCTTTTAAGCTCATGACCCGGCAGCAGTGATGGCAACACAAAGGTGCTGTTGCCTCCTTTGACCCTGCTTGGTGTGATGGTACTGATAAGATATGAACATCGTAAGAAATCCGGCTTTGGTAAGTGGGCCCTGAAATAACTGTCCACACCCGCTTTGATCCAAACTGATCGCATGACTTCGGCGTTTTGATAGCTTTCAAACTCGCGCGTGAAAAAGTGGTATCGACCCCATTTGCCATTAAATTCCAATTCTGCTTCCCAGAAATAGGTTCCATCGCCCAATGGTCCAGCGACATCACTGAACCAATGCGCGTGCTTACCTACTTGAGAAGTGTGCCCTTGAGGAGGATCCTGAATGGGGAGCATATGCACGGCTTGAAGTTCTTGCGGCCTTGCGGTGAGATGTGGCTCGAGGAGGAGTGTTTCTATGTCCATAATTTGTGCACCAGATCCGGCTTGAGAACTGGTACCTCCTGCTTCTGCCATGGCCCTGCTTGCTGGTTGGTTCTGTGAGAATATAGAACCACGTGTTAACATCGTAATGGACAGAATAAATCCGTTGTTGTCCCCGTTACAACATTAACATGAGGTAGATGGTGAGTTAGTGGTTAGTAAGTGCACGAAGACAGTGTGTGTAGTTAATGCTTGGGTAGTCCTAGGAGACTAATGAAGTTAGTAAGTGGGGATGAATTTACAAATTGGGGTCGGGGGGTTTATTACAGGTCTTAGGCTGCCAAATGCAGTGGATGGGCTTTGTTCTTGGTTTCGTAGAGACTCTAGGGAGCTTTATAGTTGTATCGACTTGAAAATGAGGCTTTTTAGGGACCCATTTACAAGCGATTCTGTTCGTGCTCATGGGCCTTGGTGAGTTCCTGAGTGTTGAAAACGAGTGAATGCTGGCTGTGCCAATGAATGGGTTACACTGTATAGGTTGTGGCTTCGGCGTAGCTATTTGCGCCCGCAAGCACGCCTTAGGCACCCAAATTTGTCTTGATTGTGGGCTAGCCTTCATCGACTTCTTGGGCACCCAAATAGATTTCACGTTAGCAGAAGAATTTATGAAAGACTTCTTATTAGTGTCGTGTTGTCGGTTACTAATAAGAGGCTTTGCCCGTGTGGTTGGCGGGAGGGCAAGCGGGTGTTCGCCTTTCCGTACCCACGCTTGGTTTACTTGCCGAGACATTTTGCAGTGCAGGTACTTTTGATTTCCGGCATAGGTAGTACTCTGCTTATTCTGCCTTTGATCCACCTGTGGTTGCTGCCTCCTTCTAGCCTTTGAAAAAGAAGGGAGTTTCGTTTCATCCCTGACTCCTTTTTTGAGAATATCATTCCTCTGCAACACATAGTTTTGGACAAGAACAACATGGTCATCTTCATGTGTACCCCTGGAGGGACTACGAGTCTGTGCCTTTCCTAGTTCTTTGAGTGCTCCATTACCTAACTCTACTGTGATTCGACTATGATTGACCCATACCTGAAGAAGTCCACTTCTTAGGTTTAAGTTGACTGCTTGGTCATAGATCCAGTCTTGACCCAAGACAAGGGGTTCCGTGAGGTCCTCATCTTGACACACTAGTACTTTAACTGTCATTGCCTCATCATGAATGTAGAGGGGAAGTTCCACCTCGCCCATGCAAGGGGTTTCCACGCCTCCCAATCCTATGAGATATGCTTCCACAGGATTGACAGTTAACTGCAACTCTTGAAAGTAAGATAATTTAACAGCACTAGTGACTGCACCTGAGTCAATCAAGGCTCTTACGGTCCTTGCACTCTTTCCTTGTCTTATATCCAAGGTTATGAACGGACGTCGATCAGTTATCCTATGTGAGCTTGTTCCTACGACTTCACACATTGCCATATGATATCCTTGATCTGCATAGTCATTTGTTCTAGGCTGATCTCTACCTTGCCTTCGTAACTTCATCCTTCTGATGCGTTCTAAAGCTTCTGCTTGAGCTTCTTCTCGAATTCGCTTTTCTTCCTCTTTGCGTTTCTTAGCAGTGTTGAGTCGGCTGAGCATTTCCTCCGTGAGGGGTTCCTGATACAACTTGACTCTGCAACCGCTAATATAGTTTGGGAGAACATCACCCTCTAACGTGGCTAGTTGTACTGCTCCACTCGTGGAGATCCTATTGATGATCATAGGTCTGTAGCCTCTCTTTTCTAGTTTCCTTGCGTGTTGTTTCAGTGTGTAGACTAAGACTAGATCTCCTGCTTTCAAGCCTTTATCCTTCACATGGGCATCAAAGTATGCCTTCTGTCTCTTCTTAGCTGCATAGATTCCTACGGCTGCTCTCAGTCTTGTTTCTCCTAATCGTTCAAGGTCAAAGATTCTAGAGGAGAGCTCATGACCTGTCCATTCGTGCTCTTGTGCTACTCTCAATGTAGGAATCAAGAAGTCCAGGGGTAGCACAACGTTTTGGCCGAATACCATCTGAAAGGGGGTGGCTTGGAGTACCGTTTTGTAGGCAACTCGGTATGCCCAAACAGCATGGTGTAGCTGTTTGTCCCAATCAGAGCGTTTAGTGTTCACTAATTTCGTCAGTACATTGCATAAGATCCATGTGAAGGGTAGGCCACCAGAAGCCCGCAAATAGTATTGCCTTGATCACCCGATCCGGTCCAAAGTGTCCTCTTGCTACACCTTGGTGAGCAGTTTCTAAGATCTTAAGATATTCACTTTCATGGACACATAAGGTAACCATCTTTACCACGCTTATATAGGTTATCACCAATGAGTGAGTAATCTAGGGCTTCTTGTTCTAAACTCCTTTTCCTAGCCAGAGTCATGTCTGGAGGGAATGTGTTTGTCCTCAGGAAGGATACTAGAGGTTCGCTCCAATCTGGCACAATGGATACTTGATAAAGAGTGGCGTGTTCCACTGGTGGTTTAGTGCAACAGATTGGGCATTCCTTGCACAACTTTTGGACATCCGCTTCCATAGTCGGCCAATGCACTCCGAGTCTCTTTAGGGTCTGTAAAGTTCGTTGCTTTGAGTAGTGTTGCTCCAACGCACCTACATGTGCTAATTGCAACCATTTAGCGTACTCATCCTCTTCTACGCAACAAGCCAAGATCCCTTGATCTGTGTGCTTGTACATACTTCCTGCCATGATGTGGTACTTTTGGGCTTTTACAACCTCTCTATTCCGTGTGTTTACCACTGGATGGTTAGGCCCGTATGTCAATACTGGTACCAATGGCTTAGCCCACTGCGGTACAACTTCCAAATTAAACAAGTAAGCGTCAGGAAGGTCGTCTGATACTCCTTGTGGGGCTTCTCCCGATGTGAGCCTAGAGAGGTGATCTGCTCTTAAATGAGTCCTACCTTTCCTTACCACAACCTCAAAGTCATATTCCATGAGCAAGAGAAACCATCTCACTAATCTTCCTGTATTGCATGGTTTATTTACGAGGTATAGCAATGCCTGATGATCAGTAAACAAATTAAACTTATTTGCAAGCAAATAGTGTTTAAATTTCTTAACTGCATATACCATGCCTAATCCTTCTCGCTCTGTAGTGGTGTAATTCCGTTCTGCCGCATTCAATTGTCTACTGGCATAGGCAATTGGAAGATCCATATTACCTTCACCGGTAGGTTGTGCAAGCACACATCCAATAGCATAATTGGATGCATCCACATGAACATGGAATGGCTTATTCCAATCTGGTGTGGTCAAGATTGGTGCTGAACATAATCTTCGTTTCAGCTCCTGGAAGGAATTCTCACATTCATCCGTCCACTCAAAGTTTGTCAGAAGTCCGTACATGGGCTTTGCAATGACAGCATACATGTGTATAAATCGTCGGTAATAACCACAATGCCCCATGAAATCTTGTACTTCCTTGACATTTTTTGGCCTAGGTAGCTCTGCTATAGCTCTCACTTTCTCTTCGTCAGTAGATATGCCATTCTCTGACACTATGTGTCCTAGAATCTTGCCTTGCCTTACCATAAACACGCACTTTTCTGGGTTCAGGCATACTTGATATTCTCTACATTTGTCAAAGATTTGTCTGAGCTCGGGGATATGGGTTTGTCTAATGTTGGAATGAGCACAAAGATCATCAACATAGACTTCTAAACTCTTCCTCAGGAACTCCTTAAACACATGGCACATGAGCCTCTGGAAGGTAGCTGGTGCATTGGTAAGCCCAAATGGCATTACTCTAAAAGCAAAAATGCCCCATTCTGTGGCAAAGGCTGTCTTATGCTGATCCTCTGGAGCTATGGCTACTTGATTGTAACCGGAAAATCCATCAAGGAAGCTGTACACTTCCTTGCCTGCCACTCTTTCTAAGAGATGTTCTGTGATGGGAAGCGGATAGTTATCTCGAATCGTGGCTGCATTAACCTTCTTCAAGTTAATGCACACACGCAGTTTGCCATTCTTCTTGGGCACCACTACGATGGGGGATACCCATTCAGTGTGCTCAATTTCATAGATGAATCCAGCTTCAACCAATCTATCTATCTCTTCTTTGATTTTAGCAGCGTAATTATCGTTATATGTATAGGGCTTTTGCTTAGAGGGTTTGGCATCTGAAGTCATGGGGATGGTGTGTGAGCATATGTCAGGGTCAACACCTTTCAAATCCTTGTAACTCCAAGCGAATACATCTCTGTATTCTCTTAGCAAGGCAATTAACGCATGCTCTTCTTGTTCTGTTAGGTCATGGCCTATGTACGTGCATCTCTCCTCTCCTTCTTCTAGGGCCACTACTATTTTCTTGGTGGTTTCTTTGTTATCATAGGCCTCTCCTGATTGTGCCTCTCGTTTAGGCATTCTTATCATGACTCTCCTGTCATCTATCTCATACTTCTTAAAAATTTCTGGGACCTCAAACAAAGATTCTTCCTCTTCTAGTGAGACTTCTCTCTTCTTTCGTTTCTTCCCTTCTTCCTTCGGGGTCACATGTGTTGCTAATCTTACATCATTTGTAAGCTCTCCATGCCTCTGGGGTTGAAACTCTACTTCATGGAAGTATTCTTCATCTGATGCAAAAGGTGGGTCCATAATGATTGACTCTAGGTCGGAGTCACTTGCATCCTCAAATGCATCAGGGCTCGGGTCGCATTCTTCTAGAACTGCCTCTCCCATGATTGGCTCTATGGAGAAGACTGAAATGTCATAGCCATCCTCATCACAGTGAGGTGTCCATTGTTCCTCATTGATGGCTACATCCATGGTTGCTGAAATTTCTGCCCAGCCATGGGGTTCAAATTCCTCGTCAGGAAAGACTACAGGTGCATAGGCTGGGTCTTGAATGGGTCTATGGGTTTCTTTCGCACCTATCTCTCTGGCTTTCTCTCTCTTCTCTTCTTCTACTGCTACTTTGCACATCCATAAGTGAGTGTCTTCATGCATCCATGAGGATCCAGACCCTATGGAATGCACAGATTCCGTATCATCTTTGGCTCTATGGATGGGATTCCACTGGATAGGAGGTACATCTCTATGAGAGTAATCTTTGAGATTTACTTTGGTTGTAACACCTAAGTGTTGCAGGTACAAAGAATTGGTTCCCCAATCCTGTACCACTTGCAACTGTTGCATAAATGGTCTTCCCAAAATCATCTCATAGGCATGATTTTTGCTGAAGTCACATATGGCAAATGTATGCTCAAACTCGACACCACAAGTGGTGAGAGTTATTCCTTCTAACAATCCTAGGGGTCTCTCTATGTGACCATCGGCCATCTGCAATTTCATTCTCGTTGGCCTGAGTGCTGGCTTGCCCCAACGCTTCCATAGGGAAGTAGTGGCAATTGCAACTCCTGCACCTGAGTCCAAAATTGCCTTGGTGGTGTACTCCTAGTAGGTGATGGGAAGATAGGTATTCCCTTCTTCACCTTCACACATATCTCCTATCTTATCCAAGGGAATTTCTGGCATTGTCCTATAGGATCCTACCCGGGAACGAGGTTTGGCTACTTCTGGTACTTGTTTGGCGACATGTTTCCATACTTTAGGTCTAACCTTGAGTAGCTCTTCTAACTTGAGATTGCACTGCACGTTAGTGTTCTTCACGACTTCTGTGTTCCTAGGTATGACTGAATCTTCGTTTCTTACCATGACTGTAGGTGCTCTCATACACGTGGACTTTGCTTCCCATGGGCCTGTGAAGTGGGGTAGCTCCTGTATGGAATTAGACTCAAAGTCCAATCTCTCGTGAGACTGAGTACTCTCATGTTCCCCGTAAATAGATGGGATGTCTTGTGGGAATTGCTCGTGTGTATCATCCACAAGTTCAAAGGGAGGGGCGACTTCACTTTCGTTATCCCATTTGTCTTCTTGAATCTCTCGTAGGAAGTCTGGTGCAAACCGATTCATAGAAGAAGAAGTGTCTGGCTCCGTAGAATTAGGCACATAAGCAACCTGGGGAGGAGGGCTTATTCTATCATTGGCTCTCACCTCGTTCTCAAAGATGGCTGGAGCACAAGCTTCCTGGGGAGGATTTCTTATTCCATTAATTTTCTGAACAGGCTCATACGCTCCCTGAGAAGGAATGTAGGTAACCTGTGGAGGTACATAAGCTTTCGAGGGAGGCTCATCTGCCTTTTGGGGGGAAAGATAAGCTTCTTGAGGAGGCACATGGGCTTCCTGAAGAGGCTGGCTTATCCGCTCTCTTGCCCTTTCCTTTCTTTGAGGGCCAGGTTCCTTTTCTGATTGTGCAATTGGCCTCTCTATTCTTTCTAGGGAGGGGGAATTGTCTGGTTCAATGGAATTTGGCACATAAGCTTTCGGTGGGGGATGTGTCACATTTTTGCTTGAGTTATGTCTTCCTTGATTTTCTTCTTCCTTGGCAGACCTTGCAATTATGCCCTCTAACTTCTCTAGAAGGCCATCCAAGTGTAGTTGCATCTTGGCTGAGCCCGAGTAATTGAAAAGGCGACTGGCCTCAAACATAGTCTGAGCCAATGCGACCATTTTCGCGCAAAGCTTGGTTCTTTCTATCTCTAGGTCAGCTCTAGGGTAACACTTGTCATGATCCGTGACATTTGTCCCTTCTTGGATTCTGGCCTGATATGCTTTAAGCATCATGTCTATACCTTCAGGAGTGGGATCAGCTAACACTGATCCTACTTTAGGGGGTGGTGGAATCATATGAGGTGGGTTGGAAGGTGGCGGTTCGGATGGTGTTGGTGGTGGTGGACTTTGGGATAGTGTGAGAGGGAGTTTGAGATGTGAGTTCAGTTATCCTCGCTTTGGTTTCTCTTATGCTTTCCTCAAGTTCACTCATCTTCTTTGCCCATTGCCTTTTCATTCTTGCCCGACTATCTTTCCAAGCTCTAGTCCTTTTCTTATTTTGGCTCTCAGTATCGCTGGCTTCTGGGCTCTTTTCCTTGCTTACCCCTTGGTTTTGCTGCACTGTTTGAGCTCTAGTGACTGCCTGTATGGGTGCAGTGGAAGTGACACTTCCGCTGGAATCTACCACTAACCCAATAACATTGATAGGCGTGATTTTTGGCATATTATTGGGGTTCTTTGGGCAATCTCGTAAGAGATGCTCCTTTCCACAATCTTGGCAAAAGCCTTGGATTGTCACTGATTGGGGTTGTGTAGGTGCAGGCATGGGGCAATCACGAATGAAGTGATCTCCCTGACATCTGTAACATGGTCCTCTAGGAAATGGTGGTCGTACCTGCCTAGGTTGGGGTCTAGGGTTGGGGTTTGTATACATGACGTTTGTGTAATCTGACTCCCAACTAGGTTCATTTGGCTCTTCGATGTAATAGGACTCACCATGTTCTGGAGACTGCATGTAGTATGCCTGGGGACTCTCAACATGTGTAGAATCAAAGCTATGGTCACTCGGGTCACTTTCGAAAAGCAAGGGTGTTACAGGGACTATAGCTCTATTCAGGTTCTCTTCTGCTGCTGCATATTTTACCGGAATCACATTAGCTGGGGCAGGGGGTTGTTGAGCTAACACTGGCTGAGGCCTTTGTTGGTTTTGGTAGGGTTGCTGATACGGTTGTTGTGGCCTACCATATGGTTGTGGAGGATACGGGTTCTGGTATCTTCCCTGTTGAGGGTATGGCTGAGGGTAGGGTTGCCTAATTGCCTGCTTGTTGTATGGGCAATCTTGTGTGGTGTGATTGGTGTATCTCCGTTCTATGGTGCAGTACTGGCTACTAGGATTTACTTGGGGCTGAGCCATAATGGGGCATACGTTCGCCATGTGGTCGCCACCACAAGTATAGCACCTTTTCATAGGAGCAAACCTTGGGATTTGTTTGTAAGTGACACCTAACTTCTGAGCTACTTTCTCTGCCAGTTCCTCAATTGATGTGGATTGCGTGGAAGAGAGGTTAGAGGCACTATCCGCGTCTTTGTATATCTTGGAAAGCTCTAACTCCTCCCCTAGGTTGTCCTCAATGTCAATACACATGCGTACACACTCTTCTATGGTCCTAGGGTCCTTCAAGTACACATAAGATCTCAATTTAGTACTTAGCAATCCATCCAGGAATAAAGCCACTTGTTTAGCTGGTGTGGGTAGCTCCGAGACAGGACATCTTTCTAAGTATTGCCTAAATCTTCTTCCTGCAAGTCTCACGGTTTCTTGAGGGGTTTGCTTGAAGCTGTGAATCAGCGAGGAGGTATTGTGCCTTATGCCACTCTTAGAGAATTCAATGATGAAAGCCTGTAGGAGTTGGTCTATGCTCCTGAACTGCCTCTCATTTAGTGGCTGAAACCATGTCAGGGCAGTGTTCCTAAGGGGCAGACCAAAGGCATTGTACTGCATGAATAGATCCTCCACTTGTTCAGCTCTCAAGACTTGCCTAAACTCGGCCACGTGATCGTATGGATCTCCAGTGCCATCGAAGTAGTTCTTCATGGACTTAACTAGCTGAGTCGGTCTCAAAGTTCTTGTGTCCTCTCTAGGTCGTGGTAGAGGGAACTCATCCACATTTCTTTGATTCCTGTGAGCTCTAAGTATCTCAGGTTCTACTCTATTCGTTTCCGTCCTCGTTCTTTCTCTACCCACTGGGTTGGCAAAGCTTACTTCTGGTCTATCTCTACTTCTGTCTCTTTGCATTCCATGAGCTTGGGATGTTCCAGCTCCAGGGTGACCATAGGATACATTCGATCTTGGTTGGGGGAAAACAAATTCACCTTTCCAAGTGTAAGCATGCCTATCATTTTCCGTAACCACAAAGATCCTCTCCAAAGCGTGATCTAAGTAGGTCACTCTACCTGGGCTATCAGGATCCTTAAACTCATAGATCATGATTGTTCCTATATCAGTTGGCTGATTAGATTTATACCTCCAAAAGGCTTCGTCGGTTTCTCGATTGAGGAGCAAATCTATGCTCTTGTTGTCTTGGGGAACCCACTCAGGTGTGATAATCCTAGTGAGAACAGATTTGCCTTGGGGGGTTCTAGGTTCTACACCCATGTTTCCTTGTTCCAAGTCACCTAAGTCCGCCTCTGAGATTACATTCCCAAATTCATCTGTCCTGTCTGGGTGACTGGTGACTACGTATATGGTTCCTTCTTTGTCCAAGTATGCCCCATTTTCAAACTTGACTGCTGGGTGCTCTAGTCCTATGGATTGATCAGGATTCTTAATCTGTACCACAGATCTTCCTAGGCCGTCCTCATAGATGCTAGCACCTAATCGGTTGGTCCTAAGGTATTCCAACTGTGTTTTGTAAGGGCCTTCTACCCTGTACAAGTAAGGCACTCCTGAACTACCTGTAGGTCTCTCCATACCTTGAGACATCTCTGATTCACTGGTATCAGAGCTAGGGTATTGCGAGTGGTGACTCAACTGCTGGGCCCAAGACCTTGCAGTGTGATTGACACTAGCCTCTGAAGACCTAAGGCTTCGTCTCTCTCTTACTAGGTGTCGTCCTGATCTAAGGTTCATATGCCTAACTGATTAACCCAATTTTTTTTCCAGGTACAACCACGTTTCTGAGTCCTTTTGTATCGGTCACTTGGTTCTTTTTATGTTGATTATTGTGTTTATACTCTTGTCTGATATCACGTCGTCAGGAATACTTGAGTTTAATGTCGCACTTTAGTTTGGTCGTTTCACGTTAGGCTTTTTTTCCTTTAAAGTTGTCGTCCACACACACATAGGTTATCTCTTAACTTGCACTTGATTTTCTTAGATGGTCTTTGATTTATCTCGTGCCTATCGTTGCCTAGAATTACTTCTAACACTACCCGCACTTAGCCTAAACTAAGAATTGACAAAGAGTGTTGCGGGTTTTCCAACCTTGAGTTCCTTTCCTTGTATTGTTGCCCTGGTGTGCCCAGGACGCGTATTCCCAAGCCTGCACTTACTCTTGCTTTGTGTACCCTTCGCTGCTCTCACAAGTCCTGTAAGAGGCCCACTGTTAGCTCAAGACTTAAATTCAAAAGACAGAACCAATCACTTTTATTCATGTGACACTTCACCAATTTACACTATGACCTTTTGGACACAACTCTAGAGATCCCTGAATTTTTGTTCCCCCTGGGTATGGTCAACTTCAAAATACCCTAGCTAATATTCTTGATCTTAATTTAACCATAACCAGTCGATGTTTTTGTTGTACTCCCTGCGAGCTTTCCAACAAAACAAAAATCACGGCAAACGGATTTCGTATGAGGAAGTTATGCCAGTTCAGGGTTTTGGGGCTAAACAGGATTCAACTAGGTTAACAGGCAATCAGGAATTCTCGAGTTACTTGGGTCATGCCCTCTTAAAGCAATACTACACCCTAATGTTTGTCCCACTCTTGGCCAAAATTTAGACCACTATTTTTACCTTAAAAATTTGACCTAAATTGCCCTTCTAACGTGTTCGCAAAGTCTGTCGGTCGCGATTGACAGGTCAGTCGCGATTGACGTGTCGATCGCGATTGACAAGTCCGTCGTGGCTGTCAGTCGCGATTGACTGTTCAATCGCGATTGACAGGGGTTACAAAAAGTCAAACGGTCGTGGTCAAAGGGTCGTTGACTCTGTCGATCGCGATTGATGGGTCGATCATGATTGACACGTCGGTCGCGAGGGTCTGTCCGTCGTGGTCAAACAGTCGTTGACTGTGTCGGTCGCGATTGATAGAGTAGTCGTGGTCTGTCCGTCGTGGTCAAACAGTCGTTGACTGTGTTGGTCGCGATTGATGAGTCGATTGCGATTGACACGTGTCACGCGTATGGTCCGTCGGTCGTGGTCAATCGGTCGTTGACTCTGTCGGTCGCGATTGACAGAGCTGTCGTGGGCTGTCAATCGCGATTGACGTGTCGATCGCGATTGACAGGTCTGTCCGTCGTGGTTTGTCGATCGCAATTGACAGAGCGATCACGATTGATAGAAATCTGAGAAATTTCAAGAAACTAAACACATTTTTGGGAAGCTCTAGGCTTGTAGATCATGGTTTTGCACTTTGTTTGGTGGTTTGAGCGTTTTTTCTGTCGGTCGCGATTGACAGAAGTCGGCGACACACAGACAGTTACTTCGAAATCCGTACCTGCACAGAGTGCTGGGGACGATGATGTGACCTGTACCTGCAAGACAGCTCAAGAAACAAGCAAAAACAGCACACGCAATTTCGCTCTCTTGCTCTCTCTCACAAGGGAAATGAGGGAAATGAGGTGGAGAAGGTGATATGATCGAAAAACTGAAATTTTCGCGATGATGGAGATGGAGGTGGGAGATGGTGATGATGATGATGGTGATGAAGATGGTGAAGAAAAAATAAGAAAATAGATGAAAGTGAAGAAAATACCTACAACTCCAACGCGTCAACTCTACGTCTTACCATCACACGCTCGTCCTCAAAGCTCGATCCCCGGCAACGACGCCAAAATTTGGTGTAGCTCAGTGATGAGTAGCACCTCCTTTAATGTCAATCTGGGAAGACGTGAGGATGGTATGAAGACCTCAAGCAAGTGGCGGCACAAGTGCGTGAGTGAGAAGCACACTAGCATGCACACACATACACACACACGCGCACACACAGCAAGACAAAGGGTGAGAATCAATGGAGTTCTTAGATTACTTTTCAAGAAGCTCTTACAAGTTTGTTTCAATTACAATCTAACCTCAAAAATGAGCTCTCTAGCTCCTTTTATAGTTTTTGACTAGCTTTGGCCCTGTTCAGACCTAGTGTCCAACCTAGTTAAAAATTAGGTTCCAGGGCTTATTTGAGGGCTCAAACGAGATCTAAAAATTACGAAAATTGGCAGGTAGATACTTCTAAAGCTCCTCAAGCTCAAGGACTCCTTGGCTTGCACAAAATGGAGCTAAAAAAATATGAAATGGTATTTACAATGGTGTTTAGTGATGAGAATCACTTTTAATTGGTGTAAGGGTTTTTGAAAAGTTAAAGGGTTGCCTAAGTGCTAGATTTGCGTGAATGCTCATACTTGCTTCTTCATGAGGAAAATTATTGGCCTATTTGCCAGATCTTCTTTGACTGCCATGTCTGCTTGTGCTGTCCCTTCGCTCCGACTCTCTTCGTCTTGTGGCTCCTTCGGTTCCCTGACTGCTGCCAACAATTATCATGGTGTCCTATATGCTCAACATTTTGGCTATAGCTCTCCGAGACGAAGAGCACATTCAGTGGTGGGCAACTGTTGAGCCCATAAAAGTCATGTTGGTCAAAGTCAACTGTAGTCAAAGGCAAAAGGTCAAAGTCAACTGGTCAAAGTCAATTGGTCAAAGTCAACTAGTCAAAGTCAACAAGGTCAAGGTCAAAGTCAATAGGTGCAAAGTCAAAGTGCCAAATACAGGTGTCAAAGTGCACAGGTAGTGCACAATTAATTGTCCACACAGGGTAAATTGGAGAAAGTGAGTTGCAGGTTGTAGAAGTATTTTCTTTAATTTCCCTAAGGTTCAATGTGTGTTTTAAAGTGTTTTGGAAGGTTCAGGTGAACCCCCCCTTAGGTGCAAAAGTGAAGACTTAAAAGGAAATGTGAAGGTATGTGAAGCGGCACCGTACGCACAGGTGAAAGTATGGCCCCCCCATTAAAATTTTGGGTTTTAGTCTAAAGTCACTACAGGACAAAACAGTGAGTCGTTGGCTGCCACTAGTGAAGACAATCTTGGGACATCAAAGTGAGCACCAAGATACCATTGCAGTTAGGAGCATACGTGATCGACACACTCAAATCAAGGCAAGGTCTATTCTTGGACCAATCTTAGAGTAAGCAAGAGAAGCATAGTCTAAGGAAAGCAAGAGAGAGAAGTGCAAGAGTCACCAGAGTGCGATGCAGAGAAGTGGAAGTGCAAGGTGCATGGAGAGTGACTAAGGATTTGTGCAGAGAGTGCTAAGCTATACTCCCCCAAGGATCTCAAGGTCTCATTGCAGTGTGCGCGTGCCGACAGAAGGTATTCACTCCTCCCCCTTTGTGGAAGCTTGGTGCAAGGTGTGCACAAGGATAAGCTTGAAGCAGGTGGAGGTCTGGTGGAGAGGAGATCGGTGGCAAGAAGACTTTGGGATATTGGGTATTTTGTAATTGAGCACTCTGTGTGATTGTGCATAGAAGTATTGGCTTGTATTTTGCTTCAAACATTGTAATTGTCTTACTGTAATCAATCGGCAGAAACTTCCAAGGTGTATTTCCTCTTCTGGTCCTTTCATTTTCTCCTACAAACCCTCAAACTCCTTCTTGTCTAAGAATCCCCCAACATTACTCAAGTACTAATTGATGGTGGTTCTGGTATAAATATAGCCATGCAACCCTTTGCAAGAAGTTAGGGTGGACCCAAATTGAGCCTGTCCAATTTTTGTAAGAATGGCCGACCAATCCCGAGTCCATCCGGTGGGACTCATACGGAATGTCCCGATCACTTTGCAGGGTACAACGTTTAAGATGAACTTTGTAGTCTTAGAACTATCGGAGTCCAATCTCGATTATAATCTTCTTTTCAGCCGACCCTGGTTGAAACAGGCTAAGGTTATACAGGATTGGTCAGCACAGGAACTAACTTTCAAAGACAACCATCGTAAATATGTTGTCAAACTGGATGCTATTCAGCCCTGCGAATCACATGCCAGACCTTATGTAGCAGAGCCGGTCCACATGTTGAATGGTTTGTCCGATGATGAAGAAGAAGAATTTTTTAAGAATAATAAAGATTTGATCTCTTTGGGGACTGTCGATTCGCAATCCGTAGCAGACAACTGGAGTCTGGCAGCCTGTACGGTGATGCCCAGACAGCTGACGATTCGGTGAAACCTCGGCAATTCTATGTTCCCGAAGATCAGTTAATCACCTATAATTTGGGAGATGAAGTGAACCCGCGACCTGTCAAGATAAAGGAAGGATTATCCGAGGCATTTCAAGCAGATTTGATCCAGCTTCTTCGTGAGCTCTCTGATGTTTTTGCCTGGGATTATCGTGATATGAAAGGTCTGGATCCTCGCATCTATCAGCATCGGGTCGTGCTCAAACCAGAAGCAAAGCCGATTAAACAATCCAGCTACCGAATGAATCCTAACTATGTAGCACAGCTCAAGGCAGAACTCGATCGGCTACTAAAAGTGGGATTCATTGTCCCCATTGAACAGGCTGAATGGATCTCACCGATCATAATTGTTTCGAAGAAAAACAAGCAGCTCAAAGTCTGTGTGGATTACCGGAAATTGAATGCATCCACAGTACCTGATCCGTTTCCTCTTCCCTTTCTTGACACAATGCTGGACAAGGTGGCAGGGCGCGAGATGTAATCCTTTTTGGAAGGTTACAGTGGCTATAACCAGGTCCGAATGGCTGAGCAAGATATACCAAAAACAGCGTTTATTATGAATTGGGGTGTTTTTGCTTGTACAGTCATGTGGTTTGGGTTAAGGAATGCTCCTAGTACCTTTCAACGTTGTATGCAGGTAATTTTTTCACCCTACCTCACTTCTTTTATGCAAGTATACTTAGATGACTTCTCTTTATTCGGCTAAATTATGGCACACCTGTATCATTTACAGTGTTGTTTTGAGAAATGCCGCGAATACCGACTTTGCTTGAACCCGACCAAATTTTTCTTTGCGGTTTCTTGTGGTAAACTACTTGGCCATATTATCTCTACACAAGGCATACAGGTTGATCCAGAAAAAGTTGCCGCCGTGTTGGAAGCACCTGTGCCTACAACACCAAAAGAAGTTATGTGATTCCTAGGACAGATTCGGTGGCATGGTCGCCATTTACAGTGGTTAGCTCATCCTTCCATACCACTTAATCGACTCATGATGAGCACTCCACGATAGTTTGGTTGGACTCCACAATATCAAACTACCTTTGATCGTTTAAAAGAATTATTGACCCAGGCACCAATTTTGCAACCCCCGGATTGGAAACGCCTGTTCCACGTCTTCGTTGATGCCTCAGATATCACAATTGGAAGTGTTTTAATGCAGCAATCTGATAAGTGGTTCAGGCTTGTCTATTACGCAAGTCATCGACTCGCTCCTGCTGAACGAAATTATTCACTAACTGAAAGAGAATGTCTCCGTTTGGTGTATTCTGTAAAAAAATTACTGCATTATTTGTTAGGCCAAAAATTCACCTTTCATGTAGATCATGCTACGCTGGTGTATCTGGTCCGACAGCAGCATTTAGGTGGCTGCTTGGCACGTTGGGTTCTATTGTTACAAGAATTCGATTATGAAGTGATTCATCGACCCGGCACTGCACATGCATTAGCAGATTTTCTCTCTCGATTAGATTCCGGTGAAGCTCCGGTAGGTGTTGATGACACCCCACCAGCAATTTATGTTACTGAAACAACTAGTGATGAATCTGCAGAACCTCCTGTGACACCTACCTACTATGATCAGTTATTAACCTTTCTTACTGATGGATGTCTTCCCCCTCTGTTTGTTATTGATCTTTGGAGCTGTCCTCTCCAATCATTTAGCATAAAGAATCAACAAGACATCTTTATTTTGTCAATCCTGGAAGTATTCTTGAGACCACAACCCCTTCAAGATGATAGAATCCAAGAAATAAGAGAATAATGGCTGGATTTCTGAGAATAGTGAAAATGAAGAGAAATTTCTAGGGTTTGGATTATCTTGAGCAAATCTCTACCATTTTCTACAATCTTGGTGTCTATTGCATGCTATTTTATCAGCAGAACACAATTATGAAGTCAAAATAAAAAAATATCACCTGTATCATACAGACAAGACAATCGCAATTCTGTGCAAACAGACGATTTTCAGCTCCAGCACCATTCTTCATCAACTTATCTCTCAACACAACAGTATTCAACTCTCTTCATACACATTCAACAGGTTTACACAATAGAAGCTCACAAATCTCCATGGATACACAAGAACTAGACTCACAAATCAAAGAAACCACACAAAAGAGGAGAAAACATGATTTTCAGCAGAAAACTCCTTCTCTATTCACTTGGATAGCATGTAAACAAATGATTAACCAGCCCCCTCATAATAGAGGAAATTAGCTTATATACATTTTCAAGTGTCCCTTTTCACACTTGAATTTTGTTCCTTTCCTCTATTATTCTAAAAATATGCTATCTAGGAGTTTCCAAAAATTCTAGAAAAATTACATAAGATCCTATCCTATATAAGGAAGACTCTTCCTTATTTTTACAACAATTGCATAAATATTTTTACAAATTTCTATCATTTTACAATTATTCTCCTTCAAAATGCTTCCAAAAATACATCCTCTAACATCCTTCCTGACAAAAGACTTTCCTGCTCTTCTGCACTGATCACTTTTCTTTACTTCTTCTTTCTTTGGTATACTTGTGACAGCAAATCATGACCTTTCCTTTTTGTAACATTTAGATTATTGACCATTTCAAATAATGCCTTTCTCCACTGTACTACAGCTTTTGGTTTATCAATGACATCCTTTTTCAAGTATTCCGTATAGGTAGCTTCATATGCTGTGAGTCTGGACTTAGTAACAACTCACAGATTTCCAAAAATCTCTGACTCTCTTTCAAAAAACCCGTAATCAAAGGCATCTTCAAAAATTTGTAAGTAATGACTGCCCAAAGATATTACTCTGTTGCAATATGCCATTAAGCAGATTCTGTCAGGTGTTTCGCTCAAATCAAATAATAATGCATCTGTTGGAGAATTAAAGCCGATATAATTCAATGTTCTGATATCTGTGTCGGTATAGGTTTCTATACAGGCCAAAATTAATCTCATTATTCTGATAAGTAGAATGCATGCAGGGTCATTTACATCTTTGTATGTAGTTATTATGGACTCAGCAGTATTCACCATGTAACTCTTTGTAGGCCATGTGCCTGCCTTAGGACCTGCTATTTTTGGGAAATTCAACCACTTAGGTGGAATTTGACCTTCTTTTCGTCTTTCCCAAAAAATTGTCCATTCTCTCCTTCGTGCCACTGGACAGTAGGCTGGACTGATTTTTAGATGAAGAGGTGCCTCCTTCCAAATTTTCCTACATTCTTTGTTGGCATCCAACCATTTGTTTCTCCATTTTGGATTGGCTCTTTCAAATAGTTCTTTAGTCACATTGATGTCCTCTTCATACTCAAGGTACTTATTTGGAGGTAGCCCAACTCTGGCCAACTGATAGTTCTTTATACTCTCCATAATCATACACAATGGTATTCCCAATCCATCTGCAGCCCAGTGATGCTAATCTGGATTGATTCCCTTATTTAATGCAAATGTGACAATTTGGTCTTCATACTCATCATGCATCTTCCTGATAAATTCCATTCTAGAATCTCTACTTGTCAGCAATTTTTTTACAAAATCTTCTGAATATTCTCCTTCTAATCTTTTATCTGCTGGTTCACTGTCATGTTGTATTCCCTCATTATTTTCTACCCCATATTCTTCTGTATATGTGGTCTCCACATGTGTTTCTTCTTGGATTTGTGGTTTATCCAATTTTTTCTGTAATTCCTCTATAGTCATCATCAGACTCCCATTCTGTTGTGCCCATAGTTCTCTTTCTTTTTTCCATTCATTTTGTTCCTTTTCTCTCTTTGTCTGCCAATCACTTCTTTCCTTTTCCATATCCATCTGTAGCTTATTATATCCTCTCATAGATGTAGCAGCATGTGTACTAGCCTGCTTTTCTAATTCCTTGGCTTCTTTCAATTCTCTTTGTAATTTCTGAATCTCTTTGTGTAATCCTTCCTTTTCTTCCTCTGTCATATGGGCTGTCTGACTTTCCTCCTTCAATTGCCCTTCCTCCAATAGTAGCTTGTTGATTTCTTCATTTGCTTTAGTCAAAATTTGATAAGAGGTTTGCAAAGTTCTATATCTTCCCTCAATCTTTCTCAACTCCTTTTCTAACTTAGTGTTCTACTCTGTTAGTTTTACACTCTTTTCTTCTAGATATTGAATCTTATTTTGCTTCTGTACTTCTAGCTCTTCCAAAGCAATTATTTTATTGCCAAATTCCTCATTTTTCTCTTGTACCTTCCTCAGTTGCTTTGTCATTTGCTCCTTTTCCCTTTTATGCTCTTTAATAATCATACTACCTTTCTCAAATTTTGACTCTGCTACCATCCCTGAAATGATCATGTTCCGGCTAGAAGGTCTGAACTCTTCAATGTTATTCATAATGATCTGACATGCTGATCTTATACTCTTTGGTATTCTTTCCAATCCCCCTTCCATTTCCATTTGTTTAGTTTCTAGTTGTTTGTCCTCTTTGCATTCACTCTCCTCTTCCTCTTCTTCTTCATATTCTATAATCTTGGCCTTATTTTCTTCATTGCTTGGATGAGTGTCCAGTGTTTCTGAATCTGCCATGTCTTCTTGAACACCTGAATTCTTTTGCTCTAAAACATCTGAAATAAGCTTTATTTCCTGTATCTTTTCCTTCTCCATCACCTGTTGAGTCTCTTCAGAAAGGCGTCCTTCCTTTATTTGCATCTCCTTTCCCAAGCTCAAAGTTTCTTGGGACAGGTTATATTCAGTTTTCCCAACAGAGTTTCCCTGACATTCACCTGTTTGTTCTTCCTGTCTTTCCTTTTCCTAGGCTAGAACTGATTCAGTTATTTCAAAATCTTTGACCTGATCATTACTTCTTTCCTCTTTGTGTCCTTCTTCCTGCTCATCAATGTTCATGAGGTCCATTGCTACCTCTTGTTTTTGATCCTCATTGGATGTAAACTCTTCATTGTTCTTCAAATCATGCAGTACATCTTTTATACTCTGGATGATCTCCTTTTCCACTACTTCCCCTGTGACTTTTTGAACATTGCCTTTCTCAAATATTTCCTCTGCTTCCTGTAGTGGATCTTGATCTGTGCCTTTTTTATTTATGACTGAGCTGCTCATTTGTGCCTTCTTGGCTATTTCTTCTATGCTCTCATCTAGTTTGAAGTAGGTTTGTGAGGGTTTTGTCCATAGGGATTTCATCCCAGTATGCACTAATCCACAACTAACTTCTTCCCTTATTTCACTTGGCTGTTCTATCATAACTGCTTTTCCCTTCCTCAACCTTCTTTCATCTTCCATACTGAGCTGTTTTCCTGCCTGTTCCTGAATTGGCTTCTCCCGAGACTTCTTCTTCAATTCTTCAGGTGTTTTCTGTTTCTCAGAAGCCTGTGTAATTATATTAGGAGTATTTGGTATTGACAAATTTAGACTCTTTAACAAAAAACTCTCAATATCACTTTCAGAATCAGATGAAAAGTGTGAAGGTCCTCCTCTTTCTGGTTCTGTGGGTCTTGATACTTCTTCCACAGTGGATGGCTTCTGTGTTTCTTCCATTATTACTTCCTCCCTCTCTTTGGTAATAACAGTTTCAACTATGGATTTGCCCTTTCCCTTCTTGGTCAATTTCTTCTTTTGTACTGGTTTCTTTGGAACCTTCTTTTTCACCACAATAGTGGTTCTGGTCTCTGGAGGTCCTTGCAATTCCTTGAAGTAGGCAAGCAACTCAACTTCTTTCCTGACAAACACCTCCTCCGTTTCAGCTGTCATCATTTGATCATGGAGTGCTTCATAGTGCTCCACCTCCTCCTGAACCCAATCTGTAGCTTTGCATGAATAATCTTCCAGCATTTTCTGATATTGTGCCTCATACATAGCTCTTTTGGTATTTCCTTGGGTTAAATAAGTGTATAATTGCTCTTTGCTTGTTTGGGGTGGATGAGGTTCACTAGAGGATTGAACCTATTTTTGTGCCTCCTCATGTTCTTCTTTTGTAGCTTCCTCCATTTCTAGTTCAACCTTCCTTGGGTCCAACCTTCTTTTCTTTACAGGAATCACTTCCTTAGATATCATCTTTCTTTTCATTCCTGTTCCCCTCATGCGGGTTTGTCCTTCTGTTTCCCTTTCAGCCATTTTCCTTGGAGGACTCTTGATTCCAGCCATAAGACTTCTGAAATACTGTGCCTCTGGAGCCAATTTCAATTGATCTTCCATCCCTAGAACATGATAAATGATTCTTGTTAAGAACTGTGCTCCATTCATGAACTTCTTCTGTTCCCAGTGTTTTGCTGCTTCTTTCAGTTGTTCATGGATGTATGGTGAGACATCCATTACTCCAAAGGGTTTAGTTCTATCCTTGTTGTTGAACATCAATAGTATGTGGCATGGTATACCTTGGTAGTTTTGGAAAGCAAAAGTATTGTAAGAACATCCTCATGGCATATTCTTCATTCTCCCTTCCTTTAAAGTCAGTGAATCTTGCATATCCTGTATAAGTTTCCTTATTCTTTTTGACAAAGCTCGGGTCAAGTTTGGTTCCCATTGTGTAGAATTGCAATGCTGCTATGATATGTTCTGCCTTGATAGTGATAGCTACTTCCTGATTATCCCTGTTTTTGACTTTGCACCTGAAATAGGCATCATTCCCTCTTCCTATTTCCATCAAATTGCTCATTACTTGTGCTACTCTCTCAAAATCAATGAAAAAGATAGGCTCCTCCAATATTTTGTGCAATCCGACTGCCTTCCATCTTTTCATATTGACAGCAACTCTTTGGAACCTGTAGAACTCCTGGCACAACATCGTATACTTATATCCTCCTACTCCCACTGTAAATATGTGCTGACCAATGATGTTTAGGGTCTCCTTAAGTTCCTTCACCACCTTCTCAGCCTCTGGAATTTCTTGCTCTTCCTCTGACTCTAGGTCCACCTGTTCCTCCACAGCTTCACTGTCCAGAAACCAATGGCCTCTTGATAGAACGACTGATTCTGCCTTGAAGTCATGAATTGGCAACTCCTTTGTATTCACCATTATCTGAGGAAAATAAAATACACAAAGAAAAACTCTACCCACATAAGTTGCAAGAAATCAAAGAGTAATATGTAGGGATTTATTTTTAGATGTCATGACATAAGAATGAAAATAAAATCCAAAATAAATTCTATTTCTCCAGAAAAGACTCAAAAAGTGATCATTACAGGTGTAGCAAGATGTCTAGTGCAGTCCCTTTTCCAAACCACTCTTTTGGAAAAACAAATCATTTATCAATGATAGAAAACAAAAACTAACTAACACAAAATAAAAAATAAATAGATCTCTACTATTCTTCTACCTAGATCTTGCTTTGTGATATATAATTTTGGTAAAAAACAACAGAAAATAAACAATTTTTCTCAATTTTTCTTTCTCTTTTTTTCAACAATGATTTTTTTCTCTCTTTTTTTTTTCAATTTTTCTTTCTCTTCTTTTTTTCATTTTCATTCTTTTTTTTTCATAACAATTTTTTTCTATTTGTTTTCTTCCCCTCCTAATTCTCTTTTTTAGAAAAGAAAATCAGGTCTAATATATATTTTTTCATAATTTTTCAACATGTTATGATTTTCTAGATATAGATCAAATCTGGATGATCTTTTTTCCATTGGAACAGCTCTGATTTTTTAACCCAGTACTTCCTGACTCCAATTGGTCTGGTTCCAAGCAAACAACTATTCCCTCTGGATAAGCATTTTGTAGGAGTTTTTGGTTTCCATATCCATTTTGTCCTTGATTTCTGTTTCAATGAGCAGACCTGCTATAGACTTTGATTCCATGTGCTTTTTGCTCTGATGCTTTGATTCTTTGGACAATGCCATGATTGCCCTCTTCTTCCTATCTCTCCACCCTTCTTTGTTCTTCCAATCTTTTGCTGATTTTGATTATATGAAGCTTGATCATTTAACATTTGTATTGGTAATGTCTGTGTATCCTCAAATGCAAAAGTGAATCCTTCAAAGTGTATATCATGCACATCTGATTGAATTTCCTGTTTTTCATTACTCAATAGAAATATTAAAAACCTTTTGTCATTTATGTTCAATTTAAGCTTCATTTTTTCAAAATCCAAGATCACTTTACCTTGTTGAAGCCATGGTTGACCTAAAATCACTTTTTCAGCCATCAAATTATCTGGCCATTCTTCACAGTCTATTTTCATATATTCTTCATTAAACTTTACTTCAATAGTCAGTGAAGACATGCTCTGTACTATTTGATCTTCCAAAGTTTTGATCAGGGTTCTACTTTGAGTTCTTTTTATGTTGAATTTACTTACCAACGCTGAACTAATCAGATTTACTTGTGCTCCAGAATCTATCAAAACCCTAATGCTTTCATTTTGAAAATCCATTATCATCACAGGGACATGTTCCTTTGGTTTGAGAGGAGTTTCACACAGACAGACTTCCCTAAGCTCATTGATTTTTCTTATCCTTTCTATAGCTTCCTGTTGAGCTTCTTTTCTAATGTCTTCCTCTTCTCTTTTCTTGTTTTGAGCTTGTTGCAACCTTCTCCATTCATCAACAGTTAATGGGCAATCATACCTCTTAACTCTACGTCCACTTATAAAGTTTGGCATGATTTCTCCGTCTATGTTAGCTAGTTGAATGGCTCCACTGTTGCTTATCTGATGTATAATATATGGTCCATGTCCTTTTTTCTGGAACTTTTTCTGATGTTCTCTGACTGTGTAAGACAACACTAGATCTCCTACCTGTAGATCTTTCTCTTTTATGTGAACATCATGATAAGCTTTTTGCCTTTTCTTGTCCACATATAAACTCATAATGGCTTGGAGTCTAGATGCTCCCAACTTTTCCAATTCCATTACTCTTTCTGATAGTTCATGTCCAGTCCAATTATAGTGACTTCCTAGTTTTAATGTTGGAATAAGGAATTCCATAGGTAAAACTGCATTTTGTCCATATACTAGATTGAATGGTGTGCTCCCTATTGCAGTTTTGTAAGCCACTCTATAACCCCATAGGACATGATTAAGTTGTAGATCCCAATCATTCCTGTTTGTGTTCACTAACTTTGATAGTACAGTACAAAGTACTTTATTGGTACTTTCTGCTAACCCATTGGCTTGTGGGTGATATGGGGCTGACTTTCTATGACTGATCAGGAAATATTCAGTGATGTTTTCTATGATTTGGTTTACAAAATGTGTCCCCCTATCACTTACTAGTTCAATTGGAAGTCCAAATTTGGTGATAATGTTTTCATATAGGACTCTGGCAGTAGTATTAGCATCATTTCTTTTTGTGGCTTTGGTCTCAGCCCACTTTGTCAGGTAGTCTGTTGCCACTATGATGTATTCAGCATGGGATTGTTTTGTTGGAGGATGTATGGGTCCAATGAAATCCAATCCCCATTTGCTAAAGGCTCTGGCTGAAATTAATGGAACCAATGGCATATCATTTCTTCTATTTGGTTGACTTACCCTTTGACAGACATCACACCTTTTTACATATGTTCTTGCATCAGGAAATAGTGTTGGCCACCAAAAGCCAGAATATAAAATGAGTTTAGCAGCTCTGTCACTTGAGAAGTGTCCTCTTGCCACTCCAGAGTGTGCCATTTCCAACATTTCTAGATATTTATTCTCAGGAACACAAATCCTTAGGTATCCATCCATTCCTCTCTTATACAACTGTTCCCCTTTCCATTGATATTCCTCAGAAATTACTTGTAAATTTTTTGAATCTGTACCAGCTATCACTTGTTTTCCTTTCTCCTTCCTTCTCAATTCTTCAATGATATTTTCACTCCAATGTGGATTTTTGTGGAACCAATATAGAGTTATGAATTCTGAATCTTGCAATATTTGGCACTTCTTGCAATTGGCAATGTATTTTGATACATCTTGAATTTTATTAGGCCAATGTACCCCCATCCTATTGAGATTACTTAGGGTGACTACCCTAGAAGCATGAGTGCAAGGGTTCCAATGATGAGCTCTCCTTAGATATTCTTGTTGCTCCTCCTCAGGAGTGCAATATTCTAATATGCCTGTGTGGTTGAGATGGTATAAATGCCCAGCTAGTAACATAAAGTTCCTGCTTTGCAATACTAGGTGTGCATTGTTCCCAACTGTTCTACAAGGTCCCATGGTTAATAATGGTACTAAAGTCATGGCCCACTCAGGAACACTCTCTATTTTAAACAGATAAGTGTCTGGCAGATTTCCATCTAAAGGTGAACTGGGTTCTTCAAACTGGATTCGAGATAAATGATCTGCTCTCAAGTGTGTTTTCCCTTGTCTGACCACCACCTCAAACTCAAATTCCATTAGCAAAAGAAACCATCTGACTATTCTGCTTGTGTGACAAGGTTTATTTACCAAATATAACAAAGCTTGATGGTCTACAAAGAACTTGAACTTGTTGGCCAAAAGGTAATGTCTGTATTTTTTTACAGCAAATACCATGCCCAATCCCTCTCTTTCAATGGTTGTGTAATTTTTCTCTGCTAGATTCAATTGTCTACTGGCATAGGCCACTGGAAAATCTAACCTTCTTCCTTCTATTAGTTGTGCTAACACACATCCCAAAGCATAATTTGAAGCATCCACATGGACATGAAAAATTTTGTCCCATTGAGGTGTTTTCAGAATTGGGGCTGTTACCAAACAAGTTTTTAGAGTTTCAAAGGCTTGGTCACACTCCTTAGTCCACTCAAACTTTGTAATTAAGGCATATAAGGATTTGGCTATGTCAGCAAATTTGTGTACAAATTTCCTATAGTACCCACAATGTCCCATGAAAGTTTGAAGTTCCTTTACACTTGTCGGTCTTGGAAGCTCTATTATGGCCTTTATTTTCTTCTCATCAGTTGAAATTCCATTTTTAGAGACTATATGACCCAGCATTCTTCCTTGTCTCACAAAGAATACACATTTTTTGGGATTTAAACATACTCTGTAGGTTCTGCATTTTCTAAATATATTTTCTAAATCTTTCAAGTGATCTTGTCTTTTTAATGAAAAAGTACAAAGATCATCTACATAGATTTCCATTACCTTTCTCAGAAACTCTTTGAAGATATGACACATCAATCTCTGGAAAGTTGCTGGAGCATTAGTTAATCCAAACGGCATAACCCTAAAGGCATGAATTCCCCATTCTGTGGAGAAGGCAGTTTTATGTTGGTCTTCCAATGTTATAGGAACCTGGTTGTACCCTGAAAAACCATCTAAAAAACTATAAACCTCCTTCCCTGCAACTCTTTCTAGAAGATGATCTATTATAGGCAGTGGATAATTATCTCTTATAGTTGCTGCATTTACCTTTTTCAAGTTAATGCATACCCTAAGTTTCCCATTCTTTTTTGGTACCACAACTATAGGAGATATCCATTCTGTATACTCAATTTCATAGATGAAATTGGCAGCTAACAGTTTGTCAATTTCTTCTTTTATCTTTGCGGAGTATTTATCATTAAATGTGTAATGTCTCTGTTTACTAGGTTTTGCTTCAGGTGTAATAGGAATCTTATGCTCACAGATTTTAGGATCAATACCTTTCAAATCCTTGTAGCTATAAGCAAATACATCCCTATAGTTTCTTGCCAAGTTTCTTAGTGCCTCTTCTTCTTGAGTTGTCATGTCATCAGCCACTACAATGTGTCTTTCTTCTCCCTCCTCCTGAGTGATCATGATCTTTTTAGTTTCTTCCTCATTATCATAAGCCTCTCCTTTCTTCTTTTCCCTCTTTGGTTTCCTTCTCAGAAGCAATCTATTTTCTACTTCATAAGTCTTGAAATTTTCTGGTACATCAAACTGTTGATCTTTGTTCATTTCCCTTGTCTTTTTCTCATTTTCTTGATTTTCTTATATTTCCTTGTGTTTGTTTTTCTTGTACTTACTTGAGATTTTATCCTTAATAGCATCTTCAGCTTTTACTTCCTCTAAAAATTGTGTCTTTCCTTTTTCTAATATCATTTCTGCTTCTATATCCTCTTCTGTTCTGGATACCTTTATCATTTGTATTCCAATGTGAAAAATATCATATCCTTCTTCATTTTGAAATTCCACTCCTACATATTCATCACTGGCTAGATCCATGGTAGCCAAGATTTGATTCCACCCATAGGGCTCAAATTCCTCATCCTTGAATTGTTGAGGTACATAATTCTCATCTTGTAACCTCCTTTCTTCCACACAATCCTCTCTTCTTAATCTCCTTTTCCTATTGGTCAGATTTCTTATCATATTGCACTTCCATACTGATGATTCAGCCTCATCCTGGTCCTCCATCTTTGATTCCTTACTCAACTCTTGATTTTGATGAATTTTATACCATTCTTGAGGAGAATGTCACAGTAGTGCCCATTTCTTAGATTCACTTTGGTTATTCTTCCTTTGCTCTGCAGGTATAAGCAATCATTACCCCAATCTTGCACAATTTGCATTTGTCTCATGAATGGTCTTCCTAGGATAATTTCATATGAAGTAGATTGTGGGAATTCAACTATAGCAAAGGTATGTTCTATCTCTATCCCACATATGTCCACAATCACTTTTTCCCGTATTCCTAAGGGTTTTTCTATATGTCCATCTGCAAGTTGCAATCTCATTTTTGTGGGTAATAATTCATTTTTTCCCCATTTCTCCCAAGTTTGTTTAGTCATGATGGCCACTCCTGATCCACTATCCAAAATAGCTATGGCCTGGTTTTTTCCAAATTGTATTTTTAAAGTTGAGTTTCCCTCTTCTCCCTCACAATATCCCCCTATCTTATCAATGGGAATATACCACAACTCCTCCATTTCATGTAGTTGTGGGTGAAGATTTTCTGGTGTTGTCTCCCATTTTTTCACTTGGTTCTGTAGGTGAGGATTTTGTTTTATTAAATCTTCCCATGTGGTGTGATACAGAATTGTGCATCGTTTATCTATATTCACCTGGAGTGTTACTTGGGGGTTTTCTTCCCTGATAATATTTCCTCTTGTTTTTGCTGTCTCAGATTCCTCCACTGTTTTTTGAGAATTGTCTTCTTCCCCCATTTTGAGTTGTACTTCCCAAATGATCTGTTTACACTTCTGCATTCTTTCATGTTCTAAGTCTGGCATAGGATAAGCCATTGTATGATCAACAGGGCTTGGTCCCTCTTGAATTCTTCCTTTGTATGCTTTTATCAGAGTGTCTAGACTTTGTAAATTTCCTATTTCCAACTGGGTTTGTGTCTTTGGAGGAGAAGTATTGTTTGATTGTTCCCTATTTTCTTCTTCAATATTTTTACTCATTTTTTGCTTCCTCTCCCATTTCCCTTTTTGTCTATTTTTCTTTACCTTTGAGATTGAACCTTCACTTTGTTCCTTAGTTCTTCTTTGTTGTTTTGTTTGTGACCTTGTTATAGCATTTACGTCCACTAGGTCAATGTCACTCAATTCTTCCTGTTCCATGATACTGACTGCTTTTAGTGGTATGTTATTAGGTGTGTTTTGTTGTTTTTGAGGATTTTTTGGGCAATCCTTTATCAAATGCTCCGTGCCACAATCCTTGCAATATGCTCCTTCTATTCTTAATGTAGGAGGTTGTGGACAGTCTCTGATGAAATGATCTCCCCCACACCTATAACAAGTTATCTTTGGTCCTCCTTTGAATTGAGGTTTTTGATTGGACATATAGTTATTGGTTATGTACATGAAAGTGGCAGTGTCCATATCAATTCTTCCATTTCCCAAGTCTAAGGCTTGTAATTCTGGTTCTCTTGATTCATAACCTTCCCATTCTTCTTGATATCCTTCATTCCATTGATAATCTTCCTTGTATGATGACTTTGTTCTTTAGTTTCCCTCCTCTATTGGTGTGTATTTGATTGGTACCACATTTGTTGGTATAGGAGGTTGTTGCCCAAGCATAGGTCTTGGCTGCTCAATATACACTGATTCTCTTTGACTCCCATAGTCTCTCTCCTTTACGGGTTGTTTATTATAGAAGCATTCCTCCCTGGTATGGTTGGTCCATTTCCTCTCTAGTGTACAATATTTGAGTGTCTTTCTATCTTGCAAATGTGGAGGTTTTTGATATGGGCAATGTTGTACCAGATGACTTTCTCCACAATTGTAGCATTTTTTATTTGGGTTTATCTTGGAGTTTATCAAATTGGTTTTAGTGCTTACCTCTAGGGCTTGAGCCAATTCTTCTGCTGGAGGGATTTTATCTTCAGTTGATCTGGGTTGATCAAATGCTAACAAATCTTGGCCTCTGTTATCCTCCAAATCTATTGCTTCTTTTACACAAGCTCCTAGATCAAGACATCTTCTGTAATACACTAGGGTTCTTAATTGTGCACTTCTTAACCCTTCTATGAATAGGGATACTTGTCTAGCCATGGAAGGTACTTCTTCTTTAGGACATCTGTCAATATATTGCTGCCTCTCTGACATTTTCATCTTTTTGTTGTTTAAAACTGTGTATCAGAGTGGCTGTGCTATGTTTTATTCCGGTCTTTGAGAATTCCCCAATAAAAGCTTCTAGGAAGGATTCAATATCTAGATACATTTCTTTTCTCAAAGGGATGAACCAAGATAATGCTGGTCCTGTTAGGGTTAGACCAAATGCCTCAAATTGAACTTTGTAATCTTCCACCTCCTCAGCTCTAATTAATTGCCTAAACTCTGCAGCATGAGCATGGGGATCAGAATACCCTTCATATTGATTTTTCATACATTTGGATACTTGATATGGTCTAAGCATTCTACCCTGAGGTTGCCAATGATGTCTTCTTCTAAGTGAAAATTCATTATATCCTTCTGGTTCCTTGTCAAAGGGATTTGGGGAAGCATGTGTCCTCCTTCCTTGATGTTGCTCAGTACTATTATAGTTTTCATGTGGTCTAGGTAAATCTGGTTGTCCCATATTATGTTCCCAAGGTCCTTTGTCAGCACATTGCCCTAAGTCATTTGAATTTTCTGGGTCTTGGGAGAAGATGTACACACACCCTTGCCTATCCTCATACCTACCATCTTTGAACTGGGCTACTGGTGTTATGTTTAGGGGAACTTCTAAGTTTCTCAATCTAATGAGAAACTTATGCATTCCATCCTAATATACATAGGTGCCAAACCTATTTGTATACATGTATTTGAGGATATATCTATAATCCCCAGTTTCAATGGGCTCATTTGTTTCAGTTAAATTTTCCATGTTTTCTTGCCCTAAATTTCTTTCTTGCCCTTGCCCTACCACTGACTCTATCTCCTTCCTTCCTAGGTCTTGCCTAGTATGTGAATTTAGTTTGTTCCTAGACCTAAGGATCATTCACCTAATTTTCACTATTTTGAGGTCAGAATCGTGTTTTCCACGATTTTGAACTCAAAAATCGTGTTTTTCACGATTTTCTAACTAGGATAGTGTTTTTTCACGATTTTATGACTAAAATCATGTTTTCCACGATTTTGAACTCCAAATCGTGTTTTCCACGATTTTGTGTTCAAAATAATGTTTTTTCACGATTTTCTGACTAAAATCGTGTTTTTCACGATTTTGGACTGAAAATCGTGTTTTTCACGATTTTGTGCCCAAAATCGTGTTTTTCACGATTTTCTAACTAAGCTAGTGTTTTTTCACGATTTTGTATCAAAAACCGTGTTTTTCACGACTTTGTACTCAAAATCGTGCTTTTCACGATTCTGTGTTCAAAATCGTATTTTTCACGATTTTGTGCCCAAAATTGTGTTTTTCCCGATTCTATGCCCAAAATCGTGTTTTTCACGATTCTGTGCGCCAAATCGTGTTTTTCACGATTCTGTGGCCAAAATCGTGGTTTTCACGATTTTGTGCCCAAAATCGTGTTTTTTCACGATTCTGTGCCCAAAATCGTGTTTTTCACGATTCTGTGCTCAAAATCGTGTTTTTCACGATTTTGTGCCCAAAATCGTGTTTTTTACGATTCTGTGCCCAAAATCGTGTTTTTCACGATTCTGTGCTCAAAATCGCGTTTTTCACGATTTTGTTCCCAGACAATCGTGATTGCTCACAATCGTAAATAACAAGATTTTCTTATGAAAATCGTGTTCTGGGAATCGCGATGTTGTCCTTAATTCAGAAAATCGCGATTTTGTGTTTGACTACAGAATCGCGATTTTGAACTTTTTTTTTTTGAATTTTTTGAAGTGTTGATTTTCAAATTTTTCTTTCTTCTAATAGAATCGCTTTATTAAGTTTTTAACATGCAATGAAAAAGATTTATCAAAAAATAATTTTTTCTTACTGAAAACCAAAAACTCAGAAAATCGCGATTTCGTGATTTTGGTTATTTCCTACTTTTTTGTGTTATAAGGTCACTAAAATGCAAAGAAATGCAATCAAAATAATGTTGAGACTCTTTACCTTGCTTGCTTGGTTGAAGATTTCTCCAAAACCTGAATTTTGCAGAAGGTCGCAATTTTTGCTTGCTCTCTCTCTCTCTCACTCTCACTCAAATGAATTTTTCTTTCAATTCCAAGTTTTTATAGTGTCCAGAAAATCACGATTATGTGTGATTTCCACAATTCTTCACTCTTCCACTTGTCCAATCTTTACTTACCCAATCTTGATGACATCTCTTGCAATTATCTTTCCCCCAAAACCCAAATATGCTAGAAATTCCAGAAAATTTTCCTTACAGAAAATCGCGATTTTGTGCAGAAAGTCGTGTTTTTCCTGTAGATCTTCTCTTGTGCAAATTTGAGTATTCTTTTCTCTTATTCTCTTTCAATACCCTCTACCAATTGCAATTCACCAAACTTCTGTACTTTTGCATCAACATCACAACCTTACTCAGAAAATCGCGATTTTGTGTAGAAAATTGTGTTTTTTCTATACTTCTGATTTTATGAAAATTTGAGTATTCTTCTCTCTTGTTCCCCTTCAATACCCTTTCACCAACTCCAATTCCACAATCACCTGCAATTTTACCTCACAATCTCAATGATTAATCAGAAAATCGCGATGTTGTACAGAAAATCGTGTTTTTCAAATCTGCTAATTTTTGACAAATTTTTTGCTTTTCTTTTACTTTGTCCTTATTACTCTTATCCACAAGGCTTCAGTCCAACTTCCTAAGAAGAAAAGAAATTTGTTTGATTGTTTTTGATGAATTTTATGAATTTTTTTTAGTATTTTGCCCTAAATAAAGGTAAGCACTTCAATTAGGGTTTCTTGTTTGGTGATCTACTGAGCCTATGTTCCTTGATTGGTTATGATCTCTTATGGCTTAGCTATCAAAACAGTTCATGAGAATACTTTCCAAAGAAAATGTGCTATGGAATGCAAGCATCAATTTTTGCAAAGATAAACTCAATCACACATTTCTTTTCAAAATGCAGATCAGCTTTGTTTCTCAAGATTTATGCTTTGATTTGGTTAACAATTGAGTCTTTTCTACTTGCATCTAGCTACTTTACCTGACCTTTCCTTAGTGCAACCATGTTATCTTCCCAAGATCAACAATATTGCCTAGTACTTGGTCAAAAAGAACTCTAAAAATGCAAGAATAGACACATGTTACCTCATCTTCAGCTTTCTTGATTCAAATTTCCCACACACCTGCACTTTTACTTCAACAATGTAATGAGCAACTATCAATTTACAAAATTTCATCACTTCCAATTCTAAAAGATGATCTATTGCTTTCTTTTCCCAAAAGACAAACAAAGACATCTACCTTTTCATGTTCACATTTCTTGATTAAAGAGTGTTACCTTTTCTTGTGTTTGTTACCATCATCCATAGAAGATCCAGCAAGGTCCAACTTCAATGAAGCTTTTGAAATACTCCCCGGCAACGGCGCCAAAAAATGTTTCTTATTGATCTTTGGAGTTGTCCTCTCCAATCATTTAGCATAAACAATCAACAAGACATCTTTATTTTGTCAATCCTGGAAGTATTCTTGAGACCACAGCCCCTTCAAGATGATAGAATCCAAGAAATAAGAGAAAAATGGATGGATTTCTGAGAATAGTGAAAATGAAGAGAAATTTCTAGGGTTTGGATTATCTTGAGCAAATCTCCACCATTTTCTACAATCTTGGTGTCTATTGCATGCTATTTTATCAGCAAAACACAATTATGAAGTCAAAATAAAAAAATACCACCTGTATCATACAGACGAGACAATCGTGATTCTGTGCAAACAGACGATTTTTAGCTCCAGCACCATTCTTCATCAACTTATCTCTCAACACAACAGTATTCAACTCTCTTCATACACATTCAACAGGTTTACACAATAGAAGCTCAGAAATCTCCATGGATACACAAGAACTAGACTCACAAATCAAAGAAACCACACAAAAGAGGAGAAAACACGATTTTCAACAGAAAACTCCTTCTCTATTCACTTGGATAGCATGTAAATAAATGATTAACCAACCCCCTCATAATAGAGGAAATTAGCTTATATACATTTTCAAGTGTCCCTTTTCACACTTGAATTTTGGTCCTTTCCTCTATTATTCTAAAAATATGCTATTTAGGAGTTTCCGAAAATTCTAGAAAAATTACATAGGATCCTATTGTTAAACGTAAAATGTGTTACTGACTGTTGCGAACATTTGTTTTATGTAGGGTACAAGTTTCAAATTATGTAAATACCTTTGGGAAGTCTTCAAATACTTCAAGAAGGCTCATATTATTCATAAAATGTAGCAAAAATACCACGTGAGTTCTAGAACATGGTGAGTCAAATTAGTGAGTCACAAGGGAGCTTCAGTGGTGTCCTAGTGGAAGGTCGATGTGGCTAGTTCTCAAAGTCCATCAATACTTTGCTTATTTGAGCACTTGAGTCATGTAATACCTCCATCCAAGTGTCTACCACGAATTTAGATGTATTAGGAAGGTTTTAGATTAGTTTCCCATGCTATAAAAAGAGGAGAAAAGTCGTGATCTTGTGGGATGTCCAAGAGAGTCATATGTGTATCTCTACACTGCTGTAGTTTTGTATGCAGAGATTGCAGAGCTTTTATCTCCCTCATTATATATTCAAATTACATGTTTGATAGCTCATTGGAAAGCTCTTACTGTCTACTTTCTTCCTGTAAATTTTCATAATCATTGGATTTGTGAGCTGAGAGCAATACTCTCTGCAAGTAGTGTGTGTTCTCTGTTTTTTATCCCTGCTGAAGGTCTCCATTAAACCTCAAACTTGCAGAGGTGATATCTCCTTGTGTATGTATCCAAAGCATGTGTTCTTTGGCTTGTTAGAAAGCTCCTTAAGTCTACTTGTATTCTCGAAAGTTTAAAAGTCATTGGAGTTGTGAGTTAAGAGCAGTAGTCTCTGCAAGTGATGTGTGTCCTCAGGTTCATCTCTGTTTCAAGGTCTCCATTAAAGCTGCATATTGCAGAGGTCATAGCTCATTGTGTATTTATCCATTTGAGGTGTTCTATATCTTGTTGGAAAGCTCTTAGAGTCTAGTTTATGTGTGTGAAACAGTTTTGGAAAATTCCAAGTGAGTAAAGAGAAATTTGCTCTGCAAGAAAATTGGTCTGTGCATACAAGTTTGTGAAAAAGTCAACTAGGTCCTGTTGGGTTTCACCTACTTCTAGCTGTACTTTGGAGATCAATAAACTCCAACATTGGTATCAGAGCAAGTACTTGGAGGCTTGGAGAAGGTTATCATACCTTGACGAAGAATTTGAAGCTATCAAAGAAGCACTTCATCATCAACACTACACAAAGGTAGAAGAAGATTGCAAGGAGGCATCTGAAGCAACATCCAAGCAAAGAAAGGTGCACATACCTCATTTACAAGGTAAATATTATATTTCTTCTCATCACACACATTGGAAAGGAGGCTTAAAGGAGGAAGCTTAGCATTTTTATTATGGGAGACCAACATGCACAAATAGAGAAGCTTGATAAGACCAATTATCAAGCATGGAAGTTTAGAATCACAACATACTTGCAAGGTAGAGGCTTGTATGGTTTGATTGACGGCACAGATATCAAACCCACATTACCAGAGGACCCAAATCAACAACAATTGAGGGAGTTTAGACTTTGGAATGAGAGAGACAAAAGGGTTATATTCATTTTATCACAAAATATTCAAGATTCAATGGTAGGACACATACAAGATCTAGACACAAGTAGAGATGTTTGGCTTGCATTGGAAAGGTTGTATGCTACAGGTACAAGAGCAAGGAAGATTCAACTCAAAAATGAGTTGAATAACATAAAGAAAGATACAAGGACATTGGTCAATGATTACATATTGAAAGTTAAAGAGATTGCAGATCAACTAGGATCAATTCAAGCTCATGTGGAGGACGACAACTTGGTTGCACATACTCTCAACGAACTCAAAGATGATGAGAGATGGAAACCCTTCATTACTTCAGTTTATGTCAGAGGAGAATTACCAGATTTTGATCAACTTATTGCCCTCATGGTCACGGAGGAGATGAATCTAAATGGTTCTACTTCAAATAAAAAAGGATCTCAAGGACAAGCTCTTTATGTAGGATCATCAAGAGGTGGAAACAGAGGTGGAAGAGGTTCAAATAGAGGTCGAGGAAGAAGGAGCGATGAACAAAGGACTTCAAGTGGCTTCTTCAACACAAGAGGAAGAGGAAGATCAAGCGCTAGAGGTACGAGAGGCTACTACAACTACAACCAAAGACAAAGGAGTGAAGATAATAAGAACAATTGCTATATATGTGGAAGGTATGGACACTATGCCAAAGATTGTTATCAAAATGAAAATAATCAAGGTGGTAATCGAAGAGGAGGCTATTCAAGAAGAGGTAAACAAAAAGGAAATTATGCAGTTGAAGGTAAAAGTGATGATTATGATTCTCTTCTTATGATGAATGTAGAAACTAAGATGAATTGCAATAGCGATGTATGGTATGTAGATAGTGGTTGTTCTAATCACATGTCTCATGATGCTTCATGGTTTTCTAATATGCATAATCCGTCATGTAAAGGTCATGTTGAAACAGGAGATGATACAACACATAAGATTATGCAGGTTGGAGATGTTGTTATGCAGGATAAGAGCAAGAAAAATTGCTTGAAGGATGTACTTTATGTGCCAACGATCACTAAGAATTTGATGTCGGTTGGTCAAATGGTAGAAAAAGGTCTACAAGTGAGATTTAATCATGCAGGTTGCTTCATTGAGGATCCAAAGCAAAGGAGGTTAATTGCTAGAGGTCAAAAACAAGGTAGATTGTTTACATTCAAGGTAAACCCAAATCATACAAACTATTTCTCTTATGGTATGCATCGAATAGCACAGCTTGATCTATGGCACAAAAGGATTGGACACATGAATGTACACAGGTTAAAGGAGCTATCAAAGAAGAGGATTGTTGAAGGATTACCTGATCTTACTAAGCAACATATGGTGCATCTTTGTGAAGCATGTCAAATGGGTAAGCAGAGTAGACAACCTTTCAAGCATTCAAGCTATGTAAGTGATGGTTTGCTAGATCTCATACACACAGATGTGTGGGGACCTACTAAAGAGGCATCCTTGGTTGGTAATAAGTACTATGTATCATTCATTGACGATCATAGTAGAATGACATTTGTGTATTTTATTAAACATAAGAGTGAGGTCTTTGATTGTTTCAAGAAGTTCAAATCATATGTCGAAAAGCAAACAGGAAGGTATATTAAGAAGCTAAGATCCGATGGAGGAGGAGAGTATTTCTCTCAAGCTTTTACTGATTTTTTGTATGATGAAGGTATCAAAAGAGAAGTTACATGCAGGTATACTCCACAACAAAATGGAGTTGCAGAAAGAAGAAACAGAATCATAGCAGAAGCATCTAGAAGCATGCTTAATGATATGTGTTTGCCTAATTATTTTTGGGCTGAAGCTGTTAGCACAAGTGTTTACATTATGAATAGAGTTCCGACTGCTGGAGTTCATCATTTGACACCATATGAGGTATGGCATGGAAGGAAACCAAGTGTAAGTCATTTGAAAGTATTTGGCTGTGTATGTTATGTACATGTACCTAGTGAGGTGAGATCTAAACTTGATGCGAAATCAGAAAAATGTATATTTATTGGTTATGCAGATACTCAAAGAGGATATAGATGCTATAATCCTCATACCAATAAGGTTGTTGTATCAAGAGATGTAAACTTTGATGAATTACTTTCATGGTATGCAGATAAGAATTGTTTGCAGGTCATGGATGAAAATGAAGAAGGTGTGGTTGAAGGAGATGAATGCATAGTTCAGCCATCAGGAAGTTTAAATGATGAAAGGAGTGGTTTAGATGAAGAAAGAGGATCACCTTTCAATGGAAGATTAAGGCAAGAGTCACCTCCAAGTGTTAAAAGTAAAGGTAAACTCAAACTTGTTGAAGTTAATGATGAAGGAGAGGAAATTAGTGATGTATGTGAGTATGGAGAATCATCAAAGATTCCTAATAAGAAAGGAAGAGCATCTACATTGGAGGTAAGAAGAACTTCAAGAGTAAGTAAGCAACCTCAAAGGTATACTTATGAATCTTTCATGAATACTCATTATGCTTTTATGACAAAAGTTGAGCAGGAAAATGAGCCCACATGTTATGATGAGGCCAAAGGAGATGAAAAGTGGGAGAAAGCAATGAGAGAAGAAATGGAAGCACTACAGGATAACAAGACTTGGAATTTAGTTCCAAGTACACCAAAACAAAAGGTAATTGGTTGCAAGTGGGTTTTTAAGATTAAAAGAAATAGTGATGGTAGTGTGTCTAGATATAAGGCTAGACTTGTAGCAAAAGGATATAATCAAACTCAAGGTGTGGACTATGAGGAAACATTTAGTCCAGTAGCAAATATGGCAACGGTGAGAACTTTGTTGGCTTTAGCTGCAAGTAAAAGGTGGAATATTTATCAACTCGATATAAAGAATGCCTTTCTTAATGGTGAGTTAAATGAAGAAGTGTATATGTCACAACCAGATGGTTATGTGGATGCAAAATGTCCTAATCATGTATGCAGGTTAAAGAAGGCATTGTATGGTCTTAAGCAGGCACCAAGGGCATGGAATGCAAGGTTGGTAAAGTATCTTATGCTGCAAGGATACACAGCGAGTCATGCTGATCCTTCACTTTATGTAAAACATGTAGATGGCATGTGTGTCTATGTATGCATTTATGTGGATGACTTGTTGATTACAGGGAATGATGCAAAAGCAATTGATGAGATAAAAGGTAATTTGGAAAAGGAATTTAAAATTTCAGATCTTGGTTTGCTCAGATACTTTCTTGGGATTGAAATTGTGTATAGTGATGAAGGTATGTGGTTGATACAAAGAAAGTATATATGTGATATGCTGAAAAGGTTTGGTATGCAGGAATGTAAATTTGTTTCTACTCCAATGGAATGTAATGTAAAGCTAAGTGCAAAGGAAGGTGATGAGTTGCATGATATGAATGTATATAGATCCATGGTAGGATCTTTGATTTATGCAACAAAAACTAGACCTGATATATGTTATGCAGTGGGAGTATTGTCACAGTTTATGCATGAACCTAGAGTACCTCATATGCATGCAGCGAAAAGAGTGCTTAGGTATTTGAAAGGTACCATGAACGAAGGATTATTTTATAGTCATGATGCTGATCTAACTCTTAAAGTCTTTAGTGATGCAGATTGGGCTGGAAGCAAAGATGACAGAAGATCCACAAGTGGATATGTGGTAATAGCAGGAAACAAGACATTAACATGGAGTTCAAAGAAACAGCCTACAATTGCTTTATCTTCTACAGAGGCTGAGTATAGAGGTTTAGCATTGGCTACTACTGAGGTTATGTGGTTTAAAAAGTTGTTTCATGACTTGAATGTGCAGGTTGATGTACCACTGATATATGGGGATAACTTGAGCAGCATTCATATGACCTCGAATCCTATTTTTCATGCTAGAACAAAGCATATAGAGGTTCACTATCATTATGTTCGAGAGAAGGCCATGAACAATGAAGTGCAGGTTTCTTTTGTTGGAACAAAGGGTCAAGTTGCAGATATCTTCACCAAATCCTTGGATGGACCAAAGCTTCAAAGATTCAACTATATTCTTGGCATGAAGGAAATACCCTTTGAAACTTGAGGGGGAGAATGTTGCGAACATTTGTTTTATGTAGGGTACAAGTTTCAAATTATGTAAATACCTTTGGGAAGTCTTCAAATACTTCAAGAAGGCTCATATTATTCATAAAATGTAGCAAAAATACCACGTGAGTTCTAGAACATGGTGAGTCAAATTAGTGAGTCACAAGGGAGCTTCAGTGGTGTCCTAGTGGAAGGTCGATGTGGCTGGTTCTCAAAGTCCATCAATACTTTGCTTATTTGAGCACTTTAGTCATGTAATACCTCCATCCAAGTGTCTACCACGAATTTAGATGTATTAGGAAGGTTTTAGATTAGTTTCCCATGCTATAAAAAGAGGAGAAAAGTCGTGATCTTGTGGGATGTCCAAGAGAGTCATATGTGTATCTCTACACTGCTATAGTTTTGTATGTAGAGATTGCAGAGCTTGTATCTTCCTCATTATATATCCAAATTACATGTTTGATAGCTCATTGGAAAGCTCTTACTGTCTACTTTCTTCCTGTAAATTTTCATAATCATTGGATTTGTGAGCTGAGAGCAATACTCTCTGCAAGTAGTGTGTGTTCTCTGTTTTTTATCCCTGCTGAAGGTCTCCATTAAACCTCAAACGTGCAGAGGTGATATCTCCTTGTGTATGTATCCAAATCATGTGTTCTTTGGCTTGTTAGAAAGCTCTTTAAGTCTACTTGTATTCTGGAAAGTTTCAAAGTCATTGGAGTTGTGAGGTAAGAGCAGTAGTCTCTGCAAGTGATGTGTGTCCTCAGGTTCATCTCTGTTTCAAGGTCTCCATTAAAGCTGCATATTGCAGAGGTCATAGCTCATTGTGTATTTATCCATTTGAGGTGTTCTATATCTTGTTGGAAAGCTCTTAGAGTCTAATTTATGTGTGTGAAACAGTTTTGGAAAATTCCAAGTGAGTAAAGAGCAATTTGCTCTGCAAGAAAATTGGTCTGTGCATACAAGTTTGTGAAAAAGTCAACTAGGTCCTGTTGGGTTTCACCTACTTCTAGCTGTACTTTGGAGATCAATAAACTCGAACACTGACTAGCCGAAAATCGTTACCGAACTAACGTGGGTTCTTGGGAGTGGTAGGGGTCTATTAGACAGAGGCCCTGTACTTATTTCCCAAATCTTCGTCACACAATAAAAGCACTAATGCGCGTCTTTAGCTCAGTTACTAGCATTAACTAGACAATACTTGATTTCTATGTTTCGGGGTACCGGACTTCTTCAGACTAACCTGCTATTGGACAGAGCAGTAGTCCGATCTACAGACTCATCGGTAGTAAATCAACTAGAACGAACACTATGATTGACAGATTCATTTATCGCAACAATGATCTTCAGATGAAAGATTCACGTTCACTAACAGTACTAGTTCTGCCTCGTATTCAGGTTCAAACAAATAATAACCCCGAATGCAATGAATCCGTTAGAACACCAAAGCACATTACAGCAGCGTTTCAAGTGTCTATTCAAACTCACACCGTGATATCACTACTCATACTAATTCATAGTACTTAAACAATCTGAAGAACACTCAACAATGCAACACGATAACAGTAATCAGACACACAACCCGTCACTTCAATACTCGTTACGGTGAACTACAATATGTGCAGATGATGCAGAACATATTCAATACTAACAGTACTCAGAACTTCATAGTGTAAACAATACTCTAACAAATACTCAGGCGACCAATCTGGCAATTCTAGAAAAAAAACGTCTCTCTCGACCATTCTCTTTACATTGCTTTATATAGATTTTACAGGATGCGCGTACCAACTTTTCGCGTGCGTTTCAAAAAACTCCGTTACATCTGGCATCTGTTACATCTGTCCTACTCCGGCGGCCAACTAACACTGGCACGCACGGTGGACTCGAACCCGCAAGTAATTCTTGTTTACAAAACTATTGTTCGTCGATGATTCCTTCTAAATACATATTTCTAGCTAATCTAAATGTACGGGCTATTTTTTTCTTAAGAGTTTCTAATAGTTGTTTAAGGGTGTCTGGCTCTAATACTTGCACATCTACTCTAACAGAGCTAAGAGCGATGGCTTCGGTGAGGAAAATTTCGGCCTCTATTTGCAAAAAGGCCTCCTGTAAATAAAAATCGTTGGATAGTGCTGCATCCCTTGAAATCTTCATTTCAGCTACTTGCTTCTGCATATCAGTGACTCGGTCTTTCTAGTTGCACAATTGATTATCTAGTCTTTCGAACTGTTGGTTCTGGAACTGTATTGTCTTATGATACGCATCTCGTTCTCTGCGGGCATTTGCTAAGTCTTTCTGATATTTGATTTCCTTGTTCAATTGATGTTTGAGTATATTATTGACTTCATCGAGGGATTCTTTCGTTCTCTGGAGTTGTTCTTCTGCCTGCTTAGCTTCTCTCTGCTGCTCTTGGTACTTCTGTACTGCTTCCTGCAGTTGGAGTCTTGTTTCTTCTAGTAGGTTTCCTAGCACGATTCTTGTATCTTCTGTATCTTTGAGTGTTTGATTTAACTTTGTTATCTTTGCGTCGGCAGCAATCAGTAAATCTTCTTTTGCCTGCATTGTTGCCAATGCCTTATCTCATTGGCTTGTGATTTCTTCCTGTGCTTGGAGTGTGGCATGTAATTGCTTGATCTGCTCATGGAGTGCGTGGTTTTCTGCTTTTGCTGCCTGTAACTCTTCTTGGAGGGGGGTGATATCTGCCTCCATCACTTCCAATTTTTGTTGGAAGTCATCACGTGCATTGTCTGTGATTTGCTTCACGTGTTGTAGTAGTTGTTGGGATAGATTTATCAATATTCGACCCATAGACTCTAACTCAGAGAAACTGGAATGGGGTGGGTTGGCAGAGGAGGGCGAGGTTGCGAAGAGGTTGCGGTGAGGAGTTGTTGGGAATTCGGTGGGGAGTAATTGAGGGAGGATGACGAGGATTCAGCATCTTGGGTAGGGCGACTGGGCTGGATGGGAATGCGGGGTGGTTCCGGTGGGGGAATGGGGTTAACTGGTGGTGATTTGGGAAGGGCAGAGTCAGTGGTTGTTACCTTATCTAATGACTGTTGTTCTGTTTCTGCATTGTTGGCTTCTGTTGATTCGACTGCCTTCAGTAGTTTATCTAGTGCTTCCCGAGCAGATTGTTGCTCATCTACCTGTTGCTCTGATTCTTTTTCGGTCGAAATTGTTTCTGTTTCTGTTCGATCTTGTTGTTCTTGTTGCTCAGTCAATGATTCATTGTGCATTGATGTGGCTATATCATGGAATGTCTCCTCTTCGTTCTTCTCGTCTTCTTTATAGTCATCTTTATCTTTTCCGGCTGAGCCTTGTGCTTCACTTTCGGATGAGCTGATCCTGATGCGTTTCCGGCAGAATAATTGGTTGAGCTCTTCTTCATCTTCTTCTTCCTCATCCTCTAGCAACTGCATCGACTCCTCATGTCTTAGGACGGGCCCCCGTGGTGGTGGTTGAGCTGCGAGTATGGTTGGAAAGAGAAAGGAAAGGATGTGGGGTAATCGAGACCGAGGGGTAGTTCCTTTATTAACTTGTTTCACTATGGCTACACATTCCTTGTGGATACGGTGAAAGAAAAAGGAGGCGAAGTTAACGGGTTCTTGTGCAGCAAGGTCGATGGCGGAGAAGGGGCGGGATATACCGTAGGTGTGTTTCTGGAGGTTTAAGATGGCGACTAAGAACTGGAGTGCAGTTCTTTTGGGTTCAAGGCGGCAGAGGATGGTGTATTCGTTCGATGAATAGCGGGGAAAGAGTTCTATCATTCGGGCTACGGGTATGCTTGGGCCATTTTCGCGGCCTTGTGGAGTGAGGCGGAAGGCTTCGGCAAAGGCTTGGAAGGTTACTACGGTTCTAGATGGTAGGGAGGGGAAGATCCATTTTTGCTCGGTGATGGGGGATTGGGCGATGGCAGGTATGATGTGCACGAAAAAGGGATGGGCTTCCACTGAGTGCCAAGGCAGCTCAGCGAAGTTGGCCAACCCTCAGGTGCGCAGGTATTCTCCTACCTCGGTAGGGATACCATCACAGAAAGCTGCGTAGTTCGCCAATGCTTCCATGGCGCACGCGAACACGAATACACAGAACACAGAACACGGATACACAGAACACAGAAAACACAAGCACAATCACAAGAACACAATAGCATTTTTTGGCGCAACCGAAGAGATTAAGTAGAGACATTACGGTGGGGGGTAGGAAGTGATGGTTATCATTGTGCGGTGCTGGAATGATACTGCTTTCAATTTGGCGTGCATGCTCGAGTAATTAGTAAGGAGGGCGGATTATGACAAAAACGCGGCTATTAAAAAAGAAAAGAAAGAACAGAAGGAAAAGTAAAGAAAAAACTAAAAAAAAAAATGCGGTCCACCGCCGAATGTTTTAATGCGGGCTAGCAGCGTGTTGATACGGCCGCAGCTTCGAGCCATTGATTGCTTTTGGAAGTGGGTTTCCGGTCAACGTAGTCAACCGAAAAGTTGCTGGACCAATTTGCTCTGAGATCTTGTAAGGGCCGAACCACCGTAATTTGAATTTTCCTGCAGATCTATTTGACTTTGCATTATAGAAAAGAACAAGCTGACCCACCGAAAACACTAGAGTCTTCAGGTTTCGATCGTGCGTTTTTGCCTGTCTTAGTTGGACTTCGTGCATGGTTAAAAAACTGAGCCATCGATGCTCGTCTAACTCTCTGAGTGTGTCCAACCGAAATGACAGTGAGTCTTCCGGTAGCAGTTTCTGGGTAATGGCTACACGCAGACTTGGTATAACTACTTCCATTGGTGCTATTGCTTCTAAGCCATAAGCTAGTTTGAAAGGTGTCAATCCTGTTGTTACCTTGTAGGTAGTCCGGTATGCCCATAATACTACAGGTAGCCGTTGATCCCATCTTTCCGGTGCTTCCATGATCAATTTTCAAAGGATATTCAGCAGAGATTTATTTGTACTTTCGGCCAAACCATTAGCACGTGGATAATAAGGAGAACTAAATTTATGTGTGACCTGGAACGACTGTGTAAGTGCCTTCATTAAATTGTTTACAAAATGAGTGCCTTGATCTGAGACAATTTCCAGTGGTAAGCCAAAACGTGGAAAGAAATCGGTTAGTAGACATTTTGCTACCGCAACTGCTGTAGCAGACCGTAAAGCCCAGGCTTCTGCCCATCTGGTTGCATAGTCTATACAGGTCAGTATGTAACGGTTGTTACTGAAGACTGCTGGAGGTGTAATCGGACCGATAAAATCTAGACCCCACTTCTGGAAAGGTTCCAATGGTAAGATGGGTTGCAGAGGAAAGAGATGATGTTGCAAAGGCTGGCCAGATCTTTGACAAGTATCACATTGTTTGAAAAACTGTGAGATATCTCTGTACATCGTTGGCCACCAGAGACCACTCTGTAGAATTTTCCGGTGAGTTAAGTCTGTAGCAAAGTGGCCACCGGAAGGAATTGAGTGAGCCAAAGTAATAACTGAATTAGCTTCATGCGGTGGAATATAGTGAAGTAGGATTCCGGTGTGATCTACATAATATATCTCCAGCAATTAATCGAAATTGGCAGCTAAAGACTGCAATTTTCTTGCGTACTGCCGTAGAAGTCTGAGATAGAAGACAACCTTCGATGAGAAAAGTCAGCATCTGATCGTAATATGTAGATGGTGTATGTGGGTCTGTAATCTCATCATTCATTAGTTCAGAGCTATAGATCGCTGGAGTTGTGTCATCTATACCTACGAGAGCTTCACCGGAATCTAAGCAGGATAAGAAATCTGCTAAGGCATGTGAACTGCCTGGCCGGTGAATGACTTCATAGTCAAATTCCTGTAAAAGTAAGTTCCATCGTGCTAATCGACCACCTAGATGCTGTTGCCTAACCAGATAGACAAGTGCAGCATGATCTATATGAAATGTGAATTTTCGGCCCAGCAAGTAATGTCTGAATTTCTTGACGGAATATACTAGCCCTAGACATTCTCTTTCTGTTACAGAGTAATTCTTTTCAGCAGGGGCTAATCTTCGACTTGCATAATACACTGGTCTGAACCATTTATCAATTTATTGCATCAGCACACTTCCTATTGCTATATCTGAAGCATCGACAAATACATGAAATGGGTGATCCCAGTCCGGCGGTTGTAAGATAGGAACTTGTGTTAATAAGTGCTTTAACCGATCAAATGCTATTTGGCATTCCTGGGTCCATTCAAATTGTCGAGGAGTCTTGGTGATTAGCTTGTTCAGGGGTATTGCCAAATGCGCAAGCCACCGTAAGTGCCTTCCATGCCATCTTACTTGGCCCATAAAACGCATAACTTCCTTTGGTGTAGTGGGCACTAGAGCTTCTAATACTGCTGAAATTTTATCTGGATCCACCTGTATACCTTGTGCAGATACAATGTGACCAAGTAGCTTGCCACATGAAACCGCAAACATAGATTTGTTTGGGTTCAAGCAGAGTCTATACTCTCTGCATTTCTGAAAGCAGCACCGTAAATGGAACAGGTGTGCTATCATCTTACCGAAAATTGAAAAATCGTCGAGATATACTTGCATAAAGGAAGTGAGGTAAGGAGAAAATATCTCTTGCATACATCTTTGAAATGTGCTTGGTGCGTTTCTCAATCCAAACCACATTACCGTACAAGCAAAGACACCCCAGTTGGTAATAAATGCAATTTTTGGTATATCTTCTTCGGCCATTCTCACTTGGTTGTATCCATCTAGGAATGAATACATCTCGTGGCCTGCTACTCTATCAAGCATGGTATCCAAAAAGGGGATTGGAAAGGGATCCGATACGGTTGCTGCGTTTAATTTCCGGTAATCTACACAGATTCGCAATTGCTTGTTTTTCTTTGGCACAATCACAATCAGAGAGATCCATTCAGCATGCTCTACTGGCACGATGAATCCGACTTTCAATAATCTATCAAGTTCTACCTTTACCTGAGATGCATAATGGGGATTCATCCGGTAGCTGGTTTGCTTTATCGGTCTTGCTTCTGGCTTCAGCATGACTGTGCTGGTAGATGCGGGGGTCCAATCCTTTCATGTCTTTGTAGTCCCATGCAAAGACGTCGGTGAATTCTCGAAGTAGCTGGATTAAGCCTGCTTGAAATGTTTCCGGTAAGTTTTGCTTTATCTTCACAGGACGCGGATGATCTTCATCTCCTAAATTGTAAATGATCAGCTGATCTTCGGGGACATAGAACTGTTGATGTTTCTCTGTGTCGTCTGTTGGTTTAAGAAGTTGCTGCAGTTCATCGTCATGTGTCAAAATAGTGTCTTCCTTCTTAGCCTCTTCTGTGATGGGTATTATTATACAGACTGCAGCGTTCCAATTATCTATGACGGACTGTAGATCAATAGTCCCTAAGGAAATTAAGTCAGCGTTACTCTTCAGAAACTCTTCTTCTTCATCATCTAACAATCCATCTATCATATGGACTGGTTCAGCAAAATACGGTCTAACGTGTAGCTCGCAAGGTTGTATAGCATCTAATTTTACCACATATCTACGATTGGCATCTTTAAACGTAAGCTCTTGTGCAGACCAGTCCTGTATTACCTTCGCATGCTTCAGCCAAGGTCGGCCGAAAAGAAGGTTGTAATCCAAAGTGGATTCCGGCAGATCTAGTATAACAAAGGTCATTTTAAAGGTCGTACCTTGTAAAGTGATTGGTACATTCCGCACAATCCTACGGGATGGACTCTTGATTGATCTGCCATTCTGACAAAAAATTGAACTGGTTCGATTTCGGTCCATCCTAACCTTTTGCATAATGCCGCAATCGCAATGTTAACACCAGAGCCTCCATCAATTAGTACCTGCGTAATCTTATGATTCTTATACCATACTGTAATCAAGGGAACTGAATGATCAATTGTAGAATCAAGTTCCGGTTGAACTGCTGCTGTCGTCGGAATACAAGAAGGCACCGGATTGAACTGTTGTTGGAACTGTTGTCGAATTCCAGGTACTAATGCCAGTAGTTGGCCCAAAGGCAAGGTAATAGATGCCTTAGATAAGATTTCCCAGGCCTGTTGAGATTGGTTGACAGGCTCCACCGATGTTGAAGTTGATGCCTCTGCTGATGCGGAGGTGTTTACGGTTGGTAATGTGTCTGCTGTTGGTGATGTTCCCGCTGCTGACTCCCGTTGTTGTGTTCCTTCCTTTGTTAACAAGGGCTGGGTTACCGGAATAGGCTCTGGGAAGACTGGTGGTTCTGCTGTGGTCCATTGACTAGCCTTGTTGTATATTCTGTGTTGTTCACGTATCCCTGGTTCGAATAATTCTGTTGCCGGTTGCAGTTGTTTACCGGATCGGGTCTAGACTACAGCAGCCTGTGTTTCTACGGGCGTGATTTGTACCATGTTGGCCATTGGATTTTGACGTTCCTTCTTCCTTTGATCATACTCAGCTGCATCCTTGCAAAATCTCCTAATATGTCCAAGTTCACCACAAAAATGACAGCGTGGTGGTGGTAAATTGGGATTTTCCGGTGGTGGTCCGTTATTCTGCAGATAGTCAAAAATTTTGGCGGGATTCTTTTTTAGCCTGAATCGCTGCAGAAAAGCATCTCGTACTGCTTCATAGGTGCCAAAGTGGTTAATATCATATTTTGTAAGCCATCTAGCTGCTTCATTGACAAGTGTAGATTGGAAGACAATAGCCTTATAGGCCTGATCCGGTGGATGGTTGAGGACTGCGTAGCTTATCTCGAAAGTGCGTACGTGAGCATCCGGATCATCTCCTAGAAATCCACCAAACTTCGTGTACGTCACTCCCATTGGAGGCGGCCTGGGTAGACATAATTGTTGTTGTTGTTGTTGTTGTCCGTTCATCATGAGTGTATTATACCTTCCTTCTGTATCTCGGGGCCGAATATCTGAACTATCGAAATCTGTGTCGTCAGATGGTGCACTTTCCGGTGCGATGATCTTGCTTAATACGCTTCGAATCTCTGTTTCGAACAGCTTTCCTTCCTTCTTGATGTCCAGTGTATGGGAACTCGCTTCCAAGCGTGGTGGTTGGGCTGAAGATTCAGCAGAAAATGCTAAACTGTCACTGAAAACCTGTGATTCTCTTACCGAAATTTCACCGGAATGAACCGAAATTATGCCCGAATACGGTGTTTTTTCGCCTTCACCGATTTCTTTGACTAGAGTGTTTCTAATCATAGATGAATCTGATTCTTTTTCCAAGATTGTTAAATTATTTTCCAATTGCGTCTTGGTAGGTTCTGGAATTACTATATCTTCGACAGACAGTGCCGAAATAGTACTGGAATGTACCAGAGGCGTAACCAGTTGTAGCTCAAGCGTAAGCACCACCTCCTTTACTTGTCAATCCACGGAGACGTGAGCACCGGTATGAAGACCACGAGCAAGTGAAGGCACAAGTGCGTGAGTGAAAGCACACAAACATGCACACACATACACACACAAGCGCACAAAGTAAGATCAATGAGAGGAACAATGGAAAGCTTAGATTGCAAAAGAGTTCTCTTACAAAAGCTCTATTCTCTAACCAGCTAACCCCAAAAATGAGCTCTCTAGCTCTTCTTATAGTTTTTTGACTAGTTTTGGCCCTGTCCAAACCTAGTGTCTGGCCTAGTTAAAAATTAGGTTCCAGGGCTTATTTGAGGGCTCAAACAAAGTCTAAAATATATGAAATTTGGTACGATGGTACTTCTAATACTCCTCAAGCTCGAGGACTCCTCGGCTTGAACAAAATGGAGTTATAAAAATAGATAATGGTATTTACAATGGTTTTTAGTGATGAAAATCACTATTTTTGTAGGGGATTCTTCTGAAATTTTGACGTACACTTCTTGGAGCTCTCTACTTGCTCCCTTTCCTTGTGTATCCACCTTTTGATGTGCTTCCATGCTTTGTCCTTGACTTTGAGCTTCAACACTCCCCCCCCCCTCTCGAGTTTGTCGTCCCTGACAGACCCTTGTTATAGTGGTTGTTCCAAGTAGTGCCTTGAGAGGGAGTGTCCCTTCTGTATGAAAAAAAGTCGTCTGACTTCCAGATGTGTCTGGTTCTTCATCTATCACTGCGAGTCTTTGCAAGTTGTAGTCTCTTGGTATGTGCTTCTTCCTTGGATTCCAGCATGATTGTGTTGTTGTGAGTCTCCGTTGATGACCTCAACTCTTCCAAGGATGATGTTCATAGTAGTCATGCCAAGTACTCATAACCCATAATGGATGATGGGTAAGTGTGTTCGTGCATGGGTTAAGGAAAATATGTGCCTTGTGCACAGCCTTGTAATGTAGCCCTATGCATGCTTACTTGGGAAATGCATTGGAAGAAGTATGGTGCAAAAATTGGGGGTCTTGAGCTAAGTGCTCAAGGGTATGCCAACGAAGAGGTTTCCTAAGCTATCATGGTTATGATGTTTCCAAAGTAAAGATACTTACCATGGAGAAGGGTGATCGATGTTCATCTCTTCGTGTTGTACACTCGGCCTTTGGGATTCAGCATTGTTGATGAATGTCCATGTTGATGGTCCACTTATGAGATCTTTTGAGTGGCTGATCCTGTCTCCTCTTTTCAAAGCAATGTTTGCTAAATACTGAGAATTGAATTTCTTTATATTCTTTGACAAACAACATTGGGTAACTACACCAAGCTTAGTTTCACATATTCTCTTTGGTTCACCATAAGCAGGAGTCTGCTCATCTAGTATACAGACAAGGATTTGCGGGGTACCAACCAAACTCTTGCAAATATCTCCTTGGATGCTCTCATACATGCAGTAGTTAAGCATCACTCAAGTTGTGGACCTTCAAGATCTTCACTCCCACCATGGTAAGGGGAAACCATAGGTGTGGATGCCATGTTCATGCTAAGTTCTTGACATCTACCAGATAAGGCAGCAATTACATCATCTGCTAGCCGAGACACACTTCTATCCAAACTGATAAATGCCCAGTAATCGATGGTTCAATCTTCAACTAAGCATGACTCATTCATGTTCCATGAGCGAAACCTGGGAACAGGTTCTTTCCCTCCCGTTTTTTTTTTTGAGGAATGTCACAAAACAAGAAGGCAAAGTTTAGTATCAAAAAGTGGTTTACATGTGTCACTATGCTCTAGTGCATGGGACTCTCAGTTGTGTCTATGCACGGCCATGTAATGTGGCCCTAGATAATGCATACTTTAGAAATGCATGACCTGAATGGTGCAAAAGACAAGGTTGTGCAAGGAGCACATGGTTGTCGCTCGTTCGAGGCTTTCATTGTTATTTGCGGAGGTTGATGCCGACCTTGGTGGAGATATCCATTGAGTCTCAAACTGATGTAATCCTCCTTATTGGAGTCCATTTTAGAACATCATTTGGCACTGTAGAGGTCACTTCAGGCGTCTTCCTTTTTGGATGCTTTCTGAACTGTGGTATCCAGTGTGGTTGGCACTTTGGTTTGGTGGAGGCTACTTGTACTTTTGGCTTCCAAACCCATATCCTTTTTGCATGTCTTCCTACTAATGTTGAAGAGCTGATTTGATCTTCCTTTGGTCTCTGTACGTGGTTCTTACCCTTTTCTCTTTTTGGCTTCTTTGTTGAGACCTTTCGCATGTGGGAGAACATAGGTTGCTGTGGATGTAGGAGCTTCTTAGGTACCCATATCTGTAATTGCCCTTGTTGAGCTGTAGCTAACTTCTTAGGCACCCAAACTTGTTGGATACCTTGTGATTGAGCTTGTCCGAGCTGCTTCCTTCGTCTTCTGGCCTGGTGGCTTGCCTGGATGGAATTTGTGGGGGCAAGGCAGGTGGTTGCTCTCCTTTGCGTACCCATATCTTCTTCATGCTCGGAACTCCTTTCTTATCGAATGGTGTCTTTCTATTTGATGTAGCAGTTGTCGTGAACGGTTGTGTTTGCTTGTGTGGTGGACTCATTACTGTGGCTACTTGATTCTTTGGAGAAGAAGAAAGATCCACCCGCCTTCGAACCTGGTCTTCCATGCTTGACTCCTTCTGCATCATAGAGCTTTTGACACATACAACATCTTCTTCCATGTGATTAGTCTTAGAAGAGCTAAGAGAGTGTGTGGTACCATGATCCGGGAGCATGTAGTTCTCTAATTCTAATGTAATGCATTGTTCATGTACCCAAACTTGAAGAATTTGACTTCTTAGGTTTAAGTTGACTGCATTGTCATAAATCCAATCTTGTCCTAAGACAAGTGGTTCTGTAAGGTTCTCATCTTGACACACTAGCACTTTGACTTTCATTGGAACATCTTGCAAGTAGATGGGAAGTTCCACCTCGCCCAAACAAGGGGTTTCCACACCTCCCAATCCTATGAGATAAGCTTCTATGGGATTGATGTTCAACAGCAAGTCTTGGAAGTAGGAAAGTCTAACTGCACTACTTGCTGCACCTGAGTCAATCAATGCTTTCACCGTCCTTGCACCCTTCCCTTGTCCTATCTCTATGGTCACAAAGGGTCTTCGGTCAATGACTTGAGAAGTCGCTATGCCTGACTTTTGGCACATATCCATGTGATATTTTGGGGCTTTTGAGTTGACATCTAGGCCTAGTCACCTTAACTTATTTCACCTTATGCGTTCTCTAGCCTTGGCTTGGGCTTCTTCTCTCACCCTTAACTCCTCTTCTTTTTGCTTCTTAGCAGTGTTGAGTCTCGTAAGCATATCCTCTAGATCAAAGACCCTAGAGGACAACTCATGTCCATTCCACTCATCTCACTTAAGCGTTCTAGATCAAAGACCCTAGAGGACAACTCATGTCCATTCCACTCATGCTCTTGTGCTACCTTTAAAGCTGGAATTAGGAAATCCAATGATAGCCTCATCTCACTTAAGCGTTCTAGATCAAAGACCCTAGAGGACAACTCATGTCCATTCCACTCATGCTCTTGTAGCCTCATCTCACTTAAGCGTTCTAGATCAAAGACCCTAGAGGACAACTCATGTCCATTCCACTCATGCTCTTGTGCTACCTTTAAAGCTGGAATTAGGAAATCCAATGATAGCACAGCATTCTGTCCAAAGACCATCTGAAATGGGGTGGCGTTGAGTACCGTTTTGTAGGCAACTCGATAAGCCCAAACAACATGATGAAGTTGCTTGTCCCAATCAGAGCGTTTATTATTTACCAGTTTTGTCAATACGTTACAGAGGATCTTATTAGTGCTCTCGGCTTGTCCATTAGCTTGTGGGTGATAGGGGGCAGACTTCTTATGTATCACCAACAATTCTTGGAGAAGATTTTCAATGACTTCATTCAAGAAGTGTGTGCCTCTATCGCTCACTAACTCTATTGGTAGTCCATATCTCGTGAACACATTCTCGAATAAGAACTTAGCCGTCATCTGAGCATCATTCTTTGTTGTGGCTTTGACTTCTACCCATTTTGTAAGGTAATCTGTGGCTACAATGATGTACTCTACATGGAGTTTCTAGCTGGGGGGTTAATAGGACCTTTAAATAGTCTGATTCATGAACGCATAGTCTTAAGTAACCATCTTTGCCTCTTCGGTATAGGTTGTCCCCTACTAAGGCATAGCCTTGAGCTTCTTGCTCCATGCTTCGTCTTCTTGCTAGACTAGCCTCTTTGGGTAATCTTCCCGATCTCATAAACTCTACCAATGGAGCACTCCAATCTGGAATTAATGACACTTGATAAAGGGTTGCATGCTCCACCGGGGGTCTCTCTCTGCACATTGGACAATTCTTAATCCAATCATGTATTTCTTTGTCCATGCTAGGCCAATACACTCCTAAACGCTTCAGATTCTGCAATGTTCGTTGTTTAGAATAGTGATTTCCTATCAATCCCTCATGGGCTTGCTGCAACCAACTACTATGTTCATCATCCTCGACGCAACAAGCTAATACACCCTCAGTATCTTGTTTGTACATGCTTCCTGCCAATATGTGATATTTTTGTGATTTTACAATTTCTTCTTGTGATGTTTTCACATTCTTATTTGCAGGTCCGAAGGTTAGGACTGGTACCAACTTATTTGCCCATTTAGGAACGACTTCTAAATTGAACAGATAAGCATCGGGTAATTCATCAGACACTCCTTGCGGTGACTCTCCTGAAGTGATGCGAGAAAGGTGATTTGCCCGAAGGTGGGTTCTACCTTTCTTGACAACAACTTCAAAGTCATATTCCATTAGTAAGAGGAACCATCTTACTAAGCGTCCAGTATTGCAAGGTTTATTGACCAAATATAACAAAGCTTTATGATCAGTGAAAAACTTGAACTTGTTGGCCAATAAATAGTGTCTAAACGTCTTCACAGCATATACCATGCCTAAGCCCTCTCGTTCAGTTGTGGTATAGTTTCGTTCAGCTGCGGTGAGTTGTCTACTAGCATATGCTATGGGCAAGTCTAAGTTTCCTTCACTTGTGGGTTGTGCTAGCACACATCCTATGGCATGATTGGATGCATCCACATGTACATGGAATGATTTATTCCAATCAGGAGTGGTCAGTATTGGTGTTGTGCACAAACGTTTCTTCAGTTCATTGAAAGAATTCTCGCATTCATCGTTCCACTCAAAATTAGACAGCAAGGCATAAAGGGTTCTAGCGCTGATCGCGTTCATGGGCCATTGTGGATATTACCGTAGGCCAAGGTCTAGCTGCCAAGGCCAAGGTCTACCTCTTTAACGTTCCTTGGCCTTGGCAGCTCTGCTATGGCTCGTACCTTATCTTCGTCGGTTGAGATTTCATTCTTAGAAACAATATGACCTAAGATTTTACCTTGACGCACCATGAACACACACTTTTCTGGGTTCAGACACACTCGATATTCTCTACACTTGTTGAAGATTTGTCTGAGTTCAGGGATGTGAAATCTTCTTTCTTGGGAATGAGCACATAAATCATCCACATATACTTCTAAGCTCTTTCGCAAGAACTCTTTGAAGACATGACACATGAGCCGTTGGAATGTTGCAGGTGCATTTGGGAGCCCGAATGGCATAACACGAAATGCAAAGATTCCCCACTCTGTGGCAAAAGCTGTTTTGTGTTGATCTTCTGGGGCAATGGCTACTTGATTGTAACCTGAAAATCCGTCAAGGAAGCTATAAACTTCCTTGCCTGCAACACGCTCCAAAAGGTGTTCTGTGATTGGAAGTGGATAACTATCTCTGATAGTAGCGGCATTAACTTTCCGTTCTTCTTGGGCACCAGTACAATGGGGGACACCCATTCAGTATGCTCAATCTCATAGATAAATCCAGCTTCAATCAACCTATCAATTTCTTCTTTTATCTTGGCTGCATAAGTATCATTATATGTGTAGGGCTTCTGTTTGATGGGCTTGGCATCAGAAGTCATGGGGATAGTATGAGAGCAGATTCTTGGATCTACCCCCTTTCAAGTCTCTATAGTGCCATGCAAACACATCCCTATATTCCCTTAATAGAGCTACAAGCTCCATTTCTTCTCTTGCACTTAGGTCATCTCCTATATATGTGCATCTCTCTTCGTTCTCTTCTATGGTCACTACAATCTTCTTGGTCTTTTCTTTATTATCATATGATTCTCCTATGATGGCCTCTCTCTTAGGCATTCGTACCAAAATATTGCGGTCGTCAACTTCATATTTCTTGAAGTTTTCTGGTACTTCAAACAATGATTCCTCCTCTTCTTGTTTCACTGCTTTTCTTTTCTTTTTCTTTTGACTGCTCTCATTTCCATCCTTTGAATTTACCGCTTTAATACTTGTGAGAGGTTCTTCTTCTTTCTGGGTGAACACTCCTATATCTTCCAGATAGTGCTGCTCTGAGTTAAAGCAACAATCCATCACAATGGACTCTATATCATCGTCATTCTCTTCTTCTTCTATGACATCACTAGGGTCACATTCTTCTAGCAAGGGCTGACACATGAACACTGAGATATCATAACCCTCCTCATCACAATGAGGTGTCCATTGTTCTTCATTGACAGCAATGTCCATGGTGGCTAAGATTTCTGGCCAGCCATGAGGTTCAAACTCCTCATCTGGAAAGATCATCGGTGTGTAGGCTGGGTCTCTAACTGGTCTATCTCCTGGCGAAGTTCCTTCTTCTCTTGCCTTCAAGCGTTTTTCCTCTTCCTCTGCAACCTTGCACATCTACAAATGAGTATCTTCATGCAGCCATGATGGATCAGGTGAACTCTCAGAATGCACAGAGATTGAATCTTCTTTTGCTTTGTGGATAGGATTCCACTGTAGGGGTGGTACATCTCTGAAGGAGTAATCCCTCAAATTGACCTTGGTGGTGACCCCTAAGTGCTGTAAGTACAAGGAGTTAGTTCCCCAATCCTGTACTATTTGCAATTGTCGTAGGAAGGGTCTTCCTAGGATCATTTCATAGACAATATTTTTCTCAAAGTCACATATAGCAAATGTATGTTCAAACTCCACACCACAAGTGGTTAGAGTTATCCCTTCTAGCAATCCTAGAGGTCTTTCAAAATGACCATCGGCCATTTGAAGCTTCATTCTAGTTGGTCTTAATGTGGGTTTGCCCCATTGCTTCCACAAGGAGGTGGTCGCAATAGCAACACCAGCACCGGAATCTATGATTGCTTTGGTTGTGTAACCTTGGTAGGTGATTGGAAGATAAGTATTACCTTCTTCACCCTCACACATGTCCCCTATTTTGTCTAGAGGTATCTCTGGTACCCTTTGCTTAGAGCTTGCTTTTGGCATGTTGGAATCAAGTTCTAGAACCTGATCCTTCACATGATTCCATAGCTCAGGTTTTGCTTTGAGCAGCTCTTCTACAGTGAGATGACACTGAACCTTGGTGTTCTTCACGACATCAGTGTTCCTTGGAACCACTAAGTCTTCATTTCTTACTAGTATTGTGGGAGCTCTAATCTGGAGAGATTCAGATTCCCATGGGCTTCGAAATTGAGGCAGTTCTTCTAAGGTATTAGATTCAAAATCTAACCTTTCGTCTTCTTGTTGGTCTGCTTCATCTCCGTAAATAGATGGAATGTCTTGGGGAAATTGATCATGAAGATCATCAATCTCAGGAATAGGAGGGGAATTACCCTTCTCCTTGGCCCATTTATCTTCTTGTATTTCCCGCAAGAACTCTTGAGAGTACTGTTGAATTGAAGGAGGTATTCCAGCATCTGTGGAATTAGGAACATAAGCTCCCATTGGTGGTGAGATTCCTCTTTCAATAATTGGTTGAGCCTGTGGAGGTAAAAAAACTTGTGGTTTGTTTACCAATTGCTCTAATCTTTCTAGTAAGCCCTCGAAATGCAAATCTGATTTGATAGAGTTTGTCTGATTGAACTTTTGACTAGTCTCAAGTATGGCTTGAGCTTGTTCTACCATTTTCATGCACATTTTCATCCGTTCAATCTCTAAATCTGCTCTAGGGTAACTCTTGTCTAGGTTTGCAGCTGAAGGCCCTTCTTGAAGTCGAGCCTGGTAGGCCTTGAACATCATGTCCAAGCCTTCTAGGGTTGGATCTGCAAGAACAGACCCTGGTTGCGGTCTATTTACAATGGGTGGTGGGGTGGGATGAGGTGGAGTGGATGCAGTTTCGGCATGCGAGGGGTTTTGAGATGCAATGTCTTCTATTTTTGTTTTTGCGTCTTTCAAGCTTTCTTCTAGTTCCGATAACTTTTTATTCCACTTACGATTGGCCTTTTCTCTAGTATCCTTCCATGTTCTTGTTTTCCTCTTACTAGGCTCTCCTGATTCACTCGACTCCGATTGTTCTACTTGTTTATCTTGTTTTAAGGCTTGTGCCCTAGTGACAGCTTGTATAGGAACCACATTGCTACTAGTTGAACTTGAATCTGCCACTAAGCCTACCACATTAATGGGTGTAATCTTGGATGCACTGGAGGGGTTTCTTGGACAATCTCTGGGGAGATGGTCTTTGCCACAATCAGAACAAAAAGCCTGTATTGTGATAGCCTGTCCTTGACTCGAAGATGGTGGGTGGGGACAGTCACGAATGAAATGGTCACCTTGACATCTGAAACAAGATCCTCTAGGGGCTTGTGGTCTCATTTGTCTCAACTGGGGCCTAGGGTTAGGATTTGTGTACATGACATTGGAGTATTCCGACTCCCAATTTTGCTCCATAGGTGGTGCCTCATATTGATACGAGTAAATCTCACTATGTTCAGGTGACTCTGTGTAATAAGCATGTGGACTACCTTCATGGGAGTAGTCTGAATTATGAGCATGAGAGTCATTATCTGGTATCAATGGGGTTAGTGGCACCAATGCTCTATTTGGATTTTCCTCTCCCACAGCATATTTGACTGGAATCACGTTGGCAGGAGTTGGTGATTGGTTTCCCAAGACTGGTTGTGGCCTATATGGTGCTTGATATTGCTGTTGTGGTCTATAATATGGCTGTTGGTATTGGTTTTGATACCTACCTGGTTGGTAAGGTTGTTGATAATTCTGTCTAACAGCCTGCCTATTATAGGGACAATCTTGAGCCGTGTGGTTCGTATATTTTCTCTCAATAGTGCAATATGGAGCATTCCTTTCTCTCATGTTCTGGTTGTGCAATGGGCATACATTAGCCATGTGGTCGCCTCCGCAAGTATAACATTGATTCACTGGAGCAACTCTCTGTGTTTGTTTATTTTGGACTCCCAGCTTCTTGGCAACTTGCTCAGCTATCTCCTCTATTTCCGTGGAGATTTTTGAAGTATGACTAGTAGAACTATCTGAATCCTTATAGAGTTTGGATAATCCTAACTCCTCACCCAAGTTATCTTCTATGTCAATGCATGTCCGCACGCACTCTTCTATGGATCTAGGCTCTTTCAAGTATACATATGATCTTAACTTTGTGCTCAGTAAGCCATCTAAGAACAAAGCCACTTGTTTGGCTGGTGTGGGTAGCTCTGGAGTAGGGCATCTTTCTAGGTACTGTCTAAACCTTCTACCTGCTAGTCGCACTGTTTCTTGGGCTGTCTGCTTGAAGTTGTGAATCAAAGATGAAGTTTTATGCTTGATACCACTCTTGGAAAATTCTACAATGAATTCGTCTAGCAGTTGACCTATATCGCGGTAGTTGCGACTACTCAGTGGTTGAAACCAAGCTAAGGCAGTGCCCTTAAGAGTCAGACCAAATGCCTCGTACTGGGTGAACAAATCCTCAACCTGTTCAGCTCTTAACACTTGTTTGAACTCGGCCACATGATCATAAGGATCTCCTGACCCGTCAAAATAATTCTTCATTGCCTTGATCACTTGAGTGGGTCTAAGGGTTCTTGGGTGCTCTCGGGGTCTAAGCAATCGAAAATCATGTTCATCTCTTTGTTGCCTATGTGCTTGATGTCTCTCTCTTTCAGGTCTTTCATTTTCAAATCCTGCTCTATTTCTGCCCACCGTGTGTGCAAAACTTACCTCAGGTCTCTCTCTAGTTCTTTCTCTCTGGGCTTCATGAGCTTGGGATGATCCTACTCCTTGGAGGCCATGAGAAACATTGGATCTGGGTGGAGGGAAAATCAATTCATTCTTCCAAGTATATGCATGTCTATCATGTTCTATTACCAAGAAAATTTTCTCTGACGTGTTATCTAGGTAGACAACTTTGCCTGGTATCTCCGGATCTTTGAATTCATAGATGATGACTATGCCCAATTGGCTAGGTTGATCTGGCTTGAATCTCCAAAAGGCTTCCTCTGTTTCTCTATTCAAGAAGAGTTCTATGCTTTTGTTGTCTTGAGGAATCCAATCTGGTGTGATCACTCTGGTCAGAACTGACTTACCCCTAGGAGTCTAGGGTCCTTGTCCTACATTTCCTTATTCTAGGTCTCCTATCTCATTCTCATGAATGACATTTCCAAACTCATCGGTCCTATCTGGTAGGTTGGTGACCACATACATGGTTCCTTCCTTATCAATGTATGAACCCTCTTCGAGCTTGACCACCGGGTGTTCCAGTCCAAAGGGTTGATCTGGATTTTTGAGTTGGACCACTGATCGCCTCAGGCCATCCTCATAGATGCGAGCACCTAATTGGTTGGTCCGAATATATTCCAACTGTGTCTTATAGGGACCTTCTGGTGTTTGTAGAAGGGCAGTCCCTGAGCCACCTACAGGTTTCCCCATGCTAAAAGACATTTCTGAATCACTTGTGTCTGAACTTAGTCTGTAAGGATGACCACTTAGTTGTTGTGCCCAAGACTTAGCTGTATGGTTGACACTAGCCTCAGAAGATCTAATGCTTTGTTTATCCTTGCCTAGGTGTCTACCAGACCTCAGGTTCATAAGCTTTGTCTTCTAGTCCCAAACTTCCCCTTTGTATTGCTCAAAATCCCTTGGGGCCCCCTTGGTTTCCAAGTCCCACTGGAGGGTCAACTTCAAAATATCCTATCTCAAAATCAACGCGTTATTCTTGAAAAAAACAGTTGAGATCGTGTAGCATTTGAAACGAGCTTTCTAACGAGCTATAGAGCTAAAAAAATGGACTTTGGATGAAAAAGTTATGTCAAATCAGGCTCTTGGGGGTCAAAACAGGAAAACAGGACCTTTGGAGAAAATCACGATTTTGTGAACTTTTAGAGGATCGCGATTTTGTGAACTTTCAGAGAATCGTGATGCTGTGAAGTCAAAGAATCGCGATGTTGAGCACAAAATCGTGTTTTTGAAAATCGCGATGTTGAGCACAAAATCGTGTTTTGAAAATCGCGATGTTGAGCACAAAATCATGTTTTTGAAAATCGCGATGAGCACAAAATCGTGTTTTTGAAAATCGCGATGTTGAGCACAAAATCGTGTTTTTGAAAATCGCGATGTTGAGCACAAAATCGTGTTTTTCATAAAATCGTGGTTCTCAGAATCGTGTTTTTTGACATGAAAATCGCGATTTTGTCTCAGAGAATCGCGTTTTCACAAAATCGTGTTTTTGCTAAAAATCGTGTTTTTTGCTGAAAATCGTGATTGGTGGGAATCGCGATTTTGAGCACAATCACAGAATCGTGTTTTCTCAGAATCGTGTTTTTGACATGAAAATCGTGATTTTTCAGAATCGTATTTTTTGGCTGAAAATCCTGATTTGTGAGAATCGCGATTTTGAGCACAACCACAGAATCGCCTTTTTCACAAAATCGTGTTTTTACTGAAAATCGTGATTTTTGAAAATCGCAACGTTGGACACAAAATTGTGTTTTCACAGAATCGTGGTTCACAAAATCGTGTTTTTCACAAAATCGTGTTTTGAAAATCACGATTTTGAGCAGAGAATCGTGTTTTTTGAAAATCGTGATTTTGTCTCAGAGAATCGTGTTTTCACAAAATCATGTTTTTTGGCTGAAAATTGTGATTTGTGAGAATCATGATTTTGAGCACAATCACAGAATCGCGATTCTGAGAATGACCACAAAATCATGATTCTTTCAGCCAACTTTTAGGCGGGAAAACAGAAAATCGTGATTTTTAAAAAAATTTTGAATTTTCACAGAATCGCGTTTTTTGGCGGGAAATTCAAATTTCTGAGCGCCGGCCATGGCGAGCTCCGTATGAGCAGAATATCATGAAAAAAACACAGCGCTTGCTCTCCCTTGCACTTCCTAACTCCTTCCCACGCAATAATGCAAGAAAAATGATATGAAAATGGTGAAAATGCACTAAAAAACAAGAAATTTCTATGAAGAAGAAGATGGAAGAGGGTGGAGATGATGATGATGATGAAGATGAAGAGGATAAAACAGAAAATGAACGGAAATGACAGTTTTTTTACCTTCCAACGTCGTAAATCTAGGATCTTACCATCACAACGCTCGTCCTCGAAGCTCTCTCCCCAGCAATGGCGCCAAAATTTGGTGTAGCTCAAGCGTAAGCACCACCTCCTTTACTTGTCAATCCGCGGAGACGTGAGGACCGGTATGAAGACCACGAGCAAGTGAAGGCACAAGTGTGTGAGTGAAAGCACACAAACATGCACACACATACACACACAAGCGCACAAAGTAAGATCAATGAGAGGAACAATGGAAAGCTTAGATTGCAAAAGAGTTCTCTTACAAAAGCTCTATTCTCTAACCAGCTGTTGCAGAGCTAAAGAGCGCACGAAGCAGAGAAAAAGACGGGCCCCAAAATTTTTCCGATTTGGACACACAACTTTTGTATCATAACCACTCTTGTATATATTTTCCGTTGTAAATGCACTAGAGGAGTCCTCTAGATGCATCCCCACAGAAGATTAGTGATTTACCCATGTACAATAGTAGGAAATTAGTCTTTTAGTGAATAAAGTGCCGGTCTCGTGTGAAAGGACCAAACTTAGGGCACTAGTATATAAGTCAAAAGTGACTCTTTGTAAAGAACTTTTTGTAATTGTGAAGGAGGAGCACTTCTGAATTTTCGAGTTTGGCTCTTTCTTGCTGATTTTGATCTTCATTTTGCTCTTGTATGTGTGTGTGATGCTTGAAATGCATGTGTAGGACTGTTGTCTACCCCTTCCCCTTTGTTTTGAGCTGCTGTAGTGCGTGCGTAAGCTAGGAGAAGCTGTGGCGCGGGTGTTTGTGACTCCCGTAATTCACTATTTTTGCCATAACTTGAAGCAGAGTGGTCAGAATTGAGTGAAACCACCACCGTTGGATGCGTCTCATCGAGAGCTTCGAGCTTCGAAATGAGTACCCTATTGCCTATGTTCGGAGTTCTGGGCTGGGAGAAAACCTCAAAATACTAAAACTGCTGAAAAGAGGCTTGCGGCAACACTTTCAGTATTTCAGTAGGTGTGAGAGGTAGTAGTCTTTTCTCATGCGTGATTAGCTAAACCACTTCATTTTCCATCACGTGTGCACACGTCTTCATACACTTGGTAAGTCGCTCCTTAGGATTGACATTTAAATGTGTGTTAAAGATCCCACTATATGCACTTGTGTGGCAATTGAGGTATAGTCTCATTGGCACAAGTCCTTGAGTCTTCGTGGCTCAAGTACACACGTTTTTGGCGCCGTTGCCGGGGAGTCACTCTACCAAGGTGCCTTCGTGATAGTTATAGAGCGAGTGTCATCGAATCGTACTTATAGACGCAAATTCATCCTTTGGCAAGTAGTCCATCATTTCAGCACTTGTCACTTCTCATCTTCGAGGTGTGTGTGATAAGTTTTAGGTTTAGGTTTAGGAGGAGGGAAGAGAAGAAGGAGTTAGGGTTAGGATAGAAGGAGAGGAGAAGTAAGGAGAAGAGGAGTAGGAGTAGACCAAAATCCCCAAAAATCACCAAAAATACCCAAAATTCAAGTTCTGTTCAAAAAACTATAAAAACCAAAAAAATTTTCATTTCAAACGACACTTCCCAGTGTTTCAGTATCGTGGCGAGCAGCGACAAGTATCGTCGGGTTGGTATCGTGCAAAATAGAGCTTCAAAGCTTGTGCAGAAGATCAAGAAGCAAACTAGATAGACCCAAGGTGAGTCCCCATTAAGATTTAATAGCTAAAACTCTCTAAACATGTACAAACAAGTGATTAAAAGGGATGCGCAGTATCGCGAGGGGGAAAATTTTTGAAGTATTGCATTTTTTGTGAGAGACAGAGACCTAGGAGTGAGGAGAAGGGTGAGAGGTGCAAGGGGTTATAAAAATTTTCAAGTTTGGAGACCTTTTGGCTTGAGTATCGCGATCGGTTGAGTTTTGGTATCGCGATACCAAAATTCCCTTGTATCGCGACACTCGTCAGAGGTGTCGTATCGTTGGATACCAGCCTTGGTATCGCGACACTATTTCTGGTATCGCGACACTGAGTTGATCGCGATCGTATCCGGTCCCTGGTATCGTATCGTCGGGCACTAAAACTTGGTATCGCGACACCATTGTGGTGTCGTATCGCCTAAGTTTTTAGTATCGCGACCTCACTTTACCGGGTGGTATCGTATCGCTTGATACATTGGTATCGCGACACTACTTTGGTATTGCGATCGTACCCTCCCCAAGTATCGTATCGTTGGTTACTTATCTTGGTATCGCGACACCGTAGTGGTATCGTGTCGCCAAGGTTGGTATCGCGATCGCGCTTATCGCGGTGGTATCGTATCGCATAGACCTCTGGTATCGTATCGTCGATCCTTGTCAGTGTCCTATCGCCATATTTCCCAGTGGAGTATCGCGACACTATATCTGGTATCGTATTGTCGGTCTTTTTGAGATCGTATCGTGTCTTGAGAATTCTGATATCGCGACACCACTGTGGTATCGTATCGTCTGTTCATCAGGACAGTATCGCGACACTGTCATTAGTATCGTGTCACCGAGATTTTCAGGTATCGTATCGTGCATAGTTGAGGTGTCGTATCGTTTGTTTTCCGGGATAGTATCGCGACACCAGATTGATATCGTATCGTTTGAGTGACTGGTATCGTATCGCATAGACCTCTGGTATCGTATCGCGGTCAGTGCAGTATCGCCGAGAGTAGTATCGTCAGGAAGTGGTATCGCCCAGATTAACCCCTTCTTTTGGTAGACAAATTGAGTCATTGGGAGAGCTACCCAAGGGGAATCTAAGAAGCATAAAGAGAGGCTTGGGAGAGTGAATGAACTTGAGATCAGGAAGAGTTCTAAGTAGTCGAAGGAGTATCATATCTTCAGTAGGAAGTACTGCCCAAGCTAGTCACCACTCCATTTACTTAGAAACCTCTAGTGACTCGGAAGAGGAATTACACATGGCTTCGGAAGACATGCAAGGTCCCACACCAACGAGAAGCTTCATGACTACTGTGGACGGGGAATACCGTACTTCCTTACAGTATGTGTCCACCAATGCCCAGGAGATTCCAATCTACCTAGATGGCTTAAAAAGGTCTGTGGCCAGGATGGTAACTTCCCAGAATGCCACAATTGTACCCCGACCAGCTGTCAAATACGAAGGAGGTGCATATGCTGACAAAGTTGGCCACATCTACATTGTAACCGAATTCTCGGAAAGGATCAATGAAAGAGGGGAACTCTTAGACCCTGAAAACCTAGGAAGGACACAACCAGAAGAGTTTGTGACCACCCCTAGAGGCAGATCCCGAGTGTCACGTGTCTTGAGAGGTGACTTGATACCTCAAGACGACTATTTGTTAGAAGTCTACATGATTCACGGATCAAACTTATTGTTGCAAACCGATTCACCTGTTCCAGGGAGAGAAGAAAACCCCATGACATTCTATGAGCTGAAAGACCCGGATGATGAGACTAGACTCACATACCTGGACAAAGATCAAAGGAGGTATTGGCCTGTGAGTGTCTTAGACAGGTCTCGATTAAGATATATGGGTACACCTGTGTTTCCTCAGAGGGAGCAGGCAACAACCTCACAAAATCCATTTGGAAATCAAGAAGAAACAGAAAATACTGCATCAGGCCAGACCAGCCATAGGAGCGTGCCTAATCATGCTCACGTACAATTTGCCACGCCAGGAGTACAAGCACAGTATCAGACCCAACCAGGGATAGGAAACCAGTATAGACCACCGGTAAGACCACAACCACCGATAGGAAGACAGCCTGGAATGCCACCAATACGACCAGCTGTCCCTATTCTTCCTGTGATGCCCAGACCACCTGAACCGATTAGAAGGCTGAGGCCTATTCAAGTGGCAAAGTGTGTACGAAACCCTTATGATGGATCAGGAGAACCATATGATCACATTGCTGAATTCAAACAAGTCATAAGAGCGGAACAAGTGGACGACTTCTTTGTACAGTATGAGGCGTTTGGACTCACCCTCATAGGAACAACTCTGACTTGGTTCCAACCCTTAGATCCCAATCAATTTGGAAACATGGAACAATTTTTTCAAGAATTTATAGGAGAATTCACTAAGAGAGGAATCAAACACAATTCATCTTCGTTAATTCACAGCTTCAAACAAAATCCTAATGAAACGGTGAAGACAGCTGCCAGAAGGTTCAACCAGTACGTGGATAGATGCCCAGTGACAGAGAGACCGACTCAACAAAAAATGATTTCACTATTTCTAGATGGTCTCACTAACGGAACCTTGAGAACGCTAGTGTACGTGAAAAGACTACAAACTTTGAGTGAGTGTCTTCAGGAGTGTATTGATTTGGAAGATAACTTGGCCGAGGACCTCAACAGCAAGTCCAGCCATGCTAAATCGGACGATTCAAGGAGTACCATTTCTTCCAACTCCAGTCATGTGGAAGAATTAGCAGAGCTATTAGCCAAGAAATTAGGGGCTCAGGGGCAAAGAGCTTATCAACACCCAGCTCAAAGATTGCCTATGCTACGGAGATGTAGCTTATGTGGAGGAGATCACCTCACTCACCTGTGTGTTCGAGGAGGGGGCAGTGCACAACCAGCTTATCCATACAACAGGCAGCAACAACAAGGGACTTCTTGGTACTGTCACATAGAACAGAAATACACTAATCACACTACTGAGAACTGTCCTTTTAATAAGCAAACACGCCCTTTCCAACCACCTCAGTATCGACCGTATGGATATCCACCTAGAGACCCGAACAGAGAGATCCCAAGATACAACCCTTATCCAACACAGACGGGAGTACCTAGACCAATTGAACAGATACCATACCCACCACCACAACCAGTGCTAGGACCCCAACCGTCGCAACCTCAACAAGTAGTATCAGTGAAGTATGCGCAACCAGAAGAAAATCTAGAAAGAGCAATAGTACCAACCACGACAATGACCCAGATAGAATCAACAAACCTTGGATACGAAACCCTACCAAGTGAGTACTATCCGTATGAAGCCTACATGATGGAATACGAACCGGCATATGAGACTACATACTATGGGTATGAAGGCTATGATCAGACTTATGGAGCAGAGACTTCCACTCTAATGTATACAGCTCCTAAGGCACAACAACCCATGAGACCACCCAGTAGACCACCAGTACAGAGAGGACCATGCTATAGATGTGGAGGAGACCATTTCATTAGAGAGTGCCCTCGACCATACAACCCTCCACCACCTAGAATATGGGAAGGATATTGCAGTGATTGCGGAAAGGAACATCTTTTTAGGGATTGCCCTAAGAATCCGGTAAAAAACCAAGGCTCTGCACCAATCAATGTAATAGAGGTCATAGAAGAATCGGGAAGTGATAAGGAGTACACAGTGCCACTAAAAGCCATCACTAGAGCCCAAACAAAACAACAAAGAGAACAGCAATTGGAAGAGGAACAAAAAAACAACACGAAAATAAGCCCTTCAACTCAGAGTGGAAGATTCTGAGGACCCATGTGAAAATTCCCGCAACACAAAAGCTCAGAAATGGAAAGAAAGACGAGAGAAACTCAAGGATAAATGGGCAAAGAACAAGAGTACAAACAGTAAAAAGCAAATCAAAAAATCAAGTAAACACAAAGAACAAGAGAAGTCTAAGGAGACTCCTGAGCTAACCGAACCTAGCTCAGATAGGGAGAAGCCCGGATCAATTCTAGCAGACCCAAAGCCAGACGACTTGGACATGTGGTTAAAAGCATACCAAGCTAGAATCAAAATGGGACCCAACATAGAGCAACATGAAAAAAACTACCCTAAAGGGGAATTAGAAAAGGAAAGACTAGCCATATGCAGAAAACTCATAGAAGTAGCACAAACAACCCTAGAAAAGACTATCCCAACCCTACCAGAGACAAGGATTGCACAGGAACCTTATGAAGAATGCATCAAACCCAAGGATAAAGGACTTAGAAAAGAAGATTCCCAAGGTGAACAAGAGACAGCACAAGATGATCCTGTATCAGCCATACCAGAATTAGAAGCAGATTGGCCCAAGGACTTGTGGGATAGAATCAGAGAAGAACAATGGAAGAAGAATGGTGTCGATCCACCACCATTTGATGAAATAGATGTGGAAGACTGTCAACCCCATCCTAACCTCGAGGAAGTCTACGAGGAGGTCTCAAGACTCGACAGAGGTAGAGAGGAGACCATAAGCATTTCAACATTGCCTAACTATATGGGAGAGTACGAAAGAAAGTCAGTGATAATACGAGCACCCACGGTGCATGGAAAAGGAAAAGGAAAGGGAAAAGAGAGTTTGCATAACCTAACGGAACTAAAGAAAACTAAAGTGCAATGCCAATTGACGGTGGAAGAATTGCTTCGACTTAAACCCCAGTTATGGAAGCAATTGGCAGACCAATTAAAAACACGACCAAAGAATGGAGGATCAAAAGAAGAGGAAATGGAAAATAAGTCCATAATACAAGTTCCAGTTGATAAAGTAGGAGAGTTCAGTGAAGGGGATGAAGGGAATACCTGTTTACCTGTCATCTACAATGGGTACATGACCAAAGCTATCTTAGACACAGGAGCAGGAGTAGGAATTGCAACAAAGGAGATTTGGGAAAAGTGGGGAAGACCAGCCTTACGACCCACTCGTATGAAACTTCAATTAGCAGACGGTCATGTGGAGAGACCCCTAGGAATATTGGAAGGAATTAAGTTAACAACATGTGGAGTGGAATTTGAACACACACTAGCCATATGCAAATTCGAGAAAGCGAACAACTATGAGATGATATTAGGACGACCCTTCATGAGACAATTGCGGGTAGTACAGGATTGGGGCAGAGATTCATTATATCTCCAACATCAAGGGAACACCACCAAGATAAATTTGCACACATTCGCTTATCGGGATGTCCCTCCATTACAATGGAATCCAGTCCACAAGGAAGAAGATGACCTATCCATTCACAGTGCTGGATCAAGCGATCAATCTTGGATGCACGAGGATGCCCAGTTGTGGATGTGCAAAGAAGCAAAGAAGGAGGAGTGTAAAAAACAAATGTGGCCAATAGGACACCCTAACTATCGATCGATAGAAGACCCCGATTACATGCCTCAAATTTTTTCAGGTGAACTCTTCGAACCACATGGTTGGATGGAAATTCTAGCCACATTAGATGTGTGTGTGAATGAGGAAGTATTGACGATGAACGATTGTATAGACGAGGAAGGATATGACGTGAACCTCTACATGGTTGTCCTCCAAGAAGTAGAAGAAGGGGAAATTGAAGAGAAAGAGTGGAAAGAAGAGTACGAAAGCATAGAAATGGAACCAGAGTTTGATTCTGAGGAACAATATTTAAAAACTATGCAAAAAGAATCAAAAGAAAGACCAACAAAAGTCTTAACAATCGAAACCATCCCAATGATACATGAGCATAGAGAGGACACGAGTAAAGTGGAACCGGAACCAGACTGTTTCAAAGTTCCAGAACATTTTAAAAGATACGAAGTGGAAGAAAGGAAAATAGCCACTCAAATGCCTAAACGAGAGGCCCGGGATGGAGAAGCCTATGACAACAAGGAACAAACCAAGAAAATTGTTGTAACGATAGAAGACGGAGAAGAGAGGTGCACCTATATTGGGAAAGATGTATCGGAAGAGGAAGAAGAAGATCTCATACGACTCATCCGAGAATATCGAGACGTGTTTGCCTGGACGTACAAAGACCTTAAGGGTGTAGAACCCAGCATATGCGCTCATCGAATCCCTATGACAGCAGATGCAAAACCCTCTAAACAACGCCCTTATACGTATAACGAAGTTTACGCAGCAAAAATAAAGGAAGAAATTGACAAACTACTAGCGGCAGGCTTCATTTATGAGATTGAACACACAGAATGGGTATCGCCACTAGTAGTAGTGCCTAAGAAAAACGGAAAACTAAGGGTATGTATCAACTTGAAAAAGGTAAATGCAGCAACTATACGTGATAGTTTCCCATTACCCATCACAGACCATCTTTTGGAAAGAGTTGCCGGCAAGGAGGTCTATAGCTTCTTGGATGGATTCTCTGGTTACAACCAAGTAGCTATTGCAACTGAGGACCAGCATAAAACCGCATTCGCGACTGAATGGGGAGTCTATGCATTTAGAGTAATGCCTTTTGGGCTCACTAATGCGCCAGCCACCTTCCAACGACTGATGTGTCATGTATTCAAAGAATTTCTGAGAAAAAGTATGGAAGTATACGTAGACGACCTTTGTACATACTCAAATCAACGACCAGACCATATACCAGAACTGAGAAAAATATTCAATAAATGTAGACAGTACAGAGTTTGTTTGAACCCTGAGAAATGTGTCTTCATGGTGCGACAAGGAAAAATCCTAGGACACATCGTTTCAAAGAATGGAATATCCACGGACGAGGAAAAGATTAAAGTCATCTTAGAGCTACTAAGACCCAAGAATGCAAAGGAAGTACAAGCCTTTATGGGACACTGTGGATATTACCGTAGGTTTATTCACATGTATGCCATAATAGCTAAGCCTTTATATGGTCTATTGACTCAGTTCACTTGGACAGACGAGTGTGAGAAGGCCTTCAACGAGCTTAAGAAGCGGCTGAGTACAGCCCCAATTCTAAAATCACCCAACTGGAGCAAGCCTTTTCATATTCATGTCGATGCTTCGAGTTATGCCATTGGATGTATCCTAGCTCAACCGGCTGACGAAGGGAAGCTTGACCATCCAATCGCTTATGCGAGTAGACAATTAAACCAAGCAGAAAGAAATTATACGACTACTGAAAGGGAAGGCTTAGGAATGGTTTATGCAGTGAAGAAGTTTAGACACTACCTCTTAGCCAACAAATTCAAGTTCTTCATAGACCATCAGGCTTTGTTGTATTTAGTCAATAAGCCTTGCAACACGGGAAGATTGGTACGATGGTTCTTACTATTAATGGAGTTCGACTTTGAGGTAGTAGTCAAAAAAGGAAACACACATGTAAGAGCAGATCACCTTTCAAGGCTAACGCATGGAGAACCACCTAGCGGAGTACCGGATGATTTACCAGACACGTATTTGTTTAATCTTGAAGTATGTCCGAAGTGGGCGGAACGACTAATTCCTATACTCACCCATGGCCCTCAACACCCAATAAATAAGGATAGCAAAAATGAGATTCTTCAAACAAGAAATTTACACATTGTTGCTGGAAGCATGTATTATAAGGAACCTAACGGTGTCTTATTAAGATGTGTCGAGGAGGACGAACAGAAGCAACTAATTCAGCAGGCACACGTAAACAAGTGGAGAACCCATCAAGGGATGCATGGAACAATTCGAGAATTAAAAAGGTTAGGCGTCTATTGGCCTGACATGCCAAAAGACGTTCACGACTATGTAATTAATTGTGCAGAATGCAAAGAGACTATCCCAGAGGATCACATGTCTTTACCTTCTTCGACCATAGCGCCTAATTGGAGTAAGACATTAGTACAATTCCTCAAAACGAACGAGCAGGAAATCGGAGCTAGCTTAGCAAGAAAGCAAGCCCTAGAAGAAATGAGCAAGGATTATGTGATAATGGGAAAACAATTGTTTAGAAGAGGAAAAGACAATCAACTCAGATTGTGTGTGCATGAAGGAGAATATCTTCCCATATTAGAAATGGCACACGCAGGAGCTGCGGGAGGACATTTTTCAACAGACAGAACTGTCAAGATGATTCTCTTTGCAGGCTTGTGGTGGCCAACTCTACATATGGATGCGGAGACATATGTGAGAAGCTGCGAAACATGCCAGAGAGCGAAATATCCCATTCGAAGAGATGACATGCCTTTAAGACCCATGGTTTGTGCAAGAGCATTTACCAAGTGGGGTATTGATTTCATAGGACCTATCAATCCACCGGCGAAAGGATCACATGCGGAGTACATCATAGTAGCCACCGACTACTTAACCAAGTGGGTAGAAGCAAAAGCCACTAGAAAGAATGATGCTCAAACTACAGCAAAATTTCTCTTTGAGCACATTTTCACACGCTTTGGATTACCGATCGAGATTGTTAGTGATCGAGGAACGCATTTCCTAAACGAAGTCATTGAGTCGCTAATGAATGACTTTTTAGTGATTCATAAAAAATCAGCCCCATACCATCCTCAAGCTCATGGGCAAGCTGAAAGTTCCAACAAGGTACTATGTACGGTATTGACAAAGATTGTCAATCATGGAAGGTCAGATTGGGACAAACAATTGCATCATGCAATTTGGGCATTCCGAGTTGCATATAAAACGGCCATTGGAACCACACCTTTCAATCTAGTGTATGGGCAAAATGCAATTTTGCCAATTGACTTCTTGGTACCTACATTGAAAGTGGCCCAGCAATATGAGTGGAACGGTCATGAATTGTCCCAGCAACTAGATCAAATTGAAAAGTTGCACGAGACTAGATTGCAAGCTGTAGCAGGCATTTATGCTGCTAAACGGAGACAGAAGGCATATTATGATGCACATATAAAGGACAAGGGACTTAAAGAAGGCGACTTAGTCCTAGTATACACCCTAAAACAACATGCAAAGAAGCTACAAAAACGCGGATATGGACCCTTGATCATAAATCGAATCTCTACTAGTGGTGCAGTCAATCTCGCCACACTAGACGGAGACATTCTTCCCAACTACATCAGTGGATGCAGAGTAAGACGATTCATGGAGCCCTTGACTGATCAAATGCTAGCGCGACTGTTAGGAGCTCAAAATAGGAAAAAGGAAGAAGAACGAATTCGAGAGGAAGCCCGACAGGAAGCACTAGAACGCATTAGGAAACGGAAAGAGTGGATCAGGCAAAGAGATGAACGTTATCTCCAAGGAGAAGAGCCCATCCCTATGGCGAACTATCAGGTCAAAAATCATGATTCAACGGGTATGTGTAAAACGCAACCTTACCTAAACCTAGGGATTGGCAAGACAGAGTATAAATTGATAGATGCATTGATAGACTCAGGAGCAGGCGTTAGCTGCATGCGAAAGCGAATAGCAGACGAGCTGCAATTAGAAGTGAATCCCACGAAAGCCCAATTAATAGGAATTGGAAGTCATACCATAGAATGTATTGGAACCACGAATGTATCCCTCCACCTAGGAAATTCCTCCATGGGACAAAGAGTCCTAGTGTGTGAGGATGAAGATCTAATAGAAGACCTCATTCTAGGACACGACTGGATCATTGAGACAGAGGCGTGTATCCATCTAGCTCAAGGTTATATTCCGGCTACGATAGGGCATAAGGAGATTTTCAGCTTGCTTGAAGAGAAACCATGTAACCAAACCATGTTAATGCCGAGATCAGAGGAGGTTCAAACAACGACAAAAGAAAGTAGCAACTATGCTCACCACTCAGAAAGCAAATGCATCAAAGCTGAAACTTCAATCCTAGCGACGTCCACCATAGAGTCGAAGTTATCCAATGCAATTGTGGAAAAGTCAATCATTCAGGAGACGTGCTCTCCCACGCAGGCTCGAAACATCCAAAGATCGCACTATTGGAACCCAACAAGCAAATACTCGAACCAAGACCCACCCAAATATAAGTGGGTACGCAAGGATTAGATACAGAGTCAAGAAAGGTCCACACCCACTCTGAGGAAGGAAAAAGGCATCACCAAACCAGCTACAAGGAACTATAGACGAAAAGAATCAGTGCAAGTATGGATTCCCAAGCCCTTGCTCGAAGCTCAAAGATCGCGACATCAGATATGGATTCCCAAAAAGGTCATACAAGCAGCTAAACAGAATGTAAGGACAAAGGAGGAAATACCACATCAGACAAGGCAAAAGTCAACAACACATAAAAGTCATCAGAGAAAATCGAAGAGCAATGCCAAATTCACTCGGGCAATGGATAAAGCAAATGGAACACGAGCAGCTGCACGAATCGAGAAAACCCAGCAACCTCTCTCTGTGTTTTCACAATGGGTCTGGAAACCAAAGCTACCACGAGGAGCGGATGATCGAGGGGATAAAGCATCTGATTGCACTCATGTAGTTTCTAATGCACCTCAAGTAAGCATGATAGGGCCGCAATACAGGGCCAAGCATTCGGCACAGGATGTACATTATCAACCTAGTGGTGCACGATCTCCAAGTGAGACTAGATCTTAGCTTTAACCTGATAGGAATGGACATACTATGTACATAAACTATGCTTCGGCTATACTAATGATTGTCTTCTTTCAGGAAAAAATATAAAAAGAGGCGGTAAGAAATCCCACTCTTGCAATAATGGGGAACGGAGTGACGAGTGACAATAATCACAACAATACACTGCATGGTCTCATAAAGGCCTTTCGAGCTAATGCACTTTTCCTTGTAAGTGCAGATGGCTTCTGAAGACTCTGAAGCTACAATCCAAGAGGAGGTCCAGGAATTTCCTCCCCAATGTCTTACGAAAGCAAAAGGCCATTGGTTCAGAGATGAGCAGCCAGTTGAGGAATATCTATTCTTGGCCAACATAAAGATCATGGACACAGAGCATCACTTTCCGATCATGTCCCAGGACTTCAAAGTTTTACATGGACTGCCATCCACAATCGACATCATGAAGAAAGCAGGAATTCATAAGTATTTTGAACTACCTATCTATAAACCGGATTTCCAACGCTGTACACAAGTCATGAACACCCTACGACCAGCACTATATGACCCATTGGTACCAGAAGCCAACGTGATGGATAAGAATGGAGAATGGGTGGTCATTCAATTTTCCCACGACTTAATCAAAGAAGCATTTGGATGGGAAAAGGATGGTGTCAACACGGTCAAGGAAGAGAGTCGTGGAGCAAAAACAAGAACTTTCGTTGACATCAATAGGGTGGACATCGAAGAAGAAGTCAGATTGATTCACCAACACTTCTACTTCCCGAGCATGAATAGATACACGGCCCCTCAAAAAATCATTGTGCAACTATTGTCTCATGCCATAAAACAGATAGGCAATCAGGTTAACCTCACACTCTATGTGCAAGAAAGATTATTTGAGGCAAAGAAGAAATGGGATAATAAGAAGTTCCTCAACGGAACTACTGCGCTAACAATTATGATTTACCACGCATTGGGCATGCGCGAGTACTTACAGGAGATGCCATCTTCAATGGAGTTGGCTCAATTTGTCAAATCCGCTACTGTACCGAAACAGAAGAAAGGAAGCAAACAAGTAGAAGAAGCAGAAACAAGCTCGCAACCCCGAATGAGAGGCACAATGAGAGGCACAAAACGACCTCGATAAGTCCAACAAGCAGAAGAGGAAGTACCAAAAACAAAGAGAGTACATTTACTTCCTACAACCACCACTCAAGGGACTAAAAAGATCACGGAAGAAGAATTAACTCAAGCACTGGAGGAGACTCACAAATATACAGAAGGACAAATTAATCTGCCAGTGCAGGGTCATCATTATCAACAGTCCGAACAAGCTAGGAAACCAAAAGGCAAACTCACCAAGGTACATAGATATCGGGAAATTGGGCTAGACAACTCTAGTTCTGGATCCGACGGCCAAGAGAAGCCCAATACATCATTATTGGATGTAGATATTCAAAGTGAATCGAAGGACGATGGCCAGTGGGCCGAATTAAATGAAGTAGACTATGGCGAAGACCAAGCAGGCCACAAAGAAAAAGCTCAATCACCACTGGTAGACCAAATTACAACCAACCAGAAGGCACGAGAAGAAAAACAGCACCACATTCAACCAAAAGATGCCTCCACTACCCACACCAAGGAAGGCAAATCTGATGATGAGGATCATTTAATGATATCAGAGGATAAGCCTCAGGAAGAAGGACAAGAAGACGAAGAACCCTTCACCCCACTAAGGGTTGTGGCAGAACCGTCCCCAATGGATGTCACATTTCAAGGGAGTGCCACGAAGGTTTGTAAGGTGGTGGAAGATGACGCAGAACCGCAAGTACAACTACAGGTCCGACAACCACATAATGAAACGATCCACGTCGCAAAGGGACAAGATGTACAAACAGGAGAAACCCCAGACATACCAAAGACATGGCTGAATGTTGATATAGCTCAGCTCAAGCCTGTGGTGCAGGATATGATTCGCACTGCACTAGACACTCAACAATTGATGCTTGATGTTGATGAAGATTACGACCAAGCCATGCTCGCAAAGCAGGAGCTTCAAAAAGAAGGTATGATTCTGGCTAAAAAATTATCAAAAGCAGAAGCTCAAGTTCGAAAGAAACACGAGGAGATAAAAACGACCAAAACACAATACAGAATATTAGAAACGGAAAATGCCAAACTCAAAGAACAAGTTTTGGAGCTCACGAAGAAACTAGACATGACCGAAAAAGAGAAAACAAGGATCCACGCTCATAGTAAGATACTCGAATCTCAGCTCAAGGTGAGTATGGAGGAAGCAGACCACTTAAGGGACAGGAACAAGGAGCTCATGACAGCTCTCCTCAGTGATCAACCACCGGCAGAGACTGATAAATCAAACGAGAATCTAAAAGAAATGGAAGCAAAGATAACCAAGATGGCAGATCAGCTCAAACAGGAGCAAGAAATCATTGCTGATTGGGAACAAAGGTATATGAATGACACTGCAGCTCTACGCAAGAAATGGAAAAAAGCAGAGAAGGATTATTTCCAACAGTGCAAAGAAGACACAGATCACATGCACATAGTTGCACAGGAATTAATCAAACATCAGGAAAAGATTACAAAGGCTGAAGAAGAACTTAAGAATAAGGATGAAATCATCAAACGGCTTCAGGAGCAGATAGAGCTAGAAGGAAAGCAGGGGACACCAGTAGTTCCACATACTGCGGAGGCTGCTGTGGAGACTGAGGTACGTCCTCTCTCTCCCCCCACGTATCATTCACCAATAAGGGCGGAAAAGGAGGTTCCATTAGAACCTAACAAACGACAAATTGCAGAACTGAGCAGACCAGAAAGGGCACTACTGGTGTCCCAGCTCACCGCTGATTTTGAAGATCAAATTATCCAGATAATGAAAGAAGCTCAGATAGAAAACAAACAATTAGATCAAATTTTTAAGCCATTCAATGTACCATACGGTTTACTTAAAGAACAGACGCGGATGTATATAAAGTCTGCAATGAACAAAGATCCGGACCACAACCTTCAATTCCAGCATGACACTTTCAATTATACTCAACAGGAATTTGAGAAGGCGGATCCGATATGGAGGCGAAAAATTTTGGAGAAGAATCCGACATTGCGGGTACAGTGGGAAGCATCACCATATGCACTTCAGGTAAATCCATCTTTTTGTCCTGTACCCCGCAAACGCTCTTGGACGCAATTTTGGGAAGGACAGCGTCAAGGGAATATCAATAATCAGTGGCTTAACTATCCGTTACTACCTAGTCCGCCACATAATTACTTACCTACAGAAGAATATATGGTGAAGACAATGGAATTTTGGATTGCAAGGTATGCTACAGTTCCGGACTTAGCCGTCAAGATGACCAACAAAATATTCAGCATGCTCATTACAGTGTTGAAGGTGTTCCAGCATGCTAAATATACATTCTTGAATTTCATCGGCATCATGCAAGGGTCTGAGGCTCTTATTTTTGATTTATCAACCATTCCGAGCCGACTCACCATTATGGCATATTATTCTCGCGTGCGGAGAAAAGCAGAGCGCCTCTAAAACGTAATGCAAGATCAAGAATCAGGCAACACGGACCATTGGACGCGTGCGCGAAGCAAAGTCTGTCAAGGGACGACAGAGACAAAGAGGGGGAGAGTGTTGCAAAGCTAAAGAGCGCACGAAGCAGAGAAAAAGACGGGCCCCAAAATTTTTCCGATTTGGACACACAACTTTTGTATCATAACCACTCTTGTATATATTTTCCATTGTAAATGCACTAGAGGAGTCCTCTAGATGCATCCCCACAGAAGATTAGTGATTTACCCATGTACAATAGTAGGAAATTAGTCTTTTAGTGAATAAAGTGCCGGTCTCTTGTGTGAAAGGACCAAACTTAGGGCACTAGTATATAAGTCAAAAGTGACTCTTTGTAAAGAACTTTTTGTCATTGTGAAGGATGAGCACTTCTGAATTTTCGAGTTTGCCTCTTTCTTGCTGATTTTGATCTTCATTTTGCTCTTGTATGTGTGTGTGATGCTTGAAATGCATGTGTAGGACTGTTGTCTACCCCTTCCCCTTTGTTTTGAGCTGCTGTAGTGCGTGCGTAAGCTAGGAGAAGCTGTGGCGCGGGTGTTTGTGACTCCCGTAATTCACTATTTTTGCCATAACTTGACGCAGAGTGGTCAGAATTGAGTGAAACCACCACCGTTGGATGCGTCTCATCGAGAGCTTCGAAACGAGTACCCTATTGCCTATGTTCGGAGTTCTGGGCTGGGAGAAAACCTCAAAATACCAAAACTGCTGAAAAGAGGCTTGCGGCAACACTTTCAGTATTTCAGTAGGTGTGAGAGGTAGTAGTCTTTTCTCATGCGTGATTAGCTAAACCACTTCATTTTCCATCATGTGTGCACACGTCTTCATACACTTGGTAAGTCGCTCCTTAGGATTGACATTTAAATGTGTGTTAAAGATCCCACTATATGCACTTGTGTGGCAATTGAGGTATAGTCTCATTGGCACAAGTCCTTGAGTCTTCGTGGCCCAAGTACACACCAACTAACCCCAAAAATGAGCTCTCTAGCTCTTTTTATAGTTTTTGACTAGTTTTGGCCCTGTCCAAACCTAGTGTCCGGCCTAGTTAAAAATTAGGTTCCAGGGCTTATTTGAGGGCTCAAACAAAGTCTAAAAATTATGAAAATTGGTACGATGGTACTTCTAATACTTCTCAAGCTCGAGGAATCCTCAGTTTGAACAAAATGGAGTTATAAAAATAGATAATGGTATTTACAATGGTTTTTAGTGATGAAAATCACTATTTTTGTAGGGGATTCTTCTGAAATTTTGACGTACACTTCTTGGAGCTCCCTACTTGCTCCCTTTCCTTGTGTATCCACCTTTTGATGTGCTTCCATGCTTTGTCCTTGACTTTGAGCTTCAACACGGTGGAATAGGCTCTGCATTCCGAAAAGCTACGTATGCCACATCCCGAAGTTCCAGGGCCTGTAGATTGGGATGCTCTACTCACGGACTTGGCCAAAGGGTTGAGAATTGCAGAACATCATTTAGCAACAGACGTGGTGGAGTACTACATCCAACGACCCACTCAACAAGGGTCTGTCAGAGACAACAGACGCGAGAGAGGGGGGGGGTGTTAGCAGTAGTTAAGGAACTGAGGGACTCACAAGACAAGGAAGCTTACGAAGGGAGTCAGAACGAAGAGAAGGCACAAGCAGACAGAGTGAGAAGCACAAGTGCATGGAGTTCTTTGATTCTTTTTTCTTCGTCCTTGTGCTTCTTTTCAAGAGTGAGTCCTTTGAGCATATCCTCAGTCAGAGGTTCTTGGTAAAACTTTACTCTATAGCCACTAATATAATTAGGCATTATCTCCCCTTCTAGGGTGTCTAATTGTATCGCTCCACTTGTTGAAAGCCTATTTATAAACATATTCTCTAACTTTTTGTGCATGTTGCTTCAGCATATAAAGTAGGACAAAATCTCCTACCTTCAAGCCTTTATCCTTTTTATGTGCATTGAAAGAGGCATTTAGCCTCTTCTTGGCTGCATATATTCCCACCACTGCTCTCAACCTAGTCTCCCCTAATCATTCTAAGTCCATGATCCTTGCTGATAACTCATGGCCAATCCATTGATGCTCTAGTGCAACCTTAAGGGTGGGTAACAAAAAACTTCAAGCGAAGCACTACATTTTGACCAAAAACCATCTGAAAGGGAGTTGCATTGAGTACCATCTTGTAACTACATTACAAAGGACCTTGTTAGTACTTTTTGCCTCTCGATTGGCCTGGGGGTGATATGGTGCAGACTTTTTATGAATCACCAGTTCAAGCAACTTGTTTAGAAAGTGAGTCCCTTTGTTGCTCACCAGTTCTATAGGCAATCCATACCTTGTAAAGACATTCTCAAATAAGACGTTTTATATCATGTGTGCATCATTCTTTTTGGTAGCCTTAGCTTCTACCCATTTGGTGAGATAATCTATTGCTATGATCATGTATTCAGCATGAGTGCCTTTAATAGCACGATTAATGGGTCCAACAAAGTCTATACCCCACTAAGAGAATGCACATCCTCCCGTCATGGGTTTCAATTGCATCTCATCTCTTTGAGATATTTGGAAAACATCACATTTCTTTACATATGTATGTGCATCCATATGAGGGTAGGCCACCATATTCCCAAAAATAGTATCGCCTTAATTGTATGATCAAGGTCATTTTCATGTGACATCTTAGTGTGCAGTCTCTAGTAATTTCAATTAGTCACCCTCATGAACACACTACCTTAGATATCCATCTCATCCCCTTTTGTACAGATTATTGCCAATGAGCTTGAGCTTGTAGTCTTGAGATTCCTACTCTAGAATGTTTTGTCTTGCTAAAGTCATTTCTTGAGGGAATGTCTTCATCATCAAGTAAGTTACCATTGGTTTGCTCCATTTCGGCATTAATGCCACATGATATAAGGTAGTGTGCTTGACAAGTGATCTAATGCAATAGATTGGGCACTCCTTTCATATCATGTGGATGTTGCTTCCATCAAAGGCTAGTACACTCCTAATCTATGTAGAGTCTATAGGGTGCAGTGTCTCGATTGGTGTTGCTCTAATGCACCTACATCTACTAATTGCAACCATTTATTGTACTCTGCTTCTTCTACACAACAAGCAAGGATTTTCTGATTGTTTTGCTTGTAAATAGTTCCTGCCATTATTTGATATCTTTGTGACTTAGTTACATACCTTTCCTTGGTCTTGACTCTAGGATTCGTGGATCCAAAGGTGATAATGGGAACAAGTGGCTTGGCCCATTCAGGCACCACTTCAAGATTAAACAAATATGCATCTTGTAATTCATAAGCTACCCCTTTAGGGGGTTCTCTACTAGCTAGTCATGAGAGATGATCGGCTCTAAGATGCATATTGCCATTTCTAACTACCACTTCAGAATCATTCTCTGTTAATAGGAGAAACCATGGTACCAATCTCCTCGTGTTAGAATGCTTGTTGACTAGGTATAACAACGCTTGATAGTTTGTAAAGAATTTGAATTTTTTTGCTATGCTTGATAGTTTGTAAAGAATTTGAATTTGTTTGCTAGTAAGTAATGTTTGAATTTCGTTACTTCATAAACCATTCATAATCCTTCTCTCTCAATGGTGGTGTAGTTTCTCTCAACTGCATTCAACTACCTACTTGCATATGCTACAAGAAGGTATATACTGCCCTCACCTATGGGTTGTGCTAGCACACACCTGATAGCATAATTGGATGCATTTATGTGTACACGAAATGGTTTACTCCAATTTGTGATCGTCAAAATTGGTGTTGAACACAATTGTTGTTTGATTTCGTCGAATGATTTCTCACATTTTTTGTACACTCAAACTTAGTCAAAAGGTTGTACAAAGGTTTTTCAATGATCGCATACATGTGTATAAAGTGTCAATAGTAACCATAATGCCCCATGAAACCTTGTAAGGGTTTCTCGATATAGCCATCGACCATTTGTAGCTTCATTCTCATGGGTCATAGGGTTGGCTTACCCCATCGTTTCCAGAGGGAAGTGGTGGCAATGGCCACTCTAACGTCTGATTCTAGGATTGCTTTTGTGGTGTAGCCTTGATAGGAGATAGGCACATAAGTATTTCCCTCTTCTCCTTCACTCATATCTCCAATCCTATCAATGGGTATTTCCAACACTTTTCTATGTGATTCTTTCTACGAGTGGGTAGTATTTGTCTTTGGTAACTGGTTTCCTACATGCTTCCACATGTCATGTTTAACCTTCAACAACTCTTCTAAAGTGAGATGACACTGCATTTTAGTGTTCATGTCCATGTTCCTAGGAACTAATTCTTCATTTCCTACTAGTATGGTGGGTGATAAGCTCCTAAGCCCAAGGAAAAGATGATTGTGAAAGCCCTTATTTTGCTCAAACCCCTTTGCAATCGGTCTACTTGGATTACCCGAATGCAAATAAGTACCAACTATACTGATTGACTATCGTGATTGCACTCCCCCCTTCCTCTTGCTCTCTTAGTTCCACTTATTTCTTGGTTCCTCTCCCTCCTCTTACTCTTGCTCGTACACCAGCTCATACATCTCTCGCTCATATTTCTTCCACCTCTCGCTCACATTTCTTCCCTATCGTTGCTCCATATAAACCCCCTCCTTCTCACACACACAGTTACCCCCTTTTCTTCTCCTTCTCTTCAACCTTACTCTCGTCCTCTTTTTATTTCCCTCTTCCTGCCACTCACTCACTTACTCCACTCACATTTCACAAGTGAAATACTCACGCAAGCCAATTCACACATTCACATACACCACTCACACGCGAGCACACCTACATGCATTTAGCCTCAATACTCAAAATTACAACAGCCCCTTGATTCCTTTCCCTCTCTCTCTCTCTCTTACATCTCCTCTCTATGTCCCACACACACTCCTCTTTGACTTCGTAACTATTCACTGATTCGGTAAAGTTACCAAACCATACAATATCCTACTAGTTCAACTTGTTTCTTCACAGCCTCAACAAAAGCAAGTTCTGATGGACAATTGTGATAAACGTGTTCTCACTACTACTCATGAGTCATAGATGATATAATCTTCGACGAGGACAGCAGCAAGGTGATCATCTTGCTTCATCTCCTGGCAAGAAGAAACATGCTGGATACCCAAAAAGCACTTGTATTGCATGGCATAAATTCTTCCAACAATATTAATTGCCCAATACAAATACAGTCATCTTGTACTGAAAAAAATAATTGCTGGCAATTAATCACAGTAGTTGAGATAATACAGCATATATCCAGAAGTATCACATTTCGGAATCAATGGAGAAGATGCAGCTCAATTGCAGACCGACAAAATGTCACTCAATTTGCACGCCACATATCATTATGCAATTTGCATCCACTGAAGAAAGACATCCATGATAAAGTTGTGGGTTCATACGGCATGTGATTGAGAAGATACTCACCTTCATCCAGCCTTCCTACTCTTGCAAACAGATCGATGAGGCAGTTGTAGCGCCCTTCCATGCAGCGATCCTTGACAACACAGATGCCCATCTCCTCTCAACCTGCGGCTTCCCCTGTATGTGGCAGAATCTCCTCCATGAACATATGTCAGAAGATGACTTCTATCAATCTCCAGCACGTTTCCCCTTAGCTCTCTCGTGATACCCTCCGACTTCAGTATGTAAAAAGCCAAAAAGTTTTGCCTCCCGGGTTAAGGAAGAAGCTCTACTTCCTTTTGTTGTATGTGTACCCGCACACTCCGGACAGTCGCGCAGAGACAACTCCCCTTTTCAATATGGCATCCTCTCCAGCGCCCACATCCACAACAAGCATCTTCCCTCGTTTCTCCATCTTCTGCACCTGCACGAAAAGAAAACACAACATAATACTCCCCTGTGGAAGTGCTCGAGAGGGAGTCTAATTCCGGTTGTCGAGCTCTCAATGGCCCTCCCCCAGTCACCCTCTTCTCTCTTTTGTCCCTGTCGACACCTGCACAATTCCCCCCAAAACCCCCACAGAAAAAAAACCCGAAGATCCCTCCTGCTCTGGATGTACGTGCATGCCTACACACTCCAAAAAACTCCCCCTCGACCTGCTGGATCTCACAGAAAAAGTAACCCTGCTCATGAGCATTGAATGTCTCACTTCCCTCTCTTTTGAATCACTACTGCAATCCTTCGTCACCTCCTCCATGAGAGAGAAAAATATGACGCCCCCCCGGTACATAGAGGTCGACAGATATCCTCCTCTACCAGTTCATCCTCCTCCCGCCTTTTACCCCTTGCCACACATATCGAGGGAACATTAGATAAGGAAAGTAGTTGAAACATTGGAGCGACATCCCTTATCCTTTGAGCAGCTCATATAAATTTAACCTTGAAAGTGTGGGTTGTCATGGCACTAATCCTTCAAAGGAATCAAGTGAGCCTACTATGTATAGTCTTCCATATTTTCTAGACAGCAACTGGCATATCTGCCCCTTTCTCTTCATGAATCCCCAAAAGAATGCATATCCAGTTCTTCCTTCTGCCTCCCGATCTCTCTTTTAATGATCCAAATACAGCAGCCATATCCCAAAATGGCCCGCATACTGCTCTTGATCCTTGTGTCCACATTCGAGTAGATCTTATCATCACCGGCCATCTATTCTCATTGCCAAACACCTATGTTCAAACAAATACTCTCCAAAATGGGGCATTTTAGTGCATAAAAAATCAACCAGTTCGTGAGCTAACAGTGGGGGTTCTCATATTGATCGACTTTGATTCCTAAGGACCAATGAAGTGAGGTAATTCTTGCAAAGAATTAGATTCAAGATTTTTTTGTTCACTAGGTTGTTCCTCCTCTTGTTCACCATATATAGAGGGTATGTCTTGTGGGAATTGTTCTTGGAGATGATCTATCTCTTGAATCGCTTGGTGAGTTTCTTGCTCCAACTTCCATTCTCTTCTTGAATTTCTCTCAAAAATACTTGTGAGAGCTTATGCACCAAAGAAAGGCTCTCCCTATCCATAGTATTAGGCACTTGTGACACTATGGGTGGAGTATCTTCTTGTATTTTTGAGACAAAATAGGTTCTCTTAGGATCAACCTTCTCTGTGTTAGAAATCAGGTGTTCTAGTTTCTCTAGTAGTCCTTGAAAGTGTAGCTCTAGTTTCACAAGGGTACTCCAATTGATATATTGAGATGCTTCAAACATGGTTTCATCTACTTTGACCATTTTCATGCAGAGCTTGGTTCTTTCTAATCTCTAGGTCTGCTCTAGGATAGTTCTTACTTAATTCTCCCACCTAAGGCCCTTCTCTCAACCTTGCTTGGTATCCTTTGAACATCATATCCAGATCCTCATGTATAGGCTCAATTAAAACAGACCTAGGTTTGAGTGTTGGGTTTATCGAGATTGAATCTTGAGAAGCTAATTCAAAGATTTTTGCCCTACTCTTTTTTAAGCTTCCTTCTAATTCATTTATTTTCTTACTCCATTTTTCTTAAGCCTTTCTTGAGCATCCTTCCAAGATTTTACTTTTCTCCCACTAAATTCTCGGACTTCACTATTCTCTATAGTCTTGTTTGGATTTATGTACTGGCTTTCGTGAAGGGCCTGGTGTCACTCTAGCACAATGGTGAGTACCAACGTGAGGAGAGACACCTCATAAATGTCAATCCGTGGAGACGTGAGGACCGGTATGAAGATCGTGAGCAAGTGATGGCACAAGTGCGTGAGTGAAAGCACACAAGCATGCACACACATTCACACACACACACAAAGTAAGAGCAAAGAGTGGAACAATGGAAAGCTTCGATTGCCAAAGAGCTCTCTTACAAAGCTGAAATCTACAACAAGCCAACCTCAAAAATGAGCTCTCCAGCCCTTTTTATAGTTTTTTGAGTGATTTTGGCCCTGTCCAGACCTAGTGTTTGGCCTAGTTAAAAAATAGGTTCCGGGGCTTATTTGGGGGCTCAAACGGAGTCTAAAAATTATAAAAATTGGTAGGATGATAGTTCTAATACTCCTCAAGCTTGAGGACTCCGCTTGAACAAAATGGAGTTACAAAAATGGAAAATGGTATTTACAATGGTTTTTAGTGATAAAAATCACTATTTTTACAGAGATTTCTTATGAAAATTTGACATGTGCTTCTTGGAGCTCCCTATATGCTCCTTTTTCTTGTGTGTCCACTTCCTTGATGCGCTTCCATGTTTTTCCTTGACCTTGAGCTTCAACACTCCCTCCCCTCTAGAGTCTGTTGTCCCTGACAGACCCTTGTTGTAGTGGTTATTCCATGTAGTACGTTGAGAGGTAGTGTCCATCTTTCCAATGTAGCCTGGTCTTTTGTTTGGTGCTTCAATTTGCCACTGCTAGTGCTTGTAGGTTGTAGTCCCTTTGTGAGTACTTCTTCCTTGTATTCCATCTTGATAGTGCATTTGTGAGCTTTCCAAAACTGCTAGCTGCTCAAAGGAGGTGCTTTATGTTGATTATGAGCAACTCGCGGTGGTGGATGACTTCCTTACTCTTGTTGTGCTCACCTTGATGTCCTCTGAGTCTTCCAAAGATGACTTCCATAGTTTTCATGCCAAGTACTTGTAACCAATGTATAATGGGTAAGTGCATTAGTGCATGGGTTGAACAAAATATGTGCCTTGTGCATGGCCTTGTAATGTGGCCCTATGTATGCGTACTTGGAAAATGCATGGGAAGAAGTATGGTGCAAGAAATTGGATCTTGAGCTAAGTGCTCAAGGGTATGCTGACGAAGAGGCTTCCTAATCTATCATGGTGAGCATGTTGCCGAAGTAGGTTGTGCTTACCATGGTGAAAGGTCAGTCGATTTTTGTCTCTTCGTGTTGCATGCCCATCATGGTGATTGACAATTGGCTTGTCTTTCTGGTTGATGAACGTCCTTTCTGATGGTTCACCGATGAGTGTCGTCGAGCGCATGGACCTGTTCTCCTTTTTTTTTTTTGGGAACAATTACAAAACAAGAAGAAGGTGGTTAGGATCAATCAAATATATTACATATGTCAAGTGTGTCTCATGTGCCTGGGATTTCTCAATTGTGTCTATGCATGGCCGTGTAATGTGGCCCTATATTGATGCATACTTTGGAAATGCATGACCTGAATGGTGCAAGAGACAGGGTTATGCCAAAGGCACATGGTTGTTGCTGGTCGAGGCTTTTGATGTTACTTGCATACTTGATGCATTCTTTGATTGGAGGTGTCGATTGGATCTCGAAATGATGTAATCCTCCTAATTAGAACCCATTTTAGAATAGGATTTGGCCCTCTAGAGATCACCTCAAGCCACTTCATCTTTGGAAGCTTTCCAAACTTTGGTATCCAGTGTAGTTGGTTCTTTGGTTCTGTAGATGTTGCTAGTGCTTTTGACTTCCAAACCCTTATCCTTGATGATTGCCTGCTTACTTTTGCAGAAGGGTTGAGTTTATCCTCTTTTGTTCTTTGTGCTCTGTTCATACCCTTTTCTCTCCTCGGCTTCTTTGTTGAGACCTTTTGCATGGTGGGGAGCATAGGCCTTTGCACTTGTAAGAGTGCCTTGGGCACCCACATATGTGATTGTCCTTGTTGAACTGCAACTAATTTCTTAGGGACTCAAATTCGTCGTATGCCTTCTTGTTGAGTTGATCCTGGTGGTTTGGTTCTTGTCTTCACATGGTTAGCTTGCCTGGGTGGTAATTGTGTTGGCAAGGCTGGTGGTTGCTCTCCTTTTCATACCCAGATCCTCTTCATGTCCGAAACTAATTTCCTCTTGAAGTCTCTTTGTCTATTTGATATAGCGGTTGTCATATACCATTGTGCTTGCCTTGTTGGTTGAGTTGTGGTGACAGCATTAGTCTTTGCACAAGAGGAGTTCGCTTGTCTTTGAGCTTGTTCTTCCATGTTTGAGCGCTTTTGGAACATAGAGCCCTTGAAACATACAACATGATTAGTCCTAGAAGAACTATGAGAAGGTGTGACATCAGGATTTATGAGCATGCAATTTTCTAATTCTAATGTAATGCATTGTTCGTGTACCCAAACTTGAAGAATTTGACTTCTTAAGTTCAAGTTGACTGCATGGTCATAAATCCAAACTTGACCCAAGACAAGTGGCTCTGTAAGGTCCTCATCATGGCACACTAGCATTTTGACTTTCATTGGGACATCTTGAAGGTAGATGGGAAGTTCCACCTCGCCCAAATAAGGGGTTTCCACACCTCCTAATCCCATGAGATATGCTTCTATGGGCTTGATGTCCACTTGCACGTCTTGGCAGTATGAAAGTCTAACTGCACTAGTTGCTGCACCTGAGTCAACCAATGCTCTCACTGTCCTTACACTCTTTCCTTGTCCTACCTCTATGGTCACAAAGGGGCGTCGGTCAATTATTCGAGAAGTATTTAGGTCTAATTTTTGGCACATGTCCATGTGATATTTTGGAGCTTTTGTGTTGACATCTAGGCCTCGTCGCCGTAACTTATTTCTTCTGATGCGCTCTCTAGCCTCTACTTGTGCTTCTTCTCTAACCCTTAACTCCTCTTCTTTTCGCTTCTTAGCAGTGTTGAGTCTCATTAGCATTTCCTCTGTAAGAGGTTCTTGATATAACTTGACTCGACTGTTGGAAGTGATGGCTGGATGCAATCAGAAGATCAAGCTGGTGCTGCAAATCCTGCTTCACACCTGCCCTCCTTTCTCTTCAGATATGCTTAGGAGACTCCTTGGGCTTCCAAATGACACCAAGAAACTATATATGTGCTTTACAAATTAATTGTGTAATGACCAAATCAAAATAGATGATTTTGAACCTTCACAAGTCCAAAAAACTTTCTATTCCTGTAATGATACCTGCTTAGTCTTAAGCTTAGTGTGACCAGCACACTTACAATTGGATTAATTCCTTCTGGGAGTATTAAATTAACTTAACAAGCTACCATTATCAAGTTAAATCACTCCAATTGATAAACTATGTACTGAGAATGATCTTTAGCAAAATCAGAGACACCCCCGACTTTTTAGGATCTACACAGGAAAATACCAGAGACTGCTTCGTCTGCAATTTCTCCCAAATGGCTGAATGGAATGACTTGAAACTTTGTAGTGTTGTAGAATACTTTGAGCTGGTTCCAGTGGGCTTTGAATCATCCAATTTGGTTCAGTAGATCTTGAGATATGCCCTGTTGAAGTTGACAGACTTGGAGGTAGTCACTCAGAGAAAAAACAGAGAGTATGAATGTATGTATATTGATTAACTATATGATTGTACATTCCCATTGGCATGTAATGTGATGCTCAATGGTACTCAGAGGTGTATGCTATAATGTAGCTCACACACACTCAATGATTTGCTTGGAATTGCCTCGGGAAGAGTGAAGCTGACCCGCGACTTTTTACATAGCCTTTTTATAAGAGTTTTGAAGTGTTTGAATTTGAATTCAAACTAAAGTTCCCTTGATTCTCTCGACTAGACTTAGGGAGATATTCCCTCAACTGATTCATCTAATTTTTCCACGACTCTAGTCTAGTAGGTGTGATTACATGATTGATAAAGTCATAAAGACTTTTTACATGAGATAAATGGTAATAACCAATAAGCATTGATTCCCATGGTTCATGGTTCATGTAAATACATCCTTCAAGGGTTCAAGCTTTAGCTTTCCAAGGTTCCAATTGTCCAAGCCTTATGTTGAGTCTTCAAGGTACAAATCAAAGCCAAGTGTGAAGGCTTGTTTGCACCAACAGCTCCCCCTCAAGCCAAACACTTGCTTGAGTCTTCATCTTTAGTCTTCAATGATATCCTGTAATCCAATCATGGATTTAAACCTGCATAGCTTGCTCCCATCCAGAGCTTTTGTAAGCAAATCTGCACATTGTATGTTAGTAGACACATATGATAATTGGATTTCCTTGCTAAGTAATTTCTCCCTCACATAGTGGTAATGAACCTCTATGTGTTTTGTCCTAGCATGATAAATTGGATTAGCTGCTAGGTGAAGAGAACTTGTGTTATCACCAAATATGATTGGTGGCCTTGTGTATAGGCCCAATTCAGAATATAATAGCTTCAACCATATGGCTTCTTGAGTGGCATTGGCTAGCCCTCTGTACTCTGCCTCAGTAGATGATAGAGCTACTGTGGGTTGTTTCTTGGATGACCAAGAAATTGGTTTATCACCTGCAAAGCATATGTAACCAGATGTACTCCTCCTGTCATCCTTGCAACCTGCCCAATCTGCATCTGAGTATACCTTAATGTCAATGTCTGATGAATATGGAAAGTACAAACCATGATTTTGTGTTCCCTTTAGGTACTTTACTATCTTCTTGGCTGCCTCCAAATGTGGTACTCTTGGTTTATGCATAAATTGGCTAAGTACACTAACACCATATGATATATCAATCCTGGTTAAGGTAGCATAATTAAGACTACCTACCAAACTTTGGTAACCTGTAATATCCTTGAGTTCTTCTCCTTCATGTGCACTGAGTTTGTGGTTGACCTCCATAGGAATGTTTGAGACTTTAGCTTCCTGCAAATTAAACTTCTTGACCATGTCCTGAATGTACTTCTTCTGAGTAATAAATATACCTGAGTTTGTGTAGACTAATTCAAGTCCTAGGAAGTACTTCAATAATCCAAGATCATTTATCTTGAATTCCTTCATCATTTGACCTTTGATGTGTCTAATTCCTTGAACATCATTTCCTGTAATAATGATGTCATCAACATAGACACACAAGTATATTACCTCTGAATTGTTCTTCTTTATAAACAATGAAGTATCTGCTTTACTCATCACAAATCCTTGATCTAGGAGATAGGTTGTCAACCTGTAATTCCATGCTCTAGGTGCCTGCTTCAATCCATATAGAGCCTTCTTCAATTTACAAACATGATTTACCTTATTAGGATCTTCATAGCCAGGTGGTTGTGACATGTAGACCTCTTCAGATATCCATCCATTTAAGAATGCATTCTTCACATCCAATTGGTACATGTTCCAATTCTTGGATGCAGCTACACTCACCATAACTCTGATAGTTGGCATCTTGGCCAAAGGAGAAAAAGTCTCCTCATAATCAATGCCTTGGGTTTGTGCAAAACCCTTGGCTACCAACCTAGCTTTATACCTGTTTATTGTGCCATCTGAGTTCCTCTTGAGTTTGTAGATCCATCTGGATCCTATCACCTTCATGGAGTCCTTCTTGGGTACCAAGTCCCAAGTATCACTCTCCTTGAGAGCCTCCATTTCTTCATCCATTGCTTCCTTCCATTCTGGTTTAGTAATTGCTTCTTCAAATGTACCTGGTTCTTCATTCAAAATATCCTTTGCAAGATATACAGAGTGCTTGGTTACAAGTGAAGTATCATACCCATACCTAATTGGTTTCTTCTTTTCTCTTTGAGATCTCCTCATAGCTTGAGTTGAGGATTCTGGATTGTCTTCTAGTTGCTTCATCTTCATCTTCCCTTTGGATTTCCAAGCCTTGAATTCTTCAATGTTGATGGTGTCTTCATCATCTGAACTTGTGTCCTCTTTCTGAGTTGGTTCTTGCCTGATAAGCTTTGGAAAGTCTTCTTCCATATCACAAGGTAGGCTAACTTTCCTGCACTCATTTTCATACCATGAGTCATTTTCATCAAATATGACATCTCTGCTTACCTTGAAGCCTTTGTTTGAGGGGTTATAGAACCTGTATCCCTTCTGATTCAAATCATAACCAATGAAGATACACTTTTCAGCCTTAGGGTCTAGTTTTCCCCTTACCTGTGAGGGAATATGCACATATGCAACACACCCAAAGATTTTGCAATGATCCAGAGATGGTCTCTTACCATGCCAAGCCTCATAGGGTGTCATTCCATCAAGTGTCTTTGATGGCAACCTGTTGATTAAATATGTGGCAGTAGATACACTCTCTGCCCAAAGATAATTTGGTAGTTTTTTCTCATTAAGCATAGACCTAGCTGTCTCTACAATGAGCCTATTCCTTCTCTCAGCTACCCCATTTTGTTCAGGTGAGTACCTTGTAGTGATCTCCCTCTTGATGCCTCTTTCCTGCAAGAAATCTTCAAAGTCATTGGAGAAGTATTCTCCACCACCATCTGACCTTAGCCTCTTCAAATGTCTACCTGTTTGATTCTCAACTAATGCAAGATACCTTTTGAAACAATTAAATACTTCATCTTTATGTTTCATGAAGTACAAGACAGTCCATCTGCTATAGTCATCAATAAAGGACACATAGTACCTTGATCCAGATATGGATGGCTCCTTGCTTGGTCCCCAAACATCTGTATGCACCAATTCCAAGTAATCTTCATGCATAAAACCTTTCTTGGTATAGGGCAATCTGTGTGACTTACCAAATTGACAAGCCCCACACTTGTATATCATGTGTTGCTTGGATACATTAGGTATCCCAAGCACACATTGATCCCTACTCATTTGTTTTATGGTCTTCTCTCCAATGTGACCTAATCTCTTGTGCCACATCTCCAATTCTGATAGGGTTTGGTCCTTATAGTTGTACAAGGCAATATTCTTAGTATCCTCAAGTTCAAAGGTAAACAATCTACCTGATTTCTCTCCCTTGGCTATCCTTCTGAATCCATGTCTTGGATCCTCCACATATGCACCATGTTGAGTGAACCTGACCTGTAGACCTTTTTCAACAATCTGACCTACACTCATCAGATTCTTGGTGATTGTTGGAACATACAACACTCTACTTAGTAAATTCTGATTACCATCACTTGTTTTGACATTGCCTACTTTAACAACTGAATGTTTAGTGTCATCACCTGTCTGCACTTGGTGCTTGCCTTTGGGTTCTTCCAAATCAGAGAGTAAGGCAACATTTCCAGCTACATGGTTAGAGCAACCTGAATCAATATAGAACAAATGATCATCATTGATACCTGATTTAGATGTCATGTTCATAATCAACAAGGAATCATCTTGATCCTCTGCATAATTGTTGTAATCCTTTCTGTTCCTGTATCCACCTTGATAATTTCCATTGTGATTATAGCTATTGTTGTAATTATTGTTGTAGCCATGGTAGCCTTGAGATTGATTGAATCTGCCTCTGCCTTGAGAGTATCCTCCTCTTTGGTGACCTCTTCCTCTTTGGTTCTTGTAGTTTTTGTAGCATTCATCTGTAGTATGGTTAGACAAGCCACAAATATTGCATGGAGATTGATTGTAGGGTCTCCCCCTTCCTGACTTACCTCCTCTGCCCCTACCTCTAGATGATCTACCTCTCCCTGCATAGTTTGCTTGGGAGGTAGAGCCTTCTTCATCAACCTTCTTGCTTTTACCCTTGTCTTTAGTCTTCTTATCAGTATATAGGGCAGAGGGATTGTTACCTTTTGATTGCTCTCCATTCTTTGTGATCTTTGCTTCATGTGTAAAGAGTTGTCCAATCAGAGTTGTTAGATCAGGTGCTTGGATGTCCATGTACAAGTCCATTGTTGTGGTAAAGCTCTCCCACTTGTCATCTGCCTTTAGTCCATTGATCACTTGTCTGACTATTTGCTCTTCCTCAATTTCTTCTCCAACACTTGCAAGTTGATCTGCAATGTCTTTGACTTTGGTGACAAAATCTGAGACACATTGTTTTGATTGCTTCCTAAGAGTTGTAAACTCAATCCATAGCTGATTCTTTCTGGCCCTTGTGCTTGATGAAAAGTATGTTGACAAGGTTTCCCAAGTCTCTTGGGAAGTCTTACAATTCCTTACATGAGGTAGAAGGAAATCAGAAATAGAGTTTAGAAGATATGACCTTGCCAAAGCATCTTTAGCACACCATTGGTTGAGCCTCTCATGTTCATCCTTTGTAGGTAGGCCTCTGGTTTTGAATGAGGGCAATTCCTCATCTCCTGATATGTATCCATACAAGCTTCTCCCTTGTAGATAGGTCTTCATTCTCAATGACCAAGCCTGGTAATTATTTCTATCCAATTTGTCAATGAAGGAAGGGAAACCATCACCCATGATTACCTTATTTGCTCTGATACCACTGTTAGAAGTGATGGCTGGATGCAATCAGAAGATCAAGCTGGTGCTGCAAATCCTGCTTCACACCTGCCCTCCTTTCTCTTCAGATATGCTTAGGAGACTCCTTGGGCTTCCAAATGACACCAAGAAACTATATATGTGCTTTACAAATTAATTGTGTAATGACCAAATCAAAACAGATGATTTTGAACCTTCACAAGTCCAAAAAACTTTCTATTCCTGTAATGATACCTGCTTAGTCTTAAGCTTAGTGTGACCAGCACACTTACAATTGGATTAATTCCTTCTGGGAGTATTAAATTAACTTAACAAGCTACCATTAGCAAGTTAAATCACTCCAATTGATAAACTATGCACTGAGAATGATCTTTAGCAAAATCAGAGACACCCCCGACTTTTTAGGATCTACACAGGAAAATACCAGAGACTGCTTCGTCTGCAATTTCTCCCAAATGGCTGAATGGAATGACTTGAAACTTTGTAGTGTTGTAGAATACTTTGAGCTGGTTCCAGTGGGCTTTGAATCATCCAATTTGGTTCAGTAGATCTTGAGATATGCCCTGTTGAAGTTGACAGACTTGAAGGTAGTCACTCAGAGAAAAAACAGAGAGTATGAATGTATGTATATTGATTAACTATATGATTGTACATTCCCATTGGCATGTAATGTGATGCTCAATGGTACTCAGAGGTGTATGCTATAATGTAGCTCACACACACTCAATGATTTACTTGGAATTGCCTCGGGAAGAGTGAAGCTGACCCGCGACTTTTTACATAGCCTTTTTATAAGAGTTTTGAAGAGTGTTTGAATTTGAATTCAAACTAAAGTTCCCTTGATTCTCTCCACTAGACTTAGGGAGATATTCCCTCAACTGATTCATCTAATTTTTCCACGACTCTAGTCTAGTAGGTGTGATTACATGATTGATAAAGTCATAAAGACTTTTTACATGAGATAAATGGTAATAACCAATAAGCATTGATTCCCATGGTTCATGGTTCATGTAAATACATCCTTCAAGGGTTCAAGCTTTAGCTTTCCAAGGTTCCAATTGTCCAAGCCTTATGTTGAGTCTTCAAGGTACAAATCAAAGCCAAGTGTGAAGGCTTGTTTGCACCAACATCGACAACCACTTATATAGTTCGGCAAGATATCACCTTCTAAAGTGGCCAATTGAACTGCACCACTAGTGGAAATTCTATTAATGATCATGGGTCAATATCCTCGTTTCTCCAATTTGCGGGCATGTTGCTTTAGCGTATAAACCAGCACCAGATCTCCTTCTTTCAATCCTTTGTCCTTTACATGGGCATCAAAGTATGCCTTTTGTCTTTTCTTTGCAGCATAGATGCGTGCTGCTGCTCATAGCCTCGTCTCACCTAAGCGTTCTAGGTCAAGGATCCTGGAGGACAACTCATGTCCATTCCACTTGTGCTCTTGTGCTACTTTCAAGGCTGGAATTAGGAAATCCAATGGTAGCACAGCATTCTGTCCGAAGAACATCTAAAATGGGGTGGCATTGAGTACCATTTTGTAGGCCACTCAGTATGCCCAAACAGCATGATGAAGCTGTTTGTCCCAATCAGAGCGTTTATTATTTACCATTTTTGTCAATATGTTACATAGGATCTTAATTGTGCTCTCTGCTTGTCCGTTAGCTTGGGGATGATAGGGGGCAGACTTCTTATGTATTACCATGAATTCTTGAAGGAGATTTTCAATGACTTCATTCAAGAAGTGTGTACCTCTATCACTTACTAACTCTATTGGTAGCCCACATCTAGTGAACACGTTCTCGAATAAGAACTTAGCCATCGTTTGAGCATCATTCTTTGTTGTGGCTTTTACTTCCACCCACTTGGTAAGGTAATCAGTGGCTACAATAATGTATTCCGCATGGGAGCTTCTAGCTGGGGGGTTAATAGGACCAACAAAGTCTTTACCCCACTTCGAGAATGTGCATCCTCCCATCGTTGGCCTCAAAGGCATCTCATCTTTTCTGATCGGATATTGTGCTCGTTGACATGTGTCACATTTCTTCACATAGGTATGGGCATCCATATGAATAGTGGGCCACCAAAGTCCTGAGAATAGGATGGTCTTAATTACTCGGTCAGGCCCGAAGTGCCCACCTCCAACACTGCTATATGCAGTTTCTAAGACTTTCAATAGTCTGATTCATGAACACATAGTCTTAAGTATCCATCTTTTCCTCTGTGATATAGGTTGTTGTTTGTTATTGATCTTTGGAGTTGTCCTCTCCAATCATTTAGCATAAAGAATTAACAATACATCTTTATTTTGTCAATCCTGGAAGTATTCAAGAGACCACAGCCCCTTCTAGATGATAGAATCCCAGAAATAAGAGAATAATGGCTGGATTTCTGAGAATGATGAAAATGAAGAGGAATTTCTAGGGTTTGGATTATCTTGAGCAAATCTCCACCATTTTCCACAATCTTGGTGTCTATTACATGCTATTTTCTTAGCAGAACACAATTATGAAGTCAAAATTCCAAAATATTACCTATACCATACAGACGAGACAATCTCGATTCTGTGAAAACAGACGATTTTCATCTCCATCACCATTCTTCATCAATTTCTCACTCAACACGTCAAGATTCAGCTCTCTTCATCCACATTCAATAGAATTACACAATAGAAGCTCACAAATCTCCATGGATACACAAAGAATAGACTCAACAAATCAATGAAACCACACAAAGAGGAGAAAACATGATTTTTAGCAGGAAACTCTCTCTCTATTCACTTGGATAGCATGTAAACAAATAATCAACCAACCCCCTCATAATAGAGGAAATTGTCTTATATACATTTTCAAGTGTCCCTTTTCACACTTGAATTTTGGTCCTTTCCTCTATTATTCTAAAAATATGCTATCTAGGAGTTTCCAAAAATTCTAGAAAAATTACATAAAATTCTATTCTACATAAGGAAGACTCTTCCTTATTTTTACATCAGTTGCATAAGTATTTTTACAAGTTTTTGTCATTTTACAATTATTTTTCATCCAAAATGCTTCAAAAATTACATCTTCTAACATCCTTCCCCTCCTAAACCTTTTGGCTCCTGACAAAAGACTTTCCTGCTCTTATGTCCTGATTGCTTTCTTCACTTTTTCTTTCTTTGATAGACTTGTGACAGTAAGTCATGACTTTTCCTTTCTATAATGTTCAGGTTATTTACCATTTCAAAGAATGCTTTCCTCCACTGTACTGCGGCTTCTGGTTTATCAATTACATCCTTTTTCAAATATTCTGTGTAAGCAGCTTCATATGCAGTAAGGCGAGACTTGGTGACTACTGACAAGTTTTCGAATATTTCTGACTCTCTCTCAAAAAACCCATAATCGAATGCATCTTCAAAAATTTGTAAATAGTGACTGCCCAAAAATACTACTCTGCTGTAGTATGCCATTAAACAGATTCTATCGGGTGTTTCACTAAGATCAAACAATAATGCATCAGTTGGAGAATCGAAGCCAATATAATTTAATGTTCTGACATCTGTATCTGTGTATGTTTCTATACATGCCAGAATTAATCTCATCACTCGGATCAGTAAAATGCATGCAGGGTCGTTTACATCTTTGTATGTAGCTATAACAGACTCAGCTGTATCCACCATGTAGTTTTTTGTAGGCCATGTTCCTGCTTTTGGACTGGCTATTTTTGGGAAATTCAACCATTTAGGTGGGATTTGACCTTCTCTCCGTCTTTCCCAAAAAATTGTCCATTCTCTTCTTCCTGCTACTGGGCAGTAAGCTGGATTAATTTTCAATTGAAGAGGTGCTTCCTTCCAAATTTTCCTACATTCTTCATTTGCATCCAACCATTTGTTCCTCCACTTTGGATTGGCTTTCTCAAATAACTCTTTGGTCACGTTAATATCTTCTTCATATTCTAGATATTTATTTGGAGGTAATCCAACTCTTGCTATTTGATAGTTCTTGATACTCTCCATGATCATACATAAAGGTATGCCCAGCCCGTCTGCAGCCCAATGATGCTGGTGTGGATTAATCCCCTTATTCAAAGCAAATGTGACAATTTGATCTTCATATTCATCATGCATTTTTCTGATAAAATCCATTCTAGATTCTCTATTTGTCAGCAATTTTTTGACAAATTCTTCTGAATATTCTTCCTCTGGTCTTTTATTTGCTGGTTCACTACCATGTTGTATTCCATCATTATTTCCTACCTCATATTCTTCTGTATATGTGGTCTCTATATGTGTTTCTTCCTGAACTTGTGGCTTGTCCAGCTTTTTCTGTAATTCTTCTATCGTCACCATCAGACTTCCATTTTGTATTGCCCATAACTCTCTTTCTTTTATCCATTCATTTTTTTCCTTTTCTATCCTTGACAATTGCTCAATGTTGCTCATAATAATCTGGCAAGCAGATCTTATATTCTTGGGTATTCTTTCCAACCCCCCTTCCATTTCCATTTTTTTAGCTTCTATTTGTTTGTCTTCTTTGCACTCATTCTCCTCTTCCTCTTCTTCTTCATATTCTATAACTTTGGCATGGTGTCCTTCATTGCTTTGATGAGTTTCCAGTGTTTCTTGATCTGCCATATCTTCTCCACGTTCCAAAGTCTGAGTATCCTGGTTCCCTTGTCTTGATCTATCTTCATCTGCCTTTAGTTCTTCTACTTTGTTATTCTCCAATTCTGGTTGTTCTTTTGCAGAAAGTTGTGCTTCTGTTACCTGGATTGAGGTTTCCTGAATTAAAATTGACTCAGTTGTCTCACTGAATTTTATCTTATCAAGGCTTGTCTGCTGTTTCTGCCCTTCTTCCTACTCATTAGTGTCTATAAGATCCATTTCTTCTTCTTGTCCTTGATTTTTGCTGGTTGCAAATTCTTCATTCCTCTTTAAATCATGAAGTACATCTTTTATACTTTGGATAATCTCCTTTTCTACCACCCCCTCTATGACTTCTTGAACATTCTTTTTCACTTCTATTTCTTCTGCTTCCTAAACTTGATCTAATTTAACATAAGTTTGTGAGGGTTTTGTCCATATTGGTTTTATTCCTGCAGACACCAGCCCACAACTGAATTCCTCTCTTACTTCACTTTCCTCTTCTGTCATTACTGCTTTACCTTTCATCATCCTTCTTTCTTCTTCAAGACTGTTTTGCTTAACTGCCTCTTCTTGAACCTGCTTCTCCTAAGCCTTCTTTCTCAAATCTTCAGGTGTTTTCTGTTGCTCAGTGACCTATGTAACCACATTAGGAGTACTTGGAACTGAAAAATTCAGACTTTTTAATAAGAAACTTTCAATGTCACTTTCACAATCTGAGGAAAAATGTGAAGATCCTCCAAGTCCTGGTTGTTCCACTTTTGACTCTTCTTTAGCAGTAAATTCCTTCTGCTGATCTCTTACTATTACTTCTTCTGCCTCCTTTATAGTTACAACTTCAACTACCGATTTTCCCTTCTCCTTCTTGGTCAACTTCTTTCTTTGCACTGGTTTCTTTTGAACCTTCTTTTTTACTACAATTGTGGTTCTGGTTTCTGGAGGTCCTTGCAGTTCTTTGAAGTATGCTAATAGCTCTACTTCCTTTTTAACAAATACCTCTTCCGTTTCAGCTGTCATCATCTGATCATGAAGTGCTTCATAATGCTCTACCTCCTCTTGGACCCAATATGTAGCCTTGCATGAATAATCTTCCAGCATCTTTGGATATTGTGCCTCATACATTGCTCTTTTGTTATTTCCTTGAGTTAGATAAGTGTATAACTGTTCTTTGCTTGTTTGAGGTGGATGAGGATCACTAGAGGATTGGATCTGCTTCTATGCATCTTCATGTTCTTCTTTTGTAGCTTCCTCCAGCTCTAATTCAACCTTTCTTGGGTCCAACCTCCTTTTCTTTACAGGAACCACTTCCTTTGATATTACCTTTCTTTTCATCCCTGCTCCCCTCATGCTGGTTTGTCCTTCTATTTCTCTCACAACCATTTTCCTTGGAGGACTCTTGATTCCTGACATAAGACTTCTAAAATATTGTGCCTCTAGAGCCAGTTTCAACTGATCTTCCATTCCTAAGACATGATAAATGATCTTGGTTAAAAACTGGGCTCCATTCATGAATTTTTTTTGTTCCCAGTGTTTTGCTGCTTCTTTCAGCTGTTCATGGATGTATGGTGTCACATCCATTACTCCAAAGGGCTTAGTCCTATCCTTGTTGTTAAACATCAACAGTGTAACAGATTTATGTGGCATGGTATACCTTGGTAGCTTTGGGAAGCAGAAATATTGTAAGAACATCCTTGTGGCATATTCTTCATTCTCTCTTCCTTTGAAGTCAGTGAATTTTGTGTACCCTGTATAGGTTTCCTTATTCTTCTTTACAAAGATGGGGTCAAGCTTGGTTCCCATAGGGTAGAATTGTAAAGCTACTCTGATATGTTCTGCTTTTATAGTGATACCCACCTCCTGATTATTCTTGTTCTTGACTTTGCACCAGAAATAAGCATCATTCCCTTTTCCTATTTCCAGCAGACTACTCATTACTTGTGCCACTCTTTCAAAATCAATGAAGAAGATGGGTTCTTCCAATAATTTGTGTATACCAACTGCCTTCCATCTTTTCTGATTGACAGCAACCCTTTGAAATCTGTAAAATTCTTGACACAGCATGGTATATTTGTATCCACCTACTCCCACTGTGAATATATGTTGTCCAATAATGCTTAGGGTTTCTTTGAGCTCTTTCACCACCTTCTCTGCCTCTGGAATATCTAGTTCCTCATCAGATTCCAGGTTCACCTATTCTTCCACAGCTTCATTGTCTAGGAACCAATGTCCTCTTGATAGAGTGACTGATTCTGCTTTGAAGTCATGAATTGATAACTCCTTTGCATTCACCATTCTGAGGAAAATAAAATACACAAAGAAAAATTCCATCCATATGAGTCACAAGAACTCAAAGAGTGATATTTATTTTGAGATGTCATGACATAAGAATGAAAAAAATCCAAGATAAATTCTGTTTCTTCAAAAAGACTCAATAAAAGTGATCATTACAGGTGTAGCAAGATGTCTAGTGCACTCCCTTTTCCCAACAACTCTTTTGGAGAAAAACAAAACATAATAGAAAAATTAATACAAAATAAATAGAACTCTACTACCCTTCTACCTAGATCTTGCTTTGTGCTATATAATTTTTGTCAAAAAGAAGGCAAAATAAACAATTTTTCTCAACTTTTCTTTCTCTCTTTTTCTTTTTTTGTTTTTTTTAAATAATAATAATGATTCCTTCTGTTCTTTCTTGTTATTATTTTTTTCTTTTATTTTTTTCTCTCCTTTTTTTTTCTTTTTCTCTTTTTTTTATAATAATATTTTTTTCTATTTTTTTTCTTCCCCTCCTAATTCTCTTTTTAGAAAAAGGATAAGGTCAAATATTTTTGTCATAATTTTCAATATGTTATGATTTTCTAAATACAGATCAAATATGGATGATTTTTTTTCCATTGAAACAACTCTGATTTTTTGACCCAATACTTCCTAACTCTAATTGTCCTGGTTTCAGGCAAACATCCATTTCCTTCAGATAAGCATTTTGTAGAATTTTTTGGTGTCCATATCCATTTTGTCCTGGATTTCGGTTTTGATGAGCGGACCTCCTATAGACTTTGATTCCATGTGCCTCTTGTTCTGATGTTTTGATTCTTTGGACAATGCCATGATTGCCACCTTCTTCCTATCTCTCCACCCTTCTTTGTTCTTCCAATCTTTTGCTGATTTTGATTACATGAAGCTTGATCATTTAACATTTGTATTGGTAATGTCTGTGTATCTTCAAATGCAAAAGTGAATCCTTCCAAGTGTATATCATGAACGTCTGATTGAATTTCCTGTTTTTCATTACTCAATAAAAATATTAAAAACCTTCTGTCATTTATGTTCAATTTAAGCTTCATCTTTTCAAAATCCAAAATCACTTTACCTTGTAGGAACCATGGTTGACCTAAAATCACTTTTTCAGACATCAAATGATCTGGCCATTCTTCACAGTCTATTTTCATATATTCTTCATTGAACTTAACTTCAATAGACAATGAAGACATGCTTTGTACTATTTGACCTTCCAAAGTTTTGATTAAGGTTCTGCTTTTAGTTCTTTTTATGTTAAATTTACTTACCAAAGCTAAACTAATCAGACTCACTTGTGCTCCAGAATCTATCAAAACCCTAATGTTTTCATTTTGAAAATCCATTGTCATCACAGGCACATGTTCTTTTGGTTTTAGAGGAGTTTCACACAAACAGACTTCCCTAAGATCTTTGATTTTTCTTATCCTTTCCTTTGCTTCCTGTTGAGCCTCTTTTCTAATGTCTTCCTCTTCTTTTTTCCTATTTTGAGCTCATGGGATTGTTTTGTTGGAGGATGTATAGGTCCAATGAAATCCAACCCCCATTTACTAAAGGCTCTTGCTGAAATTAATGGAACTAATGGCATATCATCTCTTTTATTTGGTTGACTCACCCTCTGACAGACATCACATCTTTTTACATAGGTTCTTGCATCAGGAAATAGGGTTGGCCACCAAAAGCCAGAATATAAAATGAGTTTAGCAGTTCTGTCACTTGAGAAGTTTCCTCCTGCTACTCCAGAATGTGCTAGTTCCAACATTTCCAGATATTTATTCTCAGGAACACAAATTCTTAAGTATCCATCCATTCCTCTATTATACAACTGTTCTCCTATCACTTGATATTCTTCAGAGATTACTTGTAGATTTTTGGAATCTGCACCAGCTATCACTTGTTTTCCTTTCTTCTTCCTTTTCAATTCCTCAATGATATTTTCACTCCAATCTGGATTTTTCTGGAACCAATATACAGTTATGAATTCTGAATCTTGCAATAATTGGCACTTCCTGCAATTAGCAATGTATTTTGTTACATCTTGAATCTTATTAGGCCAATGTACTCCCATCCTATTGAGATTACTTAGGGTGACTACCCTAGAAGCATGAGTGCAAGGGTTCCAACAATGAGTTCTCCTCACATATTCTTGTTGCTCTTCCTCAGGAGTACAATATTCCAATATGCCTGTGTGGTTGAGATGATACAAATGCCCAGCTAGTAACATAAAGTTCCCGATTTGTAATACTAAGTGTGCATTGTTCCCAACTGTTCTGCAAGGTCCCATGGTTAATAATGGTACTAAAGTCATGGCCCACTCAGGAACACTCTCTACCTTGAACAAATAAGTGTCTGGCAGGTTGTCATCTAAAGGTGAACTGGGTTCTTTAGATTCAGTTCGAGATAAATGATCTGCTCTCAAGTGTGTTTTCCCTTGTCTGACCACCACTTCAAACTCAAATTCCATTAGTAAAAGAAACCATCTGACTATTCTACCAGTGTGACAAGGTTTATTTACCAAATATAATAAAGCTTGATGGTCTACAAAGAACTTAAACTTGTTGGCCAAAAGGTGATGTCTATATTTCTTTACAGCAAATATCATGCCCAATCCCTCTCTCTCAGTGGTTGTGTAATTTTTTTCTGCTAGATTCAATTGCCTACTAGCATAAGCCACTGGAAAATCTAACTTGCTTCCTTCTATTGGTTGTGCTAACACACATCCTAAAGCATAATTTGAAGCATCCACATGGACATGAAAAATTTTATCCCATTGAGGTGTTTTCAGAATTGGGGCTGTTACCAAATAAGTTTTTAAAGTTTCAAAGGCTTGGTCACACTCCTTGGTCCACTCAAACTTTGTAATTAGGGCATATAAGGGTTTGGCTATGTCAGCAAATTTGTGTACAAATTTCCTATAGTACCCACAATGTCCCATGAAAGTTTGAAGTTCCTTTACACTTGTTGGTCTTGGAAGCTCTATTATGGCCTTTATTTTCTTCTCATCAGTTGAAATTCCATTTTTAGAGACTATGTGACCTAACATTCTTCCTTGTCTTACAAAGAATACACACTTTTCTGGATTTAAACATACTCTGTAGGTTCTGCATTTCCCGAATATATTTTCTAAATCCTGCAAGTGATCTTGTCTTTTTAATGAAAAAGTACAAAGATCATCTACATAAATTTCCATTACATTCCTCAGGAACTCTTTGAAGATATGACACATCAACCTCTGAAAAGTTGCTGGAGCATTGGTTAACCCAAAGGGCATAACCCTAAAAGCATAAATTCCCCATTCTGTGGAAAAGGCAGTTTTATGTTGGTCTTCCAATGCTATAGGTACCTGGTTGTATCCTAAAAAACCATCTAAAAAACTATAAACCTCCTTCCCTGCAACTCTTTCTAGAAGATGATCTGTTATCGGCAGTGGATAGTTATCTCTTATAGTTACTGCATTTACCTTTTTCAAGTTAATGCATACCCTAAGTTTCCCATTCTTCTTTGGTACCACAACTATAGGAGATATCCATTCTGTATACTCAATTTCATAGATGAAATTGGCAGCTAATAGCTTGTCAATTTCTTCCTTTATTTTAGCAGAGTATTTATCATTGAATGTGTAATGTCTCTATTTGCTAGGTTTTGCCTCAGGTGTAATAGGAATCTTATGCTCACAGATTTTAGGATCAATACCTTTCAAATCCTTATAGCTATAAGCAAACACATCCCTATAGTTTCTTGCCAAGTTTCTTAGTGCCTCCTCTTCTTGAGTTGTCATGTCATCAGCCACTACAATATGTCTTTCTTCTTCCTCTTCATGAGTGATCATGATCTTTTTAGTTTGTTCCTCATTATCATAAGCCTCCCCTTTCTTTTTTTCCCTCTTTGGTTTCCTCTTGAGAAGTAGTCTATTTTCTACTTCATAAGTCTTGAAATTTGCTGGTACATCAAACTGTTGATCTTTGTTTGTTTCCCTTGTCTTCTTCTCATCCTCCTGATTTTCTTTTATTTGCTTGTGTTTGTTTTTCTTTTACTTGCCTGAGATTTTATCTTTAATAGCATCTTCAGCTTTTACTTCTTCCAAAAATTGTGTCTTCCCTTTTTCTAATATCATTTCTTCTTCTTTGTCCTCTTCGGTTTTGGATACCTTTATCATTTGTATTCCAATGTGAAAGACATCATATCCTTCTTCATTTTGAAATTCCACTCCTACATATTCATCACTGGCTAGATCCATGGTAGCCAAAATTTGATTCCACCCATAGGGCTCAAACTCCTCATCTTTGAATTGTTATGGTACATAGTTCTCATCTTGTAACTTCCTTCCTTCCACACAATCTTCTCTTCTCAATCTCCTTTTCCTATTGGTAAGATTTCTTATCATATTACACTTCCATATTGATGATTCAGTTTCATCCTGGTCTTCGATTTCTGATTCCTCACTTAACTCTTTATTCTGATGTACTTTATACCATTCTTGAGGAGATATGTCACAGTAGTGCCCATTTCTTAGATTTACTTTGGTTATTCTTCCTTTGCTCTGAAGGTATAAGCAATCATTACCCCAATCCTGCACAATTTGCATTTGTCTCATAAATGGTCTTCCTAGGATAATTTCATATGAAGTGGATTGTGGGAATTCAACTATAGCAAAGGTATGTTCTATCTCTATTCCACATATGTCCACAATCACTTTTTCCCATATTCCTAGGGGTTTTTCTATGTGTCCATCTACAAGTTGCAATCTCATTTTGGTGGGTAATAATTCATTTTTTCCCCATTTCTCCCAAGTTTGTTTAGTCATGATGGCCACTCCTGATCCACTATCCAGAATAGCTTTGGCCTGGTTTTTACCAAATTGTATTTTTAAGGTTGAGTTTCCCTCTTCTCCTTCACAATATCCTCCTATCTTATCAATGGTAATATACCATAATTCCTCCATTTCCTGTAGTTGTGGGTGAAGATTTTCTGGTGTTGTTTCTCATTTTTTTGTTTGGTTTTGTAAGTGAGGATTTTGTTTCATTAAATCTTCCCATGTGGTGTGATATAGAATTGTGCATTGTTTATCTATATTCACCTGGAATGTTACTTGTGGATTTTCTTCCTTGTTACTATTTCCTCTTGTTTTTGTTGTCTCAGATTCCTCAACTGTTTTTTGAGAATTGTCTACTTCCCCCATTTTGAGTTGCACTTCCCGTATGATTTGTTTACACTTCTGCATCCTTTCATGTTCTAAGTCTGGCATAGGATAAGCCATTGTATGATCAGTAGGGCTTGGTCCCTCTTGAATTCTTCCCTTGTATGCTTTTATTAGAGTGTCTAGACTTTGTGAATTTCCTATCTCCAACTGGGTTTGTGTCTTCTGAGGAGGAGTATTGTTTGATTGTTCCCTATTTTCTTCTTCCAAATTTTTACCCATTCTTTGTTTCCTTTCCCATTTCCCTTTTTGTCTATTTTTCTTCACCTTTGAGATTGAACCTTCATTTTGTTCCTTAGTTGTTCTTTGTTGTTTAGTTTGTGACCTTGTTATAGCATTTACATTCACTTGGTCAATGTCACTCAATTCTTCTTGTTCCATGATATTGACTGCTTTTAGTGGTATGTTATTAGGTGTGTTTTGTTGTTTTTGAGGATTTTTTGGACAATCCTTTATCAAATGTTCCCTGCCACAATCCTTGCAATATGCTCCCTCAATTCTTAACGTAGGAGGTTGTGGACAATCTCCGATGAAATGTTCTCCCCCACACCTATAACAAGTTATCTTTGGTCCCCCTTTGAATTGAGGTTTTTGATTGGACATATAATTATTGGTTATATACATGAAAGTGGTAGTGTCCATCTCAATTCTCCCATTTCCCAAGTCTAGGGCTTGTAATTCTGGTTCTCTTAATTCATAACCTTCCCATTCTTCTTGATATCCTTCATTCCATTGATAATCTTCCTTGTATGGTGACTTTGTTCTTGAGTTTCCCTCCTCTATTGGTGTGTATTTGATTGGTACCACATTTGTTGGTATAGGAGGTTGTTGCCCAAGCACAGGTCTTGGTTGCTCAATATACCCTGATTCTCTTTGGCTCCCATAATCTCTCTCCTTTATGGGTTGTTTATTATAGAAGCATTCCTCCCTGGTATGATCTGTCCATTTTCTCTCTAGTGTACAATATTTGATTGTTTTCCTATCTTGCAAATGTGGAGGCTTTTGATATGGGCATTGTTGTACCAAATGACTTTCTCCACAATTGTAGCATTTTTTATTTGTGTTTATCCTAGAGTTTATTAAATTGGTTTTGGTGCTTACCTCTAGGGCTTTAGCAATGGCCTGAGCCAATTCTTCTGCTGGTGGGATTTTATCTTCATTTGATCTAGGTTGATTGAATGCTAACAGATCTTGGCCTCTGTTATCTTCCAAATCTATTGCTTCTTTTACACAAGCTCCTAGATTAAGGCATCTCCTATAATACACTAGGGTCCTTAATTGAGCACTTCTTAGTCCTTCTATGAATAGGGATACTCGTCTTGCCATGGAAGGTACTTCTTCTTTAGGCCATCTGTCAATGTATTGCTTAAATCTCCTGGCTGCCTCTCTGACATTTTCATCTTTTTATTGTTTAAAGATGTGTATCAGAGTGGCTGTGCTATGTTTTATTCCAGTCTTTGAGAATTCCCCAATGAAGGCTTCTAGGAAGGATTCAATATCTAGGTACATTCCTTTCTTAATGGGATGAACCAAGATAATGCAGGTCCTGTTAGGGTTAGACCAAATGCTTCAAATTGGACTTTGTAATCTTCCACCTCCTCAGCTCTAATTAATTGCCTAAACTCTGCAGCATGAGCATGAGGATCAGAATACCCTTCATATTGATTTTTCATGCATTTGGCTACTTGATATGGTCTAAGCATTCTACCTTGAGGTTGCCAATGATGTCTTCTTCTTACTGCAAATTCATTAAATCCTTCTAGTTCCTTTTCAAAAGGATTTGGGGAAGCATGTGTTCTCCTCCCTTGTTGTTGCTCAGTACTAGTGTAGTTTTCATGTGGTCTTGGTAAGTCTGATTGTCCTAGGTTATGTTCCCAAGGTCCTTTGTCAGCACATTTCCCTAAATTATTTGAATTTTCTGGGTCTTGGGAGAAGATGTATACACATCCTTGCCTATCCTCATACCTATCATCTTTGAATTGAGGTACTAGTGTTATGTTCAGGGGAACTTCTAAGTTTCTCAATCTAATGAGAAACTTATGCATTCCATCCTGATATACATAGGTTCCAAACCTATTTGTATACATGTATTTGAGGATATTTCTATAATCCCCAGTTTCAATGGGCTCATTTGTTTCGTTTAAAATTTCCATGTTGTTTTCTTGCCCTAGATTTCTTTTTTGCACTTCCCCTTCCAGTCGCTCTATTTCCTTCCTTCCTAAGTTTTGCCTAGTATGTGTGTTTAATTTGTTCCCAGACCTAAGGATCATTCACTTAATTTTCACAATTCAATGGTCAGAATCGTGTTTTTCACGATTTTCTGATCAAAATCGTGTTTTTCACGATTTTCTGCTCAGAATCGTGTTTTTCATGATTTTCTGCTCACAATCGTGTTTTTCACGATTTTCTGATCACAATCGTGTTTTTCACGATTTTCTGATCAGAATCGTGTTTTTCACGATTTTCTGGTCAGAATCGTGTTTTTTCGCGATTTTCTGCTCAGAATCGTGTTTTTCACGATTTTCTGACAGAATCGTGTTTTTCACGATTTTCTAATCAGAATCGTGTTTTTCACGATTTTGTGATGAGAATCGTGTTTTTCACTATTTTCTGGTCAGAATCGTGTTTTTCACTATTTTTTGCTCAAAATCGTGTTTTTCACGATTTTGTTCCCAAACAATCGTGATTGCTCACAATTGTAAATAACACGATTTTCTTATGAAAATCGTGTCCTGGGAATTGCGATTTTGTCCTTAGTTCAGAGAATCGCGATTTTGTGTTTGACTATAGAATCGCGATCCTGATCATTTTTTTGGAAATTTTTAGATATTGATTTTCAAAGTTTTATTTCACCTATAGAATCGCCATGTCTCTTTTTTAACATGCATTGAAAGTGTTCTCTAAAAACTTTTCATTTTTTTACAAAAATTTCAGAATTCTAAAATCGCGATTCCATGTTTTTTCTATTATTTTCTATTTTTTGTGTTTTATGATCACAATCATCCTACGTGTTTCCTCGCCCTTGCTAAATGTCATCCATGCTACCACAAGCTTTCAATGAGCAAGAAACTATAACATTATTGATTGGGATACCTTTTGACCTCATCTGCTCAATCAACACACGACTTCCTTGTCACATTCATGTTGAGCATATCCACATTTTAATGCAGTCCATGAAGCCACATCATGAGCAGCCAGATTATCAGAGACCTCAAAAGCACTATTCATGAAACCACATCTGGCATACATGTTGACCAAATTGTTACAATCCTGCATCCATGTTCAGCATAACTATTTTATGAGTTGCAGAGACGACCATTCTATCTAGGCATTCCATACAAATCGAATAAGCTAAGAGTTTCCCTCTCCATGGCACTGCTGAACAATTGTTTACTTGTGCAATGCTCCTTCATCATTTCGAGAAGATGTAGGACCGACAGGCGAGGCACCTCCATGCTCAATCCCTTTTCTCCACATCCCTGCAATCGATATCTCCACATGTTTCTCATCAATCACCAAATCTACTCTGCAAGTACCTGAAATCAAACGTATTTTCCTGCCAAATAGAACCACATTAGTGCATCAAAACCAACCATTTTGTGGGCTAACACGTACCAAAATTTTTTGGTCTTCCACTTCCTATTTCTTGAAATTTTATGGTACTTCAAACAATGATTCCTCTTCTTCTTGTTTCACTACTTTTCGTTTTTTTTTCTTTGGACCTCCTTCACTTCCTTCCTTTGAATTTACAGTTTTAATACTTGTGGGAGGTTCTTCTTCTTTTTGGGTTAACAATCCTATGTCTTCTAAATAGTGCTCCTCTGAGTCAAAGTAAGTATCCATCACAATGGATTCTAGATCGTCATCATTCTCTTTTCTTCTATGACCTCACTAGGATCACATTCTTCCAAGAAGGGCTGACACATGAACACGGAAATATCATAACCCTCCTCATCACAATGAGGTGTCCATTGTTCTTCATTGACTGCAATGTCCATGGTAGCTAAGATTTCTACCCAACCGTGAGGCTCAAATTCCTCATCTCGAAATATCATCAGTGTATAGGCTAGGTCTTTAATTGGTCTATCTCCTAGGGAAGTTCCTTCTTCTCTTGCTTTTAGGCGCTTTCCTCTTCCTCTGCAACCTTGCACATCCACAAGTGAGTATCTTCATGTAGGATGGATCGGGTGAACTTTTGGAGTGCACGGAGATAGAATCTTCTTTTGCTTTGTGGATAGGATTACACTATAGGGGTGGTACATCAGTGAAGGTGTAATCCTTCAAATTGACCTTGGTGGTGACCCCTAAGTGCTGTAAGTACAAGGAGTTGGTTCCCCAATTCTGTACTATTTGCAATTGTCGTAGCAAGGGTCTTCCTAGTATCACCTCATAGACATTATTTTTCTCAAAGTCACATATAGCAAATGTATGTTCAAACTCTACACCACAAGTGGTTAGAGTTATCCCTTTGAGTAATCCTAGAGGTCTTTCAAAATGACCATTTGCCATTTGAAGCTTCATTCTAGTTGGTCTCAATGTGGGTATGCCCCATCACTTCCACAACAAGTGGTCGCAATAGCAACACCAGCACCTGAATCTACAATTGCTTTGGTTGTGTAACCCTGATAGGTGATCGGAAGATAAGTATTACCTTCTTCAACTTCGCTCATGTCTCCTATTTTATCAAGAGGTATTTCTGGTACTTTCTGCTTAGAGCCTGCTTTTGACATATTGGAATCGAGTTCTGGAACCTGATCCTTCACATGATTCCATAGCTCAGGTTTTGCTTTGAGCAACTCTTCCAAAGTGAGATGACACTGAACCTTAGTGTTCTTCATGACATCGGTGTTTCTTGGAACCACTGAGTCTTCATTTCTTACCATTATTGTGGGAGCTCTGATCTGAAGAGATTCGGATTCCCATGGGCCAGTGAATTGTGGCAACTCTTGTAAAGAATTAGATTCAAAATCTAATCTTTCATCTTCATGTTGCTCTGTTTGGTCTCTGTAGATAGATGGAATGTCTTCGGGGAATTGGTCATGAAGATCATCAATCTCAGGAATAGGAGGGGGATTTCCCTTCTCCTTGGCCCATTTCTCTTCTTGTATTTCCCCCAAGAACTCTTGAGAGTATTGTTGCATTGAAAGAGGTGTTCCATCATCCACGGAATCAGGAACATAAGATTTCCTTGGTGGTGATCTTTCTCTTTCAATAATTGGTTGAGCCTGTGGAGGTAAAGAAACCTAGGGTTTGTTTACCAATTGCTCTAATCTTTCTAGTATACCCTGGAAATGCAAATCTGATTTGACAGAGTTTGTCTGATTGAACTTTTGACTAGTCTCGAGCATAGCTTGAGCTACTTCTACCATTTTCATGCACATTTTTGTTTGTTCAATCTCTAAGTCTGCTCTAGGGTAACTCTTGTCCAAGTTTGCAGTTGTTGACCCTTCTTGAAGGTGAGCCTGGTAGGCCTTGAACATCATGTCCAAGCCTTCTAGGGTTGGATGTGCAAGAACAAACCCTGGTTGTGGGTTATATACACTGGGTGGTGGGGTGGGATGAGGTGGAGGGGATGGAGCTTCGGCATGCGAGGGGCTTTGAGATGCAATGTCTTCTATTTTTGTTTTGGTATCCCTTAGGCTTTGTTCTAGCTCGGATAGCTTTTCGTTCCACTTGCAATTAGCCTTCTCTCTCGTATCCTTCCATGTTCTTGGTTTCCTCTTACTAGGCTCTCCTGACTCACTTGAATCCAATTGCTCAGATGGTTTTGCTTGTTGTGAAGCCTGTGCCCTAGTAACTGCTTGTACAAGAGCCATGTTACTGCTACTTGAACTTGAATCTGCCACTAAGCCTACCACATTGATGGGTGTAACCTTGGGCGCACTAGAGTGATTCTTGGGATACATCTCTAGGAAGATGTTCCTTGCCACACTCAGGACAAAAGCCTTGTATTGTGATGTTTTGTCCTTGTCCAAGCGCTAGTTGATGGGGACATTCACGAATGAAATGGTCACCCTGACATCTAAAGCATGGTCCTCTAGGGGCTTGTGGTCTTACTTGTCTCACTTGGGGCCTAGGATTTGGATTCGTATACATGACATTCGAATGCCAATGTGATCCCAGTTGGTGGTTGGTTTCCCAGGACTAGCTGGGGCCTATTTGGTGCTTGATACTGCTGCTGGTATTGAGGTTGATATTGTTGTTGTGGCCTATAATATGGCTGTTGCTACTGGTTCTGATACCTACCCTGCTGGTAAGGCTGCTGATAATTTTGTCTAACAGCCTGCCTCTGATAGGGGCAATCTTGAGCCATATGGTTCGTGTATTTTCTCTCAATAGTGCAATATAGAGCATTAGGGTTTCCTTGGGGCTGAGCCATCATTGGGCAAACATTAGCCATGTGGTCTCCCCCACATGTATAACATCGCTTCAATGGGTGACCCTTGGCATTTGTGTATTTTGAACTCCTAGCTTCTTGGCCACTTGCTCAGCTATTTCATCTATCTTAGTGGAGGTTCTAGAGGTATGACTAGTAGAACTGTCAGAGTCCTTATAGAGTTTGGACAATTCTAGCTCCTCACCCAAGTTGTCTTCTATGTCTATGCAGATCCGCACACACTCTTCTATGGATCTAGGCTCTTTCAAGTACACATATGATCTCATTTTGGTGCTGAGTAAACTGTCTAAAAACAAGGCCACTTCTTTGGCTGATGTGGGTAATTCTGACACAGGGCATCCAAGTATTGTCTAAACCTTCTTCCTGCAAGTCGCACTGTTTCTTAGGGTGTCTGCTTAAAGCTGTGGATCAAGGATGATGTGTTATGCTTGATACCACTCTTGGAAAACTCTACAATGAATTCTTCTAGTAGTTGGCCTATGTCTTGATAGTTGCAGCTATTTAGGGGTTGAAACCAAGCTAAGGCAGTACCTTTAAGAGTCAAACCAAATGCCTCGAACTGAGTGAACAAGTCCTCGACCTGTTCAACTCTTAACACTTGCTTGAACTCGGCCACATGATCATACGGATCTCCTGACCCATCAAAATATTTCTTCATTGTCTTATCCACTTGAGAGGGTCTAAGGGTTCTTGAGTGCTCTCGTGGTCTAGGCAATGGGAAATCATGATCATCTCTTTGATGCCTATGAACTCTATGTCTCTCCCTTTGAGGTCTTTCCGTTCCATATCTTGATCTCTCTCTGCCCACAATGTCTACAAAGCTTAACTCCGGTCTCTCTCTAGTTCTTTCCCTCTGGGTTTCATGAGCCTTGGATGATCCGGCTCCTTGGAGGCCATGGGAAACATTAGATCTTGGTGGAGGGAAAATTGATTCACCTTGCCAAGTGTAAGCATGTCATTCATGATCTGATACCAAGAATAATTTCTCAGATGTGTGATCTAGATAGACAACTTTCCCTGGTGTCTCTAGATCCTTGAATTCATAGATGGTGACTACTGGGCTGGGTTGATCTGGCCTAAATCTCCAAAAGTCTTCCTCCGTTTCTCTATTCAAGAATAGTTCTATGCTTTTGTTATCTTGAGGAATCCATTCTAGAGTGAGCACTCTGGTCAAGACTGACTTATCTCTACATGGTTCCTTCCTTATCAATGTAGGTGCCTCTTCAAACTTGACCACTGGGTGTTGAAGTCCGAAGGGTTGATCAGGATTTTTGAGCTGGACCACTAATCGTCTCAGACCATCCTCATAGATGCGAGCACCTAATTGGTTGGTCCTGATATACTCTAATTGGGTCTTATAGGGACCTTCTGGTGTCTGTAAATAAGCAGTGCCTGAGCTACATGTGGGTCTTTCCATGTTGAAAGACATTTCTGAGTCACTGGTTTCTGAACTTAGTGTGTAAGGGTACCCACTAAGCTGTTGAGCCCAAGACTTGGCTGTATGGTTGACACTAGCCTCAGATGATCTAATGCTTTGCCTATCCTTGCCTAAGTGTCTGCCAGATCTTAGGTTCATAAGCTTTGTCTACAAGTCCAAAATTTCCCCTTGTATTGCTCAGAATCCTTTGGAACTACTCAGTTTCTTAGTCCACCTTAAGGTCCAACAAACCCAAAATCATAGCAAACGGATTTCGTATGAGAAAGTTATGCCAGTTTAGGGTTCTGGGATTTAAAACAGGGAAACAGGACCTCTCAAGAAGTGCTTCAGAAACAGGCGATACACGACACTTAGTAAGTATCGCGATACTTGGAAGATGACGATACATGATACTTGGAATTCCACGACACACGATATTTGACCCAAGAGAAAACCCATGATACTCGATACTTGCCACACTAGAAAAGTCATGATACTCGATATGTGACAAATGTCGTGAAAGATCACTATACTCGACACTTACTGAATATCGCGATACTTGACTCCACGATACTCGATACACAACCAACTAGACAGATCACGATACACGATATCCAACAAGTATCACGGAAGGGTCCTCACGATATTTGATATTGCACAGGTATCGCCAAGAGGAATCCCACGATACACGATACTCGATATCAGGCGAGAGTTAGACTCACGATACTTGACACTGTAGGTGACGATACACGATATTGGGTGGGTATCGTGAAAAAAATCACGATACACGATACTTGGAATTCCCACGATATTCGATATTCCTCAAGTATCGTTTTCAGGTCTCTACGATACTTGATATGTGACCAATATCGCGAGAAATTTTTGACGATACTCGATATCTACCAGGTATCGTGAAAGTTAACTCCACGATACACGATACACGATAGGTATCGCGATCAAAAGTTCATGATATACGATACACGATATGTGACCACTGCAAGTATCACGATACTCGACCACAGGAGTTTCATGATATCCAGATATCGCGATACTTCAACCGCGGGAGAACACGATACTTGGATTTTTTGGAGTCCAAATTCAAAAATTTTTGCAAATAGGAGTACCTTGTGTCCTCCTTGTCACTCCTATGTGTCTGTAGATGCAAAATCTCTCTTCCAACCCGCGATATTGCACTCAGGATACTTGGCGTAGGTCGTGTCACGTCCGGGGCTGTTCACTCAATTTTTTGATGTTTTATGTGGATTTCAAGGCGATTTCTCCAGCGTTTTAGTTCTAAATGCGTTCTATGCTTCTTGCTCGCAACCAAGGTGAAAAACGAGATGAATGTACAGCCGAAAGTGAAGAGAATATGAGAAGATGAAGATGGGGAAGATGGTGGTGATGATGAAGACGGAGATGAAGAAAAACTCAGAAACTGAACTGAAAATGGTGATTTTTTTACCTTCCAACGTCGCTACTCTACGTCTTACCGTCACACGCTCGTCCTCCAAGCTCTCTCCCCGGAAACGACGCCAAATTTGGTGTCACTCTAGCACAATGGTGAGTACCAACGTGAGGAGATACACCTCATAAGGACCGGTATGAAGACCGTGAGCAAGTGATGGCACAAGTGCGTGAGTGAAAGCACACAAGCATGCACACACATTCACACACATGCACACAAAGTAAGAGCAAAGAGTGGAACAATGGAAAGCTTCGATTGCCAAAGAGCTCTCTTACAAAGCTGAAATCTACAACAAGCCAACCTCAAAAATGAGCTCTCCAGCCCTTTTTATAGTTTTTTGAGTGATTTTGGCCCTGTCGAGACCTAGTGTCCGGCATAGTTAAAAAATAGGTTCCGGGGCTTATTTGGGGGCTCAAATGGAGTTTAAAAATTATGAAAATTGGTAGTATGATAGTTCTAATACTTCTCAAGCTCGAGGACTCCTCCGCTTGAACAAAATGGAGTTACAAAAATGGAAAATGGTATTTACAATGGTTTTTAGTGATAAAAATCACTATTTTATAGAGATTTCTTCTGAAAATTTGACATGTGCTTCTTTTAGCTCCCTATATGCTCCTTTTTCTTGTGTGTCCGCTTCCTTGATGCGCTTCCATGTTTTTCCTTGACCTTGAGCTTCAATACTTGGGATCTAGTCACTACTTGGATGGGCACGTATGTTGGTGTAGATCCATTTGAAGTATGCACAATGCATATCACATTAATGGGGGCTACTTTAGAGGCATTGGCCAAGTTTTTCGGACATTCACATATGACATGTTCTTTACCATAGTTGGAACAAAAACCTTGAATGTTGTAATATTGTTGTTGTGTCGTTTATGGAGTATGTGGACACTCCCTTATGTAATGGTCTCCTTAGCACTTAAATCGTGGTCCTTTAGGGCCCTGTGGTCTTGTCTATTTCAATTGGGGCCACATGTTGGGATTGGCATCCATGATGTTAGAACAGTCCGACTCCCAACTAGATTCCATCGGTGGATTCTCATATTGGTATGCTTCCAAATGTTTGGGTGACTCAGTGTAGTATGCAAGGGGGCTATCTATATGGGTGGAGTGTTTGGAACTCAAGGTCAAGCACAAGCATGGAAGCACATAAGAAAAGTGGACACATAAGAAGAAGGAGCAAGTAGGGAGCTCCAAGAAGTGTATGTCAAATTTTCAAAAGAATCCCCTACAAAAATAGTGATTTTGATCACTCAAACCATTGTAAATATCATTTCACCTTTTTGTAACTCCATTTTTTTCAAGCCGAGGAGTCCTTGAGCTTCAAGAGTATTAGAAGTACCATCGTACCAATTTTCATATTTTTTAGACTTCGTTTGAGCCCTCAAATAAGCCTTGGAACCTAATTTTTAACTAGGCCGGACAGTAGGTCTGGACAAGGCCAAAACTAGTCCAAAAACTATAAAAAGAGCTAGAGAGCTCATTTTTGAGGTTAGCTTGTTAGAGAATAGAGCTTTTTTAAGAGAACTCTTTGGCAATTGAAGCTTTCCATTGTTCCTCTCTTTGATCTTACCTTGTGCGCGTGTGTGTATGTGTGTGCATGTTTGTGTGCTTTCACTCACGCACTTGTGCCTTCAATTGCTCGTGGTCTTCATCCCGGTCCTCACGTCTGCATGGATTGACAAGTAGAGGAGGTGGTGCTTACGCTTAAGCTACACCAAATTTTGGCGCCATTGCCGGGGAGAGAGCATCGAGGATGAGCGTTGTGATGGTAAGATCGTAGATTTGCGACGTTGGAAGGTAAAAAAACTGTCATTTTTGTTCATTCTCTGATTTTTTTTTTCTTCGTCTTCATCATCACCATCATGACCATCTTCATCTTCATAGAAATTTCTTGTTTTTTAGTGCATTTTCACCATTTTTATACCATTTTTCATGCATTATTGTGTGAGAAGGAGTTAGGAAGTGCAAGGGAGTGCAAGCGCCTGTGTTTTTTCATGATTTTCTGCACATACGGAGCTCGCCATTGCTCGGCACTCAAAAATTTGAATTTCCCACCAAAAAACATGATTCTGACTTAAAATCGCGATTTTCATAAAATTCAATTTTTTTCAAAAAAATACGATTTGCTATTTCCCGCCTAAAAGCTTTCTGAAAAGAACATGATTTTGGGATCATTCTCAGAATCACGATTCTCTGGTTGTGCTCAAAATTGCGGTTCTTTAAATTTCTCAAAAAACACGATTCTGAGAAGACACGATTTTCAGTGGGCTCAAAATCGCGATTTTCACAAATCACGATTTTCAGTCAAAAACACGATTTTGTGGAAACACGCTTTTCTGTGGCTCCAAAATCGTGATTTTCAAAAACACGATTTTCATCCAAAATTGTGATTTTCACGATTTTCAAAAAACACGATTTTCACTAAGGTACAAAATCGCGATTTTCAGAACACGATTTTTTATCAAAATCGTGATTTTTTTGTCATTCTCAAAATCGCGATTTTCAGGCCAAAAACACGATTTTGAGAGAACACGATTTTCATTCAAAATCGCGATTTTGTGATCATTCTCAAAATCTGGTTTTTCACGATTCTCATTCAAAAATGTGTTTTTCACAATTCTCATTCAAAATCGCGTTTTTCACGATTTTATTCAAAATTGCGTTTTTCACGAGTTTCATTCAAAATCGCGATTTTCATTAATGCTCAGCATCACGATTTTCATGATTTCACAAAATCGTGATTTCTGTGGTTGCTCAACATCGCGATTTTCATGATCCCTCAGAATCGCGATTTTCATTAGAGCTCAGCATGGCAAAATCACGTTTTTCATGATTCTCATTCAAAAATGTGTTTTTCACAATTCTCATTCAAAATCGCGTTTTTCACGATTTTATTCAAAATTGCGTTTTTCACGATTTTCATTCAAAATCGCGATTTTCATCAGTGCTCAGCATCACGATTTTCATGATTTCACAAAATTGTGATTTTTGTGATTGCTCAACATCGCGATTTTCATGATCCCTTAGAATCGCGATTTTCATTAGATCTGAGCATCGCAATTTTCAGACCCCCTAAAACCGCAATTTTCACACAAAATCATGATTTTTCCATGAGTGCCTGTTTGCCTATTTTGACCCATAGGAGCCTGATTTGACATAACTTTTTCATCAGAAGTCCATCTTTTGAGCTCTATAGCTCTTTGGAAAGCTCATTTCAAATTCTACACGGCCTCAAATACTTTTTATATGAATAACGTATTGATTTTTAGATAGGATAATTTGAAGTTGACCCTCAGGTGGGACCAGGAACCCAAGGGGACTCCAAAATATTTTGAACAATACCAAGGGGAAATTTTGGACTCTTAACCAAAGCATATGAACTTGAGATCTCGTAGAAACCTAAGCAAGGATAGACAAAGCATTATATCTTCTGAGGCTAGTGTCAACCATACAGCTTAGTCTTGGGCACAACAACTAAGTGGTTATCCTTACGTACTAAATTCAGACACAAGTGATTCAGAAATGTCTTTTAGCATGGAGAAACCTGCAGGGGGCTCAGGAACTGCCTACCTTCAAACACAAGAAGGTCCAAATAAGACACAATTGGAATATATTCGGACCAACCGATTAGGTGCTCGTATCTATGAGGATGGCCTGAGGCGATCAGTGGTCCAACTCAAAAATCAAGATCAACCCTTTGGACTTGAACACCCAGTAGTCAAGTTTGAAGAAGGTTCATACATTGATAAGGAAGGAACCATATATGTGGTCACCAACCTACCTGATAGGATAGATGAGTTTGGAAACGTCATTCGTGAGAATGAGATAGGAGACCTAGAACAAGGATATGTAGGACAAGGACCCCAGACTCCTAGAGGTAAGTCAGTTTTGACTAGAGTGATCACTCCAGATTGGATCCCTCAAGACAACAAAAGCATATAACTATTCTTGAATAGAGAAATAGAGGAAGCCTTTTGGAGATTCAAGCCAGATCAACCTAGCCAATTGGGCATAGTCATCATCCACGAGTTCAAGGATCCAGAGATACCAGGCAAAGTTATCTACCTGGATAACACATCAGAGAAAATGTTCTTGGTAACAAAACATGATAGACATGTTGGAGGATAAACACTCCTATGTGCACAACAAAAGCAAATGAACCCTCCTAGGATCCTGAAATTTTTGAGACATAGGTTCTGTATTTTCTGAGTTTCTCTGAGTATATGCAGAGACTGAAAATGCAATTTTGCAGGCATAAACTAGACTTCAAGAGCTTTCAAATGAGAGTAAAATCACTCCATTTGGATACTGGATGATGCCTCAACCAGCTGCAACAAAACAGATAACTTGAACTCTTCACAGAGTATGAGCTAACTGGACAGACACTGTTCTGGACATTTCTCTGCACATGTGCAGGCACTGAACCTGAGACTTATACCAGACAAAGTAGAACTTATAAGCTTTCCAACAAGACAAAAATCATTGCAAATGGATTCCGGATGAAGGAGAAACAACAATTACAAGACCGGGGGGTCTGCCAAAAACATCTAGATAGATAGAGTGTGTAAAAGTGAAATTTCTGCAAAATATGCAGAGAACAGCTAGTAGGGGGTGTGCTTAAGCAAGGGGGCAGCTTGGGCACGTATTTCCACGACTCTAAGTCATAATACAACTCATTAGAGGTTTTAAAGACCACCTACTAACCTCTTTAACCAATCAAAAACATATACATGTCAAAAGTGAGGTCCAATCACATCAAGAGTGAGCTAAATCTTCTCTAATCAACTTCTTTCCATTATGGGCATAATTGGATGCCTCAAACTCGTGGAAATCAGCCTCCTTTGATTGTGGATGATGTGGAAGGTTCAATTTGGGGCATGTTCCCACACTCTTGAGCTTGAAAAACTTTCAACACTCCCCCTCAAGCTCAAGTCTTCTCCTTTGTTGCTTCAGCCTATGTCTCTTATGTTGATAGCTTCCTTGAATCCTCCAAGCTTTGTACCTTCAAGAAACTTTGTCATCATGTCTGCAACCTGCATTTTAGTGTTCACATACCTTATATCTAGCTCTTTTGCCATCACCTTTTCTCTAACGAAGTGGTAATGAACCTCTATGTGCTTGCTCCTTACATGAAACATGGGATTGTTAGCTAGATAGATGCTTGAAATGTTGTCTCCATAAAGAGGAAACTCCTGCACTTCCACTTCCAAGTCCTTAAGTAGCTTCTTAAGCCATAATAGCTCACATGTAGCCAATGCTAAACCTCTGTACTCAGCCTCTGTGGATGAAAGAGCAACAGTGGGTTGCTTCTTAGAGCTCCAAGAGATCACTTTTGTACCTATCATGAAAACATAACCCGATGTACTCCTTCGATCATCCTTGCTACCTGCCCAATCAGCATCACTATATCCTTTGACACTTAGATCAGCATCATATGAGTAAAATAGACCTTGGTTGATGGTGTGCTTGATGTAACGAAGCACCTTTCTTGCCGCCATAAGATGATCATGAGTAGGTGCATGCAAAAATTGAGAGAGAACACCTACAACATATGCAAGATCAGGTCTAGTGAATGTAGCATAAATTAATGAACCAATTATGCTTCTATATAGTGTAATATCTTGTATAGCCTCTCCTTGACCTGCAACCAACTTTGTATTGGGCTCCATGGGCTGAGAAAGTGGCTTACAACCACTCATACCAAACCTGTATAGCACATCCAACAAGTATTTTCTTTGAATCAAGAAGATGCCATTGTGTGCATAGATTACCTCTATTCCCAAGAAGTACTTTAGTGGTCCAAGATCAGATATCTTGAACTCCTTCCCTAGCTTTGATTTGATATCTTTAATACCTGCAATATCACTTCCTGTGATGATCAAATCGTCCACATAGATGCATATGTATACCATCTTATCTCCTTTCTTCTTCATGTAAAGTGATGGATCTGCAACACTTTCTTTGTATCCACAACTTGATAAATAATCCACTAACCTCTGATTCCAGGCCCTTGGGGCTTGCTTTAGTCCATATAGTGCTTTCCTTAGCTTGCAAACATGATTTGGGTACCTCATACTAGCAAATCCTTGAGGTTGGCTCATGTAGACTACTTCTTCAAGCTCTCCATTGAGGAAGGCATTCTTCACATCCAACTGATATAAGCTCCATTTCCTTGATGTGGCCACTGCAATCAAAGTCCTAATTGTTGGCATCTTTGCTATGGGGCTGAAAGTTTCATCATAATCTATCCCGTAGCTTTGGGAGAAGCCTTTCGCCACCAACCTTGCTTTGTACCTAGCAATGGAACCATCTGAATTTCTTTTAATTTTGTAAACCCACTTATTACCTATCACCTTCATGCCTTCTTGAGCTGGTACCAAGCTCCAAGTATGGTTCTCATCAAGTGCTTTGAGCTCTTCCTTCATTGCCTCTTGCCATTCCTTGCAATCCTTAGCTTCTTCATAACTAGTTGGTTCTTTGTCCTTGATTACCTGAGTCATGTATGCATAATGCTTTGCAATGAAATTATCATATGTTAACCTTTGTACTGGATATCTTACTCTTGAAGACCTTCTTTCAATTCCTTTTGGTGTGGTTGCCATCTTCTTTCTTTGTTTAGCCACTCCTGGAGTTTGAACTTCTTCTATCTCTTCATCTTCCAACATGCTCTGGTCCACATAGCTTCCTTCTTCAACTGAAATCTTCTCTTTGCCTTTGACTTTGCTTTCTTCAGAGCTGGTCTCTCTTTCCCTAAGCCTTCCACTCCATGGTGAGGGTGTCCTTGTGTTGCATGAGTTGCTTGGACCACTCAAATCCATGCTTTCTTGAACTCTATCATCATTCTTCAAATCTATCTCACCTATGTCTTCAACCTGCAATGGACTTGTGCATGCATACCAAGGCTTCAACTCATCAAAGACAACATCCCTACTTACCTTCAGCTCCTTGGTGATGGGATTATAGCATTTATACCCCTTTTGTTCCATAGAATATCCCAAAAAAATACACCTTTCAGATTTGGCATCTAACTTTGACCTCAACTCTTGAGGTACATGTACATAGCATATACAACCAAAGATTCTAAGATGTGAAATGCAAGGTTTTCTTCCACTCCATGCTTCCTCAGGGGTTAGATGATGTATACCTGATGTAGGACATCTATTCATGATGTATGTGGCTGTATATGTAGCCTCTCCCCAATAACAATGCGGCATATTCATTTCATTGAGCATACACCTTGCTACCTCTGCTATGTGTCTGTTCTTTCTCTCTGCTACCCCATTTTGTTGAGGGGTATACCTGCATGTAAATTGCCTTTTGATGCCATTGACCTGCAAAAATTCAGAAAATTCATGGGAGAAATACTCTCCCCCTCCATCGGATCTCAAAGTTTTGATAAACTTGCCATATTCCTTCTCCACCTGTGCTTTGAATTTCTTGAAGTAGTGGAACACATCTGATTTGTTTCTAATGCAATACAACCACACTTTTCTTGAAAAGTCATCAATGAAGGTTACAAAATACCTATTTCCAGCAAGGGATGCTTCTCTTGTTGGACCCCAAACATCCGTGTGAATGAGGTCTAAAACATTTGCACTTACATAGGTACTCTTCTTGAAGGGCAGCCTTGATTGTTTTCCTTGTTGGCAAGCTACACAAATTTCATGCAACATTTTAGATGTAAAATTTGGTAGGCCTCTTACCAAGCTCCTCCTTTGCATGTCCTTGAGCTTTTGTAGGTTGATGTGACCTATTCGTTTATGCCATAGATCCAAATCTGCTATCCTCTTGTCTCCATATGTGACATACATTGAATGGTGTGGCTGATTTATGTCCATTGTGAACATTCTCCCTTGCTTTTTTCCTTTTGCTATGAGCTTGAAACCTGCCCTTGGATCCTCAACAAAACATCCTCTTTCATTGAACCTAACTTGATAGCCTTTTTCTACCATTTGGCCTACCGAAATCAAGTTTTTGGTAATAGTAGGGACATGTAATACCTCTGATAAGCACTTTGCTCTTTGATTTCCTTCCAAACTGATATCTCCCACATGTTGAATGATATGCTCTGAGTTATCACCTGTTTCCACATGCCCTTGATGCTTTGGGACCTGCAAATTACTAAAAAACTCCTTTCGACATGACATATGATTGCTACATCCACTGTCTACATACCATACATCTTCACTAGCTTGAGTTGTATCTTCACCATACCTCATGGCAAGTAAATAATCATTCCCTTGGCTGGATGATGTGTTTGCATAATTACCTTGCCCTCTATAATTGTTGTTGTTGTTGCTTTGATTCCCTTGTCTTTGAGCTCTATGATAGCATTCATTTGCAAAATGACCGGGCTTACCGCATACAAAGCATCCATTTGAAGTGGCTTGTCCTCTTCCACCAAATCTTGCACCTCTTCCTCTATTTGTGGCTCTTCCACCTCTTTGACCTGCATTTTCTTGTTGTCCTTGACCTCCTTGGTTGCTTTGATATCTTCCTCTTCCTCTTGAAGCACCTCGGTTGTGTCTTCCTCTTCCTCTACCTGCATACAACAATTGCCCTTGGCTATCCTTGGCGTTATGACCACCAAGGTTCATCTCCTCTGTCACCATGAGAGTGACTAGTTGATCAAAATCAGGAAGAGAGTCCCTTACATACACTGAAGTTGTGAAAGCCCTCCATTTTTCATCATCCCTAAGTCCATTTAGGGTGTGGGCGATAAGATCGTCATCATCTAGGGCACAACCGATTGACCCTAGTGCATCTGCAAGCTCTTTCACCTTTAATATGTAATCATTAGCACCTTGAGAGGGGCTTTTCCTAAGATTATTTAGCTCATTCTTGAGCTGAATTTTTCTAGCTTTTGTGGAGGTTGAATACAATCTCTCCAAGCACTCCCACACCTTCTTCGATGTATCCAAATCTTGAATATGCCCTACCATAGAGTTGCTAATATGCTGAGATAAAATGAAAATGACCCTTTTGTCCCTTTCATCCCACTCTCTTACTGCTCTTCTCTGATCATTGGTTGGATTTACCTCATCTATGTAGGGTTTTGGCTCTCCACCACTCACAAGTCCCCACAAACCTTTCCCCATTAAAAAATTGCTTATTCTAAATCGCCACGGTTGGTAGTTTCCTTTTTCGAGCTTCTCAATCTGAGCATTGAGATCAGCCATGGTGCCTCCTAAATCTTTTGAACCTCCCCCTTGATGCAATGAAGTTGAAAAGGATGGCTTTTACCTCAAAAAATAGAGCTACTCCTCTTGATGAAGCTTCGTCTTTGATTTGATGATGTATTTGCTTCCCCTTGTTGTTGACGTGCCCGTTCTTTGCTTCCTTCCTTCAAACTTTGATGAAGTCTTTACTTCACTTCAGTAGCTCCTTCTTCTCTCTTTGATACTCCACTTATAGCTCTGATACCACTGTTGGAGGATAAACACTCCTATGTGCACAACAAAAGCAAATGAACCCTCCTAGGATCCTGAAATTTTTCAGACATAGGTTCTGTATTTTCTGAGTTTCTCTGAGTATATGCAGAGACTGAAAATGCAATTTTGCAGGCATAAACTAGACTTCAAGAGCTTTCAAATGAGAGTAAAATCACTCCATTTGGATACTGGATGATGCCTCAACCAGCTGCAACAAAACAGATAACTTGATCTCTTCACAGAGTATGAGCTAACTGGACAGACACTGTTCTGGACATTTCTCTGCACATGTGCAGGCACTGAACCTGAGACTTATACCAGACAAAGTAGAACTTATAAGCTTTCCAACAAGACAAAAATCATTGCAAATGGATTCCGGATGAAGGAGAAACAACAATTACAAGACCGGGGGGTCTACCAAAAACATCTAGATAGATAGAGTGTGTAAAAGTGAAATTTCTGCAAAATATGCAGAGAACAGCTAGTAGGGGGTGTGCTTAAGCAAGGGGGCAGCTTGGGCACGTATTTCCACGACTCTAAGTCATAATACAACTCATTAGAGGTTTTAAAGACCACCTACTAACCTCTTTAACCAATCAAAAACATATACATGTCAAAAGTGAGGTCCAATCACATCAAGAGGTGAGCTAAATCTTCTCTAATCAACTTCTTTCCATTATGGGCATAATTGGATGCCTCAAACTCGTGGAAATCAGCCTCCTTTGATTGTGGATGATGTGGAAGGTTCAATTTGGGGCATGTTCCCACACTCTTGAGCTTGAAAAACTTTCAACAAGACATGCATACACTTGAAAGAGTGAATTGATTTTCCCTCCACCAAGATCCAATGTTTCCCATGGCCTCCAAGGAGTAGGATCATCCCATGCTCATGAAGCCGAGAGAGAAAGAACTAGAGAGAGACCTGAGGTAAGTTTTGCACACACTATGGGTAGAAATAGATCAGGATTTGAAAATGAAAGACCTGAAAGAGAGGGACATCAAGCACATAGGCAACAAAGAGATAAACATGATTTTCCATTGCCTAGACCCCGAGAGCACCCAAGAACCCTTAGACCCACTCAAGTGATCAAGGCAATGAAGAATTATTTTGACGGGACAGGAGATCCTTATGATCATGTGGCCGAGTTCAAACAAGTGTTAAGAGCTAAACACGTTGAGGATTTGTTCACCCAGTACGAGGCATTTGGGTTGACTCTTAAGGGCACTGCCTTAGCTTGGTTTCAACCACTAAGTAGTCGCAACTATCGCGATATAGTTCAACTGCTAGACGAATTCATTGTAGAATTTTCAAAGAGTGGTATTAGACATAACACATCATCCTTGAATCCACAACTTCAAACAGACACCCCAAGAAACAGTGCGACTAGCAGGAAGAAGATTCCGACAATACTTATAAAGATGCCCTGTTCTAGAGTTGCCCACACCTTCCAAACAAGTGGCCTTGTTCTTAGATGGCTTACTGAGCACAAAGTTAAGATCATATGTGTACTTGAAAGAGCCTAGAAGCATAGAAGAGTGTGTGCAGATCTGCATTGACATAGAAGACAACTTGCCTGAGGAGTTAGGACTATCCAAACTCTATAAAGACTCTGACAGTTCTACTAGTCATACCTCCGGAGCCTCCACTGAGCTGGATGAGATAGCAGAGCAAGTTGCCAAGAAGCTAGGAGTTCAAAATAGACAAATACCAAGAGTCACCTCATTGAATCAGTGTTATACTTGCGGAGGCGACCACATGGCTAATGTATGCCCATTGCACAACTAGAACATGAGAGAAAGGAATGCTCCATATTGCACTATTGAGAGAAAATACACAAACCACACGGCTCAAGATTGTCCATACAACAGACAGGTTGTTAGACAGAATTATAAGCAACCTTACCAACAAGGTAGGTATCAGAACCAATACCAACAGCCATATTATAGACCACAACAACAATATCAGGCACCATATAGGCCACAACCAGCTAGGAAACCAACCACCAGCGCCTGCCAATGTGATTCCAGTTAAGTATGCAGTGGCAGAAGAGAACCTTAATAGAGCATCGATGCTAGTGACCCCACTGATCTCAGAGAATGACTGTTGCTCTAGCACAATGGTGAGAACCACGTTAAGAAGCTCCACCTCCTTAATGTCAATCCGCGGAAGAGGTAGGAGTGATATGAAGATCGTGAATGTGAGATGAACTGAGAGTGATGATGAAAAGCATAGAGATGCACACACACATACACACACACAATGAAGAGACAAGCAAGACACAATGGAAGGTAGGAAATCAAATCTATTACTCAAGAACACTCTTACAAACTAAAATAGCTCTAAGATCTTCTCTACTCAAACAAGCTAACCTCAAAAATGAGCTCTCTAGCTCTATTTATAGTTTTTAGGCTAGTTTTGACCGGTTTCACATCTAGTGACCGGCATAGTTAAAAAATAGGTCCTAGATGCTATTTGAAAGGGTAAACGGTGTCTAAAAATAACCAAAATTGGTACGCTCATTCTATCTAAGCTCCTCAAGCTCGAGGACTCCTCGGCTTGCACAAAATGGAGCTATAAATTACAAAAAGGGTTTTTTCTATGTTACATATGTTACAATAGTGATGAAAATCATTGTTGAATGTTCGAAAGAGTAATATAAAACATATTTGCTTGAAAAATTGATTTGACTGGCTCCCTACTCTGTCTTTACATGCTTCTATGTCTTCTATGCCTCTAGCTACTACCAACACCCCCCTCCCTCTCGCTTCTGTCCTCCTCGACAAAACCTTGTTGTGCGGTCTGTCGGATGTAGTTCTGTAGGAGGTCTTGAGTGAGGGTGTGTTCAGATATTCGAATGCCTCGTGCCAGATCTGCCTTGAGTTTCTCCCAATTGATTGGTTGTGGTTCATCTGATCGCGGGAGTCGATAGTGCGTGGAATATACCATCTGTTCACAGGCAAATAGTTGAAGCAAATGTGTGGGCCTGCTGATGAACACCTCTGAATGGTATTCCTAGAAACCGGTTGTGAACATTTCTTCGAAAGTCTGCTTATAGCACGCCGGTAAGTATTTAATTCTACAATGCCAAGCATAACACATCCGTAGAGATGGCGTTGTACTCATATCATATGCAAGATCGAGATTGCCATGCTCGAATCTGGGGGTGTTTACATGTCGTGCCTTGACGCGTCTGAAGACTTTAAAAACCATCTGCATCATGTCAAATATCTTGACAGTCATGTGCGCTGCTATATCATCCAAATGTTTCAAGCGAGGGAGCCAATGACGAATCGTGGCCATCATGTATCCAACTGTTGGTGGTCCTGTGGGTGGCTTGAAGTATGGGTAGTTTAACCAGTCGTGGCATTGTTTGTTGTTTTGTATTTTAATAGCGAATGCCTTCCAGGAGCGGCGATGTGGCACTGGTCCCCAACATGGGTTATACTTTAAGTGTAAAGGTGCCTTAACCCAAGTACTCATCATTTCAAGATACGCTTGTAATAAATCCTTGCGCCACTCTGGTTGATAGATTTCTCCTTGCTGCGCATCTAATGGCAAATCTTTCGGCTCAAATTGAGTTGTGTGGGAGGGCTTTTTGCCTGTTTCTTTCTCTATGGCTAACTAATATTTTGCCATTAACATGAGATAAGGTTTATACTGTAGCTCGTGCCCTGATATGTATCTACACGGGGCCAAGTGAGCAAAGTAGGGGGGCTGTAAAATGCGTTCTTCAATCATCACCATTGCGTGTAACTGTGCCTCTACCCTTGCTGAGTGGGTTGTCCCAAGTTCCTCAATCATCTTCATCCACGCGAGAGTTGGAAGTTCAAAAGTCGTCTGGCCTTCAACCGTGACGCGTCCGCCTAGGATGGGTTGGGGCTCATAGGCTTCTTCAAGAGTTTCCTCCACCAGAATAGTGACTGTTTCTTCCTCTGCTGGTAGGTCCGGTGGGGAGTCTGTTCTGGATGGTGCTTCATATACTTCTATCCGTGATTGAAGAGTAGATACCTGGCCCGTAATGTGTTGAGTTCCTCTAGGATGTGAGGAGATGGGTCCACAGGAGCTAGTAGTCCTTGTGCTCAAAGGTATGTATGACAAATTAATAGAGAAAATCCCTACACAAATAGTGATTTTCATCACTAAAAACCATTGTAAATATCATTTCGTATTTTTGTAGCTCCATTTTGTGCAAGCCAAGGAGTCCTTGAGATTGAGGAGCTTTAGAAGTATTTACCTGCCAATTTTCATATTTTTTAGATCTCGTTTGAGCCCTCTAATAAGCCCTGGAACCTAATTTTTAACTAGGCCGGACACTAGGTCTGGACAGGGCCAAAGCTAGTCAAAAACTATAAAAGGAGCTAGAGAGCTCATTTTTAAGGGTAGATTGTAATTGAAATGAACTTGTAAGAGCTTTTTGAAAGTAATCTAAGAACTCCATTGCTTCTCACTCTTTGTCTTGCCGTGTGTGCGCGTGTGTGTGTATGTGTGTGCATGCTTGTGTGCTTCTCACTCACGCACTTGTGCCTCCACTTGCTCGAGGTCTTCATACCATCCTCACGTCTTCCCCGATTGACATTAAAGGAGGTGCTACTCATCACTGAGCTACACCAAATTTTGGCGCCGTTGCCGGGGATCGAGCTTTGAGGACGAGCGTGTGATGGTAAGACGTAGATTGGAGGCGTTGGCGTGTAGGTAATTTCTTTATTTTTCTTATTTTTCTCTTTCTTACCTTACCATCATCATCACCATCATCATCATCACCATCTTCCACCTCCATTTCCATCATCGCGAAAATTTCAGTTTTTTGATCATATCACCTTCTCCACCTCATTTCCCTCATTTCACTTGTGAGAGAGAGCGAGAGAGCGAAATTGTGTGTGCTGTTTTTGCATGTTTCTGGAGCTGTCTTGCAGGTACAGGCCGCATCATCATCCCCAGCACTGTGCGCAGGTCTATTGAGAAGCAATTGAGCGCGTCCAAGCAAGGGCTTTGTGCAAGCTTGAGAATCAACTTCTCGAGCACTAAAGAGCAAGGATCAGCAAGAAAGGTCGGAATACTCTCAATTCCCCTTCGTCAATTCCTAGCTTAGGCTAAGAACGACTAGAGGTAGGAGTAAGTCAGGGCGACGATAGGCAATTATCAAGTTGAAGCAGACCTAAACTCTCAAGTTCAAGCTAAGGACATAATCTTTGTACTGTCGATAACTTTAAAGGAAAAGAACTTAACGTGGAACGATCAACTTTAAGTGCGGAACTACACTCAAATATACCTTACGACATGATATCAGACAAGAATTTTAACACGGGAATCAACTAAAAAGAATCAAGTAACTGATACAAAAGGACTCTGCAACCAGGTTGCACTTGGGCAAATTTGGGCTAATCAATTAGGCTTATGAACCTTAGATCAGGGCGACATCTAGTAAGGGATAGACAAAGCCTTAGGTCTTCAGAGGCTAGTGTCAACCACACTGCTACGTCGTGGGCCCAGCAGTTGAGCCACCACTCATACTACCCAAGTTCTGAGACTAATGAATCCGAGATGTCTCAAGGTATGGAGAGACCTACAGGAAGTTCAGGAGTGCCATACTTGCACAGGGTAGAAGGCCCTTACAAAACGTAGTTGGAATACCTTAGGACCAACCGATTAGGTGCCAGCATCTATGAGGACGGCCTAGGAAGATCTCTGGTACAGATTAAGAATCCTGATCAATCCATTGGACTAGAGCGCCCAGCTGCCAAGTTTGAAAACGGAGCATACTTGGACAAAGAAGGAACCATATACGTAGTCACCAGTCACCCAGATAGGACGGACGAATTTGGAAAGGTGATCCCAGAAGCGGACTTAGGTGACCTAGAGCAAGGAAACATGGGTACAGAACCTAGAACCCCTCGAGGCAAATCGGTTCTCACTAGGATTATCACACCAGAGTGGATTCCCCAGGATAATAAGAGCATAGATTTGCTCCTCAATCGAGAAACTGACGAAGCCTTTTGGAGGTATAAATCTGATCAGCCAACTGATATAGGAACAATCATGATCTATGAGTTTAAGGATCCTGATAGCCCAAGCAGCGTGACCTACTTAGATCACGTTTCAGAGAGGATCTTTGTGGTTACAGAACATGATAGACATGCTTACACTTGGAAGGGTGAATTCGTTTTCCCCCAACCAAGATCGAATGTGTCCTATGGTCACTCTGGTGCTGGAACATCCCAAGCTCATGGAATTCAAAGAGACAGGAGTAGAGATAGGCCAGAAGTAAGCTTTGCCAACCCAGTGGGCAGAGAAAGAATGAGAATGGAAATGAATAGAGTAGAACCTGAGATGCTTAGAGCTCACCGGAATCAAAGAAACGCGGATGAGTTCCCTCTACCACGACCTAGAGAGCACACAAGGTCTTTGAGACCGACTCAGCTAGTTAAGTCCATGAAGAACTACTTCGATGGCACAGGAGATCCATACGATCATGTGGCTGAGTTTAGACAAGTCCTGAGAGCTGAACAAGTGGAGGATCTATTCACGCAGTACAATGCCTTTGGTCTAACCCTTAGGAACACTGCCCTGACATGGTTTCAGCCACTAAACGAGAGGCAGTTCAGGAGCATAGACCAACTCCTAGAGGCTTTCATTATTGAATTCTCTAAGAGTGGTATAAGACATAATACCTCCTCACTGATTCACAGTTTCAAGCAGACCCCGCAAGAGACCGTGAGACTTGCAGGAAGGAGATTTAGGCAATATCTTGAAAGATGCCCTGTCCCTGAGCTACCCACACCAGCTAAGCAAGTGGCTTTATTCTTGGATGGATTGCTAAGTACCAAATTAAGATCATATGTGTACTTGAAGGACCCTAGGACCATAGAAGAGTGTGTACGCATGTGTATTGACATTGAGGATAACCTAGGGGAGGAGTTAGAGCTTTCCAAGATATACAAAGATTCAGATAGTGCCTCTAGCCCCTCTTCCACGCAATCCACATCAATTGAGGAACTTGCAGAGAAAGTTGCTCAGAAACTAGGTGTCTCTAGTAAACAAATCCCAAGGTTCGCCCCTGTAAAAAGATGCTATAATTGTGGAGGCGACCATATGGCAAATGTCTGTCCCATTATGGCTCAACCCCAAGTTAATCCTAGTAGCCAATACTGCACCATAGAACAGAGATACACAAATCACACAGCGCAAGATTGCCCATACAACAAGCAAGCAGTTAGGCAAACCTACCCTCAGACATACCCTCAACAAGGAAGATATCAGAACCAATATCCACCACAACAGTATGCTAGGCCTCAACAAACCTACCAACCCTACCAAAACCAACTGAGACCCCAGCCAGTGCTAGCACAGCAACCACCTGCTCCTACTAATGTGATCCCATTAAAATATGCAGCTGCAAAAGAGAACCTGAATAGAGCTATAGTCCCTGTAACATCATTGCTTTTTGAAAGTGACCCGAGTGACCATAGCTTTGATTCTACACATGTTGATAGCCCCCAGGCCTACTACATGCAGTCTCCTGTGCATGGTGAGTCTTACTATAGTGAAGAGCCAAATGAACCTAGTTGGGAGTCAGATTACACAAACGTCATGTATGCAAACCCCAACCCTAGGCCTCAACCTAAGCAAGTAAGACCCCCATTCCCTAAAGGACCATGCTACAGATGTCAGGGAGATCATCTCATTCGTGATTGTCCCTTACCTCCACCTATGCAACCCCAGTCAGTAACAATTCAAGGCTTTTGCCAAGAGTGTGGAAAGGAGCATCTCTTACGAGACTGCCCTAAGAATCCTAATAATATGCCAAAAATCACTCCTATTAATGTTATTGGGTTAGTGGTAGATTCCACAGGAAGTGTCACTTCCATTGCACCCGTACAGGTACTCATCAGAGCTCAAGCAGTGCAACAAAACCAAGGAGTAAGCCAGGAAAAGAGCCCAGACGCTAGCGATACTGATAGCCAAAATAAGAAGAGAACAAGAGCTTGGAGAGATAGCCGTGAACGTATGAAAAGGCAATGGGCAAAGAAGATGAGTGAACTTGAGGAAAGTCTACGAGAAACCAAGGCCAAAATCATAGAGATCACATCTCAACCGCACTCTCACACATTCCTACCGCTACCATACCCATCACCCTGTTGGAAGTGAGGTAGGCCCTTAAGCTCATGTCACAGGTCCATGGTTCCATAGTTCCAGTCATGTACAACATTAATTCCAGCAATCTTCCATATTGACAAAACATGAACATACCACAACTTAATCATACAAATGATGAGATAAAGATAGAGAAAGAATAGACATCATGTGTAAGGTGTTACGTAAGCCAGCGCTTACTCATAGTATCATATATACCAATGTTCAATGTACAATGTGGGAGCAAAACTCTCAACCACTCTATGTGATGAGAAATAGATGAATGAGTGAATGTACAATGTAACAAACATATTCAGATGTGTGGGCAGTAATCTGAATATACATGAGATGTGTGACCTTATAGGTTATAGAAGAGTGAATATGAGTGACTGAAAGAGGAAGGATCAGTGTGAACGGAAATCCTCAAACTCATGTGAACACACCTTCTAAAACACCTCATAAAATATGCATAAAGCATATAAGTACTGATTCTCTTGTACCTATGCCAAATAGGACTCCTCCTGATATGAACGCCACGACCTCCATAAACTTCAAGTAGTACCTGTGTGCATAAAGAGAATATGTACCTGAATACTTTAACATAAGATGTGAATCTTATGTTAAACTCCATCTAATGTCTTTGAAGTAGCCAGATATCTTCTTGTAGAAGACAATCTTCAACCTAACATCTTCTTGTAGAAGATGATCTTCAAATACACCATGTAGATGGCCGATCCTCACCTTCAAGCTGCTAATGACCAAGTCTTCTTGCCATGAACAAGAGATAACCTCCTCTCCATGAGGTAGAGTGTGATCACACCCTTCATCTTCTCCAAGAAGAATCACCAAGAAGAACTCCATAGCTGCTCCTCAACATGCTTCAAGTTAGCACCATGGCTGCCCCATGTGCTAGAAGAAACACCACCTCTACTGAGGTCCAAGCTCTAGAAAGCTTGTGTTGATCCTAGGTGAAGGATGAATAACAATGAGCTCAAGCTCTTGTTATATAGTGTTTGATTGTCCTCCAAAAGCTCCTTCAAAAGCATAAATCTTTACGATCGCAATCGTAATCATAAAAAGCTATTGGTCATAATCGGGAGAAAACGCCGTACGTCGTCGTATTAAAAAACGCGTCCGTCGATAATTTTTGAAAAGCACAAATTATAAAAACTTTGCGCTGCGCCCGCTGCTGAGGATGGGATTTGAACTCGGGTCGTTTGGATGGGAGGACAATGCTTTATCCACTACGCCCGTCATCCTTTCTTGTACAAGGGAGTGAACAGATTCTATACACATGCTTTAAAGAATGGACAAAATTGACCAATCCTTGACCAATGGGACATTGTTTTCCAACAATCCCCCCTGCAATGTCATATTGGTACAACCTGGACTGAATCTGCAAACTTCATAAGCTACAAACTATTACAAGCTTCAAATAGCTTGTACTTCCGATACTTCAAAACTTTTCTTTAAAAGTCTTCTTCAAAATTGAATTTGACTTTCCTTCAAAAAACCTAAACTTGCTGAATATGAACCACAATACTTGAGAAAATATGCAAACTAGATATCCAATAGTGTACACATCAAGCCATCACTGCTTGACAACAAATGTGGCATGTATTGACTCTGAACCTACTATCTCTTGTCTTTAAAAACCTGAAAACATACACTAGGATCCATATATTTGCATTTACCTTCCAAAAAAGGTTTCTCAACATCTTCTGCTGCGTCATGTAAATACACTAAACAAATCAAGAACTGAATCCTGGAACCTGTGACTGTCAACTCACAACTTAGTGTATTATGAACACTGCTGGTTCATCTCTGAATGTACTCAAGTCAAATCAACTCAACTCAATTGAAATCAACTGAAATATGAGTCAAAGAACCTATGATATCATCATGTCTTCATCCTTTAAATCCTTCATACCTCTTTCCTTCAGAACTTGGTATAACCATATATGTGCGCACTTCTGAAATAAACCTTTCTGAAATATCAAGCTTCTCTTCAATAGAACTTTGGAACCTTCTCCTGAACAGGAACATCCTAACAGGAACTTTCTCCAAACATTCTTCTTCTTCCTTCTTTTTACAAAGCTGGAACATAAAGAGAACCTCACAAAGGAAATATAGGAATACCTGAAATAGGAATACCTGTAGGTATGAATCTGCATTCTTTCACATATGGCTTGAAAATAAATCTTCATGTTTCATCACCCCCTGGATGACTTAACACTAGTATCCAGTATTCTTCAAATATATCAGACTTTATGAAATGTGGAACGTCTTCCTTCTTTCAATAAATCTGATCTTTAGTGATCAATACTTGTATCTGAAACAAAAGTTTTAGGATCCATATTTTTCTGTAACATAACAAGTATCTTCTTTTTCTCTGCAACACAAATCTGATAGAATCTGAATCTTTGACTTACTTCTTCCAATGCTAAGAACCTTATCAAACAAAGGATAGACAATTGAATCATAAATACTCAAGATCATACAAGATCTATCCAAGATCAATGATCTCTTCTGTGTAGAATCTGCTCTTATCAAACCTTCATGTCTGAATGTTTGATTTGCTACCTGAATGTCTCCAAGTGTCCATGCTTCTCAAAAAGTTGTAAAACTTTTCTTCAAACAAATCCTTTAAGGAATCTGAAATTCCTACTTGAACCATAAGTGGACAAACTTCTCACCTTGAGAACTCCAAAAGCTGCAAGTTGATACTTCATAACTTTCATATTTTACCCGGGTGAAATGTGACAGTACCTGCTTGACTTTCTTTTGGCTAACTCCACTTCTCAATCAAGTGTTAGGATATGATGGAACACCTTTTGGAATACAAACATGTATCCAAAAATCTAGACAATCATAAAAAGTAGATTCTTCAACTAACTGGTACATCAACAAGTCTGAATTTTCTGAAGTTTCTGAAAGTACTGAATATGAGGTAACCTTGTCCAAACATAAAACCTCAACCCAAGTCTTCAACATCTGCTACAAAAAAGTCTTTTATCTCAAGAGTTAGATAAAGAAGAAATATACTTTTCTGTAACTTGTCATATACCAAGTAGCTCTGTATTGACACTCCAAGAATTCTTTGAGGGAACATATAAGCTGCCTGCTTAAAAAGCTTCAACATAACTCATACACATATGAGTGATTTGTTTCTTTCAATGCAATTCTTTGTCAAATCTACTAAACCATGACCAAGTGTAATGCAAAACAAGAAACTGCTTCTTCTTTAAACAAGATGTTCTCGTAGACTTGTCTTTGGGTGTAGAGGATAAAATAGGAAAAGTATATGGAAAATATATGAGAAAAGGAAGCCTTACTTTTCTTTTGGAAATGATGGACTTTCTTCTTCTGCATCTTTCTTCCACCTGATGATGTCAACATTTTCAAACTTCTCTTCCATACCTTTTGTTCTCTTCATCTTGAAGTAGCAAACACTCTTGACCTCTTCAAATGAACTTTTCTCTTCCTTTAGTGTAAGAGTAAGAGATAAAACAAACATGGTATATAAATGGAAGTGAATATAGAAACATGTTTTACCATCTCCTCATATCTCTGAATCAAAATGTTGCTTCAAATGTCTGAAATGACTAAATTCACCAATCTTTTGTCTGAATGATGAATTACCCTTCTAGAGTTACCTTCTCTAGATACATTTGTACCTCGATATCCAACCAACTTACAACAGAAAATTGGCTGAAAACAAAACTCATCTCATCTCTGCGCTTGTCTTCTTAGATGAACTTTCTTGCCATGAAAGAGATTTCTCAAAAACTCTCTAGAAAAACCTCTAGATACCTGTTTCGATGTAGCCTTTAACTTTCAAATGATGAAAGCGTATAAAAGCAATCCTTGAATTTCTTCAAATCTCTTCATAACTGCTCTTCTAAGATATGACCTGCAAATGATAATCTGATAGTAGAAACTGATACCTGTGATTTGATGTTGATCTGATTTCTTCATCTTCTCTAAACCATTGTTCTTCCTTGAATTTGAAGTAGTCTTCTCTTCATCAATTCTGGGTCTTCAAACAATACTTTTGTAAAGTATTTGCATACTCTTCAAAAATATTCGGCTGCTAACAGATCATCAACTTCATACTCCACACTGATGAATGTAACTGAAGTGTCTAATTCTCAAATCTCTACTCATCTAGATTAAGTGTGTATGTCAAATGTCAAATGTTAGAAGAGGCTTTCAAATCAAATCTGGAATTCTAGGAACCTGGGATATGAATGAGCCTTAATGCATTGATGCCAAAGATCTAAAGTTCTGTAACCAAAACCTTAGTGCTCTGATACCAAATGTTGGAAGTGAGGTAGGCCCTTAGGCTCATGTCACAGGTCCATGGTTCCATAGTTCCAGTCATGTACAACATTAATTCCAGCAATCTTCCATATTGACAAAACATGAACATACCACAACTTAATCATACAAATGATGAGATAAAGATAGAGAAAGAATAGACATCATGTGTAAGGTGTTACGTGAGCCAGCGCTTACTCATAGTATCATATATACCAATGTTCAATGTACAATGTGGGAGCAAAACTCTCAACTGCATAAAGCATATAAGTACTGATTCTCTTGTACCTATGCCAAATAGGACTCCTCCTGATATGAACGCCATGACCTCCATAAACTTCAAGTAGTACCTGTGTGCATAAAGAGAATATGTACCTGAATACTTTAACATAAGATGTGAATCTTATGTTAAACTCCATCTAATGTCTTTGAAGTAGCCAGATATCTTCTTGTAGAAGACAATCTTCAACCTAACATCTTCTTGTAGAAGATGATCTTCAAATACACCATGTAGATGGCCGATCCTCACCTTCAAGCTGCTAATGACCAAGTCTTCTTGCCATGAACAAGAGATAACCTCCTCTCCATGAGGTAGAGTGTGAGCACACCCTTCATCTTCTCCAAGAAGAATCACCAAGAAGAACTCCATAGCTGCTCCTCAACATGCTTCAAGTTAGCACCATGGCTGCCCCATGTGCTAGAAGAAACACCACCTCTACTGAGGTCCAAGCTCTAGAAATCTTGTGTTGATCCTAGGTGAAGGATGAATAACAATGAGCTCAAGCTCTTGTTATATAGTGTTTGATTGTCCTCCAAAAGCTCCTTCAAAAGCATAAATCTTTACGATCGCAATCGTAATCATAAAAAGCTATTGGTCATAATCGGGAGAAAACGCCGTACGCCGTCGTATTAAAAAACGCATCCGTCGATAATTTTTGAAAAGCACAAATTATAAAAACTTTGCGCTGCGCCCGCTGCTGAGGATGGGATTTGAACTCGGGTCGTTTGGATGGGAGGACAATGCTTTATCCACTGCGCCCGTCGTCCTTTCTTGTACAAGGGAGTGAACAGATTCTGTACACATGCTTTAAAGAATGGACAAAATTGACCAATCCTTGACCAATGGGACATTGTTTTCCAACACACCCTCCATCCTTCCACCCTCTAATACACCCCACGTAACCCACCCACCACCCCAAGCAGGATCAGTATTAGCTGATCCCACTCCTGAAGACATAGACATGATGCTTAAAGCATATCATGCCAGAATCCAAGAAGGGCCAAATGTCACGGATCATGACAAGTGCTACCCTAGAGCTGACCTAGAGATAGAAAGAACCAAGCTTTGCGCGAAAATGGTCGCATTGGCTCAGACTATGTTTGAAGCCAGTCGCCTTTTCAATTACTCGGGCTCAGCCAAGACGCAATTACACTTGGATGGACTTCTAGAGAAGTTAGAGGGCATAATTGCAAGATCTGCCAAGGAAGAAAAAAATCAAGAAAGAGATAAAGCAAGCAAAAACATGACCCATCCCCCATCGAAAGCTTATGTGCCCGATTCCACTGAACCAGAAAACCCCCCCTCCCTAGAAAGAATAGAGAATCTAATGGCACAATCACAAAAGGAACTCGCCCCTCAACACCATGACAAGGCTAGTGAAAGAGCAGGTCTTCCTACCCAGAAAGCCTATGTGCCTGAGGCCTACGTGCCTAACTCTACGGAGCCAGACACCTCTTCTTCTATGAATCAATACACACCAGAATTCTTGCGAGAGATTCAAGAAGAGAAATGGGCTAAAGAGAGTGAAGTTCCTCCTCCCATTGAACTGGTGGATGACACACACGATCAATTCCCACAAGACCTTCCTTCCATTTATGGAGAGCAGGAGAGTGCCCAATCTCAAGAAAGATTAGACTTTGAGTCTAATTCTTTACAAGAAGTACCCCATTTCACAGGCCCATGGGAAGCAAAGTCCACCTGTATGAGAGCACCTACAGTCATGGTAAGAAACGAAGATTCAGTCATACCTAGGAACACAGAGGTAGTGAAGAACACCAAAGTGCAGTGCAATCTCACTTTGGAAGAGCTACTTAAGGTTAGACCAGAAGTGTGGAAACATGTAGCCACTCAAGTGCCCGAGATAGCAAAACCTCGTTCCCAGGTAGGATCACATAGGACAGTGCCAGAGATACCCTTGGATAAGATAGGAGATATGTGTGAAGGTGAAGAAGGGAACACCTATCTTCCCATTACCTACCAGGAGTACACCACCAAGGCAATTTTGGACTCAGGTGCAGGAGTTGCAATTGCCACCACTTCCCTATGGAAGCGTTGGGGCAAGCCAGCACTCAGGCCAACGAGAATGAAATTGCAGATGGCCGATGGTCATATTGAGAGGCCCTTAGGATTGCTAGAAGGAATAACTCTCACCACCTATGGTGTCCAGTTCGATCATACCTTTGCCATATGTGATTTTAGCAAGAACCATGCCTATGAAATGATCTTGGGACGACCCTTTATGCGACAGTTGCAAGTGGTACAGGATTGGGGAACCAATTCTTTGTACCTGTAGCACTTAGGTGTTACGACCAAAGTCAATCTCAAGTATTACTCTCATAGAGATGTCCCTCCAATCCAATGGAACCCCATCCATAGAGCCAAAGATGATACAGAATCGGTGCATTCCCTAGGATCAGGATCCTCATGGATGCATGAAGACACGCACTTATGGATGTGTAAGGTAGCAGTAGAAGAAGAGAAGAGAGAAAAGAAACCCATAGATCAATCCAAGACCCAGCCTATGCACTTGTAGTTTTTCCAGACGAAGAATTCGAACCTCACGGCTGGGAGATAGGTGCAAAAGAAACCCATAGATCAATCCAAGACCCAGCCTATGCACTTGTAGTTTTTCCAGACGAAGAATTCAAACCTCACGGTTGGGCAGAAATTCTAGCAACCATGGATGTAGCCATCAATGAGGAACAATGGACACCTCACTGTGATGAGGATGGCTATGACATTTCAGTCTTCTCCATAGAGCCAATCATGGTGTTGGAAGATGCATTTTTGGAAACCTTTTTTGAAGGACAAATATTGTAAAATGATAGAAATTTGTAGAAATATTTATGCAATTGTTGTAAAAATAAGGAAGAGTCTTCCTTATGTAGGATAGAATCTTATGTATTTTTTCTAGAATTTTTGGAAACTCTTAGATAGCATATTTTTAGAATAATAGAGGAAAGGACCAAAATTCAAGTGTGAAAGAGGACACTTGAAAATGTATATAAGTCAATTTTCTCTATTTTGGAGAGGTTGGTTAGTCATTTGCTCATGCTATCAATAGAGAAGAGAGAGTTTCTGCTGAAATCGTGTTTTTTGCTGTTATGTGTGTTTCTATTGATGTGAGATCTTATTTCTTGCTTTATCATGGAGATTTGTGAGTTTCATTTGTGTAATACTGAGTAAGATGTATGAAGAGAGATGATTACTGATGTATTGAGTGAGGAAAGATTGAAGAATGATGCAGAAATGTGAAAATCGTCTACTGTTACAGAATCGCGATTATCTCGTCTCTGTGATACAGGTGATATTTTCCAATTCTGATTTCATATTTGTATTCTGAAGAGAAAATAACATGAATTAGACACAAAGATCATCGAAAATGATGAAGATTTTCTCTAGATAAGGTAAAACCTAGATATTTCCTCTTCATTTTCATTTTCTCAGAATTCCAGCCATCAATCTCTTATTTCTATGAATCTATCATCTAGAAGGGGCTGTGGTCTTATAGATATTCCCAAGATTGACAAAATAAAGATGATTTGTTGATTCTTTTGTACTTCATGATTGGAGAGGGTAGACAATATTGAGGGAATACAACATGACAATGAACCAGCAGATAAAAATTCAGAAGAAGAATATTCAGAGGATTTTGTAAATAAATTGCTGACAAGTAGAGATTCTAGAATGGAGTTCATCAGAAAGATGCATGATGAGTACGAAGAACAAATTGTCACATTCGCATTGAATAAGGGAATCAATCCAGATCAACATCACTGGGCAGCAGATGGATTGGGGATACCATTCTGTATGATTTTGGAGAGCATAAAGAACTACCAGATGGCCAGAGTTGGGCTACCTCCAAACAAATACTTTGAGTATGAAGAGGACATCAATGTCACCAAAGAACTATTTGAGAGAGCCAACCCTAAGTGGAGAAATAAATGGTTGGATGCCAACAAAGAATGTAGGAAAATCTGGAAAGAGGCACCTCTTCATTTAAAGATCAATCCAGCCTATTGTCCAGTAGCACGACGAAGAGAATGGACAACTTTTTGGGATAGAAGAAGAGAAGGTCAAATTCCTCCAAAGTGGATGAATTTTCCGAAAGTAGCAGGTCCGAAGGCAGGCACATGGCCTACCAAGAGCTATATGGTGAATACTGCTGAGTCTGTAATAACTACATACAAAGATGTCAATGACCCTGCTTGTATACTACTTGTACGAATAATGAGATTACTTCTAGCTTGTATAGAAACTTATACCGACACAGATATCAGAACATTGAATTATATCGGCTTTAATTCTCCAACAGATGCATTATTATTTGATTTAAGCGAAACACCTGACAGAATCTGCTTAATGGCATATTACAGCAGAGTGATATTTTTGGGCAGTCATTACTTGCAAATTTTTGAAGATGCTTTTGATTACAGGTTTTCTGAAAGAGAATCAGAGATTTTTGGAAACCTATCAGTTGTTACAAAATCCAGACTTACGGCATATGAAGCTGCCTATACAGAATACTTGAAGAAGGATGTCATAGATAAACCTGAAGTTGCAGTACAATGGAGAAAGGCATTATTTGAAATGGTCAATAATCTAAATATAACAGAAAGAAAAAGTCATGATTTGCTGTCACAAGTATATCAAAGAAAGAAGAAACAAAGAGAAGTGATCAGTGCAGAGGAGCAGGAAAATCTTTCGTCAGGAGCCGAAAGGCTTAGGAGGGGAAGGATGTTGGAAGATGCATTTTTGGAAACCTTTTTTGAAGGACAAATATTGTAAAATGATAGAAATTTGTAGAAATATTTATGCAATTGTTGTAAAAATAAGGAAGAGTCTTCCTTATGTAGGATAGAATCTTATGTATTTTTTCTAGAATTTTTGGAAACTCTTAGATAGCATATTTTTAGAATAATAGAGGAAAGGACCAAAATTCAAGTGTGAAAGAGGACACTTGAAAATGTATATAAGTCAATTTTCTCTATTTTGGAGAGGTTGGTTAGTCATTTGCTCATGCTATCAATAGAGAAGAGAGAGTTTCTGCTGAAATCGTGTTTTCTGCTGTTATGTGTGTTTCTATTGATGTGAGATCTTATTTCTTGCTTTATCATGGAGATTTGTGAGTTTCATTTGTGTAATACTGAGTAAGATGTATGAAGAGAGATGATTACTGATGTATTGAGTGAGGAAAGATTGAAGAATAATGCAAAAATGTGAAAATCGTCTACTATTACAGAATCGCGATTGTCTCGTCTCTGTGATACATGTGATATTTTCCAATTCTGATTTCATATTTGTATTCTGAAGAGAAAATAACATGAATTAGACACAAAGATCATAGAAAATGATGAAGATATGCTCTAGATAAGGTAAACCCTAGATATTTCCTCTTCATTTTCATTTTCTCAGAATTCCAGCCATCAATCTCTTATTTCTATGAATATATCATCTAGAAGGGGCTGTGGTCTTATAGATATTCCTAGGATTGACAAAATAAAGATGATTTGTTGATTCTTTTGTACTTCATGATTGGAGAGGACAACTCCAAAGTCAATAACAAACACATGGGAGAGGCAGTTCTAGAAGAATGTGAACCTAGCCCTGATGCATTTGAGGATGCAAGTGACTCCGATCTAGAGTCAATCATTATGGACCCACCTTTTGCATCAGATGAAGAATACTTCCATGAAGTAGAATTTCAACCCCAGAGGCATGGAGAGCTTACAAATGATGTAAGATTAGCCACACATGTGACCCCGAAGGAAGAAGGAAAGAAACGAAAGAAGAGAGAAGTCTCACCAGAAGAGGAAGAATCTTTGTTTGAGGTCCCAGAAAATTTTAAGAAGTATGAGATAGACGACAGGAGAGTCATGATAAGAATGCCTAAACGAGAGGCACAATCAGGAGAGGCCTATGATAACAAAGAAACCACCAAGAAAATAGTAGTGGCCCTAGAAGAAGGAGAGGAGAGATGCACGTACATAGGCCATGACCTAACAGAGGAAGAAGAGCATGCGTTAATAGCCTTGCTAAGAGAATACAGAGATGTATTCGCTTGGAGTTACAAGGATTTGAAAGGTGTTGACCCTGACATATGCTCACACACTATCCCCATGACCTCAGATGCTAAACCCTCTAAGCAAAAGCCCTATACATATAACGATAATTACGCTGCCAAGATCAAAGAGGAGATAGATAGACTGATTGAAGCTGGATTTATCTATGAAATTGAGCACACTGAGTGGGTATCCCCCATCGTAGTGGTGCCCAAGAAAAATGGAAAGCTGCGTGTGTGCATTAACTTGAAGAAGGTTAATGCAGCCACAATTCGAGATAACTATCTGCTTCCCATCACATAACATCTCTTAGAAAGAGTAGCAGGCAAGGAAGTGTACAGCTTCCTCGATGGATTTTCGGGCTACAATCAAGTAGCCATAGCTCCAGAAGATCAGCATAAGACAGCTTTTGCCACAGAGTGGGGTATATTTGCCTTTCATGTAATGCCATTTGGGCTTACCAATGCACCAGCTACCTTCCAAAGGCTGATGTGCCATGTATTTAAGGAGTTCCTGAGGAAGAATTTAGAAGTCTATGTTGATGATCTTTGTGCTCATTCCAACATTAGACAAACCCATATTCCTGAACTCAGACAAATCTTTGACAAATGTAGAGAATATCAAGTCTGCCTGAACCCAGAAAAGTGCGTTTTTATGGTCAGGCAAGGCAAGATTCTAGGACACATAGTGTCAAAGAATGGCATATCCACCGATGAAGAGAAAGTAAGAGCCATAGCCGAGTTACCTAGGCCAAAGAACGTCAAGGAAGTACAGGCCTTCATGGGGCATTGTGGTTACTACCGTCGGTTCATTCACATGTATGTTGTCATTGCAAAGCCCATGTACAGACTTCTGACTAACTTTGAGTGGATTGATGAATGTGAGAATTCCTTACAGGAGCTTAAACGAAGATTATGTTCAGCACCAATCTTGACCACACCAGATTGGAACAAGCCATTCCATGTTCATGTGGATGCATCCAATTATGCCATTGGGTGTGTACTCGCGCAACCTACTGGTGAAGGTAATATGGATCTTCCAATTGCCTACGCTAGTAGACAATTGAATGCAGCAGAACGAAATTACACCACTACCGAATGAGAAGGACTAGGCATGGTGTATGCGGTTAAAAAGTTTAGACACTATCTGCTTGCAAATAAGTTTAAATTTTTTACTGATCATCAGGCATTGTTATACCTCGTAAACAAGCCATGCAATACAGGAAGATTAGTAAGATGGTTTCTCTTGCTAATGGAATATGATTTTGAGGTTGTGGTAAGGAAAGGGAAGACTCATTTGAGAGCAGATCATCTTTCTATGCTCACCTCGGGAGAAACCCCACAAGGAGTGTCAGATGACCTTCCTGATGCTTACTTGTTTTATTTGGAAGTAGTGCCGCAGTGGGCTAAGCCATTGGTACCCGTGTTGACATACGGACCTAACCACCCAGTAATAAACACACAGGATAGAGAGGTAGTAAAAGCCCAAAAGTATCACATCATGGTAGGAAGTATGTACAAGCACATAGATAAAGGAATCTTGGCTTGTTGTGTAGAAGAGGACGAGTACACTGAATGGTTGCATTTAGCACATGTAGGTGCATTAGAGCAACACTACTCAAAGCAACGAACCTTACAGACACTAAGGAGACTAGGAGTACGTTGGCCAACTATGGAAGCTGATGTCCAAAAGTTGTGCAAGGAATGCCCAATCTGCTGCACTAAACCACCTGTGGAACATGCCACTCTTTATCAAGTGTCCATAGTGCCAGATTGGAGTGAACCACTAGTATCCTTCTTGAGGACGAAAACATTCCCTCCAGACATGACTCTCGCTAGGAAAAGGAGTTTAGAACAAGAAGCCCAGGATTACTCACTCATTGGTGATAATCTATACAAACGTGGTAAAGACGGTTACCTGAGACTATGTGTCCATGAGAGTGAGTATCTCAAGATCTTGGACACTGCTCACCAAGGTGTAGCAGGAGGACACTTTGGACCAGATCGGGTGATCAAGGCAATACTATTTGCGGGCTTCTGGTGGCCGACCCTTCACATGGATGCACATACCTATGTGAAACGTTGTGATGTCTGTCAGAGAACTCAATATCCTATACGTAAAGATGAGATGCCACTGAAACCTATGATGGGTGGACGTGCATTCTCTAAGTGGGGAATAGACTTCATAGGTCCTATTAATCCCCCAGCTAAGGGTTCCCATGCAGAATATATCATTGTTGCGACAGACTATCTAACAAAGTGGGTAGAGGTAAAAGCCATAACGAAGAACGATGCTCAAACAACAGCTAAGTTTTTATTTGAGAATGTATTCACTAGATACGGGCTACCCATAGAGCTAGTTAGCGATAGAGGCACTCACTTCTTGAATGAAGTTATTGAAAATCTGCTCCACGAATTTTTGGTAGTACATAAGAAGTCTGACCCCTATCACCCTCAAGCTAATGGCCAGGCTGAGAGCACCAATAAAATCTTATGCAATGTACTGACGAAATTAGTAAACAATAAACGCTCTGATTGGGACAAACAGCTACACCATGCTGTTTGGGCATATCGAGTCGCATACAAAACGGTACTCCAAGCCACCCCCTTTCAGATGGTATTTGGCCAAAACGCCGTGCTACCTTTGGACTTCTTAATACCTACATTGAAAGTAGCACAAGAACACGAATGGACGGGTCATGAACTATCCTCTAGACTTTTTGACCTTGAACGATTATGAGAAACAAGACTGAGGGCAGTTGTAGGAATATATGCAGCAAAGAAATGACAGAAGGCATACTTTGATGCCCACGTTAAGGATAAAGGTTTAAAGGCAAGCGACTTAGTTTTAGTCTACACATTGAAGCAACATGCGAGGAAATTGGAGAAGAGAGGCTACGGACCCATGATCATTAACAGAATCTCAACAAGTGGAGCAGTGCAACTAGCCACATTAGAAGGCGATGCTCTCCCAAGTTATATCAGCGGATGCAGAGTCAAGTTGTATCAGGAACCTCTCACAGAGGAAATGCTAAGTCGACTCAATACTGCTAAGAAACGCAAAGAGGAAGAAAAGCGAATTCAACAAGAAGCTCAAGCAGAAGCCCTAGAGCGCATACGGAGAATGAAATTAAGAAGACAAGGTAGAGAGCACCCTAGGCAAGATGCATATGCAGATCAAGGATATGACGTGGCCATGTGTGAAGTTTCAGGTGTTAGCTCACATAGGATTACTGATCGACGTCCTTTCATAACCTTAGATATAGGACAAGGAAAGAGTGCAAGGACTGTAAGAGCCTTGATTGACTCAGGTGCAGCCACTAGTGCTGCTAAATTGTCTTACTGTCAAGAGTTGCAATTAACTATCAATCCTGTGGAAGCATATCTCATATGATTGGGAGGCATGGAAACCCCTTGCATGGGCGAGGTGGAACTTCCCCTCTATATTCATGATGAGGCAATGACAGTTAAAGTACTAGTATGTCAAGATGAGGACCTCACTGAACCCCTTGTCTTGGGTCAAGACTGGATCTATGACCAAGCAGTCAACTTAAACCTAAGAAGTGGACTTCTTCAGGTATGGGTGAATCAAACTAGAATTACAATTGAGTTAAATAATGGAGCACTCAAGGAACTAGAAAAGGCACGGACTCCTGGTCCCTCCAGGGGTACACATGAAGTTGACCATGCTGTTCTTGTCCAAGGCTATGTGATGCAGAAGAATGAAGATCTAAAAAAAGGAGTCAGAACCACAATGGAACTCCCTTCTTTTCCAAAGGCCAGAAGGAGGCAGCAACTAAGGGCAGATCAATCACTGAAGACTCTCTAGGCGAGAGACCAAAAGAATGCGCGAAGCAGAACAACTCAGCCGATGAAACAAATGTGGGTGCGAAAGGGCGAGCTGCCGACTGTAACCAAGTCGCAACAACGGTCTCAACTTCCTATTAGTAATCCACGACTTGATACTAATAAGAAGACTCCTAAAACCTCTGTTAAGAAAGTGAAATCTATTTGGGTACCCAAGAAGTTGATGAAGGCTAGGCCACAATCAAGACAAATTTGGGTGCCTAAGGCTTACTTGCGGGCTCAAATATCTATCCAGACACCACCCCCTGTACAACATGGTCCATCTCCTCTCACCTCTGATACTCATTCTTATACCTCACACACAAACACACATTCACCTGTAAGCACGAGAAGAATCATGTGGAAATGGATCCCTAAAAAGCCTCATTTCCAAGCCGATACCCTCACTGTGCTTTCAGGCCCTTCCACCAAACCACGACACAAAACCATACATTGTGTCGGGCGTCCTAAGATGTGTGACAAACCCCCTGACCCTTCCTTGTAAATTCACGACCAACTACTAACTACATCACTCACACACCATAGCTTTCCATTTAAGCTCTTCTCTTCACTAACTGCACACACACTCATCGAGCACTCACTGACCCACTGACTCATCATCTACCTCATGTTAATGTTGTAACGGGGACAACAACGGTTTTATTCTGTCCATTACAATGTTAACACATGGTTCTATATTCTCACAGAACCAACAAGCAAGCAGTGCCATGGCAGAAGCTGGAGGTTCCAGTTCTCACGCCGGATCCAGCGCACAGATTGTGGATATAGAAACACTCCTCCTCGAACCACATCTCACCGAAAGACCGCAAGAACTTCAAGCTGTGCATGTGCTCCCAGTTCAGGATCCTCCTCAGGGACACACCTCTCAAGTGGGCAAACACGCTCATTGGTTCAGTGATGTTGCAGGACTAGTGGGTGATGGATCCTATTTTTGGGAAGCTGAATGGGAGTTTAATGGTAAATGGGGACGCTACAATTTTTTCACACGCGAATTTGAGAGCTATTAGAATGCCGAATTAATGCGTTCGATATGGACCAAAGCGGGCCTGGACAGTTATTTCAGGGCCCACTTACCAAAGCCATATTTCTTACGTTGTTCTTATCTTATCAGTACCATCACTCCTAGCAGGGCCAAGGGTGGCGATAGCACTTTTGTGTTACCTTCACTGTTGCCGGGCCACGAACTTAAAAGATTCAAACTGACCCTCAATCTGGTACGAGAAGCATTGGACATGCATGGTATGCACATTCCTACTGAAAAGGAAACAATGGTTCCAGGCAGAATGAAACATAAAGATCTCAATAAGCTAAAGGATATGGTAGCAATGACACCGACCATCGCTCTTCACCTACGGACCGTCATGTAGCATTTTGCTTTTCTAGCCCAGGAAAGATTCACCATGCCACCAAAGAAGATATGGTTTAGCTTGTATTTGGTAGAGACAGAAAACCTCCCTATCAACGTACCACATTGGATCATAGATCAGATCCACCTAGCCCATCAACGGTGGAACAAGAAGCAGAAAAATGTGCTCCACGGGTGTTGTGCTCTGACCAAAATAATCTATCGATGTCTAGCCTATGACGTGCCTATTCAGCGGGCACTCGTATGGTCCTGGGCCCAGGAGTTCCAAAGAAGGCTATCAGCGGCAGGTCCTCCATCAAAGAAGATGAGAGGGGGAGTCCAATTACCCTGCGCTCAACCAAGGGGAGCCACCACTACACCAGAAATTACCCCTCCCCAGACACGACGCATTAGACCATTCACCATTCGGCTACCAAGACCAAGTACAGAGGGACCCAATCTGGTGTTTCCACCCGTCCCATCAGACTTGGAATTTCCACAGGGCTTTACTCTCAATGATCTCACTGATGAAGAAGTGGCTAGACTGATCTACGACTCTAATCTCGAAACGGAAACAGAGCGAGCTCAGGAACCACAAACCCATACAACAACGTCAGCCCCCACCCAACCGCAAGTTGTAGAAGTCGACGTAGATGAACAAGAGACCGAACAAGAGGAAGAAGCCTACGAAGAACAAGAGTATGATGAACTTTCAGAGTTAGCAAGTGCCCCAGCGTATTCGGCACAATTAAAAAGACTATATCGAACCATGAAGCTAGTTCAAGAACAACATAAAATGTCACTTGAAGCAGGCAAGAAACTCATGAACCAATTGCTGGCAGAGGAAGGTGTGGATGATATGTTCATCGAGTCCATCAACCTACATGCCGATGCAGTAGGACTGGATGAGGCCATTCATGAGGCAATGGCCTACATTCACCGATTTGAGAAAGGAGTTCCCGCCCGTCCCATGAGGTCCGGGAAACAAATCCATATCAACGTATCAGCACCAAGAAATACAACGCAAACAGAGGAACATCAGGAAGCACCACTGTCACCACCCTCCCCACCTCTCACTACACAACTCACTCCACCACGTGACACTATCGCCACCACGTCCACTATCACCACAATCATCATGGGAATTCCACTCTCTCCGGGAATCCAATTCGGGGGAGTCACTATGCCCACCTTCACAACTCTCTTCACTAACGTCACATCCACCCCACCCACGGTCCCCATCTACACGGTCACTCAAACATTTGACACTATGGAAACATCTCCTGCCACAACACAACTCCCTTCCCCCATGCAACCTCCGTCCCCCATACCCCCTCCACCCACATCTCCACTTGACTCCATGTAGCTCAGTGATGAGTAGCACCTCCTTTAATGTCAATCCGGGAAGACGTGAGGATGGTATGAAGACCACGAGCAAGTGGAGGCACAAGTGTGTGAGTGAGAAGCACACAAGCATGCACACACATACACACACACGCGCACACACGGCAAGACAAAGAGTGAGAAGCAATGGAATTCTTAGATTACTTTCAAAAAGCTCTTACAAGTTCATTTCAATTACAAGCTAACCTCAAAAATGAGCTCTCTAGCTCCTTTTATAGTTTTTGAATAGCTTTGGCCCTGTTCAGACCTAGTGTCCGGCCTAGTTAAAAATTAGGTTCCAGGACTTATTAGAGGGCTCAAACGAGATCTAAAAAATATGAAAATTGGCAGGTAGATACTTCTAAAGCTCCTCAAGCTCAAGGACTCCTTGGCTTGCACAAAATGGAGCTACAAAAATACGAAATGATATTTACAATGGTTTTTAGTGATGAAAATCACTATTTGTGTAGGGATTTTCTCTATTGATTTGTCATACATACCTTTGAGCTCCCTACTTGCTCTTTCTTCTTGTGTGCTCAACTCCTTGATGTCTGAAAAATTTAGATGGCCTAGTTGCCAGATCTTCTTTGACTGCCATGTCTGCTTGTGTTGTCCCTTCGCTCTGACTCTCTTCGTCTTGTGGCTCCTTCGGTTCCCTGACTGCTGCCAACACCCCCCCCCACTCTCGCGTCTGTCGCCCCTGACAGACCCTTGTCTAGATGTTCGTTGAACGTAGTATTGGACGACGTCAGAAGCGAGGTGATGTTTTTCTAATCTGAGCCCCCGTGCTAGATCTGTTAATAATGCGTCCCAATTCACTGGTCCTGGTACGTCCGGGTGTGGCACCCGCAGTTGTTCTGGATGTATGGTTCTCTCCACAGTGAATAAGTGGAGGAGATGTGAAGGCCTGGGTACAAAAACTTCTGAGTGATATTCCCAAAATCCCGTTATGAACATCTCCTCGAAAGTCTGTTTAGAACAAGCAGGGAGGTACTTTATTCTGGCGTGCCAAGCATATATTACTTCTATTGATGGGGTGGTGCTCATGTCGTAAACTAGGTCTTGGTTGCCTGTAGCGAAGCCTGCTCCTGAGAAGTGGGGATCCTTAATGTTTTTAAATGTCCTGAATGTGATCAACATTAATTCAAATATTTTCATACACATTTGTGCCATCACATCGGGTGTATTGCGTAGTCGAGTGCTCCAGTGTCTGATAGTAGAAATCATGTAATTTACAGTGGGAGGTCCTCATGGAGGTGCTAGATAAACATATTTTAGCCACGTGGCACAGCCTTTGATGTTCTTGACAACAATGGTGAATTCGGGCCATGTGCGTCTTCGTAGGACTGGGGCATAACAAGGATTGTACTTAATAAAGAGGGGCATGTTATTCCAGGTTCGTACCATTTCAGGATAAGTCTCCAAGAGACGGATCCTCCAAGTGGGTTGATGAATAGATCCTCTTTTTGCACTCTCTGGTATATCGTCGGGGCCAAACTGGGTGGCAAAGGTGGGGGCCTTCCCACATTATCGTTGGATCTCTGCGTTGTAATCAGCCAATAATATGCAATATGGCACATACTGATCATCATTGGTCCCTATCCACCTGTGATGGGACATACGTCTGAAATACTCAGACTTGATGACAGTGTCTTCTAATTTGGCCAATGATTGGATTTGTATTGCTACTCGTTCATCGTGGGTGTTCGCTATCTTCTCTAATGACTGAAGCCATTCAGGTGCTTCCACTTCTAAGGTATCCATTTGCTGCCCTCCTGGCATTGGCATAGGAACGTATGGTTCCTCGTACGAATCATCTACCTCAATGGGAACCAAGTCTTCTGGCTCAGGTTCTATAACTGGAGAGGGTTGCCTTTCATACTCTAGTAACTTTTTCTGGAGCTCAACCACCTGCTTTGTCAATGCCTTCACTTCCTCTGAAGTCGAGGCCGGTTCTATTACCTTGGTTGGAGCCTCCTGTTCCTTGAGCTGGCCACATAGCTCATCACGTTCCCTTTCCAACTCATCATGAGCATCTAATTGATCTGCATAGCTTTCCAAGATGGTCTTCATTGTCTCTGAGGGTACGACTTTAAACTGCTCTAGATCAATTTCGTGGGGAGAGCCTTCCATTGCTGCTTCTAGATTTGCTTCATTTTGCTGCAGTCTCTTGTTCTCTTCAAGGGCCATTGCCATGTGTTTCCTGAGGAGTGCCAAGTTACGCCGGACTCTGAGATTATCAGCTTGGTATACGTCCAGCAAGGCCTCGAGTTGTTTGGTGCCCGACTGTTGTGATGGTTGGGGAGTTTCTAGGAGTGTTTGGTGGGCATGTTCGAGCGTGGTGTAACGTTGGTTGAGTTCTGTATTTTCTTCCTCGATCACTGTGAGGCGGCTCTGAAGTTTTTGATTGGTAGTGATCACTTGATGATAATGATCGTCGAGAGCTTGATACTCATTCTGAAGTTGATAGACACATTGATTTAAAGCTAGAAATATACTATTTACATTAAATGATGCAGGGAGAGATGAAGATGCAGGGGAAATGGGGACGGGAAAGGGAGTTGTGAATGATGTGGAGTCAAGTGGAGATGTGGGTGGAGGGGGTATGGGGGACGGAGGTTGCATGGGGGAAGGGAGTGGTGCTGTGGCAGGAGATGTTTCCATAGTGTCAAATGTTTGAGTGACCGTGTAGATGGGGACCGTGGGTGGGGTGGATGTGACGTTAGTGAAGAGAGTGGTGAAGGTGGGCATAGTGACTCCCCCGAATTGGATTCCCAGAGAGAGTGGAATTCCCATGACGATTGTGGTGATAGTGGACGTGGTGGCGATAGTGTCACGTGGTGGAGTGAGTTGTGTAGTGAGGGGTGGGGAGGGTGGTGACAGTGGTGCTTCCTGATGTCCGTCTGTTTGCGTTGTACTTCCTGGTGCTGATACGTTGATATGAATTTGTTTTCCGGATCTCATGGGACGGGCGGGAACTCCTTTCTCAAATCGGTGAATGTAGGCCATTGCCTCATGAATGGCTTCATCCAATCCTACTGCATCGGCGTGTAGGTTTATGGACTCGATGAACATATCATCCACGCCTTCCTCTGCCAGCAATTGGTTCATGAGTTTCTTGCCTGCTTCAAGTGACATTTTATGCTGTTCTTGAACTAGCTGCATGGTTCGATATAGTCTTTTTATTTGTGCCGAATACGCTGGGGCACTTGCTAACTCTGAAAGTTGATCATACTCTTGTTCTTCGTAGGCTTCTTCCTCTTGTTCGGTCTCTTGTTCATCTACGTCGACTTCTACAACTTGCGGTCGGGTGGGGGCTGACGTTGTTGTATGGGTTTGTGGTTCCTGAGCTCGCTCTGTTTCCGTTTCGAGATTAGAGTCATAGATCAGTCTAGCCACTTCCTCATCAGTGAGATCATTGAGAGTAAAGCCCTGTGGAAATTCCAAGTCTGATGGGACGGGTGGAAACTCCAGATTGGGTCCCTCTGTACTTGGTCTTGGTAGCTGTTGGTAGCAGTCAGGGAACCGAAGGAGCCACAAGACAAAGAGAGTCAGAGCGAAGGGACAGCACAGGCAGACATGGCAGTCAAAGAAGATCTGGCAAGTAGGCCAATAATTTTCTTCATGAAGAAGCAAGTATGAGCATTCACGCAAATCTAGCACTAAGGCAACCCTTTAATTTTTCAAAAACCCTTACACCAATTAAAAGTGATTCTCATCACTAAACACCATTGTAAATACCATTTCATATTTTGGTAGCTCCATTTTGTGCAAGCCAAGGAGTCCTTGAGCTTGAGGAGCTTTAGAAGTATCTACCTGCCAATTTTCGTATTTTTTAGATCTCGTTTGAGCCCTCAAATAAGCCCTGGAACCTAATTTTTAACTAGGCCGGACACTAGGTCTGAACAGGGCTAAAGCTAGTCAAAAACTATAAAAGGAGCTAGAGAGCTCATTTTTGAGGTTAGATTGTAATTGAAACAAACTTGTAAGAGCTCTTTTGAAAGTAATCTAAGAACTCCATTGCTTCTCCCTCTTTGTCTTGCCGTGTGTGCGCGTGTGTGTGTATGTGTGTGCATGCTTGTGTGCTTCTCACTCACGCACTTGTGCCTCCACTTGCTCGAGGTCTTCATACCATCCTCACGTCTTCCCGGATTGACATTAAAGGAGGTGCTACTCATCACTGAGCTACACCAAATTTTGGCGCCGTTGCCGGGGATCGAGCTTTGAGGACGAGCGTGTGATGGTAAGACGTAGATTGGAGACGTTGGCATTGTAGGTAATTTCTTTACTTTTCCTATTTTTCTCTTTCTTACCTCACCATCATCATCACCATCTTCCACCTCCATTTCCATCATCGCGAAAATTTCAGTTTTTTTATTATATCACCATCTCCACCTCATTTCCCTCATTTCACTTGTGAGAGAGAGCGAGAGAGCGAAATTGCGTGCGCTGTTTTTGCATGTTTCTTGAGCTGTCATGCAGGTACAGGTCACATCATCGTCCCCAGCACTCTGCGCAGGTACGGAATTCGAAGTAACTGTCTGTGTGTCGCCGACCTCTGTCAATCGCGACCGACAGAAAAAACGCTCAAATTACCAAACAAAGTGCAAAACCATGATCTACAGGCCTAGAGCTTCCCAAAAATGTGTTTAGTTTCTTGAAATTTCTCAGATTTCTATCAATCGTGATCGCTCTGTCAATCGCGACCGACAAACCACGACGGACAGATCTGTCAATCGCGATCGACACGTCAATCGCGATCGATAGCCCACGACGGCTCTGTCAATCGCGACCGACAGAGTCAACGACCGATTGACCACGACCGACGGACCATACGCGTGACACGTATCAATCGCGATCGAGTCATCAATCGCGATCGACTCATCAATCGCGACCGACACAGTCAACAACTGTTTGACCACGATCGACAGCCCACGACGGCTCTGTCAATCGCGACCGACACAGTCAACGATTGTTTGACCACGACGGACAGACCCTCGCGATCGAGTCATCAATCGCGATCGACTCATCAATCGCGACCGACACAGTCAACGATTGTTTGACCACGATCGACAGCCCACGACGGCTCTATCAATCGCGACCGACACAGTCAACGAATGTTTGACCACGACGGACAGACCCTCGCGACCGACTTGTCAATCGTGATCGACCCATCAATCGCGACCGATAGAGTCAACGACCCTTTGATCACGACTGATTGACTTTTCGTAACCCGTGTCAATCGCGACTGACCAGTCAATCGCGACTGACAGCCACGACGGACCTGTCAATCGCGATCGACACGTCGATCGCGACTGACCTGTCAATCGCGACCGACAGACTTTGCGAACACGTTAGAAGGGCAAATTAGGTCAAATTTTTAAGGCAAAAATTGTGGTCTAAATTTTGGCCAAGTGTGGGACAAACATTAGGGTGTAGTCTTGCATTACGAGGGCATGACCCAAGTAACTCGAGAACTTCTGTTTGCCTGTTAACCTAGTTTAATCCTGTTTTAGCCCCGAAACCCTGAACTGGCATAACTTTCTCATACCAAATCCGTTTGCCGTGATTCTTGTTTTGTTGGAAAGCTCAGGAATATTAGATAGGGTATTTTGAAGTTGACCATACCTAGGGGGAACAAAATTCAGGGGCCTCTAGAGTTGTGTCCAAAAAGTCATAGTGCAAATTGGTGAAGTGTTACATGAATGGAAGTGATTGGTTCTGTCTTTTGAATTTAAGTCTTGAGCTAACAGTGGGCCTTTTACAGGTCCTTTGAGAACAGCGAAGGGTACGCAAGGCAAGAGTAAGTGCAGGCTTGGGAATACACGTCCTGGGCACACCAGGGCAACAATACAAGGAAAGGAACGCAAGGTTGGAAAACCCGCAATACCCTCTGTCAATTCTTAGTTTAGGCTAAGTGCGGGTAGTGTTAGAAGCAATTCCAGGCAACGATAAGCACGAGACAAATCAAAGACTGTCTAAGAAATCAAGTTCAAGTCAAGAGATAACCTGTGTGTGTGTGAACGACACCCTTAAAGGAAAAGAACCTAACGTGAAACGACCAAACTAAAGTGCGAAAGTAAACTCAAGTATTCCTGACGACGTGATATCAGACAAGAGTATAAACACGCTAATAAACATAAAAAGAACCAAGTAACCGATACCAAAGGACTCAGAAACGTGGTTGTACCTGGGAAAAATTGGGTTAATCAGTTAGGCATATGAACCTTAGATCAGGACGACACTTAGTAAGAGAGAGACAAAGCCTTAGGTCTTCAGAGGCTAGTGTCAACCACACTGCTAGGTCTTGGGCCCAGCAGTTGAGTCACCACTCATACTACCCAAGTTCTAAGACTAGTGAATCAGAGATGTCTCAAGGTATGGAGAGACCTACAGGTAGTTCAGGAGTGCCATACCTATATAGGGTAGAAGGCCCTTACAAAACGTAGTTGGAATACCTTAGGACCAACCGATTAGGTGCTAGCATCTATGAGGACGGCCTAGGAAGATCTGTAGTACAGATTAAGAATCCTGACCAATCCATTGGATTAGAGCACCCAGCTGTCAAGTTTGAAAATGGAGCATACTTGGACAAAGAAGGAACCATATACGTAGTCACCAGTCACCCAGATAGGACGGACGAATTTGGGAATGTAATCTCAGAAGCGGAATTAGGAGACTTGGAACAAGGAAACATGGGTGTAGAACCTAGAACCCCCCGAGGCAAATCTGTTCTCACTAGGATTATCACACCTGAGTGGGTTCCCCAAGACAACAAGAGCATAGATCTGCTTCTCAATCGAGAGACTGACAAAGCCTTTTGGAGGTACAAATCTGATCAGCCAACTGATATAGGAACAATTATGATCTATGAGTTTAAGGATCCTGATAGCCCAGGTAGAGTGACCTACTTAGATCACGCTTCAGAGAGGATCTTTGTGGTGACAGAACATGATAGGCATGCTTACACTTGGAAGGGTGAATTCGTTTTCCCCCAACCAAGATCGAATGTATCCTATGGTCACCCTAGTGCTGGAACATCCCAAGCTCATGGAATGCAAAGAGATAGAAGTAGAGATAGACCAGAAGTAAGCTTTGCTAACCCAGGAGGCAGAGAAAGAACGAGGACGGAAACAAATAGAGTAGAACCTGAGGTACTTAGAGCTCACAGAAATCAAAGAAATACGGATGAGTTCCCTCTACCACGACCTAGAGAGCACACAAGGACTTTGAGACCAACTCAACTAGTTAAGTCCATGAAGAATTACTTCGATGGCACGGGAGATCCATACGATCACGTGGCTGAGTTTAGGCAAGTCTTGAGAGCTGAACAAGTGGAGGATCTATTCACGTAGTACAATGCCTTTGGTCTGACCCTTAGGAACACTACCCTGACATGGTTTTAGCCACTAAATGAGAGGCAGTTCAGGAGCATAGACCAACTCCTAGAGGCTTTCATTATTGAATTCTCTAAGAGTGGCATAAGGCATATTACCTCCTCGCTGATTCACAGCTTCAAGCAAACCCCTCAAGAAACCGTGAGACTTGCAGGAAGAAGATTTAGGCAATATCTTGAAAGATGCCCTGTTTCGGAGTTACCCACACCAGCCAAGCAAGTGGCTTTATTCTTGGATGGATTGCTAAGTACCAAATTAAGATCATATGTGTACTTGAAGGACCCTAGGACCATAGAAGAGTGTGTACGCATGTGTATTGACATTGAGGACAACCTAGGGGAGGAGTTAGAGCTTTCCAAGATATACAAAGACTCGGATAGTGCCTCTAACCTCTCTTCCACGCAATCCACATCAATCGAGGAACTTGCAGAGAAAGTAGCTCAGAAATTAGGTGTAACTAGCAAACAAATCCCAAGGTTTGCCCCTGTGAAAAGGTGCTATACTTGTGGGGGCGACCACATGGCGAACGTATGTCCCATTATGGCTCAACCCCAAGTAAATCCTAGTAGCCAGTACTGCACCATAGAACGGAGGTACACCAATCACACCGCACAAGATTGCCCCTACAATAAGCAAACAGTTAGGCAAACCTATCCTCAACCCTATCCACCACAGGGAAGATACCAGAACCAGTACCCTCCACAGCCATATGGCAGGCCACAACAAAATTATCAACCACAATATCGAAACCAACAAAGGCCTCAGCCTGTGCTAGCACAACAACCCCCAGCCCCAGCTAATGTGATTCCGGTAAATTATGCTGTTGCAGAAGAAAACTTGAATAGAGCCATAGTTCCTGTAACCCCACTGCTTTCCGAAAGTGACCCCAGTGACCATAGCTTTGATTCTACACATGTCGATAGTCCCCAGGCTTACTACATGCAGTCTCCAGAACATGGTGAGTCCTATTACAGCAAAGAGCCAAATGAACCTAGTTGGGAGTCAGATTACACAAACGTCATGTATGCAAACCCCAACCCTAGGCCTCAACCTAGGCAAGTAAGACCTCCGTTCCCAAGAGGACCGTGCTACAGATGCCAAGGAGATCACCTCATTCGTGATTGCCCCTTACCTCCACCTACACAAAACCAGTCAGTGACGATCCAAGGCTTTTGCCAAGATTGTGGAAAAGAGCATCTCTTACGAGATTGCCCAAAGAACCCCAATAATATGCCAAAAATCACGCCTATCAATGTTATTGGGTTAGTGGTAGATTCCACAGGAAGTGTTACTTCCACTGCTCCCGTACAGGTAGTCACTAGAGCTCAAGCATTGCAACAGAATCAAGGGGTAAACCAGGATAAGAACCCAGAGGCTAGTGAAACCGAGAGCATAACAAAGAAAAGGACTAGAGCATGGAAAGATAGTCGGGAAAGAATGAAAAGACAATGGGCTAAAAAGATGAGTGAATTCGAGGAAAGCATAAGAGAAACCAAAGCCAGGATAACTGAACTCACCTCTCAAACTCCCTCTCACACTATCCCATCACCACCATTCCCATCGCCATCCGACCCGCCACCTTCCAACCCACCTCATATGATTCCACCACCCCCTAGAGTAGGATCAGTATTAGCTGATCCCACTCCTGAAGATATAGACATGATGCTGAAAGCATATCAGGCCAGAATCCAAGAAGGGCCAAATGTCACGGATCATGACAAGTGTTACCCTAGAGCTGACCTAGAGATAGAAAGAACCAAGCTTTGCGCGAAAATGGTCGCATTGGCTCAGACTATGTTTGAAGCCAGCCGCCTTTTCAATTACTCGGGCTCAGCCAAGACACAATTACACTTGGATGGACTTCTAGAGAAGTTAGAGGGCATAATTGCAAGATCTGCCAAGGAAGAAAAAAATCAAGAAAGGGAGAACGTAAGTAAAAACATGACCCATTCCCCATCAAAAGTTTATGTGGCCAATTCCACTGAACCAGACAACCCCCCCTCCCTAGAAAGAGTAGAGAATCTAATGGCACAATCACAAAAGGAACCAGCCTCTCAACACAAGGGCAAAGCAAGTGAAAGAGTAAGCATTCCTGCTCAAGAAGCATATGTGCCTGAAGCCTATGTGCCTAACTCTACGGAGCCGGACACATCATCTTCTATGAATCGGTTCACACCAGAGTTCCTACACGAGATTCAAGAAGACAAATGGGCTAAAGAAAGCGAAGTCCCTCCTCCCATTGAACTTGTGGATGAGGCACATGACCAATTCCCACAAGACATCCCATCCATTTATGGAGAGCAGGAGAGTACCCAATCTCAAGGAAGATTGGACTTCGAGTCTAATTCTTTACAAGAATTACCCCATTTCACAGGCCCATGGGAAGCAAAGTCCACCTGTATGAGAGCACCTACAGTCATGGTAAGAAACGAAGATTCAGTCATACCTAGGAACACAGAGATAGTGAAGAACACTAACGTGCAGTGCAATCTCAAGTTAGAAGAGCTACTCAAGGTTAGACCTGAATTATGGAAACATGTAGCCAAACAAGTACCTGAGATAGCAAAACCTCGTTCCCAGGTAGGATCACATAGGACAGTGCCAGAGATACCCTTGGATAAGATAAGAGATATGTGTGAAGGTGAAGAAGGGAACACCTATCTTCCCATTACTTACCAGGAGTACACCACCAAGGCAATTTTGGACTCAGGTGCAGGAGTTGCAATTGCCACCACTTCCCTGTGGAAGCGTTGGGGCAAGCCAGCACTCAGGCCAACGAGAATGAAATTGCAGATGGCCGATGGTCATATTGAGAGACCCTTAGGATTGCTAGAAGGAATAACTCTCACCACTTGTGGTGTTGAGTTTGAGCATACATTTGCTATATGTGACTTCAGCAAAAATCATGCCTATGAGATGATTTTGGGAAAACCATTTATGCGACAGTTGCAAGTGGTACAGGACTGGGGAACCAACTCCTTGTATTTGCAACACTTAGGTGTTACGACCAAAGTGAATCTTAAAGATTACTCATAGAGATGTCCCTCCTATCCAATGGAATCCCATCCATAGAGCCAAAGATGATACGGAATCTGTGCATTCCATAGGATCAGGATCCTCATGGATGCATGAAGACACCCATTTATGGATGTGCAAAGTAGCAGTGGACGAAGAGAAGAGAGAAAAAGCCAGAGAGGTAGGTGCAAAAGAAACCCATAGATCAATCCAAGACCCAGCCTATGCACCAGTAGTTTTTCTAGACGAAGAATTTGAACCTCACGGCTGGGCAGAAATTTTAGCAACCATGGATGTAGCCATCAATGAGGAACAATGGACACCTCACTGTGATGAGGATGGCTATGACATTTCAGTCTTCTCCATAGAGCCAATCATGGGAGAGGTAGTTCTAGAAGAATGCGAACCTAGCCCTGATGCATTTGAGGATGCAAGTGACTCCAATCTAGAGTCAATCATTATGGACCCACCATTTGCATCAGATGAAGAATACTTCCATGAAATAGAATTTCAACCCCAGAGGCATGGAGAGCTTACAAATGATGTAAGATTAGCGACACAGGTGACCCCGAAGGAAGAAGGGAAGAAACAAAATAAGAGAGAAGTCTCACCAGGAGAGGAGGAATCTTTGTTTGAGGTCCCGGAAAATTTTAAGAAGTATGAGATAGATGACAGGAGAGTCATAATGCCTAAACGAGAGGCACAATCAGGAGAGGCCTATGATAACAAAGAAACCACCAAGAAAGTAGTAGTGGACCTAGAAGAAGGAGAGGAGAGATGCACCTACATAGGCCATGACCTAACAGAGGAAGAAGAGCATGCATTAATTGCCTTGCTAAGAGAATACAGAGATGTATTCGCTTGGAGTTACAAGGATTTGAAAGGTGTTGACCCTGACATATGCTCACACACCATCCCCATGACCTCAGATGCTAAACCCTCTAAGCAAAAACCCTACACATATAACGATAATTACGCTGCTAAGATCAAAGAAGAGATAGATAGACTGGTTGAAGCTAGATTTATCTATGAAATTGAGCACACTGAGTGGGTATCCCCCATTGTAGTGGTGCCCAAGAAAAATGGAAAGCTGCGCGTATGCATTAACTTGAAAAAGGTCAATGCAGCCACGATTCGAGATAACTATCCGCTTCCCATCACAGAACATCTCTTAGAAAGAGTGGCAGGCAAGGAAGTGTACAGCTTCCTTGATGGATTTTCGGGTTACAATCAAGTAGCCATAGCTCCAAAAGATCAGCATAAGACGGCTTTTGCCACAGAATGGGGCATTTTTGCTTTTAGAGTATTGCCATTTGGGCTTACCAACGCACCAGCCACCTTCCAGAGACTAATATGCCATGTGTTTAAGGAGTTCTTGAGGAAGAATTTAGAGGTCTATGTTGATGATCTTTGCGCTCATTCCAACATTAGACAAACCCCTATCCCTGAACTCAAACAAATCTTTGACAAATGTAGAGAATATCAAGTCTGCCTAAACCCAGAAAAATGCGTTTTTATGGTCAGGCAAGGCAAGATTCTAGGACACATAGTGTCAAAGAATTGCATCTCCACTGATGAAGAGAAAGTGAGGGCTATAGCAGAGCTACCTAGGCCAAAGAATGTCAAGGAAGTACAAGCTTTCATGGGGCATTGTGGTTAGTACCAACGATTTATACACATGTATGCTGTCATTGCAAAGCCCATGTACGGACTTCTGACTAACTTTGAGTGGACAGATGAATGTGAGAATTCCTTCCAGGAGCTTAAACGAAGATTATGTTCATCACCAATCTTGACCACACCAGATTGGAATAAGCCATTCCATGTTCACGTGGATGCATCCAATTATGCCATTGGGTGTGTACTTGCCCAACCTACTGGTGAAGGTAATATGGATCTTCCAATTGCCTATGCCAGTAGACAGTTGAATGCAGCTGAACGAAATTACACCACTACGGAGAGAGAAGGCTTAGGCATGGTATATGCACTTAAGAAATTTAGACACTATTTGCTTGCAAATAAGTTTAAATTTTTTACTGATCATCAAGCATTGCTATACCTCGTAAACAAGCCATGCAATACAGGAAGATTAGTGAGATGGTTTCTCTTGCTAATGGAATATGATTTTGAGGTTGTGGTAAGGAAAGGGAGAACTCATTTAAGAGCAGATCATCTCTCTAGGCTCAGATCGGGAGAAGCCCCACAAGGAGTATCAGATGATCTTCCTGATGCTTACTTGTTTAATTTGGAAGTGGTGCCGTAGTGGGCTAAGCCATTGGTACCAGTATTGACATACGGGCCTAACCATCCAGTAGTAAACACACGTAATAGAGAGGTTGTGAAAGCCCAAAAGTACCACATCATGGCAGGAAGCATGTACAAGCACACAGATCAAGGAATCTTGGCTTGTTGTGTGGAAGAGGACGAGTACAATAAATGGTTGCAATTAGCACATGTAGGTGCGTTAGAGCAACACTACTCAAAGCAACAAACTTTACAGACCCTAAAGAGACTCGGAGTGCATTGGCCGACTATGGAAGCGGATGTCCAAAAGTTGTGCAAGGAATGCCCAATCTGTTGCACTAAACCACCTGTGGAACACGCCACTCTGTATCAAGTATCCATTGTGCCACATTGGAGTGAACCTCTAGTATCCTTCCTGAGGACAAAAACATTCCCGTCAAACATGACTCTGGCTAGGAAAAGGAGTTTAGAACAAGAAGCCCAGGATTACTCACTCATTGGTGATAATCTATATAAGCGTGGTAAAGATGGTTACCTGAGGCTATGTGTCCATGAAAGTGAATACCTTAAGATCTTGGAAACTGCTCACCAAGGTGTAGCAGGAGGACACTTTGGACCAGATCGGGTGATCAAGGCAATACTATTTGCGGGCTTCTGGTGGCCTACCCTTCACATGGACACACATACCTATGTGAAACGATGTGACGTCTGTCAACGAACTCAGTATCCTATACGTAAAGATGAGATGCCACTGAAACCTATGATGGGTGGACGTGCATTCTCTAAGTGGGGAATAGACTTCGTAGGTCCTATTAATCCCCCAGCAAAGGGTTCCCATGCAGAATATATCATTGTTGCAACAGACTATCTAACTAAGTGGGTAGAGGTAAAAGCCACAACGAAGAACGATGCACAAACAACTGCTAAGTTCTTGTTTGAAAATGTGTTCACAAGATATGGGCTACCTATAGAGCTTGTAAGTGATAGAGGCACTCACTTCTTAAACGAAGTGATTGAAAGTCTACTCCAAGAATTCTTGGTGATACATAAGAAGTCGGCCCCCTATCACCCTCAAGCTAATGGACAAGCTGAGAGCACCAATAAGATCTTATGCAATGTACTGACAAAATTAGTAAACACTAAACGCTTTGATTGGGACAAACAGCTACACCATGCTGTTTGGGCATACCGAGTCGCCTATAAAACGGTACTCCAAGCCACACCCTTTCAGATGGTATTTGGCCAAAACGCTGTGCTACCCTTGGACTTCTTGATTCCTACATTGAGAGTAGCACAAGAGCACGAATGGACGGGTCATGAACTCTCCTCTAGACTTTTTGACCTTGAACGAGTAGGAGAAACAAGACTAAGAGCAGCTGCAGGGATATATGCAGCTAAGAAGAGACAGAAGGCATACTTTGATGCCCATGTGAAGGATAAGGGTTTGAAAGCAGGAGATCTAGTTTTAGTCTACAGACTGAAACAACACGCAAGGAAGCTAGAAAAGAGAGGCTACGGACCCATGATCATTAATAGGATCTCCACAAGTGGGGCTGTGCAATTAGCCACATTAGAAGGTGATGTTCTCCCAAATTATATTAGCGGATGCAGAGTCAAGTTGTATCAGGAACCTCTCACGGAGGAAATGCTAAGTCGACTCAACACTACTAAGAAACGCAAAGAGGAAGAAAAGCGAATTCGAGAAGAAGCTCAAGCAGAAGCCCTAGAGCGCATACGGAGGATGAAATTGCGAAGGCAAGGCCGAGATCAGCCTAGAACAAATGACTATGCTGATCAAGGATATCATATGGCAATGTGTGAAGTCGCAAGAACAAGCTCACATAGGATAACTGATCGACGTCCGTTCATAACCTTGGATATAGGACAAGGAAAGAGTGCAAGGACCGTAAGAGCCTTGATTGACTCAGGTGCAGCCACTAGTGCTGTTAAATTGTCTTACTATCAAGAGTTGCAATTAACTGTCAATCCTGTGGAAGCATATCTCATAGGATTGGGAGGCGTGGAAACCCCTTGCATGGGCGAGGTGGAACTTCCCCTCTATATTCATGACGAGGCAATGACAGTTAAAGTACTAGTGTGTCAAGATGAGGATCTCACTGAACCCCTTGTCTTGGGTCAAGACTAGATCTATGACCAAGCAGTCAACTTAAACCTAAGAAGTGGACTTCTTCAGGTATGGGTCAATCATAGTCGAATTACAGTAGAGTTAGATAATGGAGCACTCAAGGAACTAGGAAAGGCACAGACTCCTGGTCCCTCCAGGGGTGCACATGAAGTTGACCATGCTGTTCTTGTCCAAAACTATGTATTGCAGAGGAATGCTATTTGCAAAAAAGGAGTCACGGATGCAACGGAACTCCCTTCTTTTCCAAAGGCCAGAAGGAGGCAGCAATCAAAGGTGGATCAAAGGCAGAAGAAGCAGGGTACTACCTATGTCGGGGATCAAAAGTGCCTGCGCAGCAAAATGTCTCAGCTAGTGAAACAAGTGTGGGTGCGGAAAGGCGAACACCCGGTTGCACTCAAGCCAACCACACGGGCAAAGCCTCTTATTAGTAACCAACAACACGACACTAATAAGAAGTCTTTCAGAAGTTCTTCTGCTAACGTGAAGTCTATTTGGGTGCCCAAGAAGTTGATGAAGGCTAGCCCACAATCAAGACAAATTTGGGTGCCTAAGGCTTGTTTGCGGGCTCAAATAGCTACACCAAGACCACATCCTATACAGCATGATCCATTCACTCGCACAGCCGGCAGCCACTCGTTTTCAACACCTAGGAACACACTAAGGCCCATGAGCACGAACATAATCACTTGTAAATGGGTCCCTAAAAGGCCTCATTTCCAAGCTGACACACTAATAAAGCTCTCGAGAGTCTCTACGAAACCAAGAGCAAAGCCCATCCACTGCATTTGGCAGCCTAAGACTTGTAATAAACCCCCGACCCCAATTTGTGAATTCATCCCCACTTACTAACTGCATTAGTCTCCTAGGACTACCCAAGCATTAACTACACACACTGTCTTCGTGCACTTACTAACCACTAACTCATCATCTACCTCATGTTAATGTTGTAACAGGGACAACAACGGGTTTATTCTGTCCATTACAATGTTAACACCTGGTTCTATATTCTCACAGAACCAATAAGCAAGCAGGGCCATGGCAGAAGCCGGAGGTGCCAGTTCTCAAGCCGGATCCAGTGCACAGATTGTGGACATAGAAACACTCCTACTCGAACCACATCTCACCGAAAGACCGCAAGAACTTCAAGCTGTGCATGTCCTCCCAATTCAGGATCCTCCTCAGGGACACACCTCTCAGGTGGGCAAACACGCTCATTGGTTCAGTGATGTTGCTGGACCATTGGGTGATGGAACTTATTTCTGGGAAGCTGAATTGGAGTTTAATGGTAAATGGGGACGCTACCACTTTTTCACGCGCGAGTTTGAAAGCTATCAGAACGCCGAAGTCATGCGATCAGTATGGACTAAAGCCGGTGTGGACAGTTATTTCAGGGCCCACTTACCAAAGGCGGATTTCTTACGATGTTCATATCTTATCAGTACCATCACGCCAAGCAGGGCCAAGGGAGGCGACAGCACCTTTGTGTTACCCTCACTGCTGCCGGGTCATGAGCTTAAAAGATTCAAGCTGACCCTTAATCTGGTAGGAGAAGCGTTGGGCATGTATGGCATGCACATCCCCACTGAAAAGGAAACCATGGTTCCAGGTCGAATGAAACACAAAGATCTTAATAAGCTGAAGGATATGGTAGCGATGACACCTACCATTGCCCTTCACCTGCGGACCGTCATGCAACATTTTGCTTTCCCCGCTCAGGAAAGATTCACAATGCCCCCAAAGAAAATATGGTTCAGCTTGTATCTGGCAGAGACAGAAAGCCTTCCCATCAATGTGCCACACTGGATCATAGATCAGATCCACCTGGCCCATCAAAGGTGGAACAAGAAGCAGAAAAATGTGCTTCATGGATGTTGCGCTCTAACAAAGATAATCTACCGATGTCTGGCCTATGACGTGCCTATTCAGAGGGCACTCATATGGCCCCGGGCCCAGGAATTCCAGAGAAGGCTATCAACGGCAGGTCCCCCATCAAAGAAGATGAGAGGGGGAGTACAATTACCCTGCGCTCAACCAAGGGGAGCCACCACTACACCAGAAATTACCCCTCCCCAGACACGACGCGTTAGGCCATTCACAATCCGGCTACCAAGACCAAGCACAGATGGACCTAATCTGGTATTTCCACCCGTCCCATCAGATCTAGAATTCCCACAGGGTTTTACTCTAAATGATCTCACGGATGAAGAAGTGGCCCGACTGATCTATGACTCTAATCTCGAGACGGAAACAAAACGTGCTCAGGAACCACAACCCCAGACAACGACAGCAGCCCCCACCTGACCAGAAGTAGTAGAAGTCGACGTAGAGGAACAAGAGGCAGAACAAGAGGAAGAAGCCTACGAGGAACAAGAATATGACGAGCTTTCCGAGCTGGCAAGTGCCCCTGCGTATTCGGCACAAATCAAAAGACTATATCAAACCATGCAACTAGTTCAAGAACAGCATAAGATGTCACTGGAATCGGGCAAGAAACTCATGAACCACTTGCTAGCTGAGGAAGGTGTGGACGATTTGTTCATTGAGTCCATAAACCTTCATGCCGACGCAGTAGGATTGGATGAGGCCATCCATGAGGCAATGGCCTACATTCACAGATTTGAGAAGAGGGTTCCCGTTCGTCCCAGGAGGTCCGGGAAACAAATTCATATCAATGTATCAGCACCAGGAGAGACAACGCAAGCAGACGACCATCAGGAAGCACCACTGTCACCACCATCCCCACCTCGCACTACACAATTCACTCCACCACATGACACTAGCACCACCACGTCCACTACCACCACCATTGTCATGGGAATCCCACTCTCTCCGGGAATCCAATTCGGGGGAGTCACCATGCCCACTTTCACCACTCGTTTCACTGACGTCACATCCACTCCACCCACGATCCCCATCTACACTGTCACTCAAACAGACACTATGGAAACATCTCCTGCCACAGCACCGCTCCCTCCCCCCATGCAACCTTCATCTCCCATACCCCCTCCACCCACATCTCCACTTGCATCCACATCATTCACAACTCCCCTTCCTGCCCCCATTCCCCCTGCATCTTCACCCCTCCCAACATCATTTAATGTAAATAGCATATTTTTATGCATTAAATCAATGTGTATATCAGCTTCAGAATGAGTACAGAGCTCTGGACGGCCGGTATCAACAACTGACAACACACCATCAGAACTTACAAAGGCAATTTCAAATTCTACAAGAGGAAAATGCAGAAGTGAATCAACGCTATACCACGCTTGAGCAGGCTCACCAAACACTATTGGAGGCACCCCAACCATCGACAGAATCAGGTGTCAAACAACTAGAAGCCTTGCTCGAAGTATACCAGGCCGATAACCTACGAGTCAGACGCAACTTGGCGCTACTACGGAAACATATGGCCACAGCACTGGAGGAGAACAAGAGACTGCAAAAACAAAATGAAGAGAATCTGGAAGCGGCAATGGAAGGCTCCCCTCACGAGATAGATCCAGAGCAGTTCAAAGCAGTTCCCACGGAGACGATGAAAACCATTCTGGAAAGCTATGCAGATCTCCTGGAAGCCCATGATGACTTGGGAAGAGAGCGTGACACACTTTAGAGCAGGCTTAAGGAACAGGAAGAACAACCGAAGAGTGTCCCATCAACCTCCACCTCAGACGAAGTAAAGGCCTTAACTGAGCAGGTAGCAGAATTACAAAAGAGGTTACTGACATATGAGAGGCAGCCATCTCCAGTGGTCGAACCAGAGCAAGAAGAGTTGGTCCCTATTGAGGTAGATGATTCGTACGAGGAACCGTATGTTCCTATGCCAATGCCAGGCGGGCGACGAACCTCAGAGGGACTAGACACATTGGAAGTGGAAGCACCCGAGTGGCTTCAGACACTGGAAAGGACAGCGAACACCCATGAAGAACGGGTGGCCATTCAGATCCAATCACTAGCGAACTTAGAAGAAACTGTTATAAAGTCTGAATATTTCAGAAGCATGTCTCATCATAGATGGATCCGCACCAATAATGACCAATATGTGCCATACTGCATACTTCTGGCCGATTACAATGCTGAGATTCAACGACAATGCGGCAAGCCTCCTACATTTGCTACACAATTTGGTCCAGATGATATACCGGAAAGTGCTCAGCGTGGGTCCATCCATCAACCCACCTGGAGAATCAGGCTTTTGGAAACGTATCCTGAAATGGTCCGAACCTGGAATAATATGCCGTTGTTTATTAAATATAATCCTTGTTACATTCTAGTTCTTCGAAGACGCACCTGGCCTAAATTCACTATTGCCGTCAGAGATATCAAAGCCTGCACAAAATGGTTAAATTACGTTTACCTAGCACCTCCACGAGGACCCCCCACGGTGAACTACATGATTTCTACAATCCGTCACTGGAGTATTCAGCTACACAATAATCCAGATGTGATGGCCCAGATGTGTATGAAAATATTCGAATTAATGCTGATCACTTTCAGGACGTTTAAGAACATTAAGGACCCCCACTTCTCAGGAGCAGGCTTTGTGACAGGAAACCAGGATCTAGTGTACGATATGAGTACCACCCCGTCAATTGAAGTAATATATGCTTGGCACGCCAGAATCAAGTACCTCCCAGCCTGCTTTAAACAGACATTTGAGGAGATGTTCATCACAGGATTCTGGGAATATCACTCTGAAATCTTTATACCCAGACCATCACATCTCCTCCAATTATTTGCTGTGGAGAGAACTATTTACTCAGAACAATTGAGGGTGCTTCATCAAGATGTTCCCGGACCTGTGAATTGGGATGAATTGCTCACAGATCTAGCACGCGGCTTGCGACTCGAAGAACACCACCTAGCCTCCGATGTCGTCCAATAATATGTTCAAAAATCCTCTAGACAAGGGTCTGTCAGGGGCGACAGACGCGAGAGTGGGGGGGGTGTTGGCAGCAGTCAGGGAACCGAAGGAGCCACAAGACGAAGAGAGTCAGAGCGAAGGGACAGCACAGGCAGACATGGCAGTCAAAGAAGATCTGGCAAGTAGGCCAATAATTTTCTTCATGAAGAAGCAAGTATGAGCATTCACGCAAATCTAGCACTAAGGCAACCCTTTAATTTTTCAAAAACCCTTACACCAATTAAAAGTGATTCTCATCACTAAACACCATTGTAAATACCATTTCATATTTTGGTAGCTCCATTTTGTGCAAGCCAAGGAGTCCTTGAGCTTGAGAAGCTTTAGAAGTATCTACCTGCCAATTTTCGTATTTTTTAGATCTCGTTTGAGCCCTCAAATAAGCCCTGGAACCTAATTTTTAACTAGGTCGGACACTAGGTCTGAACAGGGCCAAAGCTAGTCAAAAACTATAAAAGGAGCTAGAGAGCTCATTTTTGAGGTTAGATTGTAATTGAAACAAACTTGTAAGAGCTCTTTTGAAAGTAATCTAAGAACTCCATTGCTTCTCCCTCTTTGTCTTGCCGTGTGTGCGCGTGTGTGTGTATGTGTGTGCATGCTTGTGTGCTTCTCACTCACACACTTGTGCCTCCACTTGCTCGAGGTCTTCATACCATCCTCACGTCTTCCCGGATTGACATTAAAGGAGGTGCTACTCATCACTGAGCTACAGTAGCCGAATGGTGAATGGTCTAATGCGTCGTGTCTAGGGAGGGGTAATCTCTGGTGTAGTGGTGGCTCCCCTTGGTTGAGCGCAGGGTAATTGGACTCGCCCTCTCATCTTCTGTGATGGAGGACCAGCCGCTTATAGCCTTCTCTGGAACACCTGGGCCCGGGACCATACGAGTGCCCGCTGAATAGGCACGTCATAGGCTAGACACCGATAGATTATTTTGGTCAGAGCACAACACCCGTGGAGCACATTTTTCTACTTCTTGTTCCACCGTTGATGAGCTAGGTGGATCTGATCTATGATCCAATGTGGTACGTTGATAGGGAGGTTTTCTGTCTCTGCCAAATACAAGCTAAACCATATCTTCTTTGGTGGCATGGTGAATCTTTCCGGGGCTGGAAAAGCAAAATGTTGCATGACGGTCCGTAGGTGAAGAGCGATGGTCGGTGTCATTGCTACCATATCCTTCAGCTTATTGAGATCTTTATGTTTCATTCTGCGTGGAACCATTGTTTCCTTTTCAGTAGGAATGTGCATACCATGCATGTCCAATGCTTCTCGTACCAGATTGAGGGTCAGTTTGAATCTTTTAAGTTCGTGACCCGGCAACAGTGAGGGTAACAGAAAAGTGATGTCGCCTCCCTTGGCCCTGCTAGGAGTGATGGTACTGATAAGATAAGAACAACGTAAGAAATCCGGCTGTGGTAAGTGGGCCCTGAAATAACTGTCCAGGCCCGCTTTGGTCCATACCGAACGCATTACTTCGGCATTCTGATAGTTCTCAAATTCGCGCGCGAAAAAATGGTAGCGTCCCCATTTACCATTAAACTCCAATTCAGCTTCCCAAAAATAGGTTCCATTACCCAATGGTCCTGCAACATCACTGAACCAATGAGCGTGTTTGCCCACCTGAGAGGTGTGTCCCTGAGGAGGATCTTGAATTGGGAGCACATGCACAGCTTGAAGTTCTTGCAGTCTTTCGGTGAGATGTGGTTCGAGGAGGAGTGTTTCTATATCCACAATCTGTGCGCTGGATCGGGCGTAAGAACTGGAACCTCCGGCTTCTGCCATAGTTATTGCTCACTACTGATTCTGTCGAGAATATAGAGCATGCATTAATATTGTAATGGACAAGATAGAACATGTTTGCCCTCGTTACACTATTATCGTGAGGTGAGTAATGGGTTAGTGGTCAGTGAGTGCACGATGGCAGTGTGTGTAGTTAATGCCTGGATAGTCCTAGGAGCTAGATGGAAAGATGCACTGTCTGACTAATGCAGTTAGTAAGTGGAGATGAATTCACAGATTGGGGTCGGGGGGTTTATTAAAAGTCTTAAGTTGCCAAACACCATGGATGACTTTTGGTCTTGGTTTTGTGGAGACTCGGGAGGGTCGCATGAGTAATTCTGCTGGGAGTTGTTGTGTCATTGGGACCCATTTACGAGTGAGTCCGTGCGTGCTTCTAGGTGGCAGTGTGTTCGAGTGTATCAGACAAGAGTGGGTGGCGGCTGCTTGAGCGAGGGAACCATGTCGTGTAAGAGGTGAACTGTGTGGGACTAGTTGAGCCTGCAAGCAAGCCTTAGGCACCCAAATTTGTCTTGATTGTGGGTCAGCCGTCATCGACTTCTTGGGTACCCAAATAGATTTTACTTTCTCAACAGGGGTTTTAGGAGTCCTCTTATTATCATCAAGTCGTTGATTACTAATAGGAAGTTGAGACCGTGGTTGCGACTTGGTTACGGTCGGTAGCTCGTCTTTCCGCACCCACATTTGTTTCATCGGCTGAGTTGTTATGCTTCGCGCGTTCTTTTGGTCTCTCGCCTGGAGAGTCTTCAGTGATTGATCTGCCCTTAGTTGCTGCCTCCTTCTGGCCTTTGGAAAAGAAGGGAGTTCCATTGTGGTTCTGACTCCTTTTTTGAGATCTTCATTCCTCTGCATCACATAGCCTTGGACAAGAACAGCATGGTCAACTTCATGTGCACCCCTGGAGGGACCAGGAGTCCGTGTCTTTTCTAGTTCCTTGAGTGCTCCATTATTTAACTCAATTGTAATTCTAGTCTGATTCACCCATACCTGAAGAAGTCCACTTCTTAGGTTTAAGTTGACTGCTTGGTCATAGATCCAGTCTTGACCCAAGACAAGGGGTTCAGTGAGGTCCTCATCTTGACACACTAGTACTTTAACTGTCATTGCCTCATCATGAATATAGAGGGGAAGTTCCACCTTGCCCATGCAAGGGGTTTCCACGCCTCCCAATCCTATGAGATATGCTTCCACAGGATTGACAGTTAATTGCAACTCTTGACAGTGAGACAATTGAACAGCACTAGTGGCTGCACCTGAGTCAATCAAGGCTCTTACAGTCCTTGCACTCTTTCCTTGCCCTATATCTAAGGTTATGAAAGGACGTCGATCAGTTATCCTATGTGAACTAACACCTGAAACTTCACACATGGCCACGTCATATCCTTGATCTGCATATGCATCTTGCCTAGGGTGCTCTCTACCTTGTCTTCTTAATTTCATTCTCCGTATGCGCTCTAGGGCTTCTGCTTGAGCTTCTTCTCGAATTCGCTTTTCTTCCTCTTTGCGTTTCTTAGCAGTATTGAGTTGACTTAGCATTTCCTCTGTGAGAGGTTCCTGATACAACTTGACTCTGCACCCACTAATGTAACTTGGAAGAACATCGCCTTCTAATGTGGCTAGTCGCACTGCTCCACTTGTTGAGATTCTATTAATGATCATGGGTCCGTAGCCTCTTTTCTCTAGCTTCCTAGCATGTTGTTTCAAAGTGTAGACGAGCACTAGGTCTCCTGCTTTCAACCCTTTATCCTTAACGTGGGCATCCAAGTAGGCCTTCTGTCGTTTCTTAGCTGCATATATCCCTGCAGCTGCTCTCAGTCTTGTTTCTCCTAATCGTTCAAGGTCAAAAAGTCTAGAGGAGAGTTCATGACCCGTCCATTCATGCTCTTGTGCCACTTTCAATATAGGTATCAAAAAGTCTAAAGGTAGCACAGCATTTTGACCAAACACCATTTGAAAGGGAGTGGCTTGGAGTACCGTTTTGTAGGCAACTCGGTATGCCCAAACAGCATGGTGTAGCTGTTTGTCCCAATCAGAGCGTTTATTATTCACTAACTTGGTCAACACATTACATAGAATCTTGTTTGTGCTTTCGGCTTGCCCATTAGCTTGTGGGTGATAGGGGGCAGATTTCTTATGAACTACCAAGAATTCTTGGAGTAGATTTTCAATCACTTCGTTCAAGAAGTGAGTGCCTCTATCACTCACTAGCTCTATAGGTAGCCCATATCTTGTGAATACATTTTCAAACAAGAATTTAGCAGTTGTTTGAGCATCGTTCTTCGTTGTGGCTTTTACCTCTACCCACTTAGTTAGATAGTCTGTTGCAACAATGATATATTCTGCATGAGAACCCTTAGCTGGGGGATTAATAGGACCTACGAAGTCTATTCCCCACTTAGAGAATGCACGTCCACCCATCATAGGTTTCAGTGGCATCTCATCTTTACGTATAGGATATTGAGTTCTCTGACAGACATCACAGCGTTTCACATAGGTATGTGCATCCATGTGAAGGGTCGGCCACCAGAAGCCCGCAAATAGTATTGCCTTGATCACCCGATCTAGTCCAAAGTGTCCTCTTGCTACACCTTGGTGAGCAGTGTCCAAGATCTTGAGATACTCACTCTCATGGACACATAGTCTCAGGTAACCGTCTTTACCATGTTTGTATAGATTATCACCAACAAGTGAGTAATCCTGGGCTTCTTGTTCTAAACTCCTTTTCCTAGCCAGAGTCATGTCTGGAGGGAATGTTTTCGTCCTCAGGAAGGATACTAGTGGTTCACTCCAATCTGGCACTATGGACACTTGATAAAGAGTGGCATGTTCCACAGGTGGTTTAGTGCAGCAGATTGGGCATTCCTTGCACAACTTTTGGGCATCAGCTTCCATAGTTGGCCAATGTACTCCTAGTCTCCTTAGTGTCTGTAAGGTTCGTTGCTTTGAGTAGTGTTGCTCTTATGCACCTACATGTGCAAAATGCAACCATTTAGTGTACTCGTCCTCTTCTACACAACAAGCCAAGATTCCTTGATCTGTGTGCTTGTACATACTTCCTGCCATGATGTGATATTTTTGGGCTTTTACTACCTCTCTATCCTGCGTGTTTATTACTGGATGGTTAGGTCTGTATGTCAATACTGGCACTAATGGCTTAGCCCACTGCGTTACCACTTCCAATTTAAACAAGTAAGCATCAGAAAGGTCATCTGATACTCCTTGTGGGGCTTCTCCAGATGTGAGCCTAGAAAGATGATCAGCTCTCAAATGAGTCCTCCTTTTCCTTACCATAACCTCGAAATCATATTCCATTAGTAAGAGAAACCATCTTACTAATCTTCCTGTATTGCATGGCTTGTTCACGAGATATAACAATGCTTGGTGGTCAGTAAAAAATTTAAACTTGTTTGCAAGCAAATAGTGTATAAATTTCTTAGCTGCATATACCATGCCTAAGCCTTCTCTCTCCGTAGTGGTGTAATTTCGTTCAGCTGCATTCAATTGTCTACTGGCATAGGCAATTGGAAGATCCATGTTACCTTCACCAGTAGGTTGAGCAAGCACACACCCAATAGCATAATTGGATGCATCCACGTGAACATGGAATGGCTTATTCCAATCCGGTGTGGTCAAGATTGGTGCTGAACATAATCTTCGTTTAAGCTCCTGGAAGGAGTTCTCACATTCATCAGTCCACTCAAAGTTAGTCAGAAGTCCGTACATGGGCTTTGCAATGACGGCATACATGTGAATGAACCGGCGGTAGTAACCACAATGCCCCATGAAAGCTTGTACTTCCTTGACATTCTTGGGCCTAGGTAGTTCTGCGATGGCTCTCACTTTCTCTTCATCAGTAGATATACCATTCTTTGACACTATGTGTCCTAAAATCTTACCTTGCCTGACCATAAAGACGCACTTTTCTGGGTTCAGGTAGACTTGATATTCTCTACATTTGTCAAAAATTTGTGTGAGTTCAGGAATATGGGTTTGTCTGATGTTGGAATGAGCACAAAGATCATCAACATAGACTTCTAAGTTCTTCCTCAAGAACTCTTTAAATACGTGACACATCAATCGTTGAAAGGTAGCAGGTGCATTAGTAAGCCCGAATGGCATTACCTGAAAGGCAAATATGCCCCATTCAGTGGCAAAAGCCGTCTTATGCTGATCTTCAGGAGCTATGGCTACTTGATTGTAGCCCGAAAATCCATCAAGGAAGCTGTACACTTCCTTGCTTGCTACTCTTTCTAAGAGATGCTCTGTAATAGGAAGCGGATAGTTATCTCGAATTGTGGCTGCATTAACCTTCTTCAAGTTAATGCACACACGTAGCTATCCGTTTTTCTTGGGCACCACTACAATGGGGGATAGCCACTCAGTGTGCTCAATTTCATAGATAAATCCAGCTTCAACGAGTCTGTCTATCTCCTCTTTGATCTTGGCAGCGTAATTATCGTTATATGTATAGGGCTTTTGCTTAGAGGGTTTGGCATCTGAGGTCATGGGGATAGTGTGTGAGCATATGTCAGGATCAACACCCTTCAAATCCTTGTAACTCCAAGCGAACACATCTCTGTATTCTCTTAGCAAGGCAATTAACGCATGCTGTTCTTCCTCTGTTAGGTCATGGCCTATGTACGTGCATCTCTCCTCTCCTTCTTCTAGGGCCACTACTATTTTTTTGGTGGTTTCTTTGTTATCATAGGCCTCTCCTAATTGTGCCTCTCGTTTAGGCATTCTGATCATGACTCTTCTGTCATCTATCTCATACTTTATAAAGTTTTCCGGGACCTCAAACAAAGATTCTTCCTCTTCTGGTGTGACTGCTCTCTTCTTTCTTTTCTTCCCTTCTTCCTTTGGGGTCGCATGTGTGGCTAGCCGCACATCATTTGTAAGCTCTCCGTGCCTTTGGGGTTGAAATTCTACTTCATAGAAATATTCTTCATCTGATGCAAAAGGTGGATCCATAATGATTGACTCTAGATCGGAGTCGCTTGCATCTTCAAATGCATCAGGGCTAGGTTCGCATTCTTCTAGAACTGCCTCTCCCATGATTGGCTCATGGAGAAGACTGAAATGTCATAGCCATCTTCATCACAGTGAGGTGTCCATTGTTCTTCATTGATGGCTACATCCATTCTTGCTAGGATTTCTGCCCAGCCGTGAGGTTTGAATTCTTCGTCTGGAAAAACTACAGGTGCATAGGCTGGGTCTTGGATTGATCTATGGGTTTCTTTTGCACCTATCTCCCTGGCTTTTTCTCTCTTCTCTTCTTCTACTGTGTTGAAGCTCAAAGTCAAGGACAAAAGCATGGAAGCACATCAAAAGGTGGACACACAAGGAAAGGGAGCAAGTAGGGAGCTCCAAGAAGTGTATGTCAAATTTTCAGAAGTGCCCCTACAAAAATAGTGATTTTCATCACTAAAAATCATTGTAAATACCATTTTCTATTTTTAGTTACTCCATTTTGTTCAAGCCAAGGAGTCCTTGAGCTTGAGGAGTATTAGAACTATCATCCTACCAATTTTCATAATTTTTAGACTTCGTTTGAGCCCTCAAATAAGCCCTGGAACCTAATCTTTAACTAGGCCGGACACTAGGTCTGGATAGGGCCAAAACTAGTCAAAAAACTATAAAAAGAGTTAGAGAGCTCATTTTTGGGGTTGGCTTGTTAGAGAATATAACTTTTGTAAGAGAACTCTTTTGCAATCTAAGCTTTCCATTGTTCCTCTCTTTGATCTTACTTTGTGCGCGTGTGTGTGTATGTGTGTGCATGTTTGTGTGCTTTCACTCACGCACTTGTGCCTTCACTTGCTCGTGGTCTTCATACCGGTCCTTACATCTCCGCGGATTGACAAGTAAAGGAGGTGGTGCTTACGCTTGAGCTACACCAAATTTTGGCGCCGTTGCCGGGGAGAGAGCTTCGAGGACGAGCGTTGTGATGGTAAGATCGTAGATTTGCGACGTTGGAAGGTAAAAAAACTGTCATTTCAGTTCATTTTCTGTTTTTTCCTCTTCATCTTTATCATCATCATCATCTCCACCTTCTTCCACCTTCTTCTTCATAGAAAATTCTTGTTTTTTAGTGCATTTTCACCATCTTCATACCATTTTTCATGCATTATTGTGTGGGAAGGAGTTAGGAGAAGCAAGGGAGAGCAAGCGCTGTGTTTTTTTCATGATTTTTTGCTCATACGGAGCTTGCCATAGCCGGCGCTCAAAAATTTGAATTTCCCGCCAAAAAACGCGATTCTGTGATGAAAATCGCGATTCTATGAAAATTCAAAATTTTTGAAAAATCACGATTTTCTGTTTTCCCGCCTAAAAGTTGACTGAAAAAATCACGATTCTGTGGTCATTCTCATAATCGCGATTCTGTGATTGTGCTCAAAATCGCGATTTTCATGCCAAAAACACGATTCTGAGAAAATATGATTTTCAGCAAAAAACACGATTCTGTGCTCAAAATCGCGATTTTCATGCCAAAAACATGATTCTGAGAAAATACGATTTTCAGCGGGCTCAAAATCGCGATTCTCACAAATCACGATTTTTAGCAAAAAAACACGATTCTGTGCTCAAAATCGCGATTTTCATGTCAAAAAACACGATTCTCTAAAACACGATTCTGTGCTCAAAATCGCGATTTTCATGCCAAAAACACGATTCTGAGAAAATACGATTTTCAGCGGGCTCAAAATCGCGATTCTCACAAATCACGATTTTCAGCAAAAAAACACGATTCTGTGCTCAAAATCGCGATTTTCATGTCAAAAAACACGATTCTCTAAAACACGATTCTGTGCTCAAAATCGCGATTTTCATGTCAAAAAACACGATTCTCTAAAACATGATTCTGTGCTCAAAATCGCGATTTTCATGCCAAAAACACGATTCTGAGAAAATACGATTTTCAGCGGGCTCAAAATCGCGATTCTCACAAATCACGATTTTCAGCAAAAAACACGATTTTGTGAATCACGATTCTCTGAGTCAAAATCGCGATTTTCAAAAACACGATTCTGTGCTCAAAATCGCGATTTTCATGTCAAAAAAACACGATTCTCTAAAACACGATTCTGTGCTCAAAATTGTGATTTTCATGTCAAAAAACACGATTTTCATAAACACGATTTTGTGATCAACATCGCGATTTTCATGTCAAAAAACACGATTTTCAGAAACACGATTTTGTGATCAACATCGCAATTTTCATGTCAAAAAACACGATTCTGTGCTCAAAATCGCGATTTTCATAAACACGATTTTGTGATCAACATCGCGATTTTCATGTCAAAAAACACGATTTTCAGAAACACGATTTTGTGATCAAAATCGCGATTTTCAGCAAAAAAAACACGATTTTGTGATCAAAATCGCGATTTTCAGAAACACGATTTTGTGCTCAACATCGCGATTTTTTGAGTTCACAAAATCGTGATTCTCTGAAAGTTCACAAAATCGCGATTTTCTCCAAAGGTCCTGTTTGCCAGAAGAGCTGCCTCAATTTCCAGGCCCATGGGAATCTGAATCTCTCCAGGTTAGAGCTCCCACAATACTAGTAAGAAATGAAGACTCAGTGGTTCCAAGGAACACGGATGTCGTGAAGAACACTAAGGTTCAGTGTCATCTCACTGTAGAAGAGCTGCTCAAAGCAAAACCTGAGCTTTGGAATCATGTGAAGGATCAGGTTCCAGAACTTGATTCCAACATGCCAAAAGCAGGCTCCAAGCAAAGGGTACCAGAGATACCTCTAGACAAAATAGGGGACATGTGTGAGGGTGAAGAAGGTAATACTTATCTTCCAATCACCTACCAAGGTTACACAACCAAAGCAATCATACATTCAGGTGCTGGTGTTGCTATTGTGACCACCTCCTTGTGGAAGCAATGGGGCAAGCCCACATTAAGGCCAACTAGAATGAAGCTTCAAATGGCTGATGGTCATTTTGAAAGACCTCTAGGATTGCTAGAAGGGATCACTCTAACCACTTGTGGTGTAGAGTTTGAGCACACATTTGCTATATGTGACTTTGAGAAAAATAATGTCTATGAGATGATCCTAGGAAGACCCTTCCTACGACAATTGCAAATAGTACAGGATTGGGGAACTAACTCCTTGTACTTACAGCACTTAGGGGTCACCACCAAGGTCAATTTGAAGGATTACACCTTCAGAGATGTACCACCCCTACAGTGGAATTCTATCCACAAAGCGAAAGAAGATTCCATCTCTGTGCATTCTGAAAGTTCACCTGATCCATCATGGCTACATGAAGATACTCATTTGTGGATGTGCAAGGTCGCAAAGGAAGAGGAAAAACGTTTAAAGGCAAGAGAAGAAGGAACTTCGCTAGGAGAGAGACCAGTTAGAGACCCAGCCTACACACCGATGATCTTTCCAGATGAGGAGTTTGAGCCTCATGGCTGGCCAGAAATCTTAGCCACCATGGACATTGCTGTCAATGAGGAACAGTGGACACCTCATTGTGATGAGGAGGGTTATGATATCTCAGTGTTCATGTGTCAACCCTTGCTAGAAGAATGTGACCCTAGTGATGTCATAGAAGAAGAAGAGAATGACGATGATCTGGAGTCTATTGTGATGAATAGTTGCTTTAACTCAGAGCAGCACTATCTAGAAGATATAGGAGTGTTCACCCAGAAAGAAGAAGAACCTCTCACAAGTATTAAAATAGTAAACTCAAAGGATGGAAGTGAGAGTAGTCAAAAGAAAAAGAAAAGAAAAGCAGTGAAACAAGAAGAGGAGGAATCATTGTTTGAAGTACCAGAAAACTTCAAGAAATATGAAGTTGACGACCGCAAAATTTTGGTACGAATGCCTAAGAGAGAGGCCATCATAGGAGAATCATATGATAATAAAGAAAAGAGCAAGAAGATTGTAGTGACCATTGAAGAGAACGAAGAGAGATGCACATATATAGGAGATGACCTAAGTGCAAGAGAAGAAATGGAGCTCATAGCTCTATTAAGGGAATATAGGGATGTGTTTGCATGGCACTATAGAGACTTGAAAGGGGTAGATCCAAGAATTTGCTCTCATACTATCCCCATGACTGCTGATGCTAAGCCCACCAAACAGAAGCCCTACACATATAATGATACCTATGCAGCCAAAATAAAAGAAGAAATTGATAGGTTCATTGAAGCTGGATTCATCTATGAGATTGAGCATACCGAATGGGTGTCCCCCATTGTTGTGGTACCCAAGAAGAACAGGAAGTTGCGAGTGTGTATTAACCTTAAAAAAGTTAATGCCGCTACGATTAGAGATAGTTATCCACTTCCAATCACAGAACACCTATTGGAGCGTGTTGCAGGCAAGGAAGTTTATAGCTTCCTTGATGGATTTTCAGGTTACAATCAAGTAGCCATTGCCCCAGAAGGTCAACACAAAACAGCTTTTGCTATAGAGTGGGGAATCTTTACATTTTGGGTGATGCCATTTGGGCTCACCAATGCACCTACAACATTCCAAAGGCTCATGTGTCATGTCTTCAAAGAGTTCTTGCGAAAGAGCTTAGAAGTGTATGTGGATGATTTATGTGCTCATTCCCAAGAAAGAAGGGTTCTTCTAAGACTTTCAAATAATCTGATTCATGAACGCACAGTCTTAAGTAACCATCTTTGCCTCTTCGGTATAGGTTGTTTCCTACTAGGGCATAGCCTTGAGCCTCTTGCTCCATGCTTCGTCTTCTTGCTAGACTAGCCTCTTTGGGTAATCTTCCCGACCTCATAAACTCTACCAATGGAGCACTCCAATCTGGAATTAATGACACTTGATAAAGGGTCGCATGCTCCACTGGGGGTCTCTCTCTGCACATTGGACAATTCTTAATCCACTCATGTATTTCTTTGTTCATGCTAGGCCAATACACTCCTAAACGTTTTAGATTCTGCAATGTGCGTTGTTTAGAATAGTGATTTCCTAGCAATCCTTCATGAGCTTGCTGCAACCAACTATTATGTTCATCATCCTCGACACAACAAGCTAATACGCCCTCAGTATCTTGTTTGTACATTCTTCCTGCTAATATGTGATATTTTTGTGATTTTACAATTTCTTCTTGTGATATTTTCACATTCTTATTTGTAGGACCAAAGATTAGGACTGGTACCAACTTATTTGCCCATTTAGGAACAACTTCTAAATTGAACAGATAAGCATCGGGTAATTCGTCAGACACTCCTTGCAGTGACTCTCTTGAAGTGATGCAAGAAAGGTGATCTGCCCGAAGGTGGGTTCTCCCTTTCCTGACAACAACTTCAAAGTCATATTCCATTAGTAAGAGGAACCATCGTACTAAGCGTCCAATATTGCAAGGTTTATTGACCAAATATAACAAAGCTTGATGATCAGTGAAAAACTTGAACTTGTTGGCCAATAAATAGTGTCTAAACTTCTTCACAGCATATACCATGCCTAAGCCCTCTCGCTCAGTTGTGGTATAGTTCCGTTCAGCTGCAGTGAGCTGTCTACTAGCATATGCTATGGGCAAATCTAAGTTTCCTTCACTTGTGGGTTGTGCTAGCACACATCCTATGGCATGATTGGATGCATCCACATGGACATGGAATGGTTTATTCCAATCAGGAGTGGTGAGTATTGGTGCCATGCACAAACGTTTCTTCAGTTTGTTGAAAGAATTCTCGCATTCGTCGTTCCACTCAAAATTAGACAACAAGGCATAAAGGGGTCTAGCTATGATCGCGTACATGTGGATAAACCTACGGTAGTATCCACAATGGCCCATAAAGGCTTGTACCTCTTTAATATTCCTTGGTCTTGGTAGCTCCGCTATGGCTCGTACCTTATCTTCATCTGTTGAGATTCCATTCTTAGAAACAATATGACCTAAGATTTTACCTTGACGCACCATAAACACACACTTTTCTGGGTTCAGACACACTCGATATTCTCTACACTTGTTGAAGATTTGTCTGAGCTCAGGGAAACTGCACACAGCGGTGTTGCAGGTGGACATTTTGGTCCTGACCGAGTAATCAAGACCATTCTATTCTCAGGACTTTGGTGGCCCACTCTTCATAGGGATGCACATACCTATGTGAAGAAATGTGACACATGCCAACGTGCACAATATCCAGTGAGAAAAGACGAGATGCCCTTGAGGCCAATGATGGGAGGACGTGCATTTTCAAAGTGGGGCATAGACTTCATAGGTCCTATTAACCCCCCACCTAGAAACTCCCATGCAGAGTACATCATTGTAGCCACAGATTACCTTACAAAGTGGGTAGAAGTCAAAGCCACAACAAAGAATGATGCTCAAACTACGGCTAAGTTCTTATTCGAGAATGTGTTCACGAGATATGGACTACCAATAGAGTTGGTGAGCGATAGAGGCACACACTTCTTGAATGAAGTCATTGAAAATCTTCTCCAAGAATTCTTGGTGATACATAAGAAATCTGCCCCCTATCACCCACAAGCCAACGGACAAGCCGAGAGTACCAATAAGATCCTCTGTAACGTATTGACAAAACTGGTAAATAATAAACGCTCTGATTGGGACAAACAACTTCATCATGCTGTTTGGGCTTATCGAGTTGCCTACAAAACGGTACTCAACGCCACCCCATTTCAGATGGTCTTTGGACAGAATGCGGTGTTACCACTGGATTTCTTAATCCCTGCTTTAAAAGTAGCACAAGAGCATGAGTGGAATGGACATGAATTGTCCTCTAGGATCTTTGATCTAGAACGCTTAGGTGAGACAAGGCTACACGCAGCGGCAGGTATCTATGCTGCAAAGAAGAGGCAAAAGGCATACTTTGATGCACACATCAAAGATAAGGGATTGAAAGAGGGAGATCTAGTGTTGGTTTACACACTAAAACAACATGCCCGTAAGTTGGAAAAAACAGGATATGGACCCATGATCATTAATAGAATTTCCACTAGCAGTGCAGTTCAGTTGGCCACTCTAGAAGGAGACATCTTGCCAAACTATATCAGTGGTTGTAGAGTCAAGTTATACCAAGAACCTCTTACAGAGGATATGCTTATGAGACTCAACACTGCTAAGAAGCAAAAAGAAGAGGAGTTAAGGGTGAGAGAAGAAGCCCAAGCTGAGGCTAGAGAGCGTATAAGGCGAAATAAGTTAAGGCGACTAGGCCTAGATGTCAACTCAAAAGCTCCAAAATATCACATGGATATGTGCCAAAAATCATGCATCGCGACTTCGCAAGTCATTGACCGACGTCCATTCGTGACCATAGAGATAGGACAAGGAAAGGGTGCAAGGACTGTGAAAGCACTGATTGACTCAGGGGCAGCAAGTAGTGCAGTTAGACTTTCCTACTACCAAGACCTGCAGTTGAGCATCAATCCCATAGAAGCTTATCTCATAGGATTGGGGGGTGTGGAAACGCCTTGTTTGGGCGAGGTGGAACTTCCCATCTACCTTCAAGATGTTCCAATGAAAGTCAAAGTGTTAGTGTGTCAAGATGAGAACCTTACAGAACCACTTGTCTTAGGACAAGATTGGATTTATGACAATGCAGTCAACTTGAACCTAAGAAGTCAACTTCTTCAAGTTTGGGTCCAGGGACAATGCTTTACATTAGAACTAGAGAATGGCATGCTCACAAATCCAGATGTCACATCTTGTAGTTCTCCTAGGACTAATCTTAGCAAAAGAGATGTTGTATGTGTCAAAAGCTCTATGATACAGAAGGTGTCAATCATGGAAGACCAGGTTCAAAGGCGGGTGGATCTTTCTTCTTCTCCAAAGAATCAAGTAGCCATAGTAGTGAGTCTACCACACAAGCGAACACAACCGTTCACGACAACTGCTACACCAAATAGAAAGATACCATTCGATAAGAAAGCAGTTCCGAGCAGGAAGCAGATCTGGGTATGCAAAGGAGAGCAACCACCAGCCTTGCCCCCACAAATCCCATCCAGGCAAGCCAACCAAGTCAGAAGACGAAGAAAGCAGCTCGGACAAGCTCAATCACAAGGTATCCAACAAGTTTGGGTGCGTAAGAAGTTAGCTGCAGCTCAACAAGGGCAATTACAAATGTGGGTACCTAAGAAGCTCTTACATCCACAACAACCTATGTTCTCCCACATGCGAAAGGTCTCAACCAAGAAGCCAAAAAGAGAAGAGGGTAAGAACCACGTACAAAGACCGAAAGAAGATCAAATCAGCTCTTCAAGAATAGTAGGAAGACGTGCAAAAAGGATATGGGTTTGGAAGCCAAAAGTACAAGCAGCCTCCATCGAACCAAAGCGCCAACCACACTGGATACCACAGTTCAAAACGCATCCAAAGAGGAAGACGCGTGAAGTGATCTCGACAGTGCCAAATACTGTTCTAAAATGGACTCCAATAAGGAGGATTACATCAGTTTGAGACTCAATGGATACCTCCACCAAGGTCGGCATCAACCTCCGCAAATAACATCAAAAGCCTCGACGAGCGACAACCATGTGCTCCTTGCGCAACCTTGTCTTTTGCACCATTCAGGTCATGCATTTCCAAAGTATGCATTAATATAGGGCCACATTACATGGCCGTGCATAGACACAGTTGAGAGTCCCATGCACAAGAGCACATTGACATATGTCAATTATTTTTTCTGATACTAACATCTCTCTTCTTGTGTGTGACATTAAAAAAAAAAAAAAAAAAGAGTCAAAACTTAGTCCCAGGTTTCGCTCATGGAACAGGAATGAGACATGCTTAGTTGAAGATGGAACTATTGATTACTGGGCATTTATCAGTTTGGATAGAAGTGTGTCTCGGCTAGCAGATGATATTATTGCTGCCTTATCTGGTAGATGGCAAGCACTTGGCATGAACATGGCATCTACAACTATGATTTTCTCTTACCATGGTAGGAATGAAGAGCTTGAAGGTCTGCAACTTGAGTGATGCTTAACTACTTCATGTACGAGAGCATTCAAGGAGATATCTGCAAAGGGTAGTTCTAGAGGAGAAGACTCCTGCGTATGGTGAGCTAAAGAGAATATGTGAAACTAAGCTTGGTGTAGTTGCCCAATGTTGTCTGCCAAGGAATATAAAGAAATTCAATTCTCAGTATTTGGCAAATGATGCTTTGAAAAGAGGAGACAGGATTAGCCACTCACACAATCTCATCAGTGGACCATCAACACGGACATTCATCAACAACGTTCCATACCAAGGCCAAGTGTACAACACGAAGAGATGAACATCGGTCGACCTTCTCCATGGTAAGTATCTTTACTCTGGAATCATCATAACCTTGATAGCTTAGGAAACCTCTTCGTCGGCATACCCTTGAGCACTTAGCTCAAGACCCCCAATGTTTGCACCATACTTCTTCCAATGCATTTCCCAAGTAAGCATTCATAGGGCCACATTACAAGGCCGTGCACAAGGCACCTATTTTCCTCAACCCATGCACGAACACACTTACCCATCACTCAATAGGGGTTATGAGTACTGGGCATGACTACTATGAACATCAACTTTGGAAGATCTAGAAAACATCAACAGAGACTCACAACGACACCGTCATACTGGACTCCAAGGAAGAAGCACATACCATGAAACTACAACTTGCAAAGACTCGCAATGATAGATGAAGAACCAGACAACCAACCCTACCACATCTGGAAGTCAGACGACTTTTGTTCATACAGAAGGGACACTCCCTCTCAAGGCACTACTTGGAACAACCACTACAACAAAGGTCTGTCAGGGACGACAGACTCGAGAGGGGGGGGAGTGTTGAAGCTCAACGTCAAGGACAAAAGCATGGAAGCACATCAAAAGGTGGACACACAAGGAAAGCGAGCAAGTAGGGAGCTCCAAGAAGTGTATGTCAAATTTTCAGAAGAATCCCCTACAAAAATAGTGATTTTCATCACTAAAAACCATTGTAAATACCATTTTCTATTTTTAGTAACTCCATTTTGTTCAAGCCAAGGAGTCCTTGAGCTTGAGGAGTATTAGAACTATCATCCTACCAATTTTCATAATTTTTAGACTTCGTTTGAGCCCTCAAATAAGCCCTGGAACCTAATCTTTAACTAGGCCGGACACTAGGTCTGGACAGGGCCAAAACTAGTCCAAAAACTATAAAAAGAGCTAGAGAGCTCATTTTTGGGGTTGGCTTGTTAGAGAATAGAACTTTTGTAAGAGAACTCTTTTGCAATCTAAGCTTTCCATTGTTCCTCTCTTTGATCTTACTTTGTGCGCGTGTGTGTGTATGTGTGTGCATGTTTGTGTGCTTTCACTCACGCACTTGTGCCTTCACTTGCTCGTGGTCTTCATACCGGTCCTCACGTCTCCGCGGATTGACAAGTAAAGGAGGTGGTGCTTACACTTGAGCTACATACTGCTACCTTACACATCCATAAGTGAGTGTCTTCATGCATCCATGAGGATCCTGATCCTATGGAATGCACCGATTCCGTATCATCTTTGGCTCTATGGATGGGGTTCCATTGGATAGGAGGGACATCTCTATGAGATTAATCCTTGAGATTGACTTTGGTCGTAATACCTAAGTGCTGCAGGTACAAAGAATTGGTTCCCCAATCCTATACCACTTGCAACAGTCGCATAAAGGGTCGTCCCAAGATCATTTCATAGGCATGGTTCTTGCTAAAATCACATATAGCAAAGGTATGCTCGAACTCGACACCACAGGTGGTGAGAGTTATTCCTTCTAGTAATCCTAAGGGTCTCTCAATATGACCATCGGCCATCTGCATATTCATTCTCGTTGGCCTGAGTGCTGGCTTGCCCCAACGCTTCCATAGGGAAGTGGTGGCAATTGCAACTCCTGCACCTGAGTCCAAAATTGCCTTGGTGGTGTACTCCTGGTAGGTAATGGGAAGATAGGTGTTCCCTTCTTCACCTTCACACATATCTCCTATCTTATCCAAGGGTATCTCTGGCACTGTCCTATGTGATCCTACCTGGGAACGAGGTTTTGCTATCTCGGGCACTTGAGTGGCTACATGTTTCCACACTTCTGGTCTAACCTTAAGCAGCTCTTCCAAAGTGAGATTGCACTGCACTTTGGTGTTCTTCACTACCTCTGTGTTCCTAGGTATGACTGAATCTTTGTTTCTTACCATGACTGTAGGTGCTCTCATATAGGTGGACTTCGCTTCCCATGGGCCTGTGAAATGGGGTAGTTCTTGTAAAGAATTAGACTTGAAGTCTAATCTTTCTTGAGATTGGGCACTCTCCTACTCTCCATAAATGGAAGGAAGGTCTTGTGGGAATTGATCGTGTGTGTCATCCACCAGTTCAATGGGGGGGAGGAACTTCACTCTCTTTAGCCCATTTCTCTTCTTGAATCTCTCGCAAGAATTCTGGTGTGTATTGATTCATAGAAGAAGAGGTGTCTGGCTCCGTAGAGTTAGGCACGTAGGCCTCAGGCACATAGGCTTTCTGGGTAGGAAGACGTGCTCTTTCACTAGCCTTTTCATGGTGTTGAGGGGCGAGTTCCTTTTGTGATTGTGCCATTAGATTCTCTATTCTTTCTAGGGAGGGGGGGTTGTCTGGTTCAGTGGAATTGGGCACATAAGCTTTTGATGGGGGATGGGTCATGTTTTTGCTTGCTTTATCTCTTTCTTGATTTTTTTTCTTCCTTGGCCGATCTTGCAATTATGCCCTCTAACTTCTCTAGAAGTCCATCCAAGTGTAATTGCATCTTGGCTGAGCCCGAGTAATTGAAAAGGCGACTGGCTTCAAACATAGTCTGAGCCAATGCGACCATTTTCGCGCAAAGCTTGATTCTTTCTATCTCTAGGTCAGCTCTAGGGTAACACTTGTCATGATCCGTGACATTTGGCCCTTCTTGGATTCTGGCCTGATATGCTTTAAGCATCATGTCTATATCTTCAGGAGTGGGGTCAGCTAATACTGATCCTGCTTGGGGTGGTGGGTGGGTTACGTGGGCTGTATTAGAGGGTGGAGGGATGGAGGGTGATGGGGATGGTAGCGGTGGGAATGTGTGAGAGTGCGGTTGAGATGTGATCTCTATGATTTTGGCCTTGGTTTCTCGTAGACTTTCCTCAAGTTCACTCATCTTCTTTGCCCATTGCCTTTTCATACGTTCACGGCTATCTCTCCAAGCTCTTGTTCTCTTCTTATTTTGGCTCTCAGTATCGCTAGCGTCTGGGCTCTTTTCCTTGCTTACCCCTTGGTTTTGCTGCACTGCTTGAGCTCTAGTGACTACCTGTACGGGTGCAGTGGAATTGACACTTCCTGTGGAATCTACCACTAACCCAATAACATTAATAGGAGTGATTTTTGGCATATTATTAGGATTCTTAGGGCAGTCTCGTAAGAGATGCTCCTTTCCACACTCTTGGCAAAAACCTTGAATTGTTACTGACTGGGGTTGCATAGGTGGAGGTAAGGGACAATCACGAATGAGATGATCTCCCTGACATCTGTAGCATGGTCCTTTAGGGAATGGGGGTCTTACTTGCTTAGGTTGAGGCCTAGGGTTGGGGTTTGCATACATGACGTTTGTGTAATCTGACTCCCAACTAGGTTCATTTGGCTCTTCACTATAGTAAGACTCACCATGCTCAGGAGACTGCATGTAGTAGGCCTGGGGACTATCAACATGTGTAGAATCAAAACTATGGTCACTCGGGTCACTTTCAGAAAGCAATTGGGTTACCGGGACTATCGCTCTATTCAGGTTTTCTTCTGCAGCGACATACTTTACAGGGATCACGTTGGATGGAGCTGGAGGTTGTTGGGCTAACACAGGCTGAGGCCTTTGCTGGGCTTGATATTGTGGTTGGTAGGTTTGTTGAGGCCTAGGATACTGTTGTGGTGGATATTGGTTCTGATATCTTCCTTGTTGAGGGTATGTCTGAGGGTAGGTTTGCCTAACTGCTTGCTTGTTGTATGGGCAATCTTGCGCTGTGTGATTTGTGTATCTCCGTTCTATGGTGCAGTATTGGCCACTAGGATTTACTTGGGGTTGAGCCACAATGGGACATACATTTGCCATATGGTCGCCTCCACAATTATAGCATCTTTTTACAGGGGCAAACCTTGGGATTTGTTTACTAGAGACACCTAGTTTCTGAGCAACTTTCTCTGCAAGTTCCTCAATCGATGTGGATTGCGTGGAAGAGAGGCTAGAGGCACTATCTGAATCTTTGTTGATCTTGGAAAGCTCTAACTCCTCCCCTAGGTTATCCTCAATGTCAATACACATGCTGTAGCTCAGTGATGAGTAGCTGTTGGCAGTAGCCTTGGTACATCAGGAACTACAAGACGTGAAAGTCAAAGAAGGGAATCAGAGCGAAGGGACAGCACGAGCAAACAGGGCAGTCAAAGAAGATCTGGCAAGTAGGCCAATATTTTTTCAAGACATTAATGCAAACCAGAGAGATGGACATGCAGGGAAGAAGAGCAAGTAGGGAGCTTGAAGATATGTATGGCAGATCACTAGAAGAAATCCCTACAACAACAGTGATTTTTATCACTAATGATCATTGTAAATCTCATTTCACATTTTTGTAGCTCCATTTTGTGCAAGCCAAGGAGTCCTTGAGCTTGAGGAGCCTTAGAAGTAGTTGCGTACCAATTTTCATAATTTTTAGATCTCGTTTGAGCCCCCAAATAAGCCCTGGAACCTAATTTTTAACTAGGCCGGACACTAGGTCTGGACAGGGCCAAAAGCTAGTCAAAAACTATAAAAGGAGCTAGAGAGCTCATTTTTGAGGTTAGATTGTAATCGAAACGAACTTGTAAGAGCTTTTGAAAGTAATCTAAAGAACTCCATTGATTCTCTCTCTTTGCCTTACTGTGTGCGCGTGTGTGTGTGTGTGTGTGCATGCTAGTGTGCTTCTCACTCACGCACTTGTGCCGCCACTTGCTCGAGGTCTTCATACCATCCTCACGTCTTCCCGGATTGACATTAAAGGAGGTGCTACTCATCACTGAGTTACACCAAATTTTGGCGCCGTTGCCGGGGATCGAGCTTTGAGGACGAGCGTGTGATGGTAAGACGTAGAGTTGACGCGTTGGAGTTGTAGGTATTTTCTTCACTCTCATCGATTTTCTTTTACTTTCTTCACCATCTTCATCACCATCATCATCATCACCATCTCCCACGTCCATCTCCATCATCGCGAAAATTTCAGTTTTTGACTATATTCCCATCTTCACCTCATTTCCCTCATTTCACTTGTGAGAGAGAGCGAGAGAGCGAATTTGCATGTGCTGTTTTTTGCATGTTTTGTGAGCATTCTGCAGGTACAGGCCGCATCATCATCCCCAGCACCCTGCGCAGGTACGGAATTCTGAGTAACTGTCTGTGTGTCGCCGAGCTCTGTCAATCGCGACCGACTGAAAAATTGCTCTAATTGCTAAACAAAGTGCATATCCATGACCTACAGGCCAAGGGCTTCCCAAAAATGTGTTTAGTTTTTTGAAATTCCACAGATTTCTGTCAATCACGATCGCTCTGTCAATCGCGATCGACAAACCACGACGGACAGATCTGTCAATCGCGATCGACACGTCAATCGCGACCGACAGCCCACGACGGCTCTGTCAATCGCGACCGACAGAGTCAACGACCGATTGACCACGACCGACTGACCATACGCGTGACACGTGTCAATCGCGATCGAGCCATCAATCGCGATCGACTCATCAATCGCGACCGACACAGTCAACGACGGTTTGACCACGACGGACAGACCACGACGCCTCTGTCAATCGCGACCGACACAGTCAACGACGGTTTGACCACGACGGACAGACCACGACGCCTCTGTCAATCGCGACCGACACGGTCAACGACTGTTTGACCACGATCGACAGACCCTCGCGATCGACCTGTCAATCGCGATCGACTCATCAATCGCGACCGACAGAGTCAACGACGCTTTGACCACGACTGATTGACTTTTCGCAACCCCTGTCAATCGCGACTGACCAGTCAATCGCGACTGACAGCCACGACGGACCTGTCAATCGCGATCGACACGTCGATCGCGACTGACCTGTCAATCGCGACCGACAGACTTTGCGAACGCGTTAGAAGGGCAAATTAGGTCAAAATTTTAAGGCAAAGTGATTGGTCTAAATTGTGATTAAGTGTGGGACAAACATTTGGGTGTGGTATTGCATCGCGAGGCCGTGCCACAAGTTACTCGAGTAATCCTGTTTGACTGTTAGCTTGTATTGAATTCTGATTTAACTCCCTAAACCCTGAACAGTCCTAACTTTTTCATACGAAATCCAATTTTTGAGCTCTTGGGCTTGTTGGAAAGCTCGTGGCATATACTACACGCCCTCAACTGTTTTTTATAAAGATAATGTGTTGAACTTCAGAGAGGGTATTTTGAAGTTGACCATACCCAGGGGGCTCAAAGTCAGGGGTCTTTAGAATTATTTTCCTGAAAAGTCACAATGCAAAGGTTACATGAATGAAAGTTATGGGTTGTCCTTGAATCGAAGCATTGAGCTAACTGTGGGACTTTTATAGGTCCATTGAGAGCAACAGAGAGCGTACAAAGCAAGGTTTCTTTGCAAGCTTGAGAACCGGGTTCTTGAGCACCGTAAAGCAAGGGATCAACAAGTAAGGTTGGATTATTCTCAACTCCCTCTGTCATTTCCTAGCTCAGGCTAAGAACGAGTAGAGATAGGAGTAAGCCAGGGCGACGATAGGCAGTTATCAAGTTGAAGACTACCTAAAAACTCAAGTTCAAGTTAAAAACATAATCTCTGTACTGTCGATAACCTAAAGGAAAAGAATCTAACGTGGAACGATCAACCTAAAATACGAAGAACATTCAAGTGTTCCTGACAACGTGATATCAGATAAGACCATAAACACAATAATTAACTAAAAAGAACCAAGTGACTGGTACCAATTGATCGGCAACGAGGTTGTACTCTGGGCAAAAATTGGGTTAATCAGTTAGGCATATGAACCTTCGATCAGGACGACACCTAGCAAGGGAGAGACAAAGCCTTAGGTCTTCAGAGGCTAGTGTCAATCACACTGCAAGATCCTGGGCCCAGCAGTTGTGCCACCACTCTCATTACCCTAGCTCGGAGACCAGTGAGTCAGAAATGTCTCAAGGCATGGACAGGCCTACGGGAAGTTCAGGAGTGCCTTATTTGTACAGGGTAGAAGGCCCTTACAAAACACAGCTGGAATACCTTAGGACCAACCAATTAGGTGCGAGCATCTATGAGGACGGCCTAGGAAGATCTGTGGTCCAGATTAAAAACCCTGACCAATCCATAGGACTAGAACACCCAGCTGTCAAGTTTGAAAATGGTGCATACCTGGACAAGGAAGGAACTATATATGTTGTCACTAGTCACCCTGATAGGACAGATGACTTCGGGAATGTAATCTCAGAAGCAGACTTAGGTGACCTGGAACAAGGGAACATGGGTGCGGAACCTAGAACCCCTCGAGGTAAATCAGTTCTCACTAGGATTATCACGCCTGAATGGGTCCCCCAAGACAACAAGAGCATAGAGTTGCTCCTCAATCGAGAAACTGATGAAGCCTTTTGGAGGTATAAGTCTAATCAGCCGACAGACATAGGAAATATCATGATCTACGAGCTTAAGGATCCGGATAGCCCAGGCAGAGTGACCTATTTAGATCATGCTTCAGAACGGATCTTTGTGGTGACAGAAAATGATAGGCATGCTTACACTTGGAAGGGTGAATTTATTTTCCCTCAACCAAGATCAAATGTATCCTATGGTCACCCTGGGGCTGGAACTTCCCAAGCTCATGGTACGCAAAGAGACAGAAGTAGAGATAGACCAGAAGTAAGTTTTGCCAACCCAGTGGGCAGAGAAAGAACGAGAACAGAGACGAATAGGGTAGAACCTGAGATGCATAGAGCCCACAGGAACCAAAGAAATGTAGATGGATTCCCTCTGCCGAGGCCTAGAGAGCACACAAGAACTTTGAGACCCACCCAGCTAGTTAAGTCCATGAAGAATTACTTTGACGGCACAGGAGATCCCTATGATCATGTGGCGGAGTTCAAGCAAGTCTTGAGAGCTGAACAAGTGGAGGATCTGTTCACGCAGTACAATGCCTTCGGTCTAACCCTTAGGAACACAGCACTTACGTGGTTTCAGCCATTAGATGAACGCCAGTTCAGGAGCATAGACCAACTCCTAGAGGCATTCATTGTAGAGTTCTCTAAGAGCGGCATAAGACACAATACCTCCTCACTGATTCACAGCTTCAAACAAACCCCTCAAGAGACTGTGAGACTTGCCGGAAGAAGATTTAGACAATATCTTGAAAGGTGCCCTATTTCGGAGCTACCCACATCTGCTAAACAAGTAGCCTTATTCCTTGATGGATTGCTGAGTACGAAATTGAGATCTTATGTGTATCTGAAAGACCCTAGGACTATAGAAGAGTGTGTACGCATGTGCATTGACATCGAAGATAACCTAGGGGAAGAGCTAGAGCTTTCCAAAATCTATAAAGATTCAGATAGTGCATCTAGCCACTCTTCCACGCAATCTACATCAATTGAGGAACTCGCGGAAAAGGTAGCTCAGAAATTAGGTGTAACTAGCAAACAAATCCCAAGGTTTGCCCCTGTGAAAAGATGCTATACTTGCGGTGGCGACCACATGGCAAATGTGTGTCCCATTATGGCCCAACCCCAAGTTAACCCTAGTAGCCAGTACTGCACCATAGAACGGAAGTACACAAACCACACTGCGCAAGATTGCCCATACAACAAGCAGGCAGTTAGACAACCCTACCCTCAACCCTACCAACAAGGCAGATACCAGAACCAGTATCCTCCACCACCACAATATGCTAGACCCCAACAAACCTATCAGCAACCATATCAGGCCCAACAGAGACCCCAACCGGTACTAGCTCAACAACCCCCAAACCCCACTAACGTGATTCCAGTAAAGTATGCTGTTGCAGAAGAAAACCTGAATAGGGCCATAGTACCAGTAACCCCATTGATCTCGGAAAGTGACCCAAGTGACCATAGCTTTGATTCTACACATGTCGATAGTCCCCAAGCTTACTACATGCAGTCTCCAGAACATGGTGAGTCCTACTATAGTGAAGAACCAAGTGAACCTAGTTGGGAGTCGGATTACACGAATGTCTTGTATGCAAACCCCAACCCTAGGCCTCAACCTAGGCAGGTACGACCACCCTTTCCTAGAGGACCATGCTACCGATGCCAAGGAGATCATATCGTTCGTGATTGTCCCTTGCCCCCACCTACACAACCCCAGTCAGTGACTATCCAAGGTTTTTGCCAAGATTGTGGAAAAGAGCATCTTTTACGAGATTGCCCAAAGAACCCCAATAATATGCCAAAAATCACTCCTATCAATGTGATCGGTTTGGTTGTAGATCCCTCAGGAAGCGTCACTTCCACTGCACCAGTGCAGGCAGTCACTAGAGCTCAGGCATTACAGCAAAACCAAGAGACAAGCAAGGAAAAGGGCCCAGAGGCTAGTGAAACCGAGAGCGTAACAAAGAAAAGGACTAGAGCATGGAAAGATAGTCGAGAAAGAATGAAACGACAATGGGCCAAAAAGATGAGTGAGCTTGAGGAAAGCATAAGAGAAACCAAAGCGAGGATAACTGAACTCACAGCTCAAACTCCCTCTCACATCACCCCGCCTCCACCACTCCCATCTCCATCCGACTCACCACCTTCCCCACCGCCTCATCAAATCCCACCACCCCCTAGAGTAGGATCAGTGTTAGCTGATCCCACTCCTGAAGACTTAGACATGATGCTCAAAGCATATCAGGCCAGA